>BSBM01000511.1:6177500-6777500 GCA_027924585.1 Larix kaempferi
CAGTAGGCACACAATATGGAGAAACAATGAGGTAGAAAAAACATTTGGACCAAAGTACCACAATGCTTATTAATAAAATTTTAAAAAATAATTTTTGGCTCAAGAATTGTGGTTTAACACCACGTTTCTCTTCGACACTCGCCATCAAAATACGTATAAAAATAACACGTCTTTACATCCTCTTCCATTTAAATCATCATCGCATAGTCATAAATAAGGATTATTATGCATGCACATCCTCACCTTACAATGTCAATTGGGTCAAGGCGCATAGACAACCATAAATTATCAAATGTGTCAAAGTGTAAGCCCTTCCAATAAAAATTAAGAACCACCCTTCAAACTTCATCACCGAGTCCAATTTATGCAAATATTTTTGAAGTGGGGGAAGGTTTGGCATTAAATGGTGTAAACGTTGGGGAATAAATGGTGTAAACGTTATACAGGGGTGCGTGCGCGGGTTTGGGCACGTGCGCGCTCCTGACGTGTACGCACAAAAAACACGCGTACACGGCCCTATTACTAGTTTAAAAAAACAAAGTTCTCTGTTTCCCGGGAATTCCCCCAAAAACACGGGTTTCACTTCTTCCGCAGGTTTCAATCTCTCACAGGTTTCTTATTGGCTCACACTCATTGATATTTTGGACACTCTTTGATCTATTGGACACAAAATCACCCTTGGAATCTAACAAACATCTTCAGTGGTCTTGGAATCTAGTGGATTCATTCAAGCTACCAGTTTCCATTGCAAGTGGAGATCATTTCTATAGAGGTATGGTGAATTGTAAATAAGTCTTTTCATTCACAAGATTTGAGATGAGCCCATGCCTTTTTGTTTTTATCATATGCCCACAACAATATCCATGCATAGACAACAATGAATTTGACAAGAATATTTCCCAAGTTCAGATCTAAAAAAACTCATATGAACACTAGACAAGATGAAGTATGCAACCTCCTCGTTGTGTAATTAGTTCCCAAGTTAATTTTGTTATTTTCACCTCATATTATGCTAGCAAAAAAAACCACACTCACTAAACATAACTAAAAATATCACTTCAACTCATCCACAAAACCTCAACTCTCTCATCTCTTATTCAATACCATTGTATGGAATGAGGATATCTGTAAGTATATGCACCTTTCCTTTCTCTATGAATCCAAATATGATAATATTCATCCATATTTACCATCCTTACAATATCCCCTCACCTTTAATAATGATTTTTTTTCCAAAAACCAAGACTTTCCCACTTCATGCTCTATTCAACATGATGATTGTTGGTATAGTCCCTAGTTCCCCACTCTCCAACACCTCCCCACCCTAGATATTTCACATTGAAAGGTCAAATTATATTCCCCCTAATCACCCTTCCCAAGACCATGATCCTTGTTAGAAACCTTTGCATCCTCCTTAAGGTTTTGCACAAAACAAGGTATACATTCATTCTATTGTGATGCATTATTGAATTCAACCATGGGTATTTTAAACTCAAAATCACATTCTATCATCTCAAGGTTTATAGATAAGCAAATAGTTTGTTGTTGTTTCTTCAACTCCTTAATGTGTTATATAACCTAGTAATTTACGATGGTAAAGAACATTGCCTCAAATGGAAGGATATACCATTCCACTATGAAGACAAAGCAATCAAACTAGGTGCAAAATTTAAAATTGATAACATTAAGGGAGAAAGCAAAAAATGCAACTAATTAAGGTTACCTTATTTGATGTAGAAAAACTATCAAACTATTCCCATGGCATCTCTAGCCATCTCTGTTGTAGGGTTTTACTACCATAATTTTTATGAATTCATGGCTAGGCAAGACACTAGTTTCTCCTCTCTACACTTGACCAACCATCATCTATATTGATTGGAATTGTAAGGGATAAGGATGTTTATTCAAACACAAATAAACCAACATAGTCTGTAGTTGTATATGTTAATTTGCAAAGTGGTAAGCTATGTTGGAATGTGTCAGGTTCATTGTATAATGGCACTAATCTCTTATTTGTTGTTTCTTTTGCAGGGGTAGGCCTGATAGTTGTGTTAAAGAGACTTTTGGAGATGGGAAACTCACGAAACGCAAAAAAAAAATAGAAGGAATCTGCCCATTGAAAAGGTCAATGACTTAAGAGAAAAGGCCAGATTGGGAATGGAAAGATTGAGACATGGTCCTGTCATTGCCCCGGATCCTACCACTGATCCTAACATAGTTGTTGACACGACAACCTCTTGTTCAGAACCACGAGTAAAGCGGTCGCATCCAACGGACCCAACTCAAATTCCAACATCAATACAATCTCCAACCAACAATCCATCAACGAGTCATTCTGAAGTTCCTCGCGACACAAGAATTTTGGGAGATGTTGCATGTGTAGAGATGGACATACAAGCCTTGCTTAATTTGCAATATCCCCAAGAAGACCACAACCCTGTCGACCACACTCCCATTATGGCCCAATCTATGAACGAAGCACCACAACAAACAAGCTCCGGTATTCATGTCTCATGTCCACCCTCCCTACCTCGATTGTCCAGTGCAAGAAGAAGAACTCCTAGACGTATTCATGTGGATGAGAGTGCTATGTCGGGGCTTGAAGGCAAGTTGCCAAAATGCACTATCGAATGGCAATGCAACAAAATTGTCAAAGAATATTTTGAATCCAAAGGTGATGCAGGTAAATGTCAATTATTGCTATGTTTGTTAAAGTCACGTTCTTTAGCTATTGTTAGGAGAATTTTGGGCATAAAGATGGTTAAAAGTTCAGAGGCAAACAATCATATTGTTAGAAATCTCCAATCTGCATTTAATGCGATTGGGAAGACGTCTCGTACAAAATATCTTTGTGCGGCTCATCATGTTTTAGCGGAATCAGTTGTAAGCAAGTCCACAAGGCAACGTCGCCTGCTATCACACGCTTCTCACATACTCAAATTAAATAGAAAAACTATTAAAAAGTACTATGTTATAAGAGAAAATCTTGACACTCCGGTTGGAAAGGATTGTTGGGCTTTTGTTGGTAGGTTGCCTCGTGCAGATAGGAAGCTAATTGATGTTGTTAAGGAGTTAGTACAAAATTTTTGTCATGATCATACTAGACCTTCATCAAACCAAAGAGACGTGCTAAAACTGAGAAAAGGTTCTATTGAACGTGAGCCCCATGTTAAACACTTCCTTGACACCACACAGACTGAACTCTATGAGAGATTCAGGAACGAGCACACACAATTGAACCTGGGGAAAAGGTCATTTGAGAAATGCAAACCATGGTACGTTCGTATATGCATTGATCGGAACACTTGTTGTTGTAGATACCACGTAGAATATGAATATTATTATGACACATATAAACATATATTTTGTGATTTGCATACTAACATTGTGCAGGGCTTCAATGAATCCATACTACCACCGAATGCATCAAGAGACTTTATCCACAATATCATGTGTCCAAGGCCCGAAGGACAAAAGTATTATGAAAAATTGTGTCGATATGGGACATGTTCTAGGTGCAGTGGGTTTTCTATTTTGAATCGTTGCATTCATGAAAGAAAGGAGCACGAATTTGGCATGATGGGCGTGGAGATGCAGAGCTTCACGTACGTGACCTATCAATTAGACAGTGTCAGAGAAAGTAAAAATATTGCATTGGTGAAGTCATAGGTACAAATGAATATTGCATATTTTTCATATTACACGTTCAATTTATGGAATATACATTTTTCCAAAAGCCACATTGTAATATTTCCCTTGTTTCCATGGTAACAAGTACTAGTATGTGAGTTCTTGACGGAATTCTATGAGAAAACCGAGCAATATGCTCAACATGTGCATGTAGCGCGATGGCAAGATGAGCAGTACAAAAAATGCAGGGACACATTTCCCGTTGGAACCATAGTGTCAATTGTGGATTTTGCATAAAATTACACCCTTCAGCCAGAAAATGAAATCCAAAGTCAATACTACCATTCAGACCAAGTCAGCATCATGGTACATATTATGTATAGGCATGGGCCAGAGAGCAGCAATGAAAATGAGGATAATACTGAAGGAGACAAAATTTTACATTATGATCAACATTATGTGCAACATTGTTTTCGAATTTTCTATGATCAATTGAAGGAGAGAGATATACAGATGGATCAGCATTGGATATGGTCGGATGGTTGTGCAAGCCAGTTCAAAAATGCCCGAGTATTCCAATGGATGAGTACTTTGCATAAGACTTATAATGTGCCACATATCTGGAACTATTTTGAGACCGGGAACGGCAAAGGCGAGCATGATGGGGCCGGTGCATGCATCAAGACCACACTACGAAGGGAAGAGATGAGGTTTGACAAGGAACCTCATATCCGACATGCATGGTCCACAGTTCAATGGTGCTCCGCAACAATGTCAGAACGAGCAAGAGATCAACAAACATCATCAGTGGCAGGACGTGTGGTGAGAAATTTTTGGCTAGTGGTTGACATAGATCGATCGCGTTCCTATAGTTGCGGCACAGTACAAGGAACACGTGGATTTCATTCAGTTTGAAGCTCAAAAAACCACTTATTTGAAATATGGACGCGAAAGCTTGCATGCTTTTGTAGCCCTTGCAACAGTGGTGAATGGGATGAATGCGAATACATGGACTGGGTTGATGAATGGGATCATGTGTCACTTGCAGTA
Organism: Larix kaempferi; assembly: GCA_027924585.1. Lineage (NCBI taxonomy): Eukaryota > Viridiplantae > Streptophyta > Pinopsida > Pinales > Pinaceae > Larix > Larix kaempferi. Next base: position 6,182,181 of record BSBM01000511.1, read on the forward strand.
GACCAACGTGCAGTTGTTGAAACAACCCAGTTAGAGGAGGGTCAGTTAGCGATTTCGACAGACTACGACCATATCTCATATCTTGTACAACCAGGACACATATACGCAGTTGTTGCACCGAAAGACAATGAATGGGGCGCAGATTATTGGTTGGCACGGTGCATCCAAGGTAAGCAAACCCTCTACGGATCATTAATCGACGATGAAGGAATTGAATTTCCTACTAGCTCGATGGTGGTTAAGGGGGAATATCTTACACTAGATGGGAAGTTGTAATGTTTCCATTCAAATAATTGCATAGTAAGACAATCCCATCAATCCTACTAGTTTCCTAGGTTGGATGGGCACATGTGGAATTGTAATAAGGAAGCTAATAAATGATGTTTAGACATTAGAAGGGTTCAAGTATTTAATAAATATGGAGAATAAATAAATTCAAGAGAAATTATAGGTGGCAAGTGGTTTTGGAGACATATGGAGGGTGTGGGACCCACACTAGCTTGAGTTTTCAATGACACATGGCATCTTTCTCTTGCCAATTCGAATTCATGGGAAGGTGAACACTCTTGGGTGAGTTGGTAAGTCATAACACATGGCATTGAGCATTTTAGGTCGAATTGGGATGGATTGGTAACCTCCATGGAAGATAAAGAGTCAAATTGGAAGTTTGTGGACACTTGGGCTAGATTCCCTAGCCCCTATGACACCAATGATGGAGAATCTATGACAACTATGACAAATTGCAGACCTAAACTCTGAAATATCACCATTATGACATGTCAGCCCCAAAAATAGGCTCAAGGAAGGCGCTCATGGGAGTGGAAGAAGCCAAAGAGACTCAAATTCAAATTTGGGAGAAGATGGAAGGTTGGAACTAGGAGACAAGTGGCAAATATGGAATATTTCCTAAGTGGAAATCTCTTGAAGCTATTGAGAGGATTTCGACCCATAGAAGGATAATGTTGGTTATAAAATGTATAAATAAAGTATGAGAATGGCTTTTGATTATTTGAGAAAAATTGCATTTGTGAAGAGAGAGCTAGTGGATGACTAGTTTCTTGCCTTAGCCAATTTCGAGGGTGAAAGATTCCCATCCAAGTTGGTGTTTGGAGAGGCCACTCAAGTCTTTCATGGTGCTTTAATGGAGTTTGTATTTGCAGGTAGCAGATATAGGAAGTTTCATGGTTTGTTTTAATGCAGCACTTTCTCTCCACCGTTTCCAGTTTTGAAGGCATATTCATGCTCCTTGAGGGAAGGCGTTTTTGGTGAGCTCTTGTGCTTCTTGGGAGAGATTCTCATTATATATTTCTGATTTTAATAGCTTCATATCCTATTTTCTTAATATTCAGAAAGCCTCGGGTCGAAATACCCACTGGTTGTATGCAAAAATATTGATTAATGAGCAAACAATGTCCATTTCCCCAATGCATTGATGTATGACACTCTAATGTTGATTTTTTCGAATGGATGGATGATTCTATGATATATTTGTGATAAATATACTTCCATGGATGTCTTCTACAATTTTCATGTACTGTACTTGAGCATTTGAAGCATTTTTACTCAGTTTAGTTGTATTGGGAGGTGAAATAGTGCCATTTCCCCAAGGGTCAAATTGGGTATTTTTGCAGTTGAATGGGAGAGGGTGAGAACAGTTGTAATAATCCATTAATGGTTCATATGAAACCTTAATAACATAATTAACACATTACATACCTCTGTTCAGAAATTTGAGGGATTTTAGAGGCATTTGGGAGGCCTTTTTCAGTGTTACCCCGAGGGGATTTGATGCACAAATTACTAGTAAAAATTGCATATATTGGTCAGAATATAAATCAAGTTTTCAGAAGTCTTTGGAGGACCATAAAACATACCTAAACCTAATATTCAAGTCTAAATATCATTCATACACTCATACAGAATATTTGGGAGCATTTGGGTTGATTTGGAGGTCAAAACAGTAAAACTAGTCAAAGGTCGAAATTGGTAAAAAAAGTGGAAAATTGGGCATTTTCTTAAAATTTTAAAAAAGGGATATTACAGAAGTCAAGAAAGACTAGTGGGCATGTATTCATGGATTACAGACCATGTTTAGTGGTGTATCACTTCACAAACTTGATTGTTGGCACAAACATCCATCTTTAGGCAATGTCAAGCAAGAGATCAACCAAGGTATGCTACTACCTGCCTCATTCGGAGCACGAGAGATTGATGGAGACAATTAGCAACAAAGAGGATCCAAATGGATTAATTGAATGAGGCCAGTCAACTTTACATAAGAGAAACAATTTCATCAAAGAATGTTATGTTCTACATCGAGGTATGTGTAGTTTTATGTTATTTCATTGGTACATGCATTTTTTGTTGATACATACATACATACATGTCTTTGCCTATGTTTTTTATTTTTCCAATATGTATTAAACTGTTCCATGCTTTTCTTTTATGTTGAATAAAATGGTGATGTTATTTGGATCAAATTTGAGTTAGTATTTTCTTAAATATATCTATTTATGTTTGTAGCATTTGAAGATAGCAGTTTTGATAGGTTCTCAATATTAGAATTACCTAGGTTTTAGGAAATTTTTTGAAGTACATAATCTATTACAATGGTCTTGAAAATTTAACTTGGTAGATGAAACCTTCTAGGAATATATGTATGGATAGAAGGGTCTTCCACTTGGGGTAGGGAGTTATCATAAATTTTCAAGGGTGGCATTTTTTAGATCTATACTTGAGAAAAGCATTGGGGAACTGTGAAATTCCTTATCGATCAAATATCTCTTTAGTTTCTCTCTCTTTAGTTTTGTGTCCACCCAAACCTTTTTCATGCTTTGGGTACCTTGAGGTATATCCCCAACCCAAAAAACTCTTATATCCCCAACCTTTTTCATAGATTTGGTTCCCCATGCTCAATGCTCACCCAAATCTAGCTAGATTTTGGGATTTTTCCCTTATCCAAGCATCGTGTCATCAACCTAGGGTTTCCACTAATATATTTTAAAACATGTTCATTTATGGTTGGATATTGATGCTTTATTCCTATAGATAACCACTTAAAGGGACTTGTCATCATCATCATCAACATCATCTCTAGGCTCCTCATCAACATCTCCATCATCACCATCACCATAACCACCATCGTCAACGTATTCATCATCACCACCATCTTCATCATCATCATTAACTCTAACTCTAACCCTAATTCAATTTCCTTCTATAACTCTAGCCCCAGCCCTCACCCAAACCCTAGCACTAAGCCATCTTCTTCATCATCTCCATCACCATCACCATCACCATCACCGTCACCATCACCATCATCATCATGTCTTCATCATTATCACCATCTTCATCATCATTGCTAACTCTAACTCTAACCCTATTTCAATTTCCTTCTATAACTCTAGCCCTAACCCTCACCCAAACCCTAGCACTAAACCATCTTCTTCATCATCACCATCACCATCACCATCATTGTCAACGTCTTCATCATCATCATCATTAACTCTAACTCTAACCCTAATTCAATTTCCTTCTATAACTCTAGCCCCAACCCTCACCCAAACCCTAACTCTAACTCTAACTCTAGGTTCCTCATCAACATCTCCATCATCATCATCTTCTCCATCGTCATCATCTTCATCACCATCACCATCACCATCACCATCACCATCACCATCACCATCATCATCAACGTCTTCATCATCATCACCATCATCATCATCATACGTGCGCGGCGGACGATTTTGCAGAGTTGACCCCCATGTGCAAAAATTGCACACTCCCTCACTGAGCAAAACCCTAGTTTCCAAGATGGGCTTACAAGATGGCACCCGGGTCATGGGACCAGAGGAGAGGGGCACCCTTGGCACTATCTCGGCATCCTAAATCCAACGGAGTCGATGGTTCGTCGATCGGAGCCACGGTCGTCATTCTATGGATCATTCTGTCTCTCATCCAAAAGGCCTTCAGGGACACCTGCTAGATACCTACCGGGGGCATAGAAGTCCAACTGTGCAGCAAAACTAGGTTCCGAGGAGTCCTACAGGTGTGTCTAGGCAGGTTCCAGCTAGGAACTCTAACCGTAAGTGCCCAGTGGACGATTTTGCAGAGTTTTCCCCCATGTGCAAAAATTGCACACTCCCTCGCTAAGTAAAACCCTAGTTTCCAAGATGGACGTACAAGATGGAACCCAGGCCACAGGACCAGAGGAGAGGGGCACCCCTAGAACTATCCCGGCATCCTGAATCCAATGGATTTGACGGTTCATCGATCGAAGCCACGGTCGTCATTCTATGGCTTGTTCCATCTCGCATCCAAAAGGCCTTCAGGGACACCTGCAGGTGTGTCTAGGCAGATTTCGGCTAGGAATGCTAGCGATAAGTGCCGGGTGGACGATTTTCCAAAGTTGACCCCCGCGTGCAAAAATTGCACACTCCCTCATTGAGAAAAACCCTAGTTTCCAAGATGGACATACAAGATGACACCGGGGCCACAAGACTGGAGGAGAGGGGCACCCCTAGAACTATCCCGGTGTCCTGAATCCAATGGAGTCGACGGTTCATCGATCTAAGCCACAGTCGTCATTCTATGGCTTGTTCCATCTCGCATCCAAAAGGCCTTCATGGACACCTGTTGGATACTTGTCGGGGGCATAGAAGTCCAACCATGCAGCAAAACCAGGTTTCAGGGAGTCCTGCAGGTGTGTCTAGGTAGGTTCCAGCTGGGAATGCTAGCCGTAAGTGATCGGCGGATGATTTTGCAGAGTTGACCCCCGTGTGCAAAAATTGCACACACCCTCACTAAGAAAAACCCTAGTTTCCAAGATGGATGTACAAGATGGCACCCGGGCCACAGGACAGGAGGATAGGGGCACCCCTGGAACTATCCCGGTGTCCCGAATCCAATGGATTCGACAATTCATTGATCGGAGCCACAGTCGTCATTCTATGGCTTGTTCCATCTCGCATCCAAAAGGCCTTCAGGGACACCTGTTGGATACCTGCCGGGGGCATAGAACTCCAACCGTGCAGCAAAATCGGGTTCCAGGGAGTCCTGTAGGTGTGTCTAGGCAGGTTCTAGCTGGGAACGCTAGCCATAAGTTCCCGGTGGATGATTTTGCAGAGTTGACCTCCGTGTGCAAAAATTGCACACTCCCTCACTGAGCAAAACCCTAGTTTCCAAGATGGACGTACAAGATGGCACCCGAGCCACAAGACCAGAGGAGAGTGGCACTCCTAGCACTATCCCGACGTCCTGAATCCAACGGAGTCAACGGTTCGTCGATCGGAGCCACAGTCGTCATTCTATGGCTCGTTCCGTCTCGCATCCAAAAGGCCTTCAGGGACACCTATTGAATACCTGTCGGGGGCATAGAAGTCAAACCATGCAGCAAAACCTGGTTTCGGGGAGTCCTACAGGTGTATCTAGGCAGGTTTCGGCTAGGAACGCTAGCCATAAGTGCCCAGTGGATGATTTTCCAAAGTTGACCCCCGTGTGCAAAAATTGCACACTCCCTTACTGAGCAAAACCCTAGTTTCCAAGATGGTCCTACAAGGTGACACCGGGGCCATTGGACCGGAGAAGAGGGGCACCCCTAGCACTATCCAGACATCTTGAATCCAACGAAGTCAACGGTTTGTCGATCCGAGCCACGGTCGTCATTCTATGGCTCGTTTTATACCCCTACGTCCTGAGAAGGTTGAAGCTGTAAAGCAACAGGTCTCTAGTATTCATCCTGAAGCTCTTTTGTTTATGTCTAAGATAAAGAAGCTCTCAGTTCGTGAGCTAGAACATATCGATCTTAACAGGATTTATACAATCTCTGTTTTACGAGAAACTGACCTTAGAACTTCTCGTAGCAATGACAAGGAATCCTTCATTTTGCATTTGTTAGCAGAAGAAGATCAATTTTTGACAAAACAATGTAGTTATTACATGTGGAGGCAGCGATTTCTCGTGGAAAGATGTTGGGAAATGGCTATTGCATTAGCTTTTCCGATGGGTGAACGGCTTACAGAAGGAAATATGGTGATTGTAGGTATCTATGCTTTTCTTCCGACAAAAATTGTAACAGGATTTCCATTTATAATACAGGCATATTTTTTACTGGTTTCATCAAGAGAAAGTATCATTTTCAATAAGTGGAACCAGGGAATCCTTCGTTATGTTCCATTAGCCTTTTGTTTAGCATTTAGTGCTCTAGTAAGTGGTAATTCACCTCTATCATCGAAAACTTGGGTCTATAGGTACCTTCCCTTTCATATTCCTCGTAATGCACACATAGTCCATCCTTATCTTGATGAACAAGAGTTTTATAATAGCTTGAATTTTTTGGGCATGGTTATCTCCCTGTATTCGGTTGTCTGATTGGTTGACAAGATTGTCTGAAAATATGTACGTTGAACTTCTTTGTTTTATTGCTGAAAATTGGAAGGGATTTTCAAGTCACCTGCAAAACGCTCCTTTGTTGAAATATGTAAGTTCTTCCAAAAACATTGATTTGGCTAGTGTATCAAATGCTGCCGTCCACACCAGAATTTATCTTTCGTCAAAGGATTCGCACATATTGTGGCTAGCCAAATGGTTTGGGGAGCTTAGAAGTGCTGCCAAATATTATTCCATGCCTGAATCTACCCATAAGGAAATTATAAATTTAGATCCTCGAGAATGCCTGAATCTACCCAGAAGGAAATTATAAATTTAGATCCTCGAGAAGGTGAGAAACTGTATGAGTGGTTGAATCAGTATCCTAAAATTATAGAGATTTCTATCTAAAAGTTTGCTGAGCGGCTCCTGGATGTAGTATTAGACTCAACAGACAGTAAACTTGTTATCACCACTGCACATTTTTTGCACTATTCATCTGCAAATAACTACATCTGGCCTGAAGAGCTTACCATTCTTTGCAAGAATATTCCCCTAGTAGATGAAGGTGGCAACATCATTAGGGTACGAGGCTCTCTGAAGTTTCTCCATCCTGCATCCACGAGTAATTGGGCCAAGTTAATGGGCCAAGGTGTCCCTGAACGGCCCCGGGGTGCCTGACTAGAATGCCCATATCACCCGAACCGTGGCTCGGTTCGCAAATCCGTCGGTTCTGGTGGGTCCAGGACGACGGGTTTCATCTAGGGGACCCCCCACAGCGTCCCCCAAAGACCCGAAAGCAGTGCCAACGATCCATCTGAGGAGCTATGGTTTTGCTCAGTGAGGGTCATTCCAAATTTGCTCAAGGGGGGCATTTCTCGTCCGGAGGCCCCCGGGCGTGCATGGCCACCGTGGACAGGTCCACAATGGCCACATGCACCTGTGGGAGGTGAAGGAATCCAATTCCACTCGTCGATTTGGGTTCCGTGGCCCCGGGAAAATCCTCCAAGTGTCCCTGAATGGCCCCAGGGTGCCCGACTAGAATGCCCGTAGCACCCGAACCGTGGCTCGGTTCGCAAATCCGTTGATTCCGGTGGGTCCGGGATGCCTAGTTTCAGCTAGGGGCCCCCCCACAGCATCCCCCGAAGGCTCGGAAGCTGTGCCAACAAGCCATCTCTAGAGCTAGGGTTTTGCCAATGTGAAGGCCATCCAAATTTGCTCAAGGGGGCCATTTCTCGTCCGGAGGCCCCCGGGTGTGCGTGGCCACCATGAACAGGCCCACAATGGCCATGTGGACCTATGGGAGGTGACGAAATCCAAGTCCGCTCGCCAGTTTGGGTTCCGTGGCCCCAGGGCAAATCCTCCAAGTGTCCCTGAATGGCCCCGGGGTGCCCGACTAGAATGCCCGTAGCACCCAAACCGTGGCTCGGTTCCTGAATCTGTCGGTTCTGGTGGGACCGAGACATCGAGTTTCAGCTACGGGACCCCCCACATCGTCCCCCGAAGACCCGGATGCGGTGCCAATGAGCCATCTCCGGAGCTAGGGTTTTGTTCAGTGAGGGCCATTCCAAATTTGCTCAAGGGGGCCATTTCTCGTCCAAAGGCCCCCAGGCATGCGTGGCCACCGTGGACAGGTCCACAATGGCCACGTGGACCTATGGGAGATGACGGAATCCAATTCCGCTCGCCGGTTTGGGTTCCGTGGCCCCAGGGCAAATCCTCCAAGTGTCCCTAAACGGCCCCGGGGTGCCCAACTAGAATGCCCGTAGCACCCGAACCGTGGCTCGGTTCACGAATCCGTCAATTCCAGTGGGTCCGAGACGACGGGTTTAAGCTAGAGGGCCCCCCACTGCGTCCCCCGAAGGCCCGGAAGAGGTGCCAACAAGCCATCTCTGGAGCTAGGGTTTTGCTTAGTGAGGGCCATTCCAAATTTGCTCAAGGGAGCCATTTCTCGTCCGGATGCCCCCGGGCGTGCGTGGACACCGTGGATAGGTCCACAATGGCCACATGGACCTGTGGGAGGTGACGGAATCCAAGTCCACTCGCCATTTTGGATTATGTGGCCCCGGAGAAAATCCCCGAAGTGTCCCTAAATGGCCATCAATAAGCAAAACCCTAGCTCTGGAGATGGCCCATTGGCACCGCTTCCGGGTCTTTGAGGCACACTGTGGGGGGTCCCCTAGCTGAAACCCACCGCCCCAGACCCACCGGAATCGACGAATTTGCAAACTGAGCCACGGTTCGAGTGCTACGGGTATTCTAGTCGAGCACCCCAGGGTCGTTCAGGGACACTTGGAGGATTTGCCCCGGGGCCATGGAACCCAAACCGGCGAGCGGACTTGGATTCCGTCCCCTCCCACAGGTCCACATGGCCATTGTGGACCTGTCCACAGTGGCCATGCATGCCCTGGGGCCTCCGGATGAGAAATGCCCCCCTTGAGCAAATTTGGAATGGCCCTCACTGAGCAAGACCCTAGCTCTGGAGATGGCTCGTTGGCACCACTTCCGGGTCTTCGGGGGATGTTCTGGGGGTCCCCTAGCTGAAACCTACCATCTCGGACCCACCGGAACCAACAGATTCACGAACCAAGCCACGGTTTGGGTGCTACGAGAATTCTAGTCGGGCACCTTGGGGCTGTTCAGGGACACTTGGAGGATTTGCCCCGGGCCCACGGAACCCAAACCGGCGAATGGAATTGGATTCCATCGCCTCCGACGGGTCCACATGGCCATTTTGGACCTGTCCACGGTGGCCACGCATGCCCGGGGGCCTCCGGACGAGAAATGGCCGCCTTGAGCAAATTTGGATGGCCTTCACATTGGCAAAACCCTAGCTCCGGAGATGGCTCATTGGCACCACTTACGGGTCTTCGGGGGACGTTGTGGGGGGTCCCCTAGCTGAAACCAGGCGTCCCGAACCCACCAGAACCAAGGGATTCGCGAACTGAGCCACTGTTTGACAGCTACGAGCATTCTAGTCAAGCACCCCAAGGCCATTCACGGACACTTGGAGGATTTGCCCCGGGCCCACAGAACCCAAACCGACGAGCAGACTTGGATTCCATTGCCTCCCACAAGTCCGTGTGGCCATTGTGGACCTGTCCACGGTGGCCACGCACGCCCGGGGGCCTCCGGACGAGAAATGGCCCCCTTGAGAAAATTTGGATGGCCTTCACATTGGGTTCAACTCTGCAAAATCGTCCATTGAGCACTTATGGCTAGCGTTCCCAGCCGGAACCTCCCTAGACACACCTGCAGGACTCCCCAAAACCCAGTTTTGCTGCACGGTTGGACTTCTATGCCCCCGGCAGGTATCCAGCAGGTGTCCCTGAAGGCCTTTTGGATGCGAGACAGAACGAGCCATAGAATGATGACCGTGGCTCTGATTGACGAACCGTTGACTCGGTTGGATTCAGGATGTCGGATAGTGCTAGGGGTGCCCCTCTCCTCCAGTCCCGTGTGTTGGTTGTGGATCTAGATCTTCTAGTCTCATAGATGATATTGTATCAGCCGTGTTTGTACCCCAGTTTTATATGATATGTAGGTGGACTGTACAGTCACCCCAATGCCCCCCCACGGGGTTCCAGGGGGGACCATCCCCCTTGGCTGGGGGGTCCGGGGGCCAGCGGTACCCCGGAAGGGGTTCAGGGGCAGCGCCCCTGAAGAAAATTTTTGGGGCTGTTTTCGCCAACTGTTTTGCGGGCCCATGGTTTTGGGTATCCCATGGTATTTTCCCATTGTATTTCCCTTATAAAATAAAGACATTGTAATACGACTAGGGATGATGATGTATTAGGTTTTATGCATTGTAAAGATCTCTGAGATCAGGAGAGAGACTGTGAAAACAGAGAAGAGGAAGTGCAGCGGTTGTGCTACAGGTTGTATCCCTTCACCTTGCTGGATGGTAATAATAATAAGGACTGGCAAATTCAGTGTGGACGTAGCCCAAGTTGGGTGAACCATGATATATCTGTGTCTCTCTTGTAATGTGTATGTGTGATTATATTTGCATTTCTGTTTATTGTTATTGCTCTGCGATCCTGTTTTTCTAACACCATGGTCCCGGTGTCATCTTGTACGTCCATCTTGGAAACTAGGGTTTTGCTTAGTAAGGGAGTGTGCAATTTTTGCACACGGGGGTCAACTTTGGAAAATCATCCACCAGGCACTTATGGCTAGCGTTCCCAGTCGTAACCTGCCTAGACACACCTACAGGTCTCCCCGGAACCAGGTTTTGCTACACGGTTGGAGTTCTATGGCCCCGGTAGGTATCTAGCAGGTGTCCGTGAAGGCCTTTTGGATGCAAGACGGAACGAGCCATAGAATGACGACCGTCGCTCCGATCGACGAACCGTTGAATCCATTGGATTCAGGACACTGGGATAGTGTCAGGGGTTCCCCTCTCCTCCGGTCCCATGGCCCAGGTGCCATCTTGTACGTCCATCTTCGAAACTAGGGTTTTGCTCAGTGAGAGAGTGTGCAATTTTTGCACACGGGGTTCAACTCTGCAAAATCGTCCGTCGGGCACTTATGGCTAGCGTTCCCAGCTGGAACCTGCCTAGACACACCTGCAGGACTCCCCGGAACCCAGTTTTGCTGCACGGTTGGACTTCTATGCCCCCGGCAGGTATCCAGCAGGTGTCCCTGAAGGCCTTTTGGATGCGAGACGGAACGAGCCATAGAATGACGAACGTGGCTCCGATCGACGAACCGTCAACTCCGTTGGATTCAATACGCCGGGATAGTGCCAGGGGTGCCCCTCTCCTCCGATCCCATGGCCCCGGTGTCATCTTGTACGTCCATCTTGGAAACTATGGTTTTGCTCAGTCAGGGAGTGTGCAATTTTTGCACACGGGGGTCAACTTTGGAAAATCGTCCACCGAGCACTTATGGCTAGAGTTCCCAGCTAGAACTTGCCTAGACACACCTGTAAGACTCCCCGGAACCAGGTTTTTCTACACGGTTGGAGTTCTATGCCTCCGGCAAGTATCCAGCAGGTGTCCCTGGAGGCCTTTTGGATGCGAGATTGAACGAGCCATAGAATGACGACCGTGGCTCCGATCGATGAACCGTCGAATCCATTGGATTCAGGACGCCGGGATAGTGCCAAGGGTGCCCCTCTCCTCTGGTCCCATGGCCCGAGTGCCATCTTGTACATCCATCTTGGAAACTAGGGTTTTGCTCAGTGAGGGAGTGTGCAATTTTTGCACACGGGGGTCAACTCTGTAAAATCGTCCGCTGGGCACTTACAACTAGCGTTCCTAGCCGGAACCTGCCTATACACACCTGCAGGACTCCCCGAAACCCGATTTTACTGCATGGTTGGACTTCTATGCCCCCAACAGGTGTCCCTGGAGGCCTTTTGGATGCGAGACGGAACGAGCCATAGAATGATGACCGTCGCTCCGATCGATGAACCGTCGACTCCCTTGGATTCAGGACGCCGGGATAGTGCCATGGGTGCCCCTCTCCTCCAGTCCTGTGGCCCAGGTGCCATCTTGTACGTCCATCTTGGAAACTAAGGTTTTGCTCAGTGAGGGAGTGTGCAATTTTTTCACACGGGGGTCAACTCTGTAAAATTGTCCGCCAGGCATGTATGATGATGATGATGGTGATGATGATGAAGACGTTGATGATGATGGTGATGGTGATGGTGATGGTGATGGTGATGGTGGTGATGGTGATGGTGATGGTGATGGTGATGGTGATGGTGATGGTGATGAAGATGATGATGATGGATATGTTGATGAGGAACCTAGAGTTAGAGTTAGAGTTAGAGTTAGAGTTAGAGTTAGAGTTAGAGTTAGGGTTAGGGTTAGAGTTAATGATGATGATGGAGATGGTGGTGATGATGAAGACGTTGATGATGATGGTGATGGTGATGGTGATGGTGATGGTGATGGTGATGATGATAATGCAAAAGGTGGTTTAGTGCTAGGGTTTGGGTGAGGGTTAGGGCTAGAGTTATAGAAGGAAATTGAATTAGGGTTAGAGTTAGAGTTAATGATGATGATGAAGATGGTGGTGATGATGAAGATGTTGATGGTGATGGTGAGGATGAAGAAGATGGTTTAGTGCTAGGGTTTGGGTGAGGGTTGGGGCTAGATTTATAGAAGAAAATTGAATTAGGGTTAGAGTTAGAGTTAATGATGATGATGAAGATGGTGCTGATGATGAAGACGTTGATGGTGATGGTGATGGTGATGGTGATGGTGATGGTGAGGATGAAGAAGATGGATTAGTGCTAGGGTTTGGGTGAGGGTTAGGGCTAGAGTTATAGAAGGAAATTGAATTAGGTTTAGAGTTAGAGTTAATGATGAAGATGAAGATAATGGTGATGATGAAGACGTTGATGGTGATGGTGAGGATAAAGAAGATGGTTTAGTGCTAGGGTTTGTGTGAGGGTTGGGGCTAGAGTTATCGAAGGAAATTGAATTAGGGTTAGAGTTAGAGTTAATGATGATGATGAAGATGGTGGTGATGATGAAGACGTTGATGGTGATGGTTATGGTGATGGTGATGGTGAAGAAGATGGTTTAGTGCTAGGGTTTGGGTGAGGGTTAGGGCTAGAGTTATAGAAGGAACTTGAATTAGGGTTAGAGGTAGAGTTAACAATGATGATGAAGCCTGGTACTGATGATGAAGACATGATGATGATGGTGATGGTGATGGTGATGGTGAGGATGAAGAAGATGGCTTAGTGCTAGGGTTTGGGTGAGGGTTAGGGCTAGAGTTATAGAAGGAAATTGAATTAGGTTTTTTGTTAGAGTTAATGATGATGATGAAGATGGTGGTGATGATGAAGACGTTGATGGTGATGGTGATGGTGAGGATGAAGAAGATGGTTTAGTGCTAGGGTTTGGGTGAGGGTTGGGGATAGAGTTATAGAAAAAAAGTGAATTAGGGTTAGAGTTAGATTTAATGATGATGATGAAGATGGTGGTGATGATGAAGACGTTGATGGTGATTGTGATGGTGATGGTGATGGTGAAGAAGATGGTTTAGTGCTAGGGTTTGGGTGAGGGTTAGGGCTAGAGTTATAGAAGGAACTTGAATTAGGGTTAGAGTTAGAGTTAACAATGATGATGAAGATGGTGGTGATGATGAAGACATGATGATGATGGTGATGGTGATGGTGATGGTGATGGTGATGGTGAAGAAGATGGTTTAGTGCTAGGGTTTGGGTGAGGGTTAGGGCTAGAGTTATAGAAGGAAATTGAATTAGGTTTAGAGTTAGAGTTAATGATGATGATGAAGATGGTGGTGATGATGAAGACGTTGATGGTGATGGTGAGGATGAAGAAGATGGTTTAGTGCTAGGGTTTGGGTGAGGGTTGGGGCTAGAGTTATAGAAGAAAATTGAATTAGGGTTAGAGTTAGAGTTAATGATGATGATGAAGATGGTGCTGATGATGAAGACGTTGATGGTGATGGTGATGGTGATGGTGATGGTGATGGTGATGGTGAGGATGAAGAAGATGGCTTAGTGCTAGGGTTTGGGTGAGGGTTAGGGCTAGAGTTATAGAAGGAACTTGAATTAGGGTTAGAGTTAGAGTTAACAATGATGATGACGATGGTGTTGATGATGAAGACATGATGGTGATGGTGAGGATGAAGAAGATGGCTTAGTGCTAGGGTTTGGGTGAGGGTTAGGGATAGAGTTATAGAAGAAAATTGAATTAGGGTTAGAGTTAGAGTTAATGATAATGATGAAGATGTTGGTGATGATGAAGACGTTGATGGTGATGGTGATGGTGATCGTGAGGATGAAGAAGATGGTAGTGCTAGGGTTTGGGTGAGGGTTAGGGCTAGAGTTATAGAAGGAAATTAAATTAGGGTTAGAGTTAGAGTTAACAATGATGATGAAGATGGTGTTGATGATGAAGACATGATGATGATGGTGACGTTGATGGTGATGGTGATGGTGATGGTGAGGATGAAGAAGATGGCTTAGTGCTAGGGTTTGGGTGAGGGTTAGGGCTAGAGTTATAGAAGGAAATTGAATTAGGGTTAGAGTTAGAGTTAATGATGATGATGAAGATGGTGGTGATGATGAAGACGTTGATGATGATGGTGATGGTGATGGTGAGGATGAAGAAGATGGTTTAGTGCTAGGGTTTGGGTGAGCGTTAGGGATAGAGTTTTATAAGAAAATTGAATTAGGGTTAGATTTAGAGTTAATGATGATGATGAAGATGGTGGTGATGATGAAGACGTTGATGATGATGGTGAAGGTGATGGTGAGGATGAAGAAGATGGTTTAGTGGTAGGGTTGGGGTGAGGGTTAGGGATAGAGTTATAGAAGGAAATTGAATTAGGGTTAGAGTTAGAGATAGAGATAATGATGATGATGAAGATGGTGGTGACGATGAAGACGTTGATGGTGATGGTGGTGGTGATGGTGATGGTGAGGATGAAGAAGATGGCTTAGTGATAGGGTTTGGGTGAGGGTTAGGGATAGAGTTATAGAAGGAAATTGAATTAGGGTTAGAGTTAGAGTTAATGATGATGATGATGAAGATTGTGGTGATGATGAAGACATTGATGGTGATGGTGAGGATGAAGAAGATGGTTTAGTGATAGGGTTTGGGTATGATACGAGTGTAAGACTCTAACTCTAGAGCGCCTTGTTTGCATGGATAGATGGGCCAACTAAGTGCACCTGTACTGGGATTATTTGAGGCATGCAAGCATGTATCCTCCTAGAGATCTGCCCCCCTTAACTTAGAATGTAATCCTCATGTATGAGTGCCTAGGGAACTGCACTCTCTCACTGTGCATGCAAAACTAAATAAAGCAAAAAATGCAGAATTAGAACAAAACTGCTAATTTAGGAAAAATATCTAAACTGGAAATTAATGGAGGATGGCGCATGCATGCGCTCCCTATCTCTCTCATCCATAAATGCTAGTGCATCCTGTTACATCTTGTTTTCACACCCAAGTGGCAAAGTCCTAATCCTCTAATGCTACAAGTGCAACTTCCGAATATGATTACCATTGTCACCTCAGCAAAGATTTTCCCAAGTTTTAGGCCTACTTTAAAGGCCAAGGGAGGCTTCTAGATCAAGGTTGGATAAAAGGTCTTAGGATTTCAAACTTGTTTGAAGATTAAGATGTGCTTTCCATTAAGTTAAAGTCCCATGTGAGTGCTTAATTCAGAAATTTGCAAGTGAATTAATCAAATAGACACCTTTCAGAAATAAATATTTGCTCATGTGTAAAATGAAAGATCATTCATGGATAAATAAAGATATTCACAAAACTTAAATCAACAATGAACCATAATGTTGTAGAATCAAAATTCACATTAAAACATATTGGCTTATTTCTCAAAATCATCCACAAATGATATTATCTAATAATGCCAATGTTATAGTTATTAGTTTACGAGTGATTATTGAATGAGACCCTCTTGGAGAGAGTAAAATCTTTGTAAAAGGGTGTCACCCAATCTATTAAGGGTCCAACTAAGTTGTAGTGATTTGAATCACTTCAATAAAGATGGCTGAAATCGTATCTTCACAAACTTAATTAATTAAATGTTTTTCCATATGATCCATGAGCATATAAATATAAAAAGATGTGCTGGAAATAAAATCAGTAAACCACTTGCGCAGGTTTGGTAACTTCTAGAATGTAAATGATTAGATGATTGTAAACATCCATTCAATAAACCATAAGCATTTAGGATATGTTGTGTGTAATTGCTTAAGACAGATTTGTGAAATAATAACCATTCAAATAACATGTAATTAACACTATGATCCATAGATGAGAGTTGTGGATCGTGATAGACTATTCATTATATATGTGGCGAGGGTCCTATTTCAAATGGATTAATTTAGGATAATCAAATTATTTTAGGTGTTGTATATGAAGTGATTATGGACCTAGTAAGTCCAAGGGTGAATCCTATAGATCTCGAGGATGGAAGGATTTTTTTGGAAAAGGATGGTAGTTGGTTGAAGGTTAGAGATGGAGGAGACAATTCTTTAAAGCATGTTGATAATGATAAAGGTGAATCCAACAAAGGAATGCAGGTGAATGATGTTGGTAGTGTCAAAATGAAGAGGAAGAAGTGTGTAAAACATAAAATCTCTCTTGTGAGGCTAGTCCTAGGAAAGGATATCAAAATGCATGAGGTGGTGGGAATGGATTCCCATGCTCTTGTTGGAAGATTTCATGGTAAAAAGGTGGGGGAGTTGTCTCTAAGGGTGTAGTTATAGGAAAGATGGGCTCTTAGGCTTAGGTACATTCCTAATTTATTTATATCAACTACAAGTTACCTAGGGTTTCTTTTCATATATCAAGAGGATTTTGAGGAATATTTTGGCCCATGATTGGAAGTGGGAGATGATTTTGCTTATGCTAAAACAATGGTCCCCTTGTTTTTATTCATACTCGAAGATGAATGACATCGCTCCAGTTTCGATGAAGTGTCTTAGTCTTCCTCTGGACTTCCAGTCACCTTCAATGGAGGCTCAACCTCACTTAGATCAATGCAAAAAGGAAATTGGCAAGTCTATTAAAGACTTCGCATTAAGTTTGCAATATCCTTCCTTTGATTTTGAAAATTTTGGGATAGTATACTCATTTGGGGATAGTTGTTAGGGTTTGTCTTTCTCTTTGAAAGGATTGAAGGGGGATAGGCAATTCAAGGATATGTGTGTTGCAGTTATTCTACTAAGGGATCCCCTATTGGGTCTGATTCTAGTGATGGGGATTTTGAGGTAAATAATCAAAATAGGAAGGGCCCTAGTGTGGAAGGTAATAGATATTATTTAATATCTAGGAAGGAGGTTCTTGGTGATGATAAAGAGGGGGTTGAATGGGGTTTGGGTTGTTTTGAAGGGAAAGGCCATAAGGGTTCTAGTAGAGGTAGAAGATATAATTTATGCATTGCTAAGGAGAGGGATCTAAAGAGAGGGACCATGGTTGAGGTGATGACAATGAGGTTCATATGACTCCAATGAATCTTCCATGGATCATGGGGTAAAATGATGTCTCGGACCATTGAGTTGACTATGTTCAATATGTGTCTTAACCTCAAAAAATCCAAGATACTTAAATTGCAAAGAGTGATTATCAATATTACCAAAACATTGAAGACATTATCAACACTAAGGGTCTATGCCAACTTGTGCAAGTAGTAGTTCAACATATTAACCATGTTTTCATTAAAGGCACATACTAACACACAAAGAACGATCCATATATAACTACATTAACAATTCTCTTTTATTTCTCAATCCAATTGCACCTATGCACACCCCTCGTGTTTGAACTAATTCAAGTGATATGGTTAACCCTTCCATCCAAGCACACATATGAAATTCTCATATATCTAGGTTAATTTGATATAATATATGATGCAATGCTTGTTAGAATTGACTATTATAACCATTACAAGGATAAATATGGAAGAATTCATCGTCTCCTATATATTTGTTTCTAGCCCTAAAGTCACAACACTTTGTAATGTAAATATCACTCCTTAGTTTGCTTGGTTAGGTATGTTGTTGCTGAAAGGAAAAGATGCAAGACCCATTCAAATACAAGGGACTCATATTGAGGTCACTTGGTGTCTAGAAATAACATATATATGTATGTGAGAACTTTTCCATAACATTCTTATCGAAGACAAAATCATGTATGCAAAAATGTAATCAAAGACAAACTCATATACACAAGTGCAGATCCATCTATTAATATGCAAAAATGATCCAATCATGTACACTTTTTGGAAAAATGGAACATCGTTCCCAGCGTCTATATAATGGCAACTAGTGCCCCGTACAAAAAAAGGAAACTCGTGCCCTATACAAAATATGGCGCATGGTGCCCTATACAAAATATGGCAACTCGTGCCGAAAATGCCACATCATGGCTAGTGTACATAGGAGGGTCTCTCAATCCTCCTGCCCACCCTCGGAGCTCCAAGGTGCATCTCCAAAATTGATCTTCCTCTTCTTCGTGCTAGAGGAAGCTGGGTCCTTCCGGTGTCTTTGAGCATGTCCCCCTGAGCCCTGAAACGACAACAATAATATGTCAAGCTTTTTTGGCAATTATACAAGTATAAAACATAATTTCAAAATAAAAATAGTTTTCAAATCTTGGATAACTCACCGCATGCAAGACTGTAAGTCGTGAGGGGGTCTCCCTCCTCCGTGACCCTAGCCTCTCGGCAATGCCACCTTGCAACATTTAGAACAATCAGATTAATGATGAAACTAGATGCATATAGTAATTTCCATTAAAATTGAACGAGATTTTCATAAACTAGTCAATCTCACCATGAACAAAATCGGTTGGTCTTCGGGGTTGGCGGATGGAGCAGTCGGCTGGACATCCTGCTCCGATGCTAGGGTGGATGGTAAAGGGGAGGATGTAGCCACATCGACAGTGGCTACACCACTGGGGGGAACAGTGGAATAAGGGGGGGGTGGCAGGAGGAGGCATGGACTGGGGTGGGCGAAGTGGAGATGGACGTCTAGGGCTATAAAGCCCAACTGGCTATAGTATGGATCGGGGCACCCTGGAAGGGGAAGTGAGTGTGGTGGGGGAATGTGGGGGGGGGGGGGCTAGGTCTGTGTTGCGGTAGAGGGATGGGTGACTGTGGATGGGTGGTGTGTCGTGGTAGGATGGGGGAGGGTGGGAACATGGGAAACTGATACGGAGGTGGAGCTAGTTATGAAATGTAAGGGGGAGCTGGATGGAACTGTGGTGCTATATAGGAGGGGGGGGCTGGATGGAAGGGGTTGGGGAATGGGGCATGTATGTCAGGGGATACAACTGGCATATAGGGTGGTCGAAATCTCGGGGAGGGAGGAATAACGGCACTGGCAGGCCGAGGTGCTCGCACCTGCATGCACATTTATAACCTCATAGTTTAATATACAAAAATATAAATATACATGGACAAGTCATCGTATTTGAAATTAAATTTATGCTTTAATACACACGATACCTGCGCACGTGGAGAACTGTTGGTCCCCGGTGGTGGTGGTTGGTCGCTGGAGCCCGCGGACACCTATGCGAACACTACAATTTTTAGACTAAATTTATAAAAACAATATTAACAATATTAAACATAATGCCAATGAGAATGACAATGATGGTACTTAAAAAACATGATTGCAATTAATTTATATTCAAGTTAGATGATATTCAATATTCTTAAAGGATAGAAGGTGGCATGGCATGAAATTAAAATTAAATAAGGTGACAGGGCATAGAAGGTGGCATGGTGAGCTTTTCCTTTTCTAGAGTCATCCCCATGAGTAGGTGAGCTTTTCCTTTGGCCCTAAAGAGATGTGCAGTGCCTCATAAGCGAATGGAATTCATGTCCATTTACAAATTTGATTTGGAAACCTATGTAATGTGTTTGGGTTCTTGATGAAGAGTTCCTAGGTTTTGATGTCTTCTTATAGATTTCTAGTTTCCTACAAGCTTGATTCACCCAGTGGAAAAGTATTTGCATCCCTAGAGTGAGGATCTTGAGTCCCTTTATTTCCATAACATTTACATCATCAAATAAAATGGCATCTCATTGTTTCAATTTGCAAAGAGGTGCTAAATAGTAGTTAAGTTAGTGTGCGTGTTATTTAATACACTTTAGAGTGTTGATCGTTAGAAAAAGGAAGAAAGATAAATCTTTTCCATGATTAACTTACTTACAAGCTTGAATGTGCCATGTTCTTTTGCATTGAATGAGTAATTATGTGTTCTTGATTGAATAGCTATGTTGTCAGAATGATATCAGTTGATTGAAATCAAAGAAATCTTGAGTGAAATGAGTATTCTTGATGCCAAATGTTTTACCAAGTTGTATTTGAATCAAGATAATAGCAAGGCCCCATAGACCATATTTGTAAGATTATCGCTTTTCCTTATGGGCCTTACATCATTTTCAAAAAATTTAGTGACAATACATGTGATAAGTTGTTTTACGTTGTTTATATGTCTTTCCTAATAGCATGTTCTAGGAGTAGTAGTATGATTACTTTCAGTCTCAAGTATTAGAATAAATTGGAAATCCTGTGATAATAAACTAGGGTAATAAGGACATGAGAAACATCAGGTTCTTGAATTTCTAGAAGCTTGGCCACTATGATTCTCTTTTTCCCGAGAGTTTTGCACAATGCAGTGAAAATTCATAGCAATAAATAGTTTTCCTATTGGTCTCGGTGGATGCAAAAGTGACAAGTACAACATCTCAGTGAAGTCAATTGATGCAACAAAGTTAGCAGAAGCATAGAAGTGATTTGGCCACCTTTACCATTAAAAGAACCTATTAGTAGAATATGGGGGAAAGTGATAATTACCATGGTAATATATTCTCAAAGTTTAAGCTTGAAGAACACATGGCATAAGGGCATGGTAGCAAAGGTTGATTTGGTGGACAAAGTGATGGGAATTGGAGCCATTGGCACACCTATTGAGCCAAGAGTCAAATGACCCATATTGTGGTCATTTGAAGATGATTTGGACAAGGAGAGTACATGGCAAAGATAACTTGGATGACCTGGTGACAAATGGAAAAGCAACAATAACACACATGGCATTGGTCAAGCACGAGAAGAGCAAGCAAGCATTGGATGGTAGTCTGAGGATGAAGGACACTGCGGGCATCACCAAAACCCTAGCTGCGGGCTCATCATTGGTTAAGTAAGAATGACATATTTTGGAAATTTCTCTCCCATTTGTATAATCATCAGAGGTCTAGGATGCCTAAAGTGAACATGGACAAATGTTTCTAGTTTTCTTAGGTTTTCATGTTTTATAAGGTTTCTTTTTTTTTGGGTGGGATTATACGAATTTATAGCTCTCAAATAAATTAGACAATATTATAAACACGACTGTAAAATACGATGATAATATGGTAATTACTCAGTGCTAATTAATTTGTAATTACTGAACACAAATTACTCGTAACTGGATCTAATTATTCAAAGTAAAGAAGTTACCTATGTGTATGGTGCCGCAATCTCCTCTGCTGCCGCCATGGCTCCATCGAGGTCAAAGGAACCGATGTCCTCCCACCCGGGGGATGGAGACCCAGCCTCGAATAACTGTACATTAAAACAAATAAAGTCAATAATGTGTAATTCAAAGTTAAATATATTAAACAATATGATATTAAATAAAATACAACAAATACTTGAACATTAAATAAAACAATAGCAAACCTGATCCATGAAGCTCCTTGTGGCATGCTACTGCGTATCACCATGGCAAGAATGACCACAGTGAGAACAACGATGTGCCGTTGTTCCAGTAGAACTAGAAGGCCCCGCCTGGGTTCCACCTATACCCGGCATGTCCCGGCCACCACCCATAGACTGTGCAATTGTTTGTGACTCATCGATGTCCTCCCGACTCTGGGAAGACATGGCCACAAATTTGGTATGTCTAAGCAAGTCATGTGTGGCACGTTTGACGGAGTCATGAATCTCATCCAGGCCGCTACCAAACCCGGGTGGTTGAGGAGGGGGGTTTGGCTCTCTCCTAGGTGCAGGAGGTCCTCTAAGTGGGTTGCGGTGCGCCTGAGGTCGATCTTAGGCAGAGCCAAGACCGACACCCTAAAACTTAGTGATGTCAAAATAGTTGACATGGTACCCTAGCTCAAACTCGGCCCACAATTTTCGAAGGAAATACTATGGGACCTCCAAATTGTTGCACGGGGGCCTGTCAAACACCATGAACCACCTCTTTCTCCAGTTATCTCTCCATGGCTGGTAAATGCACCAGTCCATGCAAAATCGAGCCCTAGTCACAACTGGAGGCTGTCCCATCGAGGGAACAATGAACTTGTTATACAACTGGGCTTTGGTGATGCTGAGGTCTTTTATCTGCTCTTTGGACAACCCAGTGGAGTAGTGTTCCCTCATTCGAGCCCTGTATTGGCTCAAGTTTGTTATCTCACTATGTGCAATATTGATTGATTCAATAATGTTCTGAAGTGATGAAGCCAAGGAAACCCGAGAGGGTTCCTTGGTACTGTTCAATTCATTACTTAGTGCCCTCAATTGATTTAAGTCCTGGTGTAATTGATCTTCGGGGTTTTCATTCGGTTCATTGTCGATTCCCATATTGTCTTCTGGAGGTCGGGTTTCATTAGTTTCATCGGATGGTTCAGGTGTGTCTGACATCTTGTTAGGTGTAGATGTCCTGCAATTATATTTCCTTGGTTTTCTAATGGATTTTAAATTTGTTTTAAAATTAAAATTCAAATGGAAAACAAACAAACAAAAACAAAAATAAACACAAATTTGTGCTTTAAGGAGCACCTACCTGGAGAAATGGATCGCACTGTAGTGTAGGGGCGATTTCTTGGTGTTGAGGAGGATTTGGTTGCTCGAAGACGCATTCGCAGGGTTGCACAGTGCGCTCGCGGGTTGGACAGTGGGCTCACGGGTCTGTCGAAAATGACAAACCTATGAGCTCTGTTTTTTTTTATAAAAAAACAGAGGCGCGCACGCGCCATTGACGCGTACGTGCCATTTTGTGAGTAGGTGTCAAAGGCGCATGCGCGCCCCTTTTTTCCACGTGGGCTGAACTACGTGGATGTTCGGCATTGCCAAAGCAGCGACGCGTGCGTGCATTTGGATGCGCGTGCGTGTCGTTTTGTTTTTTCCGCTCACGCGCTGTTGTTGCGGTCTTTTTGGGTACCAGATTCGTGCAGGTACCATGATGCGTCTTGTAGTTGGTTTACATGAAGGCAAGTTTAGGTTGACCCATTTAATGTTGTCTATAAAAAGATTATATCCATAAATAGACATGAACAAAGTCCATATGGATAAAAAGTTTGTAGCATAACAACAATCATTATTATTATTATTATTATTATTATTATATATGTATGTGGATAAAAAATTTGTTATATATTTTTTTTCAGTTTAAAAAAATTTGTTATATATATATGAATAAAAAAATTATCATTATAAAAACCATAACAACATGACTCATTTTATATATATATATGAAAAAAAACAACTCTAAAGGCCCTAACCCAACCATACACTCTGTAAAGCACAAGAAAGTTAAAAACAAATATACCTCTAAATATCTAAGATAAAGACTCTAAGCATCTTTTATATACAACCACAATTATCAAAACACTACATCATATGGAAGTATCAAACATATTCCATACAAAGAATAAAAATTAAAATTAAAGTAAATGTAAAACAATTAACATTGAATAATGATAAAAAAATTAAAAAAACTTTTTTAATTTAATCAAAAATTTATTTTAACTTTTCACTTTAAAACAATAATTATCATTTCATCTTAATCCTCATTTAAACATTGAATTAAAACTTTATCAAATTATTAAAAATATTCACTAACTTGTTTTCTTAATATCAAAAATATTTACTAACTTGTTTTCATAATATCAACACAATTCCCAAAAAAATAAAACATAATAAAATATTAAAATATAACTTTAATCACATATTCTTCCTTTCAATAAAAATTAAAATATCATCAAAAGCAATATACACTTCCATTTCCGAATTCCACATGACAAGAAAATATAAATATTAATAAGGTTAAGGATCGAGGAGATGGCTCAATCGTCCGGTGCATCTTGGAATCTAAACTTCCACTTTTTTCATCCATTTTAAAAATCCAAAATTCCGCACCTTAAAAAATGAAATAATAACAAAATTTTCTGGCCGGGTGGACAATCCGATATCGCTGGCCGGAATGTTTTTTCTGTGCATGGACTGGGCCCATGTACGGGACGGAACGGGTAACCGAAACGGAAGGCGGATGGGTGACGGAAACAAAGACCGTGATGATTTGACGTGACGGGAACAAAATCGTCGCTTAGTTAGCCTATTCCTATTACAATACTGTATCTCTATGTCAAACACTAAGATCTCCCCCAAAGCATATTTCTGTCCGGAAACATTGCCCATACTGTTGTTCAATGGCTTATTTTTTTTTTTTCCAAAAAAAAAGTTTCCTGCTATTCAATTATGAATAAAAAAAACTGCACATTCTTCATGTCATATGACAATTACATTTAACCTAGCTCCTCATAAAAAGGCCACTTAAAATGATGATCATTTTAACGCTTAGATTTTATTTCATACAAGTTGGTATTGTATCTTATTATTTTGATTCCAAGAACTTTAGGTTTTCAATTTTATATTCTATGATTATTTATTATGTCCCCGAGATATAGTTTTCAGTCGGGGGGCATTAGTTCTGGTGGCAAAAATCGCGGATATGAAATTGCAAAGTTTTTTGTAAAGTTTATGTTTATTTGTATTTTTTTATTTTTTTTAAAGGTCATTTTATGTGGTTGTGGTCTGTTCCGTTTGCAGTGATGTTGGCCTGGGGCTGTGTGCCCCAGGCCCCAGCGGCGAGGTGACGTTTGCCGATTTAAATGGGGTTGGTGGTCTCGTTCAATGTGCAGTGTGGGTGCGGTGTTGCTGCGGTGTGGTCGTGCAGTTGATTAAATGGTTTCCGGCTGTTGCGGGGGTGAAGGACGAGGTTTCCGGCTGTTGCGGGGGTGTGGTCGTGCCCCAAGCCTAGCGTTGGGTTGAGGTGTTGTTTCAGGCGGTTCCAGGCGCGGTATGGTCCAGTGTTTCGGGGTGTTAATGCAGTATGGCGTTTTTTTCCGGCTGTTGCGGGGGTGAAGGACGACTCTAGGGTTGAGGTGTAGTTGATTAAATGGGGTTTTAATGCTGTATGGTGTTGTTTGAGGCGGTTCCAGGCCCAGCAATGGGATTAGTCTAGGGTTCAAACAAATATGCAGTATGGTCCAGGTTTTCTCTGTTTGCAGGGGTGAAGGACGGTCTCCATGCTTGGGTGATGGAGCACTCTGCTGTGTCGGGTATGGGGGTCTGTCCTTTGAAATTTTTGGAAGCTATCCTCTCTCCGTGCGCTGTCCTTGCTTATGGACATTTCCATTGGTGGGTGCCCTCGGATGTTTTTATTGATTGGTTCTGGTTGTCTCTTCTTCTTCTGGCATGTTTGTTCAAGCTATTTTTTGGAGGTCCTCTGGTGTTCAAGCTCCTTCCGTTTGGTGCGACTTGCTTCTGTGTTGTGGCTGTTTTTGGCTTCTTTGCGGTGGCGTGGTTGTTTGTGCTTATTTGTGGCGGTTTAGCGAACGTGGGGTGGCTTCTGGTGGTGGGTGTTGCTGTCTGAATGCGCTTCATTCATCCAGTCATTTGCATTCGCTAGTGGTCGGAAGTGCTCCTTTTGCCTGGACGTAGTCGTTGTTGCGGCATTGTATCGACCATTGAGAAGGTTAGTTCTCTTTCAAGATAATCCTTGTCAAATGCGATAAAAGATAATCCTTCCTATGTTCATTTTATTCGTCGGTTTGGCACTTGCATGGTCTCAAAAATCCTGCAACATTAGGAATCCCTCTCCTCTACCCCCGCCACGCTCCAGATTTACAAACTGAGGAAAGCAAAGTAAACGAATTTCCCAACCAAAAATAGAATTAGAAAGTCGCTGCTCTAATTCCCATCTCTGTACTCGCTGTCAAAAGCCCATTTCGCCTTCCTTTAAAACAATTTCCAATGCTACAGCAGAATTGAACCGGTGGCTATTTGTTTGAACCCTAGACTAATCCCTACCTAAGTCGCCGGTGGCCGGAATTCATTAATTCTCTTGAGGTTAGCATTTAGAAAACAGAAAAAGGATACAATTCATAACATTTTTGCTGCAATACTAAGAAATCCATGTCATTTTCATATAGCTCTGTTGCAAAGATACGGAAATTGCATCTCAGAACCAGGAGATAGGCACCCCATATACTCTAAGTCTGAATCAATAAAACATATCTGATTGTTGGAATCAAGTTCAGCAGAGGGTTGCAATCATGTTGCAAGGTGTCTTGCATTGGAAAGCTGCTATTCTGGGGAATTCTAGTTCACTTATTCTCTTGCTTAATGAGAGGCTTTGGAAAATAGTTCCTCCAGAGATTATAACATGATGATGAAATGATAAGTGGTTAAAGGACCTTATCCCAGTATGCCCTCAAGTCAGCACTCTCATTCACTAAGTTCTCCTGTGAAAGGTTGAAGATTAGAGAAGCAAGTGCACAATCAACCTCAAAATTATAAAAAACCAAACAAATGATATGCACGGCTAGTTGCATACGCTGATGTTGAACAACATTGTTGAGCCCAGAATTGGCCCTTTTTAATCATCTTTAATTATTTTTCCTGCCCCTATCCTACACCACTTATCATGGCAATCAGACCTATTGTCCTTACCTTATTCCCCAAATTACCAAGGTATGACTGATCATTGTTTTATTTTATTAATGCTTATGATTGTGATAATTAAAGTTGTGTATCTCTCAATTGTGCTAACATGTGACGATTTATGAAGGTAGTTGAAATAAGTGGGCTGCAAGAAGGTGGGGCTGAACAAGTCTTTAAAAGCGTTCGCTGCTTACAAAGGGATTTTCGGGGCTCGAATCATCAATTAAGGCACAGCTGTGACAAGGCAGCTGTAACAGAATGCGTTATCTTAAGCATGTTGTTGCTCGAGTCTAGCTGTGATCTGGGAGGATCGCCACTCTTGGGTCAATTGATAACTTCCTCATATTTTGATATCTCTGTTCTGCCACGTATTGTAACAGCTAGTTATTTAGGGCGCCTGAAGATCAAAGATCTTCATGGCTGCCCGATTATAGGATTTGATGTTATGATTCATATGTATAAATATGGGTAGCTGCCTCGACCCAGGGGTTGAACAACAGATAATCATTTTCATTGTATTAGCAGCCAAGCAAAACTATGTACTCATTCTTTTGTTAATATAAGGGGTTACTTCTAAGCTAAAGGAGTTTGTGTTGTTCAGCCAGCGTCTCTGTGTGAAGGCTGGGCCCGTCTTCCACAGAGATTGTTGAGTTAAAATAGGATTTTGAATTCATCGTTGTGTGATGCTTTGTTCTTTCCTTTTGTGCGCAGCAGCAATATTTATTGTGTGGATTTTCAGCATAGTTAAAGATTATATTTCTGTGAGATTGGTGAATGGTGTAGAATAACAATCGACTGAGTAAGGGTTGCTTTATGCGTTTCATTTGCAATTATACACAGCTGTGTTCATCTTACAGTTAAAATTGTCATCCCATGAGTCCTAGCAATTTATCTTTTCTGTTATGATCATTGATTTTCATTCGGCAATTCAATTTCTTAGAATAGTTGACTCAATCTTTTGCAATTGGATTTCTAGATTAATGTTCAGTTTATGCTTTATGATTTCCAAAGTGATTAGATCAGACAAGTGATTGTTCTAGAATACGAATGAGATTTCTTTCCTGCAATTGTTAATTAGATCTGATACCATTTCTTATTGATGCATGATAGAGAGGAATTGAAGTGTAGCAGTTAGAAGGCAATTGGGATTGCATAGATTTTTGGGATGAACATGGATGATAGAAGATAAAAGTATTTACTTCTAATGGTTTGGTGTTTAAGCATAGATTGTGCACTTATCCTTTGAAATAAAAAGACTTTCTCGGGTTGACAATAAATTTCATATGCTCTGTGTGTATTGGTAACAATTTATCTGCATATAGAGTGCTTGACATTTTGGTGCCGTTGCCGGGGAAGGATAAAAATTAAACACTAGTCATTAGATGCATCTGATAATTGTTTTCAGTCAGTCTCTACTTTGTTGAAATGATCTGCTTCGCATGAATACGAGGAGGGTAAAACGCGATCACCTCCCAACTCCCAAAACCCCACAAAATACTAACAGCGCAGGTGGTTCGGGTCGTGGTCGAGGACCACCATTGGGAAGAAGGACATTCATCGACAATCTTGTTGACAGAACTGATTCAGCTACCAGGACTCGTCAACGGGAAACTCCTATCAGAAGAAGCCCTGCCGATCCTGGAGCGCCAGCGTCAGGATCCACGATGGAAAATACAGGAGCAGCCGTGATTCCCTCATATACCCCTGCTAAAGAAGGCACAGCTGATTCAGCTGTTACAACTGAAGAATACGCAGTTGTTACAACTGAAGAATACACAGCTGCTACAACTGAAGAATACGCAGGTGTTACAACTGAAGAATACGCAGTTGTTACAACTGAGGTAAAGAACGCAGGAACGAACGAAGAAGAGGATACAGAAGAAAAGATGAATAACAGACATGAGAACGAAGAGGAAGAAGCAGTGGTAGAATACCATCATGAAAATGACCCCCTGCCAGAAGGAACCATGGCTACAATACAGCAGCTAAAAGGGACAGCTCCTATGAAGAACATCTCACCATCGGTGTTGCCTCGCTTCCATGGCAGGGCGGCAGAAGATCCAGACGAATTCCTTTTTGAATTCGATATCCTCTGTCGCACCTATGATTATGTCACAGATGCCCAAAAGCTGAAACTTTTTCCGGCCACCCTGAAGGACAATGCATTACGATGGTTCATGAGCCTTGGGGGAGGAACTGTTGCTAATTGGAATAAGATGAAGCAAGTGTTCCTGGAAAAATATCAAGAATATTGCAACACCAGGGACAAAAGAGAGGAATTATTCAAGATGGTGCAGAAGGAGGATGAAAGTCTGGAGGATTTTGTAGAAAGGCTGTTGTACAATGTGCAGAGAGCAGGGCAGACGAACATGGGGTTGGATGTGCTCAAGATAATCTTGCTTCGAGGGATCAGGGATGATTGTTTAGACATGTTAAATCTGTTAGGAAAGGGAGATATCTCCAAAGAACCTTTTGAGACGATTGTGGAATTATGTAAGAGATACTCCAGGGGATCTTCCAGGAATAATAAGCGGGATAAACGAGATAAGCTGGAACGTGATGTCTTCGACAGAACTCAGAAGTCATCCAATGGAGGAGCTACACGTGCAGAGATAGGCAATCTTCTTGAAAATTTTAAAACAGAAATGATGAGCTCCATCTCTTCGGAGATTGATGTCCTGAAGGCCAAACAAAGACAGGTAGTGGAGGATCTCACGCTAGGTGTGTTTTGTCCCCGATGTAGAAAGAATCATCCACTGAAAGAATGCCCTTTTGACAAAATACAAGTATGTCAGCTGTGCGAGCTGAACCATGACATGAAAGAATGTCCCACACTTCCCCAAGTGAAGGTTGTTCTGCAGGCATCAACTCCAGAAGTGGAATCAGCCTACTTCATTGCACAGAAGAAACCTTGGCAGCCTCGAAATCAAGGTATGTCTCCAGACTCATTTCCATTTTTGAATAATATGAACAATTGGAATAATAACATGCAAAATGTGAATACACAATTCCCTTCAAATTATGCTCAGTGGAATCCTTCCCAACCTGCAATGCAAAATTATAACTCATGGAGTCCTTGGACACAGCCACCACATCAACCTACGTCATGGTCTCCTGGATGGAGAAACTTCCATCCTGGGAACCAGTTTCCTCAACCACCTCCACCTCAGCAGTTACCATATTCTCCTCCATATCCTCAATTTCCTCAATATCCTCAATACCCACCTCAGCAGTCGCAGCTGCAGCTGTAGAATAATCCTGTTCCTAATATACCAATACGACCTCAGCTGCCTGCCCAACCTAATCCTAACCCAAATAATAAAATAGTCCATCAATTGGAAACTCTCAATATACCGGCCTACTCTCTCTCCCCTGTACCTTGTAATGATATTCGTCTACGATCTGGGAAGATAATAGAACTTGTAATTACAGAAGATATTCCACCTTCTGTGCATGACAAAGGAGAGAGTTCCCAGCATCCATTCGATCCGGTTCCTATCACTGAAGGTGCTGAGCATCCCTCAGATGGGAGGGCTAAAACATTAAACGAGAAATCAGATAATACGCAGCCTACCCAGCTGGTAAGGCAACCACCATACCCTGAGAGACTAATGCTGCCAAAAATAGGGGGGCAACCTCAGTTCAATCTCCTATGTGAGTTGAAGAATCTTTATGTTAAGATCCCCCTTTTGCAAGCTCTTCAAGACGTACCTATCTATGCTAGAACTGTTCGGGACCTGTGCACTAAAAAATCGGGAAGGAAGCCCAGAGATCCTCCCACTGTTCACGTCATAGGGAATTTATCTGCTTTGATGACAGGAAAAACCCCTGTGACCAAGTATGATGACCCTGGCAATCCTACTGTCACTGTACATATAGGACAGACGCAGATACCCAACGTGCTGGTATATTTAGGAGCAGTGATCAATGTCATAACAATTGAGACTGTAAAGAAGCTTGGATTCACTAATATTAGACCGACCCCTACCATTTTAGAATTGGCAGACAGATCCACCATCAGACCCGAAGGGATTCTGGACGATCTTGTCATCTCAGTAGACTCATGGGAATACCCTGCCGACTTTCTGGTATTACAACCAAAATCACAGTTGGGGGGACACCCATTGATCCTGGGGAGGCCTTGGTTGGCCACAGCTGATGCTTGCATCAGCTGTCGATCGGGGTCCATGACTATATTTGATGGTATGGAAACCAAAAACCTCACCCTGTATCCTCCAGCACGGCCGAGTTTAGAAGCTGAAACTTCCCTTTGGATAGAACAGGAAGAGGAGGAGGATGTTCAGCCACTATTAACAATAGGGAAGGCCTTAACTTTTAAAAATGAAACAGAAGACGATGCCATCAGTAATTTCATTAGCGAACCTGCTTCAGTGGATAAAGAAGTTTATCAAATCCTGAACATTACCCTTGGTAAGGAAGAACAAGAAAATCTTACGACAAACATAATCCCAGTTTTGAAAAATTCAAAAAGCATTCCTATTGAGGTAGAGCCTGGAAGAACTTTGAATATCAACCCTGGTCTCTCCTCATAGGAACAGAGGCGCCTAATCAGTATTTTAAAGGAACGAAAGGGGGCATTCGCCTGGGAGTATACAGATATGCGAGGTATTCCCTCTAATCTGTGCACCCACCATATTTATATCAAAAATGACTCCCGGCATGTGTGTCAACCTCAACGACGCATGAACCCCAATCTGAGGGATATAGTGAAGGAGGAAATCCAGAAACTTTTGGAAGCAGGATTTATCTATCCTATTTCAGATAGTGAGTGGGTTTCCCCACTTGTAATTGTGCCCAAGAAAAATGGTAAGTGGAGAGTCTGTGTTGATTATAGGGAGCTGAACAAAGCTACGCAAAAGGATCATTTCCCTCTGCCCTTTATCGACCAGGTACTTGACACCCTATCAGGAAAAAAATTCTTCTCCTTCTTGGATGGGTTCAGCGGGTACAACCAAATTCAGATTGCTCCTGAAGACCAGGATAAAACCACCTTCACTTGCCCCTGGGGAACGTTTGCCTACAGGGTGCTTCCCTTTGGCTTATGTAATGCACCAGCAACGTTCCAAAGAGCTGTACTTGACATCTTCTCTGAATTGGTTAATGATAGTATGGAAGTCTTTATGGATGATTTTACTCCCTATGGCAAGGATTTTGAGGAAGCACTGGAAAATTTAAAGAAGGTTTTAATTCGCTGTGAACAGGCTCACCTCTCATTAAGCACTGAAAAATGCCATATGATGATGAGTGAGGGGGTGGTATTAGGACATTTCATCTCTACCGATGGCATTCAAGTGGATCCTTCAAAAATTAAGGTGATAAAAAATATACCAACCCCTTCAACTCAGAAAGAGGTGCGAAGTTTTCTGGGACATGTTGGATATTACAGGAGATTTATAGAAAACTTCTCCAAACTTGCTTCTCCTTTGTTTTCATTGTTAATGAAGGACGCACAGTTTGTGTGGAGCAAAGCATGCTAGACAGCGTTTGATAAGCTTAAAGAGAAACTGTCCACAGCCCCTATCCTAAGGGGACCCAATTGGACCATACCCTTCCACATTTCTTCAGATGCTTCTGATACCGCCATTGGAGCAGTATTAGGACAGCAGGATGGTCAAGTACCTTATGCCATCTATTATGTTAGTAAAAACTTAGCCCCTACTGAACTTAATTATACTGTTACTGAAAAAGAATTCCTTGCTATTGTTTATTCTATTAATAAGTTTCGGCATTACATTACTGGGTATCCTACATTTGTGCACACTGACCACTCTGCCATTAAGTATTTGATGAACAAACCTGTCACCAATGCCAGAGTAACCAAGTGGATTTTATTATTACAGGAATTTGATATTACCATTATAGATAAACCTGGAAAAGAAAATGTTGTTGCTGATTTTTTATCACGATTTACTAACAGTGATGACAGTTCGCCTGTTGAGGATTCTTTCCCAGATGAACATCTATTCGCACTCTCAGCTCATTCACCCTGGTATGCAGACGTTGCTAATTATTTGGTTGCAGGAAAGCTTCCGCCACATATGTCTAAACGAGAGAAAAGAAAAATTATCCAGCAAAGTGCCAGGTATTGTTGGCTCAATGGTCATCTCTTTTACACAGGACCCGATCTTGAGATTAGGAGATGTGTAAGGGAAGATGAGATCTTTCATATACTGAAGGCCTGTCATGATGAACCTTGTGGAGGACACTTTGCAGATAGAAGAACAGGGCATAAAGCGCTGCGGATGGGCTACTATTGGCCGACACTATTTAGAGACGCTAAAAAATATGTTCAGTCCTGTGACAGCTGCCAAAGGATGGGCCAACCTAATAAGACAGATCAGATGCCTTTACAGCCCCAGGTGGTACTAGAACCGTTTGATAGATGGGCATTGGATTTTGTTGGCCCTATCAACCCTCCTTCCAGACAGAAGGTTTACATTCTAGTGTGTACAGATTACATGACCAAGTGGGTAGAAGCTGTAGCTTTGGCTAAGGCTAATGACCAGGCGGTGATTGATTTTCTGTACAGTGAAATCTTTACCCGCTTTGGGGTACCAAAGGAAGTAGTTACCGATGGGGGACCGCAATTCATCTCACACCAATTTGAATCCTTGCTCCGGAAGTATCATGTGCAGCATAGGATAGCTTCACCTTATCACCCCCAGGCCAATGGTCAGGTGGAAAGTACTAATAAATTTATTGAAGCAATCCTTACTAAAACAGTTAAAAGCCATCGAAAGGATTGGGATGACAGGCTTCCAGAATCACTGTGGGCATATCGCACAACTTGGCGCAACACCACAGGGTTTTCTCCCTATGATCTGGTGTATGGAAAGAGTGCCATCTTTCCAATTGAATTTGAGATCAAGACCCTGAAAACAGCCACCGAATTGAATCTGGATGTAACAGAAGCCCAGAAGAGAAGATTGAATCAATTAAATGAACTGGATGAGAAACGGTTAGCTGCAGTAGACCAGACTGTGCTGCTTCATCAACAGAGATCCAACTGGCATGACCGATTCATCAAAAATAAAATCTTCCGTGAAGGAGACTGGGCGCTATTATACGACTCCAGATTCAAGAAGGATTTTAAAGGTAAATTACGCACAAGATGGCTGGGTCCATATTTGGTCGATAGGGTATTTGACAACGGTACTGTTCGCCTGGTGACCATTGATGAAAACCGTATACCATTACTTGCTAACGGCCACAGACTGCGACTGTATCGTAAGCCCATCTCGAAAGATGCATTCATTTCACAAATTGTTGCCGATCCAGATTATCAGTTGGCACCCGAGCAGGAATTTTTCTCTGCCTTTGCCAATCCTTAAACTGAAAATCGTATTTGCTGTACATAAATAATTTCCTGCTGTAGCGTATAATTGTGTTTTTTTTTCTCTTTGCATTTGATCTTTTCGTTTGCTTTTATTTTTCAAAAAATTACAGGGAAGCGCCAGGAGAACGATCAATTTGGGCCCGTCAAGCGAAATTCCCCCTGTGCCGTCCTGCGTTGTATTTTCCTTTTGCAAAAAAAAAAAAAAATTCCGGCATCTGCAACATATTTTCCGGCAGCTGCAACATCTTTTCCGGCAGCTGCATTATCTTTTCCGGCAACCGTGACATCATTGCCCATCAACCGTAAAAATCCTTTTCCCCGTGGCCGCAATTACTTTTTCCCGTCAGGCCCAACTATTTTTCTGACAGCTGCAACATCTTTTTCGAACTGCCACCTCATTCCTCCGCGGCTGCCATCTCATTCCCCAGCGGCTGCCACTTCATTTCCCAGCAGTCGTAATATCCTTTTTCCCGCCGCCGTAAAACTTTTCCGTGATAGCCGTAATTTTCCCCGATACCGTAAATTCTTTTTCGGGCTTCTGTGAATTCTTTTCCGGTGGCTGCAACTTCTTTCCCGGCGGCTGCAACATATTTTTTTTTTTTGGCGACTGCAACATCTTTTTTGTCGGTCATGCTATCATTTTTTTATTTTTTTTTGGCAACTTGCAGTGGTAACTCCTGTGTTAACAAAAGAATTGTTCCAAACCTGCTAATCATGGTGCTGATTCACCTCAGTCGTGCCGGCGAACTCATCATTCCGACCCCGAGGACGCGATGGTTTGTGTTTCACCGGCGGCAGAACTTATTGCCTTATCCGATTCATCATGATCACACGTCTGACTGTGCACGAGTTCGGCTCCGTGACGTCACCAACTGCATGCTCCACCATTTTCCGCAGCATTCCGACGCACAGTTTTATGAGGTATGGCTTTCATTTATTACGTGATTTAGCATTGATATCATTTAAACGATATTAGTCGTACCTTCACTCGTACCACCATTATACCTAATTAAACCTTTCCCTCGTACGACGTAAACGCTAATAACTGCCACCTTCCCCAATTCGGCATGAAAATTTCAAACACTTTTCTGTGCTCAACTTTCCAAAATTGCCCATTCTCTCAACGTCTCCGCTCAGCGATTCGTGCATCCTCTGTGCTGCAACTTCCATTCTGGGATCCTGTAATCAGTGGAATAGCAACTTCAGCTTGCAGCCAGGACCATGGGGATTCCAGTTCGCCATGAACCTTTCAATACACGATAACTCAGGCGAAATCTTCAAGTTCTTGCCATTTTTCAAGCTGCTGGATGGCTCGAATTCTTTGAACGATTGGACGGATTCGATCGGGACGCAGCCCTGCAATTTGCTTTGAATCTTACCAAAACTCACTCCACGGTGTGGGGGCTGCGCATAGAAGTCTCTAAGATCATTATATTCGAGGTTACAGCCATCCCGATGGTGGGAAAACCATGGTTTAACCGATGAGTCCCTGCAACGGTTGCACGTGAAGAATTTTTACTCGCAGGGGAGCAAGTTGAAGCGTCTAGAAGAGGGATTGCACTGAACTCACTGCCGCGGCCATGGGACTAGGTTGCTGTCTTTCTCAAGAAGTACATTACTTGTGAAGGTAGATACCAAACTGTGTATAACTCTGAACTCCCTTTGCTTTCTCATCTCCGCCATGGCATTTTATTGAACATTCCATACTATTTATTGCACGACTTGCGTCATATGGCCACATTTGTTCAGTCTGCTAAGCACCCACTTTCCTCTCTCACCCACCATGGCCTTATCAAATTAATTATTATAAGGACCCTTTCCCAACACCATATAACCTGGGAACAGTTCATAAACAGACAACCTGTTCCCTTGCGGGTCGTCCCATTACAGCAAATACCGGTTCCACCACAACAGGAGGACCGGGGTTCCTCCATTGAAGTTGGGGGGAGGGATGAAATGGGAGAAGAACAGCAATCGGGGGCACAGGCAGGACCATCCGGGGTGGATGAAACCACAGTAGATGAACAACCAAGGGCACAATCAGAGCCGTTTGGGGGGGATGAACCTCCATTAGAAGAAGAACAATTAGGGGATGAACCTCCGGCACAAGCAAAACCATTGGGGGATGAAACTGCATTTGAAGGAGAGCAAGGGGAGGCACAAACAGAGCCATTAGGCAATGGTGTAGATGAAACCTTTGTGGAAAACCCAGATAATAGGGCAGCTCTGACAGCAGAAGGTGAAATTGGAGCAGCATCAAATGCTGCGACAATGGAACCTGAAGATGACAGAGCCAGGGCAATGGAAGAAGACATTGAGCTGGTAACAATTGAGTCTTCACCAGAATGGGTAGGAGGAGGAGCTGTAATTGAAGAAGAACAGCATGAGAGGCAAGAACACATTCCCTCGACCTCAGCTTTGATCCCTTATGTACCAGCTCCACGGAAGGAAACACCACAAAGGGAAACACCACAAAAGGAAACACCACAAAAGAAAACACAACAGAAGAAAAGAAAGAGAGCCACCAATGAATTTAATCTAATATCACCAATCAGAAAGAAAAGAACTCGATCAGCCACAGCAGCAGATGCAGCTAGGAAAAGATGGGCAACCTTAGAGGCACAGGTTGAGCCCCCAATCCTTGTACCAAGACCGATGGATGCTCCACAAAGGCCAGTGGAGGAGGAACCTGGAATTGAAGGACTTCTGACTGAGAATGCAATGTTAAAAGAGGACCTCCAAGTGCTCAGGAGGGAATTGGAAATCTGGAAGGAAACCTGCAGAAAACAGGGTGAAAGAAAAATGTATACATTGATAGAGGCTGCAGACCAAGTGGAGGAATCAGATTCTGCTGGAGCTAGGGAGGAGGATGAACGAATACTCTGCCCCACCTGTGGAGAAATATTTAAGGAATCAGGCCATAGAATTATACTTAACACTTATTCAGCACAACAGCCTGTGGCCACAGTGGGGGAAGCAGTGGAAAAAGAAGGTGCTGTCACACGAGAACCAGCACTTTTAAACATCCTTGCTGAAGCTGCCACTTCCCACAATGCAGAAATTATGGAACAGGTAGGAGAAGAACATGGGATGGGGGACGCTCTGGAGGTTATAAAGGAATATAGTGAAACCCCAGAGTGTTCCCACGATACAGAGATCATAGATCAGATGGGAGAAGAACTTGGAATGAAGGATACTTTGGAGGCCAATGAAGAATTTTCTGCTGTAACCCCAGAATGCTCCCAGGACACAGAAATTTTAGAAGAAGAGACACAAAGACAGGATAGTGATAAATTGGAACAGGATGTTGTAACACAAGAACCAGCAAACTTGAATATACTTGTCCAATCGACCAAACAGATGGGAGAAGAACCTGGAACAGAGGAGACTCTGGAGTTTAATGATGAACTCTGGGTTGTAACCCCAGAGGACTCCCATGACACAGAGCCCATAGGAGAAGAGTTGCAACAACAGAAGGATGAAGAGGCAAGCCAGGATGTTGCTACACAAGAACCAACACCCTTGGAAGCTGCAGCAGGAATTCCTGCATTTCATTCAAAAGATAACCCTGGAGTGGATATCATTCCCGATACACAGTGGAGTGAAGATGAACAGGTACAGACACCATGCTCAGGTGACACCGAAATCTTGGAGGAAGGGTTGCACGATGAGAAGGATATCCAATCTCAGCAGCAGAAGGACAAAGAAGACACTGCTACACAAGAACCAGTGTCTCCAAAATCAATAAAGGTAGCTGCTGAAGAAGGTTTAAAGGATGTTGTTGTTACACAAGAACCATCAACTCTCTTGTTAAACCTAGATGCGCTGGAAGACACTGTCCCACAAGAACCAGTGCTTCCACCTCCTAGAGATGTCATTGAGTTGGATTCAGATTGAGGATTTCCTTTCAACTCCCCCAGGAACAGCATAATGAGACTACAGGAAGATTCCCACTACAGCAACTGCATTCCCAGACACCAGCAAGTAGCAGTGGAAGGGGAACAGTGAGGTTGGAAGATACTGGGTTACTCACAGAGGCCTTTCAAAAGATAGATAAGGTGCCTGAGTTTCCTACACTTCTTCCTCTCTCCTTGGATAGAGCTCAGTACAGGATTCAGATGCAGGTTGTTGCATGAGGAGATGCAATAGGATAGTTGGGGGGAGATGTTGAGCCCAGAATTGGCCCTTTTTAATCATCTTTAATTATCTTTCCTGCCCCTGTCCTACACCACTTATCATGGCAATCAGACCTATTGTCCTTACCTTATTCCCCAAATTACCAAGGTATGACTGATCATTGTTTTATTTTATTAATGCTTATGATTGTGATAATTAAAGCTGTGTATCTCTCAATTTTGCTAACATGTGACGATTTATGAAGGTAGTTGAAATAAGTGGGCTGCAGGAAGGTGGGGCTGAACAAGTCTTTAAAAGCGTTCGCTGCTTACAAAGGGATTTTCGGGGCTCGAATCATCAATTAAGGCACAGCTATGACAAGGCAGCTGTAACAGAATGTGCTATCTTAAGTATGTTGCTGCTCGAGTCTAGCTGTGATCTGGGAGGATCGCCACTCTTGGGTCAATTGATAACTTCCTCATATTTTGATATCTCTGTTCTGCCATGTATTGTAACAGCTAGTTATTTAGGGCGCCTGAAGATCAAAGATCTTCATGGCTGCCCGATTATAGGATTTGATGTTATGATTCATATGTATAAATATGGGTAGCTGCCTCGACCCAGGGGTTGAACAACAGATAATCATTTTCATTGTATTAGAAGCCAAGCAAAACTATGTACTCATTCTTCTGTTAATATAAGGGGTTACTTCTGAGCTAAAGGAGTTTGTGTTGTTCAGCCAGCGTCTCTGTGTGAAGGCTGGGCCCGTCTTCCACAGAGATTGCTGAGTTAAAATAGGATTTTGAATTCATTGTTGTGTGATGCTTTGTTCTTTCCTTTTGTGCGCAGTAGCAATATTTATTGTGTGGATTTTCAGCATAGTTAAAGATTATATTTCTGTGAGATTGGTGAATGGTGTAGAATAACAGTCGACTGAGTAAGGGTTGCTTTATGCGTTTCATTTGCAATTATACACAGTTGTGTTCATCTTACAGTTAAAATTGTGATCCCATGAGTCCTAGCAATTTATCTTTTCTATTATGATCATTGATTTCCATTTGGCAATTCAATTTCTTAGAATAGTTGACTCAATCTTTTGCAATTGGATTTCTAGATTAATGTTCAGTTTATGCTTTATGATTTCCAGAGTGATTAGATCAGACAAGTGATTGTTCTAGAATACGAATGAGATTTCTTTCCTGCAATTGTTAATTAGATCTGATACCATTTCTTATTGATGCATGATAGAGAGGAATTGAAGTGTAGCAGTTAGAAGGCAATTGGGATTGCATAGATTTTTGGGATGAACATGGATGATAGAAGATAAAAGTATTTACTTCTAATGGTTTGGTGTTTAAGCATAGATTGTGCACTTATCCTTTGAAATAAAAAAGACTTTCTCGGGTTGACAATAAATTTCATATGCTCTGTGTGTATTGGTAACAATTTATCTGCATATAGAGTGCTTGACAAACATGAAAATTGAAATTAAAGATTTATGGTAGTCAATCAAAAGAAATCAGGGATCATGCTGCATACTAAAACTGTTGAGAAAATTTTATGTTGGCAACCTTTTTACTCTCTACAACATGACGATGTGTTTGTGTGTGCCTTCGGTAGTTAAATGAAGAGAAGAAATGCCGAGAGCATTTCTCACATGTCAGCATCTGTATGTCAAAGGGTCCCAGCAAAGGCCATTCAGCAAGACCTGTAATAACAGGAAAAATATTAAAAATTAAATTGAAGGAGGATAATATAACTTTAGAAGAGGCATCTGATGATACATAGACACAGGAAGAGAGATATATGGCTTACAATTATACTTTGCAGCAGCAGATGCATACGCAGCTACACCTTGTGCAATCATAAGAGAGTGGCTGCCATCAATTGGACTAGGGCCCTCAATATCAGAATCTGAAGAGGAATGATCAACAGCTGTATTTGTTTCCTGTACACTCGCATCTGTAAGAATTTCTTCTTCATTCACATCTTTGCAGAATCTTTTCAGATTCTCGTCATCTAAAACATCGAGCCAGTGACCCCACTCCACGGGATGCTTTCCAAATCTTGAAAATGCAATAAGAAGCTTGTTTCCAACTGCATCTGCAACAAACTTCAACAGAGAGTCCTGGACTTTTCTATCTGACTTACTTTGCTCCATCGACTCGAAATCAGAATCAAATAAAACATCTTTACTTCCTGGTGGCTCCAAGTTTGTCACTCGAATTGACTGTGCAAGTGTTGTTCAGAGACACTAAGCTATCGGCTACACATAACAGGATACATAATCAAGGATGGCTTCAAGTTTCTACCATTTCAAAATAGTATTCGTATGTAGGGAAGTATTCAAATATCAATTTTGGATTTTCTAATACAATAAAAAATACAATTAAATCTGTTGTTTTATGCAGAAAATATATAGAAAATTACATTTCCAGAAACACGTATTAATTAATATTCAATCTAATGTTGAATTAGCAAATGTAGTCTGAAAACTCTAATATGACCATGGCCACCAAAATCTGATATGCAATAGCTTGCTTCATCCTTTTAAGAGATTCAAGTAAAATCACTATAGTTTAGATACCATTTTGCACTGATTAATTATTTAGATCCTTCTCGTTTTCTATTGCAAGGGTAAAAGTGCTCATTTAGATGTTATTTCATAAATTTCATCAACATTAGTTTAACAAATAAAAGAATTTAATGGAGAAACTTTGTCATGTTAGTGGAAAAGAATCCGTTTAAGTTGACTTTCATTATATATATATATATATATATATATATATGAAACAATTTTTTGAGAACGATTTGAGCTTCTTTTGAAAATAACTGATCTACTGGAAGCTAAATTAAAGTACTGGCTCCAGTTAGAACTCATAACCAGCAACGGATAATATTTTGTTCTAAGAATTTTGACATAAAAGTCATGCACATTAAGAATTATCTAGTATCTAAGTGGTGCCTTGGTTTAAAAGAAAATAAAGTTGAATAAAGATGGAAGATCCAATAAAAAATTGTAGACAAATGGAATTGACAAATGAGTTGAGGGCTGCACATGTTCGCAAAATATGGAGCACTATTGTGGCAATGAAATTTTTTTCAAGAAGGAAGCTACAATACTGTTGAAAGTTTGAAACTATGCAATCTGATTTGCCTGCTATAATGAATGGTTGATCGAGCACAAATTTGTAGCGATTGATGTTCAAGAAGTACCGTGTTCCTGAACATCATGTTGATTATGCTATCTTTTATTTACTGTTTTTGTTACACCATTTTCTAAAACATTTCTAATTTTCTATTCACATATATGCTATGATATTGGAAAAAAGAGAGCAAATAATCTGGTCTCATCAATGTATATGCCTATCACCTTTGACAGATTGTAAGTCTTTATTTCTAGTAACTTCAAATCTTATGATGGAAAATGTCCTGAATCCTATTTCTGTAAACTTCTCAATATTAATGTCCTAATTTGGGGCATATTTACTCATGATTTCTATGTAGGGGTAAATTTTGTTACTGTCTGACCACATAAGAGCACTGCATTGAATATATGTCTTACCATCGAATATCTCTCTTTGATTATTGGAGCATATGTTGATCAGTGATACTACTATTGTGATTACTACTTTCATTCATCTTTTTGGTCAGAGGAATGCCATACCTGAGGTGATTGTTGTTCTATGATTTTGGTTATGAAGCAGTATTGTTGTTTTTCTGATTTCATGGCAGGAGCAAGAACAAGGCCAGATTAGGGTTTGCTCAACTACCTTTTCATAAAGACATGAAAGAAAACATTGTTGGCCTTTGTTGCCTAAATTAAACAATTCCAAAATTCATCCTTAAGTTGGATGCAACTGAACTGAACTAAGCATCTAACCATTTTTCATAGTAGATTAGATCAAGAGAGCTTATTTCATACGAGCGTTTGAACTGGGACACACTAGAATCCACTGCCAAACTGTGAACCTTCCTGTTGTGTCATAGTAGCTGCTCAAATTCTAGAGCATAAGTCTTTTGAAAACCATATAGAAAATACATGTGTTTAGTAGTGGAGCTAATGGATTCAGCACTCTGTATCCTGATCCAGTGCATAACTGCCAGCTATACTGTTGAAAGTATATTGCTGCTTGCATTACCTTAATTAGAATATGACATAAAACTAGATTTTAACTCCAAGATACCATGTCAAAGGTATTTTCTAGTTTGTACTTAGTCTAAGGCAAGATGACCTAGTTTGAAAGGCTTGCAAAGCAGTGCTTCTCTAATGCTTCCAAAGTTTCAGTATCAACTGTCTCACACAATAAGACATAGAATCATCCTATCAGTACAAAGGGTCAATATCTTAAGCTAAAATAATATAATTTCAGTTTGAGTAAATTATGTCGTGTCTGTGTTAAATATGAATTTAGGATTTATGTTCTATAACCAGCCTATACCTGACTGAATT
This sequence comes from Larix kaempferi, assembly GCA_027924585.1. NCBI lineage: Eukaryota > Viridiplantae > Streptophyta > Pinopsida > Pinales > Pinaceae > Larix > Larix kaempferi. Next base: position 6,224,709 of record BSBM01000511.1, read on the forward strand.
TAAAACTAGCATTCACAGCATATTTCAGAAGCTTATGCCTATTAACCCATTTTCAAGGGTTCCTATTCCATGATTTTCTGAGGGCTACTTCCTCATTAGAACCTAGCTTCAAAACAGTTATTATCTCAATGAAATCTGAAGCCTCTCATCAAAATGTTTCTTGGTTTTCTGGAGAAGCCATACAATTATTTGGAGCGAATTCTATGCAAGGCAATTCACTATATTGCTTGCTTGCTTACATTATATACAAAAAGAATTCAACTCATAAGGTTTTGGGTGTCCAATCTTTGGCATGAGTACAAATACGGAACATAGCAAGCTTTATAAAATGCATTGTGTCCAATAAACTAGTTTGGATGGATAGTTGAAATTCATGGTTTTCTTTAAATCGAATCTCATCAATATCGCCAGCATAAGATCTTGATTCAGTGTTAGATGAAATGTTAAAATGAAAAAAACAGAGACCTAAAAAAAAAACTAGCCACTAAATGGAAGCGAACAGCACATGCTCCAATGACAATGAATAGCAAGGAATAACCGTAGAAATAGTAATAAGCATAAACATAGAAATAGTAATAAGCATGATACCCACATGCATCCAACACCCTGCACAGAAATAGATTTTTCTAATTTTTTGTTGTTGTCATGTACTTTAATTGTTTTAATATCTCTACTCATATTATAGGGAAGGGTCGGTGGCATACTCAATGATTGGGCCTCATGATGCATGCAACAGAGATTTGCCCTGATAATGCAACTTTTATGGTGTTCATAGATGTAACTTTTATGGTGCTCATATCTGAATAGAGTAAAATGTTTATAGGGTTGAGGGTTAAAGGCTCATGTTTTAGTACTGAAGATAATTATTAGATGTGTTTCGAGGGGTTTCATATTTACCAACTACTATTTGGAATCTGAGGTCTAGGTTTCGTGTTTAAGGATTCACTAGTCATGATGGCAGAGATGGTGCAGAGTTTATGATTCATTATTAATGATGGCTGTAACCGGTGCAATGTTTTCGCATAGTTACAGTTGTAGGTCTAAGGGTAATACATCGATCTTCAAATGTTGTAAGTAGGTTGAGATCACAATGTAACACTGCTTCGGTGTTAGATTTCAGGGAGCTGGGATTCAGTACAATGCTTATGCATTTTGTTCATTTGTAATTGTTGTGTTCTTTTTAATTAGGCCTAACAGAGATGAAATCCCCAGCCAAATTGAGCAGTCAAAAAAGAGAAGAGAAGATAGAAGGGAGAAATTCAAAGTAGAAATTTCCTTCGCTGCAAAGATCTCAATGAAAACTCTGCAAGCTGTTATTCAAGGGGAGGTTTCTGATAAAGCCCAAGATGCATTAACGGTTTTAGACATAGTTCTGAGACAACATGCCTCTAGGAAGTATGTACTTGTACATCTTCATTTTCTAAATGAATTGAAAACTTTGCTCTTTTGTAATTCATTTTTATTGGTTGCTTTAACATGTTTTTGAATTACTCTCGGTCTTTGTTTTCACGGAGGCTATTTATTGATGGGGCAAAGTTTCTTTCATTGAAGTTTTTCTCCTTTGGTTGAACTAGGAGGAGAAGTTACCGGATGTAGGGGCTATCATATCAGCTTCAGGCCTACACAGACTGGAATTTCCCTTAATATGGGTAACTTTATAATATCTTTTTGTCTGTTTGTTTTTTTCGTGGTGTCAATTTGTTGTGTATGCTATCATTCATTTGTAACAAAGATATAAATGTCACTTGAATTAGCATAATTGTTTCCCGCCATGATTATCATTTTGAAATGATAATGATGGACTTGGATATTGATTTTTAATTGTTTATTTACATATAAGATACTAGAGCACAAATCTTGACATATGTTATACATACATGCACATACCTGCATAGGTTTATAAATTATATATATATATATATGACACAACCCAAGTTTGAAGCAAATCACTAGAACTTCCTGTTCTACATGCTACCCTTGTAGGTTTACATACTAAAAATAATTTCAATCCAAATTAAAAAAACTCTATATTCTACATCTAAACTTGCTTTAAGTTACAAATCAATCTAGCAAGTGCATTGAAAAATTTCTTGAAATTTTTGGAGTTATAACATACTCAAGCATCGAATTCACGACTTCTGAAATATATGTATAACCCATGGTGGTATATACAGTTCAGGATCAGGAGCACTGCTAGTCCATTTTTAATTTCTTGTCATGTTGATTCTAGTTTCTCTATAAGATCAAGGTGATCTAGTGTGTCTAATCCCCAACACACTCTTGGTATTTAAAATGATACTGGTCTCTAAATAGTACATTCAAGCATATACCCTAGCTTCTCTGAGAGATGATAAGCTTCTCTTCATACTGATTTTAAACGCTAAATGATACTTAATCGACTTAGTCGACCTTTAAGAAAATCCATAATCCTTAAAAGCTATATCTTCTGGAGAAGTAATCCCACGTTTTTATTTATCATTTATCTCGTCCTTGCTTGAATAATTTCTGCATAATAATGTGGTTTCTATTCAATGCACTTAAGGATGAAAAAAAAGACAAGAGCATGGAATTAAAGATGTTATTTTGTATTGACTTGTCCCATTTTTATAGCCAAAACGTGGGCCTTTTGGAAGTTGTTGAGTGTAAGATTTAGTAATCAATTTTATTAAATTTGAAATTATAAACTATAATTTGTATTTATATTTAATATACATTGCATTTAAGATAAATTCCCATGCAAATGAAAATATCCCATTGGCCAGTAAGATTTGGAGCAATTAGGATATTAATTATGTTTCATTGGATGATGACAACTATATAGGTTTTGAGCTTCACTCAAGGTTACCTTATCTGTTAGTTTACATTACATAGCTTTTCAGTCTTGATATTGTTGTCCAGTATGTTCATAGTTCCTCTGTAGTTTTAAAGGAGTTTATATGCAAGGATATGTTCAATTTTTTTCTTTTTCTTTTAACTCTATCCACAAGTAAACAGATCCAAATTTGCACAGTCTCTTTTGTTGATATTCTCATCAGAGAAATGTGGAGGCTTGGTTTCAGTAATAAGGGTTCAAAATTCAAAGCAGCTGTACGAATTTGATATTCTCATCAGAGGAATGTAGAGACTTGGTTTCAGTAGTAGGGTTTTCAAATGTAGCTGTAGGAATTAGTTTGGAATTACACATTTTTGCTCTTTTAAAATGTCAATGCATCAGAAAACTATTAATGATATCCATTTTTGCTGAGTTTCATTATCAATTTTCATGTTTTAATCAGTAGACATACACAGTCAAATCTGGCCAACAAGGAAAGAACTAGTGGCTAAAATATTCTGTTAAATATTTTGGCTTTTCAGTTTTGTTCAAAAATAAAGTTGAGTTGTAAGTCTTCTTTGAATGTAATTTGTTTCTGTCATATGCTGAGCAGGTTAGTTTTCTAAATGATAGTTAGCAATGGTTTTAACCTGTCGTGCATTCAATCATGATCGATATGATTTCTTATGTTTTATGCCTTTTACAGTTACTGCAGGAATTGTATTTGAAGTTTTACTTCCTTGTTGCCATTTTGTGCAGATCTGTCAACAACAATGCTCATCAAACAAAGTGTTGTCATTGATTTTTTGTTGCCGAATCAAGGTGTTGACAATCCATGGAAGATTAATTGGGCTAAGGTAAAACCGTAAAATGTAACTCGAGACATGCTTACCTTGGATTTATGTCATGCAACTTTTATTTTTATTTTTTAACAGTTGGAATGTCAAATTTTGTTGCCTTCTTTCAGACAAAAAAAGTGCTGAAAGGAGTCCGCATTGTAACAGTACACACTAATATGGAGTTTAAGATCCTTGGTTTTAGTGAAAAACCATGCAAAGACAATTTCTGCAGGTATGATCGTAGCTGACAACAATTCAAGATAGGCAGAAGAAGATGATGCAGAGTTGGCAACATCTATTTTTGTGAACTGCAATGGTCTGCTGCATGGTGAGAGGAAAACAAGGCATTCAAAAAATGAGAACCTCACTATTAAATTCTTGAAGAAGTACATTCATTATTTTAAAGGCAGACATCAACCTGTGCTCAAAGATAAGGTCATTTTCTATCTCAAACTTGTACCTATACATTTATTTATGTCTTGTAATTGTGTTCTTATATTTTCAATGGCAAGTGGAATCAGATAATCTTACTGAATGACAGTGTTTATATGGTGATAACCTACAGCCATCAGAACATATTGCATCTACATATGTTGAGATGCGTAATGCAGGTGCAGAAGCAAACCTGAGCAGGGCCCTGCATTGCTAGTTTAATATTTAACATATGAAGCAGTTTATCATTTGTCTCGGTTACTTGGTAACCTTACAGGAATTCGCATGACTTAACGCTTCAGCATTATACAACCAGTTGTGACTATTCGACTTCCTTAAGACTTGTTCAGGTAAAAAAGTCTTTGTCAGTTCACTCTACTTATTATTTATAATTTTGTATTTGTTATTCATTATGTAACTCGAATGCTAAATTCCTTTCGATGACTTTGAAGGTAGTGGTCACCCATTGGAACAAAAGCCAAGGGTACTCTATGTTTACCTAGGAGGAGGTCATTATCACTTTTAGGTCATCTCTTGAATATTTTTATACTTCCAGGTATGCCAAATTCACTTGGTTACTTCATGAAGCTAGGATTCTCTACACTGATGATCTCCACGTTTTCAATTATTTCTTTTGAGAATATATAAATTTCTTATTGAACGTTTTGATTATGATAAGCCATGATTACATACTTGTTTAAATGAGCATACCAATGTTTGAGACAGAATGTGTTTTTCAATCAAAAGAGATAAGCTTCCTTGCAAATTCAGTTTACGGTCAATTGCAAAAACCATGCAAACATAGTTGCTCATTATCTTTTTGCAATGTGCAGGAAAGAAACATTGCCAATTCTGCCGTAGCACCGATTATGCCACTGCAAAATGCAATTTTGAATATGGCTGGCATTTTTGGGTGTTCAAATACAAAGCAAAACTATCGTTCTTGCTTTTTGCAAACAAGCTTCTGCAGTTTGACACTTTCTTTGCATACAACAACATGCTTTAAGATTGTTGAAGTCATCGCAGCCACAGTCTCTTGCTGATTTAGTTTATTTAGCTTTATTAGCAAAGAAAACTGAACCAAATTATTGTTAACTTTATGTCATATTTGAATAGCTCTTTCTTACATGTACTCGATCTCTGAAACGATAACAACCCAACTTTTGTCATTGGTCTCTTTGTACATCATCTTAAAACTATGCCACACCATTGTGTTAATATGAACAAACTTTCAAATTTCAAGAATATATGCTCTTTCAATTAGCAAAGTCTTCTTTTATTACATGATAACTTTATTTTTCCTTAGAATTTAGAATTTACATGTTAAATTTCTCTTGCATCAAACTACAGCAACTGTATATATGCAAATGCTTGTAAATTTCTGTTGTCAATGGCTGCAATGTACTTGTTTTATCATATGTTAATTGATAATGTTCATAGCCCAATTACTTACTACAAAAAATATAGATATGAATATTGTTTGTTTAAATATCCTCTTCTTGCTCTGCAGACTATACATGGATATAGATTTTTTCTTTTTGCAAATTGGAAACCTGCTTTCTTTTGTCTGTGAATTTCCATAATGCACAAATTGAACAAACCACAAAATCCATGCTCTTGCTATTTTTCAAACAAGCCGATGGAACTTATTTTTGTTAGTTAATTAAAAAAATCTTCAAAAATTGAATTTATTATGTTTTAAAATATGTTTTCTGAAAATTTGATTATATATGTATTTATGCTCTCTCACCAAATTACTAATAGATTAATTGTTTTATTGAATTAAATTATTCTTGATCTCTATCAATTGTCCATGTCTGAACACAAATAGCTCATCCCTACAACTTTCTGCGAGCAGAGCATGTGGCAATGTGAAAGACATTGCCACTACATGGCTCTTGTTTAACATATTAACTGATGCACTTGAAATATAAAGCACATAGACTATAGACTTGAAATTTTGTTACATAGATATTGATGCTTCATTATGCTACCACAAATAACACACCATAATGTGATGTTGTATTGAACATAATCCTTAATGTCCTTCAAATATAAACTGCACTAGACATGGACACATTATGAAATAATATAGTTCGTTATATTATAAACTTCAAAAAAACAATATGGTATGCTTATGTAAACATCGCCACCTCGATGTGCAATAAAGATAGATGCACCAATAATTGGTGCATTACTATGTCACACGCCTCGATGCATGTTATATATTAAGCACACCTACAATGAACTCTACATTACACTATAAATTACAATTTCTATTAAAATTTTCAAAAACATAACTAGTGTGTTTAGTAGAAAAAGTAACCTATACCATTAGTAGAAACCAATTGAGTGGTTATCGACTACAAATGGAGCGGTTTGAATGTGTTGGCATTTAAATGTCTTTGTAACATACCCAATATACACACATATCTGCTCTTTGTTTTTAATAAATTTTATTGTATGCGTATTGAAAACCATATTCAAATGAGTATATTTGAAAAAGCCAAAGTTCATTGCACCATGTATATATTCTCATTAATGATACCTAGCCCAATCTAGGGAACAAAAACTCCAAGAAAAATCTTGAGAAACCCAATATCGTTGATTATACCATTTTTACTGTAAATATAATAGTCCAAAGGCCTTATGACTACAATCAATGTACACAGAATTGCAATTGCAATGTTCTATTTAAAAATTGCAGAACCTCCACAGCTGCTGCTACATTTCTTAGGCATTGATTTATGCAACAATGGCCCCTTCATGTCATCTATGGCATTGTCCAAATTCTGCACATACTTCACTGTCTTGGCTCAAGCCAAAGAAATGTGACAACCTAGTATGAAAAAAGAAAAAAGAATTAAAGATGGTTGGTCTGCAATGCCAAAACGCAGAATTCTACAAATGGGAACCATAGTAGATGAAAATGCATCCATATTCCAAACATTGAAAATGACCATGTTAAAAAGTTCTTGCTATTGTCGATGATAACTCTTTGAATTGTAAACATAAAAAATATTGTACACATATACTATTGAATAAAATGACTTTTATTGCCAGATTGATGTTCCATTCAAACTAGCAAATTACAACTCGTCAACAGATTCAATCTTTCAGCCTTTGCCAATGTACAATTACAACTCATTGTTGTCTAATAGACTTCTGTCAAATGCTATATTTATTGTTCCTTATTTTTTTGTAGAGGACACACATAGCAGTTATTTCTGCACTGTCCATGATCTTGATTATCTTGTTTCCTGGAGTCATTCTTCTCATCTTTCTTGCTTTTCTTTGAATAATACCTACATGCATAGTCCTCGACTTTTCCACTGACATGAACTTCCCAACTATCTATAGCAATAAGAATATATTGCAACACTTTCCTTTTATTTAAGAAATAGATGCTTCATTTTTTAAATCAATTTCAGACATCACATATATTACAATGCACATCTGCCATAATCCAAATACTTTTTCAATTTTAACCATGAATATATAATCCATCTAATTGGTAGATTCTTATGAAATATTGTTAGTCGTGATGCTATAAATAAAGTACCAGCTAGAACCACTTCATTACTTGTATTTGGATGTTTATTTGGCTTATTCATGATGCCCTCAATAAAGTAGCAAGTAAAAACACTTCATTACTTATACTTGAAAATTTATTTGGCTTATACAAATGCCTTAAATTTAAGCTCCTTTAACGCTCTTGCTCATTCAAATCTTGTAGCCTTTTCAGTAAGGTGCTTCTCCTGCTTGAAGTTTCAAAAAATATTCATCTAATACATGTCTACATGCATAACACTAACCTGCGCTTACTACCACACAAGCTTTCTGTTTTTTAGCTTCTATTTAATGCACATTCACATCATAATTGCTCTAATGAAAAAAAGATTATGCGATGCATCTCCAATCATTTAAGATGCAAATGCTATTGTCTATAAAGTTTAAACTACCATACTCGTAAAATGCATCTCAAATATTAATTACAAAATCTGTACATGTAAATGTTCCTGCAATCCTTATTAAATGGTTCTGCAAAACGCAAGTGAAGCAATCATTGAGTAACTTCACATAGATTTTTTTTTAATATGAAACTATCCTTCCAATTTGACAATTTTCAAAGAATAGTTTCTGTGGCAAATTAGCTTGAACACATGCATGCCTATTTCGCCTCGTTGTTCTCAATTTTTTTTTTGCTTGCCTTCCTTTGCTCAATTCTATTCCTCCATGATTTCATCAATATGTGAACGATGTTGCTCTAGCATTATTTGATCTATATTAAATACGTCTTTCTTGTTGGCTTCTATCTTTTCTTCATGACCTCTCAACAATATCTGTCAAATCATAACTATGCTTCTATGTTTTTGCTACCTACAAGTTATATACACATTTCCTCCAACTGCACCTGCATATGTTCTTACAACATGCTCCGACCACCTGGATGCAACATCTCTTTCTGCAATCAACCATCACTACTAGCCATTTTCAAAGTCGTGGACATTGCCACCTTGTGGCTCTTGTTTATTGTAGATAGGTGAGATGTATATATTATTTGGACTTTGACTCTAAGAACCTTTGTATTTTTGGATTTTATACTCTATGGTTATTATTTATTGGAGACCTATGAGATGTTTAAGGTTCTCACTATGAATCTTGGAGGAATTTCTTTATTTTTAAATTAAATTATTATTAATACTATAATAAAATAATATTTATTTAAAGTTGCTATAGATTTATTGTAATGTTGGATTTATCATTAAATTTAAAAGTATGTTGGAATTTTTTATATTACTTTCTATGTATTTATAGACGATATTTTTAATACAATTTTTGCAAAAATTGTTTCTTTTTAAATTAAAATATTATTAATAATTTTTATTCTTAATGCCTATAGTCTTATATAAATGATAAATCCTTTCACTTTACTATGTTTTATTAGAATTAGCTTATATTTGCTATATTAATTTTCTTCTTCACATTAGTTAAAACATAAATACTTGTAATCTTATAAATTAATATTTATTTACAATTGATATAAATTTATTGTGATGTTGGATTTATAATTAAATTTCTACAAATTTATAAAAGTGTGTATTTTTATTTTATTTTTTAAATTATAAAGAAATTAATATTTAACACTTAATGGAGTTTTCCATGTTGTTCTATATTTATGAATAGTATCTTTAATAACTTGATAATAATGAAAATTTGATTCTAGACAATTACAGACTTAAAGGAGGAGATCGCCTCGTTGAAGAAAATGAGGGTGGACATCCATTTTCTCCACTCCAAATTTGATATCATGGCCCGAATGCAATGGGTGGAATTTCGGGTTTGCAGCATAGTTGCAAGTTCTACTCCATCGACCCCACAGACTATTGAAGGCTCGAACGATGAGGCCTCCAAGGCCACCAAGGTTCCCCCTCCTTTACTTTAATTTTATGACATAATTTAGACCTTTTTGTCTCAGCTCCGACATATTATTTCTGTGCACATCGGCTCTAGCTTCATCTACAATAGTTATAGACCTGTCCATTATAGTTATAGTCATATCTTGTCTTTTATAGTTATATCTCTATTTACTACAGTCATGCCCTTTAGCACCCAAGCTTAGTTTATAATTGCAGTTATAGAAGAGCCATGTTTTGGAAAAGGAACATGAATCAAGCTCTATGCTGAGATTATGGTTGATTATTCAAGATTCAGAATTCAAGATGGGTTACTTTTCCACTATGTCGAGGATCCTCTTGAGCTCACATTTGTACCATTTTGTATAGTATAGTTAATGAAAGGCAACTCTCTTACTTACCAAAAAAAAAAATCCAAATTTTTATATTTCATAAATAAAGGATATTTACACTTTCACCCAAAACTAAAATTATAAAAATATGCATTCCTATTTTCTTAATGTTTATTTATTTACTTTTGATCTTCTATAGTAGGGTTGATCACCTCCTTATAGTATCTTAATTTTCTCTATGTTTTAACTAGTGTAAAGAAGAAAATCAACATTCCTAAAATAAGAACAAACTCTCATGAGATTCTTAGTGAAATAGGGCACTAGACAATTGCTAAAATGTCATTGGATAAAATAATTTTTCATCTTTATGACAATAAGAGGCTTGAAGATAAAAATCTCTTTCTCATAAAATGTTGTGCGTACACCCACATTAGAGTGCAATTTCAAAATATTTGCAACAATAGTGACCTTCCTAGCCGTTTAACTCATCACAACTATGATGATCTAGGAATGCTTCTCTCAAAGTTTTTCAAGCACATAAGTAAAATTCTAAAGAAAACCAAGTGATCCCTTACCTCTTTTATTGTCCAATAGAGCAAAGTTGGTCTAAGTGGACGTTAATAACCGTCATGTTCATCATCATCATTATGATCTCTCACCCTAATAGTTTTTGTATATAATCTATTTCGTTTAATAAATTAATTAATTAAAGGATTTTAAAATCATACCTTATTAATCGTTGATGATTGTTGTTTTATTTCTTATTATGTTACTTTTATTAGTTTAGTAATTATATTCATTGGATATACATGTCATTATCATAGGTTCTCTGTAGCTAAGTTATATGGAATCATTTGGAAAAAAAATAGCAGTATACAATTAGAAGTCATGGAAAAATGGTTAAATGAGAGGCTAATTTTAGAATCTATTATTCACTATGGTCCATCTAGTCATGTTTTTGGATAATTAAATATGAATTTATTGATAATAAAACCAATCTCTTAGGTTGGTTCATTGTCTTTCGGAAAGCATTTGACATAGTCATGCCTAGAATTAACCTTTGCAATAATTAGAAGAGTTAAATGTTTCATTTGAATTGAGAGATATTGTGGTATGGTTGTACAAGAATGTTATCTCTAGGTTTAGGAACATTGAGGGTTTGTAAGAAGAGATTCTTGTAATATAGAAGTTATACAAGGATATCCTCTATCCCTTGCCCAGTTTGGCTAACAAGTTAGAGGTGTGTTTGGGAAAAGTAAGTTGCGTTGACATTACAATAGTAGGAACAATGTCCATTCTTCTTCTTAATGATGATGTTATTGTTCTTATGTCGAGGTGTCCCTCTTATCTTCACTAGCAACTAAATCCCAAGCATATTTATTATAGCACATGTATGATGGTAAACATTAATGAAACAAAGGTTATGATTGTCAAATCCAAAAATATTGCTTTTGTTAATTTTATATACGGCATTAACAATTTAAGATAATTTAACTAATAGAAATATCTCAGAGTAAACCTTCATCACAAGCTTAACCATAATTATAGCATTGAGAAAAGGATAAATATAGGGTGGAAAAATTATTTTCTTTAGAAAACAATTGTAAGTCAACTAAATTTTGGTTTGGGAAAAAAATGAACACTTCTCTGGGGTACCCATCATCTTATTATCTTATATGGATGTGAAGTGTGGCATTGTAGTATCTCTAGAGAATCATGGAGAAATATCAATAAAATCTAAAAGCATTTTATATTGTGTAATCTTAAAATTAAAATAAATATATCTATCATTCTCAGAGAAGTAAGTCTTTCCCCTATTGAGAGCATTGTTATGAATAGGTACCAACTGTAACAAGACAAAATAAAGGAGGAGGTCACTATGCATAATATTAGTACCATTAAAGATATTGTTACACCTAAAGTTATGGAGAAATTGTGGTGTGATAAATAAGTAGATCATACGCGAAAATCAATATACTATAAAGAGGTCATTAACAATAATTTAGAAGATGAAAAGTATCTTTCTATTTTCACTAGAGTAAAAATGAAAATCAACATTACTAAATTATAATGTTTCACAAGCTCCAAATGAAACAAGATGTTGGACAATTCTTAAAATATCGTGGAATGAAAGAACCTATCATTTTTACAATACTAAGTAGGTGGAGGATGAAATGCATTTTTTCTTAAAAAATTTACACATGCCTAGATTAAACTATTCTTTTAAGAAGTTATTCCAACCTTAATCCTCTTTGGTTAGACGAAGACCTTGAGCTAACTAATTGGTACAAAAGAAGTTATGAATATCTGGGTGCAAATTTATTCTGTTCTGAGCTAGTCAATTTTTGAAGTAACCAAGATCTTATCATTTGCAATGGACTAACAAAATGGCCAAATTCTAGTCGGATGACTTGTATTCACGGACTTGGCAGTAGTGTGGTAGATTATGTTATTTCTGATATCCCTTTATACAACAAGTTAGTGGATTTCGACATCTTAAACGACCATGAGCCTGAATCTGATCATAGGCCTTTAATTATAACTCTCAATATTTCCATGCATAGTGATCCCCAAGAGGAAAACTATCATTGCCAAAAGCACATGATCTTCGATAAAAATAAAACCGACCTTTTTCTCCATGATTTAAAAAACAATTTGTTTCCTTTATCTAGTATGGAGAATATAGAAAATCTCTACCATAATTTTACCACATCCCTCTCGACGTCCATTAGTAAGTTCTCAATTGAAGTCTCGGTTAAAAAAGAGAGATAGTATAACCAAACCTTGGTATGATCAAGAGTGTAAAAATGCGAGAAAAGAAATTAAGCAAGCTACTGCAGAATCGATAAAAATGGATAAGATAAATCACTACAAAACCCTAATTAAAAGAAAAAAAGGCATTATCTTAGTAAATGGTAGGAAAATCTCTTACACCTCTCTAAGGTGGCTCCTAATAAATTCTGGCGGCAAAACAAAAGAAGATAATAAGATTGCTTTAAAATATTGAAATTCCTATCTTAAAAAAATTTATGAATCCTTGGATATTCGAGATAACATTCAAACCCTCCTTACAATGAAAGAAGTTTTCTCATTATAAGACATAGATTATGGGGTTATGCGCTTAGCAAATGGAAAATCCAAAGCAATTGAAGGCTACTAAGGAGAAATCTTAAAAATTGGGGGGCATGTCCTCATCCCGCACATCCACAAACTCTTTAACTTAGCAGTCAAGCAAGGGTTCTCTACACCTTGGACTCAAAGCCTCATTATTCATATTTTCAAAAGTGGCGATAAAAATAACCCCTCTAATTATCAGACCATTATGATTAGCCCTCTCCTGGCCAAGTTATACGGTATTATATTAGAAAAGAAGATCAACGAATGTCTAGAGATGGAAGGTAAGAGGGCTAAAGGCCAAGCAGGTTTTAGAAGGAATCATCCAACCACGGACCACCTCGTTACGCTTACGATCATTGCAGAGAATTGTCGTAATAATAAGTCGGATATTTTTTGTTGCTTTGTGGACTTTAGGAAAGCTTTGGATACAGTACCTATAAATAACATGTGGAATAGGCTAGATGAGCTTAATGTTCCTTTTGAATTGAGAGTTGCCGCAATAAGGTTATACGAAAAGGTCATTGCCAAGCTTAAGAATAATGAGGGTTGGTCAATGGATATAAACTGTAATATTGGATTTAAGCAAGGTTTCTCCCTCTCCCCTACCCTTTTTGGAATTTACATCGATAAACTAGAAAGGTGTTTAGAAGAATCAGGTTGTGCCGATATGATCGTAGCTGGGATAGTTATCATCCTCCTTCTTTATGTTGATGATATTTTTCTTATGGAAAGGTTCCCCTTTGATCTCAATAAAAAATTAAGAATTCTCAAATATTGTTGCTCTAACATGGGTAATTATATAATTTAAATGGTGTGCCTATGCAGGGACTAGAGTTATATTTAATTATGCAATTAGTGGAATATTGTTAACATATTAGAGTGGTGGATTTCTCTTCCTCGCCTCCTTCCAACTTAACATTTTGAGATAATCATTTATGCATGAGGATTCATGAACAAGACATGTTATTGAAAGAATCATTGACCAAATGGGTGTGAAATAGATTTTTTACCTTTGTTATCTTTGATTCCAATGGTTTTCCTTTTAATCTTAAATTTGCACCCTAACCACTATTGTCATGTCCTCGGTCGCCCTGGTGCCCTTCAAAGGAAATGGGAGACAACCCTTGAATCACCTGCAAAATTTTTTTCTTTTTCTTTTTCCCAAGCAATTCAAAGGCTCCGCAACTCTGAACCCTCAATGATCATCGGTCCGCAATCTGCAATTCCGCAAGCCCCGATTCGTAATCCATAATCAGAATTCGGAATTCGGATTTCCAAAATTATCCTTCCGCATAAATTGCCCTCCCAACTTCTGCAACCCACAATGCGGAAATCAGAAGTCGAATCATCGTCCCGAAAAATTTACCCCTTTTGACTTCCGCAATCCGCAACCCGTGTTGCGGAAGTCGGAAATCGGAAACCTCCATTTGTAATCTCGGGAAAAACCACCCTCCACAATATGCAATCCGCAATCCGCTTGCGGATGTAGAAATTCAGAAACCAAATGTGCCAACCCAATGGAGTTCGACCTTTCGACATCCGCAACCCGCAATCAGCTTTACGGATGCGAAAATTCAAAGATCCCACGCGCCATCCCATGGAATTCTCCCTTCCGACTTTCGCAATCCGCAATCCGCTTTGCAGATGCGGAAAGGCAAAAATCTAGCCATGCAACTCCAATGGTCATTCCCCGACCTCCACAATCCGCAATCCGCAATCCGCTTTGCGGATGCGGGAGGTCGGGACCACATACCCCTGTACCAGCAACTTCACCTTCAAACTTTTGAGGGTTATAAATACTCCATCCTTGGGCCAAATTGGACAAGTTCAGTACCATTGGAAAGATATTGGAGAGCTCTATCCACAGGTATGATCCCCTACCCAATCTGAGTACTCTAACCTTGTCATTTTTCCAACTGAATTCTGGCCTAAACATCATTACCCTTCTACAAGGAGCTCTATTTGTCCTCTACCAAGTATTCTCTCCTTCATCTGCTCCACAGGCGTGTCTATTCATTCCCCAAGTCCTGGCTTGAGTATCTTGCACATTTACCATACTTATCCCTAATTCATCAAAGGACAATTCAAAAGCATTACCAAAGGGATTGCAAATAGGCATAAGCATACTCCATGAACACAAGGAATGAAACATGACCCACACACATAGGATGGAATACATGCACATATTTATCCCAGACAGAGTGATGAAAGCATGTAGGGGTTAGTCATATTCCTCAAGCATAACTACATATAAGTACCAACATAAGGATAATAATGTTGCCAGAACTATAGATCTAGCTAAACTAACTTACCTATATATGCTATCAATAACATATCAACGTAAATAAGAATAGAAAGAGAACAAGGAAAAGAATACACCAGATATACGTGGTTCACCCAATTGGGCTACGTCCACGGGAAGGTTGTCTTCAATTATCTCCAAAAATCTCCTTCAATCTTACAAGAGAGAAACTACAAATAACCCCAATACAATATAGCAGAGCTTGTGATCACAATACCATGTGTTGATACTATCTATGAGCATATACCACTATACCATCATGTTGTTCACTATATCATTGTAATGGTGATGTGACTCCCTTGACCATATTATATACCAAGAGACGTGGAGGAATTACTCTCACATATTTCATGTGGGATAATATAATTCTCCATAATAACATCTCTCTATATAAAGATGGATATCAAGAGTATAATTTACAATAATGAATATGGGATATAATGTATTACTCTTTTACATAAGATTGTGGATAAATTTCGACATAATACAAAGACATTATTACCTTCCAAGGAATATAATTAATATATTCCAACACTCTCCCTTAATAATGGTTGGTAGAAAATACCTCACTAACAGTAAGGAAGGAAGGAGTCATTACTGCTCCCCCTTGATGACAACTTCCATAATATCCATAAGCTGCAAATAAGAAGAACACTTCGGCTAATGGAATTTGATGAAGAACAACCGCTTCTCACTGATTCATGAAACTGCACATGAACCAGGTTGTACGATGAAATTCCAACAACAAGATTCCCAGATATAAAGAGAAGCCTCTATGGCTACTAGATCCAACAGTAAAATGCCAAGAACATGTGACGCAATCCAACAGCAAGGTGCCTAGATCACCACAAGAATCCTCACAACCATAACTGATAGTTGAAGAACTCTGATATAACATCCACACCAGTGTATAGATACCTTTTGATGGCTGATACAACAGAACATGTGGCTAAGAACACCACAACAGTGTACAAAATACCAAGATGGCCAATATACATGCGGATAGCAGACATTCTTCCAATCAAGGTGCAATATAAATATCTGTAGACGACCTCAAACATCGAATAAACAAGTCCCGAATGGTCTATACATCGAAAATGATATCTTACAGATGAACATCATGACTTTAACAATAGAATATGGTGCTTCATTACTTCTGGAATAAGGTGAAAACAAAGATCAAAGATTAATATGCTCAGGAAGGAAGTACAAAAACCAGCTTCTCACAACTTTTCACATAAACAAAGAACTTATCTGCACACAAGAATTTCCAAGATTAAAGCATACAAAGATCATAAAACAAAATTTCTCATACATAAATGAAAATGCTTATACACCAAAGGTTATCAAACATCATATAAAAAGATGGCAACATAATATGATCGAATAAAATATTAACTTGCTCATTAAGGAAAATGAAGTTACTTTTACACATTAAGTGTCAGCCACAACATATAAAAAGTGAGCAATAAAATAGCTTACACAAGATTTACAAAGATAAGATAAAATTGCTCAAGAATATATAGATTGCTTTTATGCTATCGCTTCTATGCAAGACCATAAAACATTATTCCATGGAGAGTGCTCTAATTACATGTTACAACAGGAGTAGCAACTCATATATCATGTTAAAAATAATATAGGAAGGATTCTATGCGATTGCTTCTATGCAAATCTTTAAAAATATATGAACAAAATAAACATGACATGATTAGAAATCAACATGATTAAAAATGATCAACAAAGAAAAGAACAAATTTAGTCATTAATCATCTTGTTAAAATATTAAGCATTAGATGGTTTATATCTATCATCATGACAAAATAATAGAGATCCATGCCCTTAAAAAAATGCCAATGCTTCCATATAGGAATGTGAGACAAATATATACCAAGAACAAGAAATAATCTCTTAAAAAACATGATGAATAAGAACAGAAACCCTAATGCAAAGAGATCAAGAAGCTCATGACAATAATTTCAAGAAAAGAGATGAATAAAAAAAAACGAAACACTTTTACCGTTCTGACTTAAAAAACAGTAAAAAAAAAAACCAGAAACTTTAATTACAACCATTTTGAAAAAGTGCCAAGAAAAGTCACTCGCGGGTCTGCTATAGTAAACTCGCAAATAAAACTAATACTCGCGGGTTCTATCTTACCTATCTTAGCAATCAATAACATATCAACATAAATACGAACAAATTTAATCATAAAGCATTAGAAGAAGAACTACTAGACGAAAACAACAGAGGCACTTAAAGCTACTTGTGATTCATCAGAACCTTTCTTTTAATCCTTAGCCATTAAACATTTCACTTTAAAGCAATTCTTTTCAGGATGGTTAGTTTTACCACAATGTTTACAAGGATCAGACACATTATTCTTCTTACTATTTTCATCATGTGCATTATAAGCATGACCAAATTTATTAGTGTGATTTGAAGTGCGTGAACTAGAACCTTTAACATTATTAAAACTTGTCTTGAGATTCCTATTATGTGCCATAAGACTTGTATTAGGTGATACTTGTCCTGAAACAATCAACCTTTCTTTCTCATTTATCAATCCTTTACAAAAATCATCAAAAGTAGGTTTCGTGGTGTTTTGAGACAATTCAAGAGCCCTATTCCTAGTTTGCATGAACATATCAAAACAAGATGGAAATTTTTGTTCTACAAGAATTATAAGAGCAGTGTCTATTTTCTTGTAATATTTACCACAATTATTTAATTTTTCATTTAAAGTTTTCACTTCAGCAAGATATAATTCTACTCTTTCAAAGTTAGTAGGATCTAGCTCAAAAATCCTATTTTCAAGGTAATAAGCAGAAACATCATCAGATTTATCAAATAAGGAAGCAAGAATTTTTCGTACCTTAATTAGGTTGTCTTCTGCCTCAATACTTACCTGAAGACTATCTTCAACTGTTTGACCAATGATCCCTCTTGATTGATCACATTTATCTTCCCATATAGACACATCTTTAGCATCAACAGGTTTTTGGTGTTCACCATTAAAAATCCTCCATAGATTCTTACTCCTGAGAACATCAATCATTTTTCTTTTCCATGCAAGATAGTTAGGACCAACAAGTTCAGGAACAAAAGCTACTTCTGAAATCATAATGATAGAAATATTAACAAGAAACCCAAATGCTAGAAATTACAAGAGAAAAAAATGTGAATAACAGAAAACTGATACACTTTACCGTACTGATCTGTAGAAACACAATAAATCAAAATAAACTTTTACTTACAGCCCTTTAAAAAAGTGCCAAGAAAAGGCACTTGCGGGTCTGCCAACAGTAAACTCACGAATAAACTGATACTAGGGGGTTCTGCATGGAAATAGTTGCGATTACTCGCAGTTTTACAATAGAGCCAACCGCGGGTGCGCTGGTCTGTAAAATCAAAATTTGCGGTTCTGATCTGCTATTTGCGGGTTTCAATCACTTGTACAAAATGAAGAATTAACGACTAAAATTCGACTATAAACGACTATTTTTGAGTTGGTGACTAATAGTAGCGAATTTCCACTATCTTATAGCTAGTCGTATTTCACTAGAGAAAAAAATATAAACAAGAAACCCAAATGCTAGAAATTACAAGAGAAAAAAATGTGAATAACAGAAAACTGATACACTTTACCGTACTGATCTGTAGAAACACAATAAATCAAAATAAACTTTTACTTACAGCCCTTTAAAAAAGTGCCAAGAAAAGGCACTTGCGGGTCTGCCAACAGTAAACTCACGAATAAACTGATACTAGGGGGTTCTGCATGGAAATAGTTGCGATTACTCGCAGTTTTACAATAGAGCCAACCGCGGGTGCGCTGGTCTGTAAAATCAAAATTTGCGGTTCTGATCTGCTATTTGCGGGTTTCAATCACTTGTACAAAATGAAGAATTAACGACTAAAATTCGACTATAAACGACTATTTTTGAGTTGGTGACTAATAGTAGCGAATTTCCACTATCTTATAGCTAGTCGTATTTCACTAGTCATTAATTGGTTGACTTATTAGTCATTGATAGTCATTGATTTAGTCATTGATTGCCACAATTAATGACCAAATATACGACTAAATAAACTACTAGATGATAACATATTAATGACTAAACTAAATACGACTAAACGTTAGTCGCTCTATAAGATATTGGAAATTAGCTACTAATAGTCATATATATGCGAATTTCGTCGTTTTCTTAGTCACTAATTTATGATAGGGTACGGAGGAATCGAACCACCAATCTCCTGCCTATAATTAGGTAGGTGCTCTACCATTGAGCTAGCACCCTTTAAGAAGTAGCTATTACTTGACAATGATGATATTCAAACAAATTTTGCATCATTCACGCATACAAAATAATGATTACCAAGTTACTATAGATCCATAATGGCTTACCTTGTACTAGTCCTTCAAGTATTTCAACTACATTTATTAAGTGCAAATATATTTTTGCACTTGATAAAAGCAATTGAAGAACTTGAAGGACTAGTAGAAGGTAAGCCATTATAGATCTATAGTAACTTGGTAATCATTATTTTGTATGCATGAATGATGCAAAATGCAAAAATACAAGAAATTTATACGAATGACAAGCATGCATCCATTGTTAAACTATCTACCGAGTCATCTAGAGTCATGCCAAGATATATGAATTTGACTGAAAATTCATAAGTAACTTGAAGATAATGGTGGATGATGCCATGGAAAGGAGAAGTTCAGTTTATATAGAAGAAAAGGATGATCAAATGGTGTCCCAAACTCATCTTCCTCCAATGTGGGCAAAGCCACCAACCCCTGTAAAATGAATAGAGGCACATGTTTCTCTTAGGTTCCATGAACATATTACACAACCTTCAGATAGTTTCAACCATCTCCAATGCTTAGGCCCCATGCATGTTCTATTGGTAACAGATCACTTCAGTCGGGATTAGGGTAAAAGGACCATTGGCATTGCTGTAGCAGGACATATGCATATAATTGTGTAACAACGAAACAATATTAAAGTATATTGTATGTGAAAAATTGTTCCATCAATAAATAACAACAAAGATTAAATGAATTAAAGAAGCACTTTCAAGTTTCAACAAGAAAATAGAAAATAGATATTAAAGGCTCAGTCACATTTAAATAGTTCCTCATGTTAAAAACTGTCATGAAGGATTATGTGTTCTAGCCCTTACAGTCCACCATGTTCAAGAGCATCCTCTACAGAAGCATCCAACATGCCAACCATTGAAGGGTGCACAAAGACTGTCTCCAAAGATATACCTTTTGTATATTTGGACTAAGATAAAAATAAAAAAACGCTATTTAGATTACTGTAAATCAGAAAATATTCTAACTTCCTCGTCGATATATTCAAAATAGCCAATAATTACACTGATAGTTGAAAAAAACTATAAATAATTCTTACCTGTAAGTATTGTTTAGGTTGGGGAATCATAAGTTTATTGAGAACATCATAACCAATGAATGAGTTCTGCATGATAAATATCAACAAATATTTATCTCAGGATATGAAGATGGGAGCTAAAACACACCCATGCATAAATAGGAAGAGCATCAATGGGAAGCAAAAAGTGAGATTTATGAAGGAAGATTATATCTCAACCCAAGAAGGGATTGAACCAATGGGCAAGCTGATATACCAGTCATAATATTGATCATCAAGTGTCATGGAAAAAATTATGCATGACACATCTTCATGCTCCACTTGCAGTCTTATTAAGGCATCCTTGTATGCTTGGATGTTTTATTATGCGGTCCTTATGCCATTTGCTTGTATTTTGGAAAGTATTTATCAGCATTCTTTGGCATCTTATGCGTTGGTCCCTAGATGTAAAAGGGAATGCTTCATGTAAGCCAGGGTGCATTCACAGCACCCATTTGTATCCTTTGATAATAATGGGAATAACTTGTTGAGGGTGAGGAATCTTGAGGTGATACAACTATGGGGTTCTTACTTTTGGGAGGATGGGAATGCTTTTCAAACTCCAAGTCACTCTCGATAGCCTGAGATCTGGTGAGGACTCTTTTGGGTTCCAGACTTACAAAGAATATTAAAACAACTATAGGAAGTAAGGCTTAAAACAAAGTACCGGGCCCTTTTTATAGCGCCAGTTATGTTCATACAACGTTACCTGCCTCCTCTTGTAAGGACTGGATACCCCAAGGTTGAAAGGTGGATATGCCATGCTCCTCTGATTGTCACAAGTGTCAACCCTTTGTATATTTGAGTCCATCCTACAACCTGCAAAAAAAAGCATCAAAACAATAATCCTAAAGACATACAGAGAATGTAAATTTTCCAAGACTAGAGGGTCACAACATTGAAAAACGTAGAAGTGATAAGGGATTGTTATTGCCATCTAGAAATAACAAGATAGGATAGAAGGGAATGAAATTTTTCTTCACACTGAAACTTCTAATTTGAACTATAGCAGTACAATGATGCCATAACAATTACCATATATAAAGAAGAAGGCTGGCATGAAGCAGTATTCAGACACAAACCATTTTAATAATAATTCAAAAATGTAGAAATCTTCAAGAAAAAACACAACAAGAAATTTATTTAAGGATATTTTAAGCACACTAACTCTCTGAATATACTTGCAATATATGTGTCTAATAATTTTCATTGCAGATAAGGTGTTATATATATTGTTGTGTGGGTGATCAAGATTTAAAAGGGGATTCACAAACAAATAGAATAAAAAATATAATGTTACAGAAAAATAAACACTCTAATAGAAATGAATTATATGCCCTTTAATTCTCAAGGTGGGACAACCAATGGAAGACATAATTTGAATTCCAACTTAAAATCATCAATTATGCATATAATGAGACAAAAGCATGCAAGAGCATATCATGTTTGAGTGCAATCAAGCCATAAGTTCATGTGTTGGACCAACATAAAGTGCACATAAAACAAACCTGCTTCAATGGAGCTTTATGATATGATGCAATCACATGGAAATATTCAGAAGAACCACACATTGCTACAAATATTTGGAAGTCATCAAGAGAACTTTGATTAGTGCGAAAAGCTTCAAACTTACCTCGAGAACAATTAACTAGGCATGCAACTTTCCCAAATGCAATGCCATCAGCGTTCACCCTTTCCAAAGGTTAACAATAATCCATCATAGATTCATCAAACCAATGCCAAGGCCCAAAGTTCTCCAAACAATTGGATTAACCTTCATCAAGCTCATATAATTGCAGAATCCTATGAAGACTCAAGAAACCCATAGGCATTAAAATTAATGCACCAACTAGTTATGGATGATGGAATTTACATGTAGCACCATACTTGCACTGTCCCGTTCTCAAATAGTATTCACGGTATTTTCATTCCATGCACAATATATAATAACAATAGTATGTTCACATGAAAATTCATCAATTTTTTTTTATCTTAGAGTAGAGTACTGGCTATTGAATCCATGGACAAGTTGCATGCTATCATGGATACCTACATTGGTTTGCCCAAGAGATTGAACCATGTCATGGCTATCGACTATCAAAGCCGTCTTTATTATTATAGACAAGGTGACATTGGTCAAGTTTTGGAATTGTGTCAATTAGGGAATCCATATAATAGCATAAGAAAAGTAACAACCTTACTCAAAACTTGATGTTCATAAGGAGTTTAGAGCATTAACACCAGATATCATATCCCATACTGCATTCGGTAGTAGTTACAAGGAAGGAAGAGAAGTATTTGAATTGCATAGAGAGTTACAAGAAATGGATGCCAAAGTTGAACGATCTATCTTTATCCCTAGAAGCCAGTAATGACAATATACTTATCCTTTAATTATATAGTTTTGCAGGTTAATTATTCAAAAGGAGTTTTGAAGGTTCATTGCTAATACTTCTGTTAGTTTTTCTTTTAACGTCGTTCAGGACCCGCTGTTCTATAGGCTAAGGCAATAATCCACAAATATTTTACTTATGCACAAGGGTCCACTTAGTGCTGTGCATAATCCATAGAGATTCCACTTCTATACAAACATAACGCTTCATAGTACATATAATCGAGAATTGTGGAATTCTATTCTTTTGGGTTTTTTGCAGATATATTCCGACAAGCAAGAACATGAAATCGTGGAAGATTGATAGGAGAATTAAGGAAACCCTAAATTCTATAATTCAAAGTAGGTTGGAGCCCAGAACAACAGCAATACCTCACATTAGCTATGGTAAAGACCTTCTTGGAATCATGATGACGGCCAACAAGAAGGAATTGTGTGGCAATCAAAAAAGTCTAAGCATGACTATGGATGAAATCATGGATGAATGCAAGACATTTTTATTTGCTAGGCATGAAACAACATCCAATCTGCTAACCTAGACAGTATTCTTGCTTGTTATAGACCCTGAATGGAAGGGAATATTAAGGAACGAATTTGTCAGTGTTTGTGGCATAGATATTCCAGATGCAGACGTGCTTAGCAGGATGAAATCGGTATGTATTCAATGATTTTTCTCAGTTTCTGAATGAATCTTCTTCTGGTTTCTCATGTAAGGCTACGAACATACTAAGCATCAATGTTGTTATTTTTGTCCATCCAAATAAATCAATACAGTTGAGCAAAAAAAACATTTTCCATCTGCATCCTTCAGACAAGTAAATTCATTTGATACTGTTATCTGTCAAAAGAGTAGGATCATAAATTGACGCCTTTTCCCAAGCCAAGTCCACAAACAATCCAAATGCAAACCCAAACCCATTCCATAAGAACTCCAAGCAAGCACCATCCTTTATTCACTTTTACAACTAAAATTATTCAGTCAAACGATGTTTCTCAAGAAATTTTCAATTTCATTTATGTATTCCATATCATTTTTCTGGTTTTTGTTAATAAACAAAACTTCAGCCATCATTGTTTCTCTTGTGGGCTAATCTAACTACATTATATTAAACATTAAAGAGAGAAAAATACAGGAATTTTTATGGTTGGTCGGCCACAGGGGAAACCCAACCAACAATAAAACAAAATATCAGTGTTTATTGTAAAAGAACAATAATTTAAACAGTTATTGCATAAGTCCTAGACCTATATGTGACATTTTCAAAACTGTAACTACTTCCGTTAGACAGAAACTTAACATTGTTGGAGATATGATACCCTATAGCTATAGAGAACAACCTATGAACAAAAGTATTCGCGATCAGAAATTGATATAAAAGGCACCTCAAAGGAAGAATTTGGAGTATCATCCATTGCTCTGGTTTTGGATACATAACGGCCATAGATTGGCCAACAATGACATAGAGTGGCCAACAATGGATTTGACTAACAAACTCATTTGGCCTTCCAGTTGACAAAGATGCTCCTGCATCTAATCCATTTAAGAAGAATCTCCCTCTTTTATGCCTCCTGTTCTAAGAGCACTTTCCCAAGTAGAGATTCTACTTGCCAATGGAGCCAAATTGTCTTAAAAATTTAATCTCCCTAGTATAGGATTTGGATTTGCCTAACACCCAGTAGCCAGTAAATATCCTAAAATATATCTTCTTCCTTGGCTACCTTCTGTTCTTTTGATACGTATTCCTCAGTTTTACCAATCATCCATTCCAGCAAAAATATATGTTCAATGAGTCCTCCGCCTAAAGTAAGGACAGTGACTAAGTCCCTTCACATTTCAACCCCCTATTTCCTAGTGATCTGTGATTTGGAAACCATCTTATATGGCAGAACCAGTGACCGCTGAGCTATCTCAACCACAATCCCCCCATGGAGTCGTCCAGTCATTTCTATTCCTCTCAAACCATGTCCGTCATCAACTGTTTCAGAGGGGCAAGTGATGAGTGTTGTAGAGCCAATTCTTGTTGAATAACATAGTTATCAACTCTGTGATGGCGTTTAATAAGCACCTTGTAGTAGTGCATTTAATGTTGTTGTTGCAGGATTTTTAACCATTGGATCAGATCGAATGGTTTATATCCTCGCAGAAGCAACATTAAATTTATCGTTGCAAGGTGCTTATTGAACACCCTCTAAGCTAAGGTGCTGAAGTCTCCCTCATCAACTTACCCTTTCCATTATTGCAACATCTTGGTCCAGAGGCTGTACTTTGCTGGAATATTTAGGATGGAAACCACACCAAGAGGGTAATGCTCATCATAACCAGGCCCTAAGACAACCACTTATGTATTCCTCCCAAAAGGAAAAGTAAATTATCCCTAAAGGATAACAATTGGATAAGTAAAAGAGTAGAATAAGAGGCAAAACTGTGGTTGCCAAAGAAAATATAGAAAATATCTACCATATTTTACCACATCCCTCTCAACGTCCATTAGCAAGTTCTCTATTGAAATTGCGGTTAAAAAGAGAGATAGTATAACCAAACCTTGGTATGATCAAGAGTGTAAAAATGCGAGAAAAGAAACTAAGCAAGCTATTGCAGAATCAATAAAAATGGATAAGATAAATCACTACAAAACCCTAATTAAAAGAAGAAGAAAAAGGCATTATCTTAGTAAACGGTAGGAAAATCTCTTACACCTCTCCAAGGTGGCTCCTAATAAATTATGGAGGAAAATTCTAACTCGCAAAACAAAAGAAGATAATAAGATTGCTTTAAAATATTGGAATTCCTATCTTAAAAAACTTTACGAATCCTCGGATATCAGATATAACATTCAAACCCTCCTTACAATGAAAGAAGTTTTATCATTAAAAGACATAGATTCTAGGGTTAAGCGCTTAGCAAATGGAAAAGCCAAAGACATTGAAGAAAATGAGGGTGGACATCCATTTGCTCCACTCCAAATTTGATATCATGGCCCGAATGCAAGGGGTGGAATTTTGGGTTTGCAGCATAGTTGCAAGTTCTACTCCATCGACCCCACAGACTATTGAAGGCTCGATTGATGAGGCCTCCAAGGCCACCAAGGTTCCCCCTCCTTTACTTTAATTTTATGACATAATTTCAGACCTTTTTGTCTCAGCTCCGACATACTATTTTTGTGCACATCGGATCTAGCTTCGTCTACTATAGTTATAGACCTGGCCATTATAGTTATAGTCATAGCTTGTCTTTTATAGTTATTTCTCTATTTACTACAGTCATGCCCTTTAGCACCCAAGCTTAGTTTATAATTGCAGTTATAGAAGAGCCATGTTTTGGAAAAGGAACATGAATCAAGCTCTATGCTGAGATTATGGTTGATTATTCAAGATTCAGAATTCAAGATGGGTTACTTTTCCACTATGTCGAGGATCCTCTTGAGCTCACATTTGTACCATTTTGTATATTATAGTTAATGAAAGGAAACTCTCTTACTTACAAAAAAAAAATCCAAATTTTTATATTTCATAAATAAAGGAGATTTACACTTTCACCCAAAACTAAAATTATAAAAACATGCATTCCTATTTTCTTAATGCTTATTTATTTACTTTTGATCTTCTATAGTAGGTTTGATCACCTCCTTATAGTATCTTAATTTTCTCTATGTTATAACTAGTGTAAAGAAGAAAATCAACATTCCTAAAATAAGAACAAACTCTCATGAGATTCTTAGTGAAATAGGGCACTAGACAACTGCTAAAATGTCATTGGATAAAATAATTTTTCATCTTTGTGACAGTAAAAGGCTTGAAGATAAAAATCTCTTTCTCATAATATGTTGTGCGTACACCCACATTGGAGTGCAATTTCAAAACATTTGCAACAATAGTGACCTTCCTAGCGGTTTAACTCATCACAACTATGATGATCTAAGAATGCTTCTCTTAAAGTTTTTCAAGCACATAAGTAAAATTCTAAAGAAAACCAAGTGATCCCTTACCTCTTCTATTGTCCAATAGAGCAAAGTTGGTCTAAGTGGACGTTAATAACCGTCATGTTCATCATCATCATTATGATATCTCACCCTAATATTTTTTGTATAAAATCGTACCTTATTAATCGTTGATGATTGTTGTTTTATTTCTTATTATGTTACTTTTTATTTGTTTAATAATTATATTCATTGGAATTACGTTTCATTATCATAGGTTCTCTTTTAGCTAAGTTATATGGAATCATTTGGAAAAAAAATAGCAGTATACAATTAGAAGTCATGGAAAAATGGTTAAATGAGAGGTTAATTTTAGAAGCTATTATTCACCATGGTCCATCTAGTTATGTTTTTGGATATTTAAAGATGAATTTGTTGATAATAAAACCAATCTCTTAGGTTGGTTCATTGTCTTTCAGAAAGCATTTGACATAATGCCTAGAATTAACCTTTGCAATAATTAGAAGAGTTAAATGTTTCATTTGAATTGAGAGATATTGTGGTATGGTTGTACAAGAATGTTATCTCTAGTTTTATGAACACCGAGGGTTTGTAAAAAGAGATTCATTGTAATATAGAAGTTATACAAGGATATCCTCTATCCCTTGCCCATTTTGGCTAACAAGTTAGAGGTGTGTTTGGAAAAAGTAAGTTGTGTTGACATTACAATAGTATGAACAATGTCCATTCTTCTTCTTAATGATGATGTTATTGTTCTTATGTCGAGGTGTCCCTCTGATCTTCACTAACAACTAAATCCCAAAGATTTCTATTATAGCACATGTATGATGGTAAACATTAATGAAACAAAGGTTATGATAATTGTCAAATCCACAAATATTACTTTTGTTAATTTTATATACGGCATTAACAATTTAACATAATTTAATTCATAGAAATATCTCAGAGTAAACCTTCATCACAAGCTTAACCATAATTAGAGCATTGAGAAAAGGATAAATATAGGCTGGAAAACTTATTTTGTTTAGAAAACAATTGTAAGTCAACTAAATCTTGGTTTGGGAAACAAAGAAACACTTCTCTGGAGTACCCATCGTCTTATTATCTTATATGGATGTGAAGTGTGGCGTTGTAGTATCTCTAGAGAATCATGGAGAAATATCAATAAAATCTAAAAGCATTTTATATTGTGTAATCTTAAAATTAAAATAAATATATCTATCATTCTCAGAGAAGTAAGTCTTCCCCCTATTGAGAGCATTGTTATGAATAGGTCCCAAATGTAACAAGACGGAATAGAGGAGGAGGTCACTATGCATAATATTAGTACCATTAAAGATATTGTTACACCTAAATTTATGGAGAAACTGTGGTGTGATAAATAAGTAGATCATACGCGAAAATCAAGATACTATAAAGAGGTCATTAACAATAATTTAGAAGATGAAAAGTATCTTTCTATTTTAACTAGAGTAAAAATGAAAATCAACATTACTAAATTAATAATGTTTCACAAGCTCCAAATGAAACAAGATGTTGGACAATTCTTAAAATATCGTGGGATGAAAGAACCTATCATTTTTGCAATACTAAGTAGGTGGAGGATGAAATGCATTTTTTCTTAAAAAAATTTACACATGCCTAGATTAAACTATTCTTTTAAGAAATTATTCCAACCTTAATCATCTTTGGTTAGATGAAGACCTTGAGCTAACTAATTGGTACAAAAGAATTTCTGAAGATCTAGGTGCAAATTTATTCGGTTCTGAGCTAGTCAATTTTTGTAGTAACCAATATCTTATCATCTGCAATGGACGAACAAAATGGCCAAATTCTATCTGGATGACTTGTATTCACGGGCTTGGCAGTAGTGTGGTAGATTATGTTATTTCTTATATCCCTTAATATGACAATTTAGTGGATTTCGACATCTTAAACGACCATGAGCCTGACTCTGATCATAGGCCTTTAATTATAACTCTCAATATTTCCATGCATAGCGATCCCCAAGAGGAAAACTATCATTGCCAAAAGCACATGATCTTCGATAAAAAATAAAACCGACCTTTTTCTCCATGATTTAAAAAATTATTTGTTTCCTTTATCTAGTATGGAGAATATAGAAAATATCTACCATAATTTTACCACATCCCTCTTAACGTCCATTAGTAAGTTCTCTAGTGAAGTCTCGGTTAAAAAGAGAGATAGTATAACCAACTCTTGGTATGATCAAGAGTGTAAAAATGCGAGAAACGAAATTAAGCAAGCTACTGCAAAATCGATAAAAATGGATAAGATAAATCACTACAAAACCCTAATTAAAAGAAAAAAGGCACTATCTTAGTAAACGGCAGGAAAATCTCTTACACCTCTCCAAGGTGGCTCCTAATAAATACTGGAGGTAAATTCTAACTCGCAAAACAAAAGAAGATAATAAGATTGCTTTAAAATATTGGAATTCCTATCTTTAAAAAATTTACGAATCCTCGGATATCAGAGATAACATTCAAACCCTCCTTACAACGAAAGAAGTTTTCTCATTAGAAGACATAGATTATGGGGTTAAGCACTTAGCAAATGGAAAATCCAAAGGCATTGAAGGCTAGCAAGGAGAAATCTTAAAAATTGGGGGGCATTTCCTCATCTCGCACATCCACAAAGTTCAAACATGCGAAAATAATGAATTAACTTTACGTTTATTTATATGAGTATAAAACATTTTTTTTTTTTTTTTTTTCCGGTCGACGTATTTTTTTTTTTCGTTTAGTTATTCGGCCGAATAACCTTCGCCATAAGTTACGGCGCCGTTACGGAAAACAGTTATTCGGCCGAATAATTATTCGGCCGAATAATTATTCGACCGAATAATTATTTCGGCCAAATAATCTCTGAAACATGAAAGATTCAGATCTCTGCAAAATTTTCAGGTTTCTCCATTTTCGGAAGGAGAAAACCACCTCTTACACAACAAAACGAATGTCGGACTTCATACCAGTAGATTCATCATTGAATCTACTTTACGAGGGTATAAATTTTGTTGTATATAGATAAGAACTGATATTTTTTAAGTTTTATCTTCATAACATGTGTCGAGTTATGATTCAGCTCTTTAAAAAAACAGCGAAAAGAAAAATCCATAACTTTGAAAATACAACACCAACAAAATCAAAGAAAATGTGGGACTCTTCATTGACGTGTCTACTTCAAAAGGGTGGTCGTAGATTTTTTGATTTTATAGCGGATTGAGAGAAAAGTGGTGCAACAAAAAGGTTGTTGAAAATCGACTGAGTTTCCCCATTGATCGACTTTAAAAAAATATAATAATTAGTATAGAGGTCCATTGGATGCAAACTTATAGTCAGGCACTAGCACAATGTGTGTAGATTGTCGTAGCATTTTCAGTTTTTGCAAAACACAAGTCTAACAACGATTTTAGTGGTGCAACAAATCATAACTCTTTTGTAGTCTTTTCATTTTATAAGAACACACTGTCAAACATTTGCGAAATCGACATATCAAATCTTAATAAAAAAAATTGAAAAAATTATGAGTAGAAAGCTAACATAATTCTACAAAAGTTTTCTTTTTACGGCAAAGTGAAATTTTAAACAAAAATATCACTTTTGTTCGCCCGAAGTTGAAAAACATGAAAAAACCAGAATTATTTTCTCACGAGACCCCCCAAAATAGACACCCATCTTCATTTTTTCACCCCAAACTCTTTAATTTAGTAGTTAAGAAAGGGTTCCCTACACCTTGGACTCAGAGCCTCATTATTCATGTTTTCAAAAGTGGCGATAAAAATAACCCCTCTAATTATCGGACCATTATGATTAGCCCTCTCCTAGCCAAGTTATACGGTATTATTTTAGAAAAGAATATCAACGAATGGCTAGAGATAGAAGGTAAGAGGGCTAAAGGCCAAGCAGGTTTTAGAAGGAATCATTCAACCACGGACCACCTCATTACACTTAGGATCATTGCAGAGGATTGTCATAATAATAATTCGGATCTTTTTTGTTGCTTTGTGGACTTTAGGAAAGCTTTTGATACAGTACCTAGAAATAACCTGTGGAATAGGCTAGAGGAGCTTAATGTTCCTTTTGAATTGAGAGTTGCCGTAATAAGGTTATATGAAAAGTTCATTGCCAAGTTTAAGAATAACGAGAGCTGGTCAGCAGATATAAACTGTAATATTGGAGTTAAGCAAGGTTTCCCCCTCTCCCCTACCCTTTTTGGCATTTACACCGATAAACTAGAAGGTGTTTAGAAGAAGCAGTTTGTGCCAGTAGAATCGTAGCTGGGATAGTTATCATCCTCCTACTTTATGTTGATGATATTGTTCTTATGGAAAGGTGCCCCTTTGATCTCAATAAACAATTAAGAATTCTCAAATATTTCTGCTCTAACACAGGTAATTTTGTAAATTTAAATGATGTGCCTATGCGGGGACTAAAGTTATATTCAATTATGCAACTAGTGGAATATTGTTAACATATTAGAGTGGTGGATTTCTCTTCCTCGCCTCCTTCCAACTTAAGATTTGAGATAATCCTTTATGTGCCTCTCCCATTACCACCCAATTCTAAATCATCTTTCAGGCATGACATTGTGGCTTATGCGTGAACAGTGTATACCAAGAGCTTGTTATTAGAAAAGGGTGAACCCATTCATTATGCATGAGGATTCGTGAACAAGACATGTTATTAAAAAAATCATTGACCAAATGGGTGTGAAATTGATTTTTGACCTTTGTTATCTTTGATTCCAATGGTTTTCCTATTAATCTTAAATTTGCACCCTACCCACTATTGTCATGTCCCCAGTCGCCCTGGTGCCCTTTAGAGGCAATGGGAGACAACCCTTGAATCACCTGCAATTTTTTTTTTCTTTTTCCCAAGCAATTCAAAGGCTCCACAACTCTAAACCCGAAATGATCATCAGTCCACAATCCGCAATTCTGCAAACCCCAATCCGCAATCGGAATTCAGAATTCGGATTGCCAAAATTATCCTTCCACAGAAATATCCCTCCCAACTTCCGTAATCCGCAATGCGGAAGTCGGAAGTCGAATCACTTTCCCGGAAAATTTACCCCTTCTGACTTCTGCAATCCACAACCCACGTTGCGGAATTCGGAAATCAGAAACCTCCATTCGTAATCTCGGGAAAAACCACCCTCCGCAATCCACAATCCGCAATCCACTTGTGGATGTAGAAAGGTGGAAACCAAATGCGCCAACCCCATGGAGTTTGACCTTCCGACATCCGCAATCCGCTTTGCAAATGCAGAAAGTCGGAGATCCCACGCATCATCCCATGGAATTCTCCCTTCCAACTTCCGCAATCCACAATATGCTTTGCAGATGCGGAAAGGTGGAAGTCTAGTCACACAACTCCAACGGTCGGTCCTCAACCTCCGCAATCTGCAATCTGCTTTGCGGATGCGGAAGGTCGGGACTACATACCCCTGTACCAGCAACTTCACCTTTAAACTTTTGAGGGTGATGACTCCTCCATCCTTCGAACAAATTGGACAAGGTCGGTACCATTGGAAATATCTCGGATAGCTCTATCCACTAGTATGATCCCCTACCCAATATGAGTAATCTAAAATTTTCATTTTTCCAACTGAATTTTGGCCTAAACTCTCTCAATACGTCATTACCCTTCTGCAAGGAGCTCTATTTGTCCTCTGCCAGGTCTTCTCTCTTTCATTTGCTCCACAGCGGTGTCTATTCCTTCCCAAAGTCTTGGTTGGAGTATCCTGCACATTTACCATACTTATCCCTAATTCATCAAAGGACAGTTCAAAAGCATTACCAAAGGGATTGAAAATAGGCATAAGCATACTCCATGAACACAAAGAATGAAACATAACCCACACACATAGAATGGAATACATGCACATATTTATCCCAGGAAGAGTGATGAAAGCATGCAAGGATTAGTCATATTCCTCAAGCATAACTACATATAAGTACCAACATAAGGATAAGAATGTAAGGTGAAAGAAAAATGTAATTAACACACACAGTAGGAGTTAGTCATATTAGCACCTAGTGAAATGAGGCCTTATTCACACACACAAATACCATCAATAACATTAATTACTATTTAACCATTGCAAGGATAAAATACATGGAATGGGTATAACTTAACATAGGGAACACTTATCTTTTCCATTAAGTCCCCAAACGAATTGGCTATGGACTGCAATGTTCTAACCCAACCATG
The DNA here is from genome assembly GCA_027924585.1 of Larix kaempferi. Taxonomy (NCBI): domain Eukaryota; kingdom Viridiplantae; phylum Streptophyta; class Pinopsida; order Pinales; family Pinaceae; genus Larix; species Larix kaempferi. Next base: position 6,257,970 of record BSBM01000511.1, read on the forward strand.
GGTCTCTGCCCAACCTGTATTATTTCAGCACTGAGAGACCACCCTTGAGTTGGGGCTATGTATCCACTAAGGAGTCCCTCTCATATTCATTCACAGCTTGGTTCACAATCCATCAAGGCATACAACACCCAATTAACTTTGTCAAGCAAATGGGGAAGGAAGGTAAGGGTTTTCTATCTCAATAAGCTCATCCACATAGCTATGGGCATATCCCAATGATATCAGATAGTTCAAGCACCCCCATCACCTCCACTCTCAGCCTAGGTAAGGTCTCCTTCACTGCTGCACAGTCCCTAGGGCACCCCTTCCCCTATCACTAACCTAGGTAAGTGTGTCTGGCCCTGACTGCTAAATCAAGGTAAATAAGCCCTCTCAGGCTTTACCATGTAGCTTAAACCCTTCTATCCTCTTCATACTATGATATGCCCTCGTATCTTCTGCAATGCTATGGTCGAGTGGCTTTGTCCCGGAACAGGGTCTAGGCACTCCAATCTAGTTCCCCTTAAGGGTTTCCTAAGATTCTCACGCTCTGCAATTCACCCCAGGACTCAAGTTCATGGATTTCTCAACAAAATTTTCCTCCCATATAGGGTTTCAGTGTATTCTTGGCTCTGTAACTCGCGGACTTGCACAGAATCGCGATTTCAAGTTCTCTTCTTCTCTGCTCATTTTGTTGGGTCCCTATCTGTTCAACTAATGCTTGTGTGATCAAATAAGTTTCAGAAATGAGGAATGCATCCTCCACGAGGTAGGGTGGCTTATGGGACAAGCAAGGCAGATCCCCGTACCCTGCCTTACGGATTTCAGGGTTGTCCCATACTCCATCGACCTTATAAACAGCGTTCTTCAGCCACCTTCTTACAGCAGCATTCAATGGCAACAAGGGCAGTCAAAGGGTTCTCTAAGTGACATATGGAAGCCTAGGTTTCCATCCCTCACTCCCTCGCCACTCCCTAGTGGATACATAGTTCCCCCTCATTTAGTTGCATCCATAGCCATCCCTTTGTATTTTTATTTGCATGGTACCATTTACATCATTTACATTTTCCATGGCTTACTAGCACATGGTTACCATAATACCAAATACTTGCCTCTAAATAAAACCTGAGCACCCACTAGTAGGGCCTTGGCCTTGAGATCCACACTAGGGAAAACACACATTGCATGTATACAATATTTACATTGGAGCCAATAAAAACCTAAGGGTCAAAATAGGGGTATTACAACTCCCTCCCCCTTAGAATAACATCGTCCCCGGTGTTCCAATACTCAGGAATACCTTTGTACATGTCCAAAATTTACAAAAAAATGTTGCAGGTCTTCCCTGCATTTTTCCCTTTACTTTGAACTTTCGAGACCAAGTCCTTTGGATTCCACAAGCTGCTCCTGCTGGCTTTGATCTTCTAGCTGATCTACAAGTTTGGAAACTTCATGGTTTTTATCTCTCTTGTTATTCCTTGTTGGGCAGTTGCAGAGGCAATGATTTCCTCCACACTTCCAACATTTCAGTGGTTTCGTTATCTTTTCCTGCTCAAGTCCCTTTGATTATTCCCACCTAGAACGTTTCTTAGTGGACTGATAGGATGAATGCCTCTTCATTGATCCATTTCCCTTTCTCCTGTTGATTGCTCCCATAATGCTTTTTACTTCCTTTTTCAGACAAATAGAGTCCTGCAAAGCCCTGTGGTTCATCTCATTATGCTGCTTTTGTAGCTTGATCATTTCTCCAAGATTTTCTTGTATCTTGGCAATTGTTTGAAGAATATTTTCAGCCAACTCTAATAGCCTTTGATCTACTGATGGTTAATATGTACAGCTTCCCACACTTTGCTTGCTAGCACCACTTGTTTTGTGGCAGTTGCAACCAATTGATTTCAATTTCTCACCTGTGAAATTCATCATTGCAAATTTCATTAGGCCAAGCATAACATAGCATTAAATCAGTCAATTAATTTCCCAATTGGCATGGAAATTTCATGCTTTATCATGAGACTTCCATACATTTCATGTTTTCCCAATCATATACATGAACTCATTCATGCTCATCCTTTCACAAGGAATTTACTATTTCAGCATTCACAATTTATTTCAAGCAAATAAACACAATCAATTCTCAGCCATATCATGCATTCAATAATTTTCTATTTTCTAAAACGCAGCAGTCGAAAGGAAAGAGAAGAGTAAGTGTTTTAGTCTTGCTCCAATCCAAATCCACACCACCACTGTGGTTCCATGCTTCTTAGCCTCTTTCACTTCAATGTGAATGCTTGACTTGCTCTTTCTTATTTTGGTTATGACACTTAGTGTTTAAGGTATGTCTAAGGCTTTTCAACCAGGGAACCCTTCCCCATTGTTGCCTACAGAACCTTTGGCTTCTAGGACCCACATAAGTCCACTAGCACCATTCTCTATTACTGCTCATACTGAGCTCTCTAGCATAGCCACATGCCCAAATGCATCCTTAGGATGCCATCAAAGTCCTTGCTTCCTGCAGTGACCTAGGTTTCCAACAAAGAAAAAATAGTGTATCAGCTTGGTTGTCATAAGACTTGTAGGGGAACTAGATCTAGACGAAATTGAGAAGGAATGCAACAAAAAAGGAAAAGGGTATGTTTCCGGGAGACAGTTAGAACTCCTACAACAAGTCATTCTCAAAACAAAGGCTTCTCCTCAGCTAGGTATAGAAAAAGATCCATTGAAGGGGAGCAAACAGAAACAACCTGAGGACGGGGAGAAATGAGGGAGAAAGACAAATCGACAGAGAATAGCATAGGTTGGAACTAGACTAGTGGAATCAGGCCAATATCCTACGATAAAAGCGGCCTTCTACGAAGTTAACAGAACTTCTCAATGAAGATCGTAACTTGGAATATTCGGGGGGTGAATCACCTACAGAAAATAAAGGCACTTAGAAGTAAGTTGAGGATGGAAAAGCCAGCAGTGGTCTTTTTACAAGAAACAAAATGCAGTTCTGAAAGCATGCAGGAGATAGGGAGAAAGGTTTGGAGAGGTAGTAATGTGATAGCAACCGATGCAAGGGGCGCTGCAGGTGGATTGTCTATACTATGGAAACCAGAGGAGATATGCCTGAGAAAATTTCGGGCAATGAGGTTTTCTAACTTTGCAGATTTTCAAATATGCAACTCTGAGGTTAAAGGAATCCTTACCAATGCCTATAGGCCAAGCGTTGTGGCTCGGAAACTGGCCTTCTTTCTTTCTTGAAGACGGAAGCGAGAGAGATTGGTAACCATCTATGGATGTTGGGTGGGGATTTCAACATGATCACTTCTATAGAAGAAAAGAAGGGTGGAAGGAGGATACTGGAGGCAACAAATGAAGCTTTCAAAGAATTCATAAATGAAAATAGATTGGTAGATGTAGAGACAGGCAATGGGTGGTTCACCTGGAACAACCGTAGAGGGGGGGAACACCATGTGGCATCTCGCTTAGACAGATTTTTACTTTCTAAATCAATGGTCAGTAGGGAAGGGGATGTGACATCTATGGTCCTTCCCTCTGTTGGTTATGATCATTGGTCGGTGGGCTTGGTGTGGGATGGTTGCGGTCCTCCAATTAGGAGACCATTCTGGTTTGAACAGTTTTGTCCGGAACACAAAGACTTCAAATATTTAATCAAGCATTGGTGGGAGGAGATGGAGCCCCAAAGGGGAACTCTGGTGTACCAATTTCAGCACAAATTAAAGATGCTAAAAGCCAAAATCCATACATGGAACAAAGAGGAATTCAAGAACATAGTCCAAGATAATAAGCTTCTTATTGCCCAACTGGAAGAGATCCAACGGGAAGGAATGAACGTGGGGTACAATGAGGAACTGAAGCACAGAGAACGAGAAACCTTGGATCAAATCAATGCTCAGGAACGACAGGAAGAGGTTTACTGGAAACAAAAATCCAAAAACCAATGGCTTCAAGAGGGGGAAAGGAACACAAAAAAATTTCACCACTTGGTGATCCAGAATTGACAGAAGGAAAAACTCATGAGACTAAAAAAAGAGGAGGGTCAATATGTGGAAACAAGAGAGGAAATGGAGACAGAATTGTTAAATTACTTTGCAACAATCCTGAAGGAAGGAAGATGAGATAAATCAGAGCACATAAGGAAAATCAAAAGACACATCCCCAAACAAGTCTCAACAAGCCAAAATGACATCCCGATGAAACCTATTGAGAATCATCCAGGAAGTTGAGGAAGCTGTGAATCAGATGGCAGATGGAAAAGCACTTGGCCCCGATGGTTTCACAACCAATTTCTTTCACAAATTTTGGGACCTAATCAAGATGGAGGTGTGGAGAATCGTGGAAGACTCCCGATTGGACAAAGGAGTGTTGAAGGCTTTTAATTCTACTTTCCTCACCCTCATGCCTAAAGCAGAAGGGGATGAATCTCAAGGTAAATTCATACCCGTAGCCCTTTGCAATGTGATCTATGAGATTATTACCAAAGTCTTAGCAAATAGGTTGAAACCCATCCTCCGCGATATGGTATCCCTAGAGCAATCAGGTTTTGTGGAAGGACGACCAATTTTGGATGGAGCTATTCTTGTCCACGAGGTTATTCATTCTCTGAAATCACTAAAAAGTTGGGTATGATGCTAAAACTGGATATCTCAAAAGCATACGATAAACTAAGCTGTCAATTCAAGAAAGAAATGCTTGAATCATATGGGTTTCACCAGGATTGGATTAAGTGGATAATGAACATGACGTCTACGACCTTCTTTTCCATCCTATTGAATGGTGATCCCACAAGAACTTCCAGGCTGTCGCGGGGCATTAGACAAGGTGATCCTCTATCTCGCTTCATGTTCATTCTCATGGCTGAAGGACTGAGTAGAGTGATCAAAGCCATGGTGGAGACTGGAGAGATAAGAGGTTTAAACCTACATACTGATATTGAGAAAATTTCTCATCAGCAGTTTGTTGATGATACAATGCTGATGGGCCATATTTCTGTCCAGGAAGTAAGAGCCTTAAAGAAAGGTTTGATTTTGTTTTCAAGGGCTTCGGGTCTGGAAGTCAATAATGAGAAATCTCAATTCTTTTTCTTCAACACCCCTCGAATTTCCCAAAGGAATATTCTTCGCATTCTAGGGTTCCAGGGAAGCTCCCTTCTGTCCAAATACTTAAGCGCTCCTTTAGCTGATGGAGTAGTTAGAAAAATTTCTTGGGAAGTTCTTTTAGATAGGATGGTGAAGAAACAGGATAATTGGGCTTACAGACCTCTTAACTTGGCAAGTAGTGTAGTGTTAGTTAAAGTTGTGCTTCAAGCTATGCCCATATATCTTTTCTCAACAATGGCTGCGCCAAAATCTATTCTGAAGCAAATTAGGACCATCCAAAGACAGTTCCTGTGGGGTTGTAACTAGGATAAACACAGATGGGCATTGGTGGGATGGGAGAAAATTTGCAAACCAAAAAATAAGGGGGTCTTGGCCTTTGGGACCCGAAAAAAAATAGCAAAGTTCTTGGAGCTAAAATTTGGTGGCACTGGTTTTCACACAAAGAGGAACCTTGGGAAAAGTTATGGCACATTAAGTACGCCAGGGAGAAGCAGAAACAGGAACTCATCAGGTTCAATGAGGACATCAAAGGATCACATATATGGAAGTATGATTTTGAAAACAGGAACATAATCCAGGACCACGATTTCTGGGAAATACGTGAAGGGAAGGATTCCAACTTTTGGAACGACTCTTGGCAACATATGCCTAAGATTATGCCCCATTCAAATCTTAAATTATGCCAAAATAGGGCAAGGGATATGGGTTTGATCAAGATCAATCAGTTCTGGAGAGAGGAGACAACTAACTCAGATTTCTATGAGTGACATCCCCCAGAATGGTGGAGCCAGATATTTCCAGCAGAAGATTTACCCAAGATACAAGAGATTCTCCAGGAGAGATGCATTAGAATTCAAAGGGGGTCAGATAAAATGCGACGGGGATACAAACCCAAAGGTCTTTTCAATACCAGGGAGGCCTATGAATTAAGCTTTGTCCAAGATGGACCACAACATAATGAGACCTGGAAGGAAGTATGGAGCTTCAATCCATGGCCCAAGGTGGCAACCTTCATGTGGCTAGTCTCTTACAAACGAATTCTAACAGGATAAAATTTGATGAAACGAGGTGTAAATGGACCATTCCACTGTTTCATGTGTGAGCGGGAGGAGGAAACCATGAATCATTTGTTGGATTCATGTTCTTTCTTGTCATATTTATGGGATACTGGAGCTGATATTTTTAGGCGAACAAATAGAGTGAGGGGACAACCAGATCAAACGTTCAAAAGATGGGATAAGAATTCTTTTCAGAACCCCATCATTCTCAAAATTTGGGTCATGTTTCTAGGTATCCTTATGTGGGAAATATGGAAAGAAAGGAATAGCAGAATCTTCGAAGGGAGGAAGAATTCATACCAGCAGGTGTGGAGCAGAGTGAGCAACCATATCTAGGAAACAATAAAGGTCACTCAATGGAACAAAAAGGATTGAGAGATGGACGATCATGAGAAAACAATCTTGGATGGATGGGGCTTAGATATTTCAAATCAAGGATGGATACGGATCAAGCTCAAGCGCGTGGCTCCCAGTAGCTCGTCTTTCTGGTTTCCTCCCACGCAGGGCCACTTCAAGTTGAATTTTTACGGAGCCTCCAAAGGTAATATGGGTTCTGCTGGCTTCGGTGGGGTAATAAAAAATGCGAAAGAGAACATTCTCTAGGTCTATCATGGGTATCTAGGCCACAAAAGTAACAACGTCGTGGAACTTGAGGGCCTTCTTCACAGCCTTAAACTGACAGCTAACAAGGAATGGGAGCCAATGGTTATTAAGGGAGATTCACACATCATTATTAAGATGGAAAAAAGGATCCAAAGTGGACAAAGGATATCAAACGTGGAAGACAACTAGTGTATGATGTGTAGGGTGGAAAATCTAACAGAAAACTGGCCTAGATACCCATGATAGACCCAGAGAATGTTCTCTTCTGCATTTTTTATTACCCCACCGAAGCCACAAAAGTAACAACATCGTGGAACTTGAGGGCCTTCTTCACAGCCTTAGGCTGACAGCTAACAAGGGATGGGAGCCAATGGTTATTGAGGGAGATTCACACATCATTATTAAGATGGAAAAAAGGATCCAAAGCGGACAAAGGATATCAAACGTGGAAGACAACTGGCATCTGATGTGTGGGGTGGAAAATCTCACAGAACACCTAAGGGGGAAGCATGCCTGGGTCTTTAACCATGTAAAATGCGAAGGAAATACAGTGTTGGACCTCCTAGCCAACGTCGAGGAAAGGAACATGGAAGGTGTCATGGAGGGGTAGTTGTTAAGCATCTGGGCTGATGAATGGCCTAATCAATGCACTCTCTTGGCAGCCTAGGACCTTAAACATTTTTGGGATGCGACGGAGGACACAAGGCATGGGGAGAATTACCTGGACAGGTCCCATGTGATGGTCTCGTCAGCCACTTGGAACCATCATATCCATCCTCATCCGATCGACGTTGGTACAACCCAATTTATATCAAGCCTGAGTGCGCATTCAAATCCCCCATCTACTAATAATGAGGAGAGATTATGGCAAGGACATCGAACAAAGGACACAATACATTGATCTAATGAGGAAAGTAGGAGTATTTGAAGCAAGGATCGTGCAAACAGAAAGGAAGTACAGGGCATTCATTGTGGTGAACCAGATGTGGATTGGATGGATCGCTATAAATTCGAAGGACAACCCCCAATCCACTGGCAATTATCTATTACAAATTCCTCTCTCTGCTTCTGTGCGAGTTTATTCCCAGTGTTGGCAAGGTAATTTTGACGTGGTTTTGGATTTAATGGCTTCGAGGCGAAAAGCGGTGAGGGGTAAGAAGTATGGGGGAAGCCGTCCGAAGAAGGTTACTCGGGAGATCAGAAAAGCTGGGCAGGCTGCTCGGTTATTTAAGGAGAGAATCCCCTCCATGATCAAAGAGGAGATTAACTGGGTCAAGCATGAGTTATGGAACCGGGTAAAAGACATGCATATAGAGCAAGTCAAGGAAGAATTCATGGATTGGGTTTGTGACCCAAGTTCGACGGCTGGTAGGCTTTTCGCCTATGATCGTCTGATCACCACCTACTGGGTTATGAAAGGTCTGTTGGCTCACGTCCTGATGGAGAGGGAGAATAAGGCGATGGGTGACACTGAACTGGTTAAGGCCTGGAAGGAGCATTAAACTATGACAACAGGCTCATGCACAAAAAAGTTGACCTTATTGCCATGAAGATGGGTATTACGCTCTACCCTCCGGTGAACGAAGATTCGGAAGTGGGACCTTCTGCTATGCAAATTAATGAAAAATGTTATGTCCCTGGACCTGAGCGTCTGCCTAATGCTAACGAAGTTGGTGATCATTGATGTTTGCATTCGGGTACCCCACGACACCAGGACCATCCCCTTAGTGGAAACATGGCCAAAATGAAGTAATGTGTGTTATGTGGGTTCATTTCTGCTCTGTTTATGGTTTACAGTTATGTCCTTAATCAATAGTTTACTTTCTAGTATGTCGGTTATTAGTAGTTCTGGGATCAAAGGAGGCATATTTGAAATTCCTCTATGTAATGGGAATGGGAAGAAAAGTTTTGTAAGAGTCTAGGGAAGAACTTTTTTGTATGATGGGATAGGGAATGGGGATTACAGAAATGTGGAAAGGTTCATTTGGTAGCCATGCAAACGTTTTAGCAGGTTGGGCCATTAGTTTTTTGTTATCCATGTACTAAAGGTTTCTATAGTAATATAATTTTCTTGCTTACAAAAAAATTATCTTTGACTTTAATTGGTTGGCAAATTTTCAAAAAAATTATATAAAGTTTTATAATGCTATGTAAAATACACATATTAAATTGAATTTTATAAAAAATATATATTTTTTATTTTATTTTTATTTTTCTAAAATACAAATTCTATTTTATGATTGGTTAATATTTATGAAATGGCTATATTCATCTAGTTTAACATATAATTGTCAGATATAAAATTAATTTAAAAATAAAATTATAAATTATAAAAAATCTGTAAATAGCCAAGTGTCTATTAGTACTAGTTTTAATAATTAACTGTAATGATGAATCAATTTTTTATTATTAAAATGTCTAATCCTACCTTATCTTAACAAGGGAAAGCTGCAACGACAACTTATTCCCTGCCAATTAGATTAGAGCATGGACCAGTTGATTATGCAAAGCACTCATCCAAATCTTGACGTATTTAATATTGTTAGGGTTCATCTACTAAGTCCTGCTCCTAGCAATATATCTCATAGAACTCTGCAGGCAATATATCTCATAGAACTCTGCAGGTACTCCAAGCATTCCTTAACGGTTATTGTAAAGTTCACATTATCCGAAGTAGTGAGCAGTTGTTTGGAGTGAAGATAATTCTGTGTGGTTTCCTCCGACGAGAGATCCATCGTTGCGCCAATGATTTCCTCTAGCCCCTCATTTTCATTAATGTTAGAATTCGCCTGCAGAGATGACTTACAGAGGGTCAGGTACTATGATGCCCGGCATGCTAAATCTATGCTATCGCTAGCAGAAGATTTTTGAACTAGAAGCATTTTTCATGGTTGTTGCGAGTTGAGAGATAATTAGCTGAGGAGACTTGACCAGAGAATTGTGATTAAGAGAAGCGAATCCAAGATATTAACTTTGAATAGCATTGAAAAACCCTTCATCATCTTTGTATCTCCTCTTATAAATCTCATTATTTGTGTGATGAATTTGTTACATGTACATGAATGCCTCCTCCAATATATAAATATGATCATGTTGTCACATCCACATAATACAATTGAGTGAAGGTCTTTATAAGGGAGCCTCGAGGTGTGTGGAATGTCGAGGAATCCAGACTGAGTATGAACACATGAAATAATTGATAGGTATGTTCGGTATTACGTCAACTTTTCACCGGCATATAATAACGTCGAACTTCAAATAAAAATTTGGTCGCTTTTTCGGCAAAGTTTTTAGTTAAGATGTTCAATAGTTAACGTAACATGTGCTTTATCTTCAGCTTTGTTCGGCCACCCATTGAGACCTATTCCCCTCTGATAAAACTCATTTGGATAAAAATTTGTGACAATCATTATCTCAACACAGAATAAGTGTGCAAATCATTTACAACGGGCGGCATGGATGCTACTAATGCAGAAATAGAGGATGGACTCTCCCACGACGAAGTTGTGAGTAGTGGAGTTTGTAACTGCAAACATGGGGAGAATATTTTGAATTTGTATAAATCTAGTTGATATTGTGCAGTTTACATCGTATGCTTATTTATGTATTTGCTTAGAATGTTGTACAATGGAAAGACTCAGCATGTTATGTGTTCTGTTAATCATTGTGCTTGCTTCATGTGCTTTCTCCTATCATGGAAATTGCTCCAGCAACGAAGAAACAGCTGATCCACTCACATAGAAGAACAACAATTTAAGAGTAAATATTATACTCGAGACTCCCTATCTCTCCGCTAGTTGACGCCCGGATCCTTTCAAGTGTTGAACGAGTCCGTTGATCTATTCAATGAAGTTACAAGAGGCTGCGCAGGGTGTAAATTTAGATTTCCCAAAATACTAGTCTCGGTCCCAACTGTTACTACAGTCCCATTAGCGCATAGGACGATGATTTTTTTATGGAAACAGGCATTGGATACCCGTTTCCAGTCATGATGCATGTGATAGTCGACACATGCAACGACTTGATCTAGACGCAGTGCCAGCCTTGTGATAATTACTGTATTCCACAGGATGATCCAATGTATAATCCCACTCAGTCATCGTCTTACAGGAATGCTTCTTGCTCTAACAATTTGTGTTTGGCGGTGGGTGCATATCATTGCCATAACGGAGCAAATTGCATATATTACTATCAGTGTGGAGATTCTTCCCATACCTTTGGAGTTTTAGCTTACAAAACGTTCAACCTCCTGAGAGCAGCACTGCAACAAGGACATACATTCCACAAATTGCATTTGAATGTGGTCATGACCAAGGTGGCTTTTTGGTTGATTCGACTAGCTATTATTATTCAAAATTGTAAAATTGTTGATTTAAAAAAAATATTTATTTAAAATTTATATTTTAATATGTTATATTTAAAACTTGAGGATGTAGATAAGCAAAATACAAAGCCACCAAATTATAAGTTCCTTGTAAGATTTATTTGAAAGAAATTTATATATAAAGAGAGATATAATTTATTTATTTATTTTTATCAAACAATTTTTTTCAATTTTAAATGATCAAATTTTATTTAATTAATATTTTATTATTGTATTAGAGTGTAATGTGTCAATTCTATACAAAGCCACCCAGTTATAAGTTCCTTGTAAGATTTATTTGCAAGAAATTAATATATAAAGAGATAGAATTCTTTTATTTATTTTTTATTAAACATTTTTTTTCAATTTTAAGTGATAAAATTTTATTTAATTAATACTTTATTATTGTATTAGAGTGTTATGTGTTAATTATACTTTGAGCACAAATTACACAATTCCTTCATAGTTGAGAAAAGAATTTATTTAATATTTAAAATTCAAAAAACAAGAGTTATTAAAAAATAGAATTATATACGTAAAAATTGATTTTTATGTAATTATTTTTAAAAATCATTATCTTTGAAAAATTAGTATAAAATATTTAGTAACATAATCTTTTTTTTATTATACTTCTATGACTTATTATTTTGTTAACTAGATTTATCATTTAATTCTTTTTTATAACATTGTTTTTAAGCTATATCTTGTGAAAAATACTTTAGTAAGAATTAAATATGAAAATGTTTTTTAGAATTTCAGGATTATTTACTCAAAGAATTAAACAATTAATTAGGAAAGTTGGGTTATCAAATCTCGTAGTTGCACATAATTTTAAGTATACATTACAATATTTTGTTTTTTTCTTGGTTTTACATAATTTATTTTAAATAAATTATTTTTGTATCAACACCATATTACTATATAGACACACTATTTCTCAATTTATTGTAATCAAAACTTATATAATTTCAATCAAAACACAACTATAATGAAGCATCTTAGAGAAAACATCAAGTACTTGAGAACAAGATGCAAATTGAAAATAGATGTTTTAGAAGACTCACAAATGGACATAAATTACGTACTAAAAAACTATGGTTTGCTCCACTCACAAAACTTTTCAATAGAAATTAATGCACTACGGGTGTTACTTCATTTTACATCCACCTCAATAGAAATTAGAATAGGAACAATTGAGCATTTTAGGGCTTATTAAAAAACAAGATGAAGAAGCAATCACATCTTATTAAGTTGAACTAAATAGATATTCATGAATAGAAACGTTGCTATGACCCACAAATAACTATTTAAACAAAATGTTTAGATCAACATTAGTTGACATAGCTCCAAAGAGTAGAGGGTTATGGGGGGCATTTTGTTCATACATTGGGCATTTCAACTCAAACTTGCCTACAGAGAAGCCACATAAGCTACACTAAGTTAACCATTCTTAATCCCTTTTTTACCACCTTCCCTCCTCTTTTTCTTGTTTTATTAATTTATTATAAAACTAACTTGTGGCCCTCTTTCCATACTATTTATCTCTTAGATTAGCTTAATTTCCTTTACCATTCTCCCCATCTAAACTATTACATTACTATATTAAAACATCTCTAAACTATTACATTAAAACATTTTTAAGAGTTAGGTATAATTAGCTTTGCTGCTAATTTCACTTGTACTTTTTTGTTTTGATGGGACTAAGTATTATATATCAATGCCTCTATCCATTAGTTCCCCTATAATTAATGTCAAATCAAATGTGTTTTACTTCATGACTATCTCTAACCATTTTTGGATACATATCTACATAAAGCTTGATTTGTCCTGTGTAGTATTTCTCACGTTTGGGTAACTTCATTGATCTTAAAATGATTTTATTTTACAAAGACTCAATACACAAATTTTTTACCACATCCTAATAAAATCTTAAGATTACACCCTTCCCATCTTCAATGGGATTTAAAAATAAAACATTTTAACCTTTTTTCTTTATAATTGCATTTTTTTTGTTTGCTAGTTTGTCTATGACTTGTGCATTTTTTTTGTTTGCTAGTTTGTCTATGACTTGTGAGACTAGCTTGTAGTTTAAGAGACTGTGACCCAGGGGCATCCAAGCTGTCAAAATTACTTATGGATCACACCAGGCTCAAGCCACACCAACCCTTAACATCATTGGATTTTTAAGTGTCTCCTCGTGACTACCTTGCGGGATTTGAACTTGGGTCGCCATAAAGAACGAACAGTTGAAACCACATGTGTCAACAGGGTTTGACCATACTTTTTGCATCTTAAAAATAAATTGCTATTTTTAATTTATATCGAAGGCATACTCCAAATCTTTTTTTTATAAATAAAATGTTAAACAATACTAAATATATATAAACAAAGTTTATTTTTAAAATAATTATGTATATATATAGCAATGTTTAAACATTTATTTATATATGTAGCAATATATATATGTTTTCAAGAAGAAAAAACTGTACTTTTGTTATTCATTAGAATAAAAAATTACATACATCGTTCATATAAACAGTCCCCCAAACCTAAGAAATTTCCAAGGTAGGACGCACTGAGATCCACATTTGTTTTGCAAAAGAGCACAATATGAAAATATGTGCGATTGTTTCAGCATCTTGGCAACACAAAACACAACGATTTGGTCCAATCCAACCCCTGTGTAGTAAATTGGCCCATGTTAAAAGAGCATTCTCCAGAACCAACCAAAGAAAGCATTTTAATTTCTGAGGTATTTTCCATTTCCATATTTTTACAAACCACCATTTTGGAACCATGTAAGTATCCTCTGCCACAATCACATTATAAGCTGCCTTTGCAAATACCCAACCAGAAACATTGTCCCCTGTCCACACAATCTCATATGCACCTGAATTGAGTCTAATGGCAGCACGATTAAGGTTTGCAATATATATTTCCCATTCCAAAGTCCAAGTACGGTTTATACCTAGATCAACAGTTGAATACCAATAAGTGCCGAAGTGGCTCAACCAACCCGGTTTTTTAATCTGTGAAAGATTAGCATAACCTATTTCATTTAAATATTCCAAAATACCCGTAGACAAATTAAAGTCTTCTTTGAAACCCACCATTGGATCAATATCAATAAAAATATTTTCTCCTTTACCTACCTTCCAAAGAAATTTTCCTGCTTATCCATTTGAAAGATTTCAGGAAACTGGTCCAAAAATTTGAAGAGTTTCTTGTCGTTATCCATGGATTTCTAATCCAATTTACAACATCACCTTTAATGTATTTACCATGTAACACACTGGTCCATGGACCCTTTCCAAAGAGTCCCCTCCACATGCTCTTCATTCTTAACGCATTGCAAAACCATTCCAAATTTTTTATGTCCCAGCCTCCCATCTGTTTAGTCTTTGAAATTTTTTCCCAATTAACAAGATAATCTTTTTCCCATCCACAGAACTAGACCATAAGAAGTTGAGCATCAATCTCCTTAGTAATTTAATGATGATTTTGGGAATATTTGCTAAAGAGAACCAATACACAGGTATACCAACCAAAACGGATTTCAAGAGAGTCAATCTCCCCCAAGTGAAAGCAACCTATAGGTCCAATTCCCTAGTTTCTTCTCAAACTTCTGAACCAACCACATCTAGTCTTTAATCCTATAACAATTGGGCTTTAAAAAGTAACCCAAGTATTTAAACCCATCTTCAAGCTTAAAAGACTGATATTGAAGAAACGTAGCAATATATATATTGTATTACTTAAATATTAAAGAATACATGGTCTAGTGTGGTTGGCTTGTCACTGGGAAACATACCAACTACAAAACCAAAGTTTTACCATTGTTTCCAATATGGAATCATTATCAAGAATATTGTACTAGAATATCTCAAAAAGGGAAAGCAAAATCTATAAAATTTGAGATTTAAAGTCTTAATATCTAGAAGCCTATAATAACCATTATAGTTATGAACAAAACAAACAGGATTAATAGTCATGGAAGAAAGCTAGACATGAAACAAAGTGCTAATTCTTAGAGTCATAGGAAATTATCACAAGATACACCTCAGATTTCTCCTTCATTGCACGGGTTTGCTTGGATAGGACTCGTTCTTTAAAGACCATACCAATGGTAGCCTTCACAAGCATGTTCATTTTGGCCCTTAGATTGATTTGAGCCTTGGCAACCAATATGATGGTGGCTTCAATTCCTTTGATCCTAGCTTGAGTGTCATGTTCCTAAAGTTGAACAACCATTACTGGTTTACCCATAAGGGTTTTGACATGCCATTAAAGAGTAAGAATCTTCACGATCTTTGTTTCATGGGTTTTAGATAACTCAGCATCCCCAACCATTTGCCCAAAGTTGGCTTGGATGTCACCCAAGTCCATTTCTTATTGCTTATGTGAGACCTAGTTTTCTAAATCCATGATTTTCTGTTGAGCGGAGAGCGAAAACATACTGCTGTAGGTTGTTATGGCTACCCGATTTTCACCTATGACTCTTAGAATATGTGTATAGTGACCTTTATTGTCTTGCTTGCACTAAGTCTGCTTGCCTCTAACCATCTTACCTATACCAAGCCTCCAAGCTAGGCGTCCCTCAAGAGCCCCTTATCCTAGACCAAGCACTAGGAACCCAAAATGACAAATCCAAGCTTGCTCGTTGACAACTTGACTCTGACACTTTCCTTGGCCCAACTCCAGAAAAGCAAGGGATCCAAGCACATTCATATTAAAACTTAGCAAGATTAATTGTTTTGAAGTCGAGCCTTCTCGAATCACTTTCATGAGGGTTCTTACAAGTAATGCAACATCCTACATAGTACATTATCATAATACATAAACCATTATGAAGCCAAGACACAATTCTCATGACCCGGGAAATGGCCAACATCATGCTGTCATCGCCAAGGAGGTCGATCAAACCTCTCTCACAAGTACTATCACTCTTCACCATCATCTTGTTCTAAACATCTGCAAACCCAAGAATTAGGACAGGTCCTCTTCTCTATCACTCCTCTGTCTCTCGCCACTATTTGTCCACACCCTGTGCCAATTGTCCATGCAGCAAGTGTGATATGACTGGGCATTGGAGGAGCCCCAAATCGTGCTTCCACCACCCGTTGTAGGGTATACTATAATAACATTTTAAAACATATTAAATTATATAAATAAATAAAAATTTAAAACAATGCTATATATGTATCATCGTCAAACTATGTCAACAATATATACTTTATTAGTCCCTGCTCCGCAGGGATTACAGCGATTGGTTGGTCGCCAAATTTCGTTGACCTCATTGTTTCAATTTTTTAAACCTAATGTTGATTAAAGTTTTTCAAATTTTTATTATTAAAATCAATTTATTAAAAATTAAAAATAAATTTTTGAGATTTCAAAATTAGATTATTTATTTTTTGATTGGTGCAGCACAGATTTGAAAAATTCCCCTGGTGTGCAAAATAATTATGGAATTACAAAAATAATAAAATATATAAAAAAAAAACCCAACCTCGCCACGTGCACTTGGAAACAACCCTTCATTTAATACATTTAATGTGATATATGAAAGATTTGACAACCGCCATTAGTGTTGTGTCTGGATCCAACACCTTGTCAGGCTTTGCCACGTCACGCTCAAGCACTCAGAGCATTAGCTTCGGGGGATTCGATCCATTGCAGACAAGGCCCAAGAATGCAAGTATTGCTGCAACCTTTACGCAGAACTTGACAGCCGTTGCAGCTCATCCTTTTCCGACCATCAGCGTCCTGCTTCCTGCTAAAGAAGGTCAAAATCTCATCATCCATATAAACGAAAACACATTGCTTCCTCTACATGTTACTTCCGTACACAGACATCCATCCAGCTTAATGATTTGAAGAAAAAAAAGGTAAAGAACGAAGAACAAAAGCTATCCATGCAATTCATCCATACCTTTGAATAAAAATACTGAGGTCTCTGCCTGAGCTGCCCCTTGTATGTGAGGTGAAGTTTGGTTGGGGTGATTAGGTAGCCTTTTGCTCATGTGGGGAACGATAGGAACATTCACTGATTTCTCCTGTCATTGAAGATACCTGTAATACCCCAATTTTGACCCTTATGAAATATTGGCTTTTAATGTAAATATTGTATACATGCGTTGTATGTTTCCCTAGCGCGGAGCTCAAGGCCAAGGCCCCACTAGTATATGTTCGGATTATATTTAAAACAAGCAAGTATTTGATATTTTGATACCCATGTGCTATTAAGCCATGGAATATTGTAAATTGATGTAAATGTTAATATTTCAATAAAATACCAAAACTGGCTATGGAAGTAACCAATGAGAAGGGGCCATGTGTATCCACTAGGGAGTGGTGAGGGCGTTGTGGGGATGGACCATATGTTACCAAATGTCATTGTGAGAACCCATTTGACTTTCCTTGCTGACATTGAATTCTATTGTAAGGAAGTTGTTGAGGAATTCAGTCCATGGCTTCAATGGAGCATGGGCAGCCCAGAAATTCGTATGGCAAAGTATGGGATCTGTTTTCTTGTACCACAAGTCACTCTACCTCATGGGGATTGCTTCTTCCTCATTCCCAATACATTGTTGAAGGGCCCAGCATCATTTTTTCACCCAAGACGAATTACTAGCAGTGAGAAAAACCAGAAATCGCAACTTTACAAGAACCCACGTTTTGAAGAGCCATAAACGCCCAGATTTGGTATTTGACAGTAAAATCCAATGGGGGATCCATAGATATGAACCTTGGGGCGAAATTGAGAGTATTAGATATCCCAAAATCCATGGGAAAACCTAGTTTTTATAGCCCAGAAAACCAGTGATGAGATTGAGTTATTTTGATGACAGAATTGTGAGAACTCCAATTGTGAATGACTAAGTAGAGGTTGGGTTTGCTTGATAAACCCAGTGAAGCCTATAATCTCAAGGAATTAGCAGCTGGACCTTTCTATGCCCACCCTAAAGAGCACTGGAGGGAAGGGAGGCCTGAGGGATTGTGCAGTAGAGAAGGGGACCTTCCTTGTGTTGGGTGTGGTAGGTACTGTGGGTGCCTTGACTATTTGAATTAACTTGAGATGCCTGTAGCTCTATGGTTGAGTTCACTGGCTTGGCATTTCCCTCCTCTATCTTCTTGTATGCTTGATAAACCCAACAGTGTGTTGGCTTAGCATAGCTGTTGAGTGAAACCATGGTTGTGAGTGAGCCTAGCTAGTTACTCTTTAGTGGATACACAACCCAGCTCGGGGGTGATCTCTCAGCTGAAAGAATACAAGTTGGACAGAGATCTATGGTTGGGTGGAACATTGCTTTCACATAGCCAGTTGTTGGACAGCTTCATCTCAGAGATAGGTGTTCTCTGTGTTTTAAATTATATGCATTATGTGTTCTGCATTGTGTTAATTCAAAATGATAATTATTCATGTAAATGGAATTGATATGAAACCTGTGAATGGCATGAGAATGGGATTGGTTCCATGTGTGAATGATTCATCATATGCCTGGGTTAAGTATGATGATGCATTCTATTATAGCTGTGCGTTAATATGTTTAATTCCGTTGTATAATTTAAGTTTGCATTTTATTTAAATGGCAAAATTTTAGCCTTATGGCTTTGGGGAAGAATCAGACACCCCCATGTTACAGTCATGTTCCCTCCCTTGCATTGGATTGATGGAAGGGGACGTGATAGAGTGGTATCAGAGCCCAGCTTGCAGCACTGAAGCTGCTTGGGCCAAACTGTGAGTTACAGGTAAGTGACAGAATGTTTTAACGCAGTATAAGTGAAGTTGGGGCAACATTTTTTATTGGAAAAATGGCAGGATCAGATTTCTCAGGTGTGGAAGAGGATCAAACAGGTGCATAAATATATCCAAGAGCTTTCCAATGGTACCAAACTCGCCTCATTTGGCCAAGGGACGAAGGAGTTATGAACCCCGCAAGTTGCAGGGCCATAGGTGTTCCACGGGTTTCAGGTTTCAGGAACGCAAATTTTGAAAATTGCGCGTTGCATTCCCGCAATCCCAAACCCGCAGTTTCGGGTTTCGGGTTTCAGGTTTCGGGAACGTGAATTTTGAAAATTGCGCGTTGCATTCCCACAATCCCGAACCCGCAGTTTCGAGTTTCGGGTTTCAGGTTTCGAGAACGCGAATTTTGAAAATTGCGCGTTGTATTCCTGCAATCCCGAACCCGTAGTTTCTGGTTTCGGGTTTCGGGTTTCAGGTTTCGGGAACGTGAATTTTGAAAATTGCGCTTTGGTTTCCTGCAATCCCGAACCCGTAGTTTCGGGTTTCGGGTTTTGAGAACGCAAATTTTGAAAATTGCGTGTTGGATTCCCGCAATCCCGACACCCGCAGTTTCGGGTTTCGGGAACGCAAAATTTGGAAAATTGCGTTCTGGATTCCCGCAATCCTGCACCTGCACTTTCGGGTTTCGGGTTCAAACAAAAAAAAAGTATAGAGCCCGAAAATTGATTTTTGGATTGTAGGAGCTTGCAAAATCAAAATTGGACGAGTTCAGTGGCGTTCTGAGGCCATTAACGGAAGCCATGAATGAACCAGTGATGATCCCGAGCCTATTATGCTCCAATTTGGTATAAATTTGAGATTAATGGATTTCACAAATCGGTGTCCCAACGCTTGACAAAAGGTCAGATTGAGCAGAAATTGATATGGGGCAGTCATGGAGCAGGCACGGTGTTAAGTTTGGAGTTTTGGAGCCAAACTCCAAAGGATGTGGAGTCGGGGTGTGTAAGAAGGCCAAAAAGCACTATTCCGGACCACGTTTTGGGAATTTTGAAAAGCTTGCAGTCGAAATTGACCTTAGATGGAAAATCCAAGAAATTTACTGAACTCAGCATTTCATATTCCCATTAAAACAGACATTTCACGTTAGACAAATATTTTCTACAAATGCACCATTTGGGAAATAGCCATTTTTGGCCCAAAATTTGAAATTTTGGAAAAACGTGAAAAGTGGAAAGTAGTCAAACCCAGAATTTAATAGAAATTGAATGGTGCATCGGAACAAAGATCCACAAGTTGCTGAGTGTTCCTTGTTATATGGACTAACTTCGCCCAGTAGAAAAATTTTCCTGAATCCTTATAGATTTTCTTCCACAGGTGGTTGAAGTTGGCAGTTCATGAAATTTCGCAACTGTGTAAAAGTGCAGAATTGCTGGTTAAAGTTGTCATTTTTGAAGTGATGTAGTTCCCACACCCGAATTCGGAATGGAACACGAGGATAGGCATTGGAAAGCTTGTCCATCAAGGAATAATGGTGTATGACCAGAATTTGAGTGGGGTTATCACACACCATAGATATTTAGAGCAGAAAAGTGCCAGTGACTGTTTTGACAAGTATTGTTAATATGGGCAATTTCCAGAATTGCATGAATGAGCAAAAGAAATGAATGCATAGCAGCTGTGTGAATTATTCCATGAGTTTTATTATGTTAAATATTGATTGTTTATGTTTCTATAAGCATTCCTAAGATGTCTAACAAATATTTTCATAATGCACAGTGCTTGCAACTCATAAAATTTAATAGTGTAGCAGAAGTAACATACAGGGAAGAGAGTCTCCAAAGAAAAATGGTGACCATAAATGATGCCCAGGATCCTTATGAGCATGAACAAGATGTGCTAGGAGAAAATGTGCAAGAAGGGAATGTTGAGACTGAAACCAATGGGAGAAGGGAGCAGGTAACTCCCCAGAATTTGGTTGAAACCATGGTGAGCTTCAACGAAAGGTTGATGAAGGCTCAAGAAGAACAAAACCAACTCAATGCTGCTATCTTGCAAAGTCTCACTGATATGCAGCAGAGGATAAGCCTTGGGTCCAACCCAAGCAATGTAGGTGAAGAAGGAAGAGATGCAGAGAGTCGCTCTAGAAGTTGTTCAAAGAAGAGGACTCCAAGCCCAAGGAAGAGTTCGGTGAGCAAGAAGCATAGAACTCCTTCCTCTAGATCTTCTTCTAGCAAATCGTGTGACTCCAGAGGTTCTCAAAGAAGTCCAAGGCATACACCCAAGAGATTTGATGGAAGAAAGAAGTTCAAAGGAATTCCACGGGGGTAATTCAGGAAGGCGAGGCCTCCCACATTTGATGGAGAAGGCAAGACTGGCCAAGAGGCAGAGGCACGACTTCTTGGAATGAAGAAATATTTCAGAATTCAAGACTACTCAGGAAATGAAAAAGCCAGAATTGCCATTTACAATCTAAATGGCAGAGCTTCAATTTGGTGGGATAACCTCTTGCAAGTGAAAGGGATCAGCAAAAGGAAGATCAGTTGGAAAAGATTTAAGAAGTACTTCAGGGAAAAATACCTTTCTGCTAGGTATTATGACAGTAAAAGAAAAGAGTTCAATGAACTCAGGTTGGGGCAAAAATCTATGGAAGAACATGTCCATAATTTTTTGGAATTATTGAGGTATGTAGATTACATTAAAGATGAGAGGATAAAAATCCAATGTTTCCTTGGGAGTCTATGTTAACACCCAAAAA
Source organism: Larix kaempferi (assembly GCA_027924585.1). NCBI lineage: Eukaryota > Viridiplantae > Streptophyta > Pinopsida > Pinales > Pinaceae > Larix > Larix kaempferi. The sequence continues at coordinate 6,279,577 of BSBM01000511.1, forward strand.
GTGCTCACTAGCTCATTTCCTTATTCACGTGACCCATTTGTCCACTTTTCCACCATTTGAGCCTCTAAAGCCATCAAAAGGTCACCAAAAGACCATAATACACCCATTTTTCCCCTCAAAATGAATATTTTTCCTCAAAAAACATAAAAAAATCCTCAAAAGGGGTTCAGAATTCCCAAAAATATTAAAAATGGAATAAAAATATTCAAAATATTCAAAAAAAAAAGGAGGAAAAAGGTACCTAAACCATGTTGGTCAATACCATTGGTTTCCTCAAAACCATAATGGTATTCCCCACCACCAAAAACTATAAAAAGGTGGTAGGGGCTCCTCACTTTCCATCCATCCATCATCCTATCCTCACGCTGTCAAAATCTCTCATGAGACTTTTGACCATTTTCAGCATCTTGGAGAAGAGACCTTTGGAGCTTGGAGTTACTCACCTTGGAAGTTGCTCAACACAAATCCTCACCATTTGAGGTATCTTAATACAAAATATTTCTTCTTTTATTTATTGTTCTTGAATCGTTTTTAAAAAATTTATTTGTTATATGCACATGCTAGTTTAGATTTAGATTTAGTTTATAATTGTTGTTTTTGCTTTCAATATTGAAATTGCTATCACATTGTTGATAGGTGCCCATTGCACAAAGCTTGGTTGCAAAACCAAGCCAACAGTTTTTGGCGACTCCGCTGGCTTCGAATTCTTAGATCTCAGTTTTTTGCTTTAGATCTTAGTTTTTGTTAGTTTTAATCATGTTAATTCATAGATCTGCCATCCTAAACAACAGATCCATTGTTGTTCTAAGATCTTGGCCCTTTCTATTGCCATTAATAGCCTGAAATTTTCATTTTCGGGTTCGTTTTTCGGCTTTCGCCTCGCGATTTTTTCCCCGACAGTTGCGCGGCTCATCGCGACCTCGCGGCTTTTTTCTGCGCGGCACGTCGCGGCTTTGCGGCCATTTTACGCGCTTCACATCGCGGCTTTGCGGCCATTTTACGCGCTTCACATCGCGGCTTCGCGGCCGAAACCCGCGCTGCACATCGCGACTGCACGGCCGAAACCCGCGCTGCACATTACGGCTGTTTTCCCCAAAACCCGCGATGCAATTTTTTTTAATTCGGCCAATTTTTTGAAAATTATTTTTGCTGTATTTTCTGCCCATTTAGTATATTTTACAGCATTAATTTTTCTACATTTTTACAGCCATATTAAATCTTTTACTATTTATATATGCTCCATTAAAAGTCTTTTTAAAAAATTTCAGTAATTGAAAGAAAGATTTTCTGCATTTTATTTAGATCAAGGTTTTCCTGTTTATTTACTCAATACTTTGCCCAAGCAATTTTTAAAGAGATCCATTTATTTCTTGAAATACTTATGTTATTTGCTTTCCTTCAAATTATTTCAAAGATCCATTATTTTTGAATAGTTTTTTCAAGCATTTACATTTCAAAAACGTCTTTATTTTTTGCAAAACTGAAAGCATCTTTTCTTTCATTTGTAATCAATCGCCCAAGCGAGGCAAATCAATTTCAGTTTAAATACCACACTTGCACCCACTCTGCCACATAATTTAAACTGAGCCTTAAAATTTACCTTAAACTCAACAAACTTTTAACCCCACTTGGGGAGCACTTAAAAGAATTTTGTAGTTAGGTAGCATTGAGGGGATAGGTGTTCCATTAACACCCCTCAATTATTACATTTGAGACATAGTGGTTGTCCTCTACGGTACCAAAATCTTTTATAATTTTGACACGATTATCAACCAATTTATCGGGAAGGCCTCTCCCTTAGGAGGGTTGAAGTAGCCAGACTGGTTCCGGAAGTCTGAGTGGAATACCGCAATCCATTCAGTAACCGAAGGATACCTTTCAAAGTTCTCGGTGTACACCCAAGAGGGTGTACAGCGGCGATAGAACCAAACTGCAGATTCACCCAACCGAACGTGTCATGAACGGGGTATCCTAGTTGCCACTCTTTAGGATTGTCTACCCGGTATCCCTCCCGGTAGGGGGATATCTAGCCATTGATTCAACACTCTATATTGTCTAACTTGGATTTCATCACCTTGCAGAGGATATCGTTTGTTGACTCACAATACTTCTAGTTAGGTGTTTGCATGATACATTACCCACCTTTGGTCTAATAACACCCATTTTTTCTAGAAACTGTTTGACTTTTTGGTATTCTGACCAATTTTGTTGCATCCCTCCACTTATTATAGCACAGCTGCAATAATAAGTGCTTTTTGAGGTTGGTTGTTGGCTTGAGAGCCTTTATTTTTTCACTCCCCTCTTGCACTCATTGTTGCATTAGGGTTTCAAGTTTTGTACATCACCACCTTACATTGAAATTTTGAAAAATATTTCTCACCATTGAGAATTTAAGACGATCTCGTCGTCTTCATGGTGAACCCCTTCAGTTCGGTATACTTGGCTCTACACGTCATCGACATAGAGCCTTATCCCTTGACTCGACACGTCATCGGCCAAACACATAGTCATCCGATTCTGACATGCCTCACTTCACATCTGATTCTGAGGCTGAATCCGAAAACCCTACTGAAATATCACCAACCAACCTCATGGCTAGATCACAATACGACCCACTTTTCACCAGTACTATTGGAGATACATCCACAAACCCTTCTACTACTATGTCATCCATGGTAACAACAACCCCTTTAGGCATGCCTAATATAGGGGGCACTTCACCTTTAGGTATGCCCAACACAGGACTACCTCCTATTATGGGTATGCCCAACATAGGAATCACACCACCTCTCATTACCACAACCCAGATCCCAGGAATTCCTGGCACTATTCCTAACCCCTCTGCAACCCATGTTGCACTTGGGAGCGCTACGAGCAGAGTAAAGGTAAAACAGAGGTTAACCAAGCATGGAAAGGAAAGCCAAGAGGGAGGTTTGAACAAAAGAGAAGTTCCTTCAAGCCACCATTCAAAAGTCAGCCTAGAACCTTTCCACAGGGGCAGCAAGCAAGGAGTGGATTCAAGCCAGCAGTAGCAGCAGACAAAGCATCAAAAGGACCACTTCAATGTTGGGGATGTGGAGAAAACCACATGCTAAAGGATTGTCCACATCGGAAGGATAATCCCCGAAGTTCGCACAACTTAAAGGGAGCAACAACAGTGGAGGACATGGCAAGGGAAACGCCTCGAATTTATGCAGCGTTGGATAATCATCAGGCAGATCATCAATCATCAGTGGTGGAAGTTGAAGGTAAGATTACTAAGCAATCTATTTCTGTTTTGATTGATCCAAGATCTACTCATAGCTATATCTCTCCAAAAGTGGTTGAAATTTGTTCTCTTAGAAAAGTGAAGCATAATAAGTCTTGGTTAGTTCAATTAGCCACAAGGGCCAAGAGAAAAGTTAGTGATGTAGTGGTGGAGTGCCCCATAGAATTGAATGGACTCCACACACATGCAGATTTAAACATACTACCATTAGGCTCATATGATGCCTTAATTGGCATGGATTGGTTGGAAAAGCATAGAGCCAAGTTGGACTCTTATGAGAAGGCACTTGAGTGCATTGATGAAGAGGGAAGACCAAGATTGATAAAGGGAATTCCCAAGCAAGTTTCAGTAAGACAAATTTCAGCCTTACAGTTGAAAAAGTTCTATAAGAAAGGTTGTCAATTATATGCAGTCCATATATCAGATTCGACAGAGGACAAGGGACCAAGGATGGAAGACTTCCCATTGTTGCAAGAATTCCAATATGTATTTATGGATGAGGTGTCGGGACTACCACCAAAGAGAGATATTGATTTTACCATCGATCTTGTTCCGGGGGCAGCGTCGAATTCCAAAGCTCCTTATAGAATGAGCACACTGGAATTGGTAGAGTTAAAAATGCAGCTACAAGAATTAATGGACGAGAGGTATATCAGGCCTAGTGTGTCTCCTTGGGGAGCACCAGTGTTGTTTGTTAAGAAGAAAGATGGGACTTTAAGGTTGTGCATTGATTACAGGCAGCTAAATAAAGTGACAGTCAAGAACAAGTATCAATTACCAAGAATTGATGACTCGATTGATCAAATGAAGGAAGCTAAAGTGTTTTCCAAGATTGACTTGAGGTCCGGCTACCATCAAGTGAGAATTAAAGAAGAATACATTCACAAGACAGCTTTCAGAACTAGATATGGTCATTATGAGTTCACTGTGGTTCCATTTGGTCTTACCAATGCACCTGCTACATTCATGTGTCTCATGAATAGTGTCTTCAACAAATATTTGGATAAGTTTGTGATTGTGTTCTTGGATGACATTCTTGTCTATTCAATGAATGAAAAAGAACATGAGGAGCATTTAAGGATGGTGTTGCAAGTCCTTAGAGAACATCAATTGTATGTTAAGTTAAGAAAGTGTGAGTTTTACCAAAAGAAGGTGCAATATTTGGGTCATATCATTTCTAAAGAAGGAATTGCAATCGATCCAGAGAATATTAATGCTATCATGGATTGGTCTACTCCAAAGAATGTTTCAGATGTTATATCTTTCATGGGTCTTGCTGGTTACTACAGAAGGTTCATTGAAGGATTCTCCAAAATAGCTCATCCAATCACTTCATTGCAAAGAAAGAATGTCAAGTTTGTATGGTCTGAAAAGTGTGAGAAAAGTTTTCAGCGGTTAAAGGAGTTACTTACCAGTGCTCTTGTTTTGAAGATAGCAGATCCAAAGAAGGATTTTGTAGTGTGCACATATGCTTGTATTGAAGAGCTAGTTCGAGTGCTCATGCAATAAGGAGTTGTAATTTTCTATGAGTCAAGGAAATTAAAAGAGCATGAAAAGAATTATGCCACACATGATTTAGAATTAGCAGCCATAGTGCATGCTCTCAAGATGTGGAGACATTATTTGATGGGAAGAAGATTCGAGCTTAGAACGGACCACATTAGTTTGAAGTATTTGTTTGATCAACCAAACTTGAATGCTAGGCAAGCTAGATGGATGGAGTTTCTTTGTGAATTTGATTTTGAAATTAAGCATGTAAAAGGGAAGGAGAACAAGGTTGCAAAAGATTTCATGTTGCAGCATTAAGTGTATGTAAATCAGATTTGAAGATAAGAGTTCTTGAAGCCCAAAACAGTGATGAAACTTGCCTTCAAATTAAAGAGAAGTTGCAGTAGGGTAATGTGGATGAAAAGTATGCGGGATATCAGCTTGGTGAAGATGATATCCTCATCTATAAAGATAAACTGTACATTCCAAATAGTGCAGATTTGAAGAAACTAGTGATGGATGAAATACATCAAATGCCATATTATGGACATCCAGGATATCAGAAGACTATAACAGCAGCAAGAAAGCAATAATTTTGACATGGTATGAAGAAGGACATAGCTGAGTACATTGCTAGATGTCAAAAGTGCCAACAAGTCAAGGCAGAGCACCAACATCCAGCAGAATTGTTGCAGCCCTTACCCATTCCGGAATGGAAGTGGGAAGTGATCTCTATGGATTTTATAACAGGTCTGCCCATGACAGTGAAGAAACATGATTCAATCATGGTTGTGGTGGACAAGATATCCAAGGTAGCTCACTTTATTCCAGTCAAGTCCACTCTCAATGCTAATGACATTGTGAATATCTTCATGAGAGAGATATTCAGATTGCATGGATTGCCCAAGGCAATAATTTATGATCGCGATACAAAGTTCACTTCCAATTTCTGGAAAGGATTATTTCAAGAATTGGGAACTAGATTGAATTTCAGTACAACATATCATCCTCAAACAAATGGCCAAACTAAGAGGGTGAATCAGGTTCTTGAAGACATGCTAAGAATGTATGTGATGGATAAACCATCCAAGTGGGAAGATTACCTACACTTGGTAGAATTTGCGTACAATAATGGACATCATGCATCATTGGGAATGAGTCCATTTGAGGCATTGTATGGCAAGGGATGCAGAACTCCTATGAATTGGGACAGCCCGGTGAACAGGGTAGTACTTGGACCATAGATGATCAAGAAAATGGAACAGGAAATTGTTAAGATCAGGCAGAATTTAAAGGCAGCTCAAGACAGGCAAAAGAGTTATACAGATTTGAAAAGAGTGCATAAGGAATTTCAGAATGGGAATCATGTTTATTTGAAAGTGAAACCAAGGAAGAGTTCCCTCAAGTTGGGGAGTTGTGCCAAGTTGTCACCAAGATATTGTGGGTCATTTGAAGTTCTAGATAGGATAGGGCCAGTTGCATATAGACTTGCATTATCTGCTAACATAAGAGCTCATAATGTTTTCCATGTATCTTTGCTTAAGAAGTATGTACACGATCCTAATCATATGATTGATTAGAATGTGATACAGGTGGAACCCGAGGGAGAGTTCCAAGTAGAGCCTATGCGCATCCTCGACAAGATGGTCACTTTGCTCCGGAACAGAGCCATCGGGCAGGTAAAGGTCCAATGGGAGCACCTTAGTCCCGATGAGGCTACATGGGAACTGGAGGATGCCATGAGAGAGGCATTCCCATTTTTGTTCAGTTTTGAGAACACCGAGGACGATGTTGTTCTAAGGGGGAAGGGGAATGTAATACCCCAATTTTGACCCTTATGAAATATTGGCTTTTAATGTAAATATTGTATACATGCGTTGTTTGTTTCCCTAGCGCGGAGCTCAAGGCCAAGGCCCTGCTAGTGTATGTTCGGATTATATTTAAAATAAGCAAGTATTTGATATTTTGATACCCATGTGCTATTAAGCCATGGAATATTGTAAATTGATGTAAATGTTGATATTTCAATAAAATACCAAAACTGGCTATGGAAGCAACCAATGAGAAGGGGCCATGTGTATCCACTAGGGAGTGGTGAGGGGGTTGTGGGGATGGACCATATGTTTCCAAATGTCATTGTGAGAACCCATTTGACTTTCCTTGCTGACATTTAATTCTGTTGTAAGGAAGTTGTTGAGGAATTCAGTCCATGGCTTCAATGGAGCATGGGCAGCCCAGAAATTCGTATGGCAGACTATGGGCTATGTTTTCTTGTACCACAAGTCACTCTACCTCATGGGGATTGCTTATTCCTCATTCCCATTCCATTGTTGAAGGGCCCAGCATCATTTTTTCACCCAGGACGAATTACCATCAATGAGAAAAACCAGAAGTCGCAACTTTGCAAGAACCCACGTTTTGAAGAGCCATAAACGCCTAGATTTGGTATTTGACATTAAAATCCAATGGGGTATCCATAGATATGAACCTTGGGGCGAAATTGAGAGTATTAGATACTCCAAAATCCATTGGAAAACTCAGTTTTTATAGCCCAGAAAACCAGTGACGGGATTGAGTTATTTTGATGACATAATTGTGAGAAATCCAATTGTGAATGACTGAGTAGAGGTTGGGTTTTCTTGATAAACCCAGTGAAGGCTAGAATCTCAAGGAATCAGCAGCTGGAACTTTCTATGCCCACCCTGAAGAGCACTGGAGGGAAGGGATGCCTGAGGGACTGTGCAGCAGAGAAGGGGACCTTCCTTGTCTTGGGTGTGGTAGGTACTGTGGGTGCCTTGACTGTTTGAATTAACTTGAGATTCCTGTAGCTCTGTGGTTGAGCTCACTGGCTTGGGATTGCCCTCCTCTATCTTCTTGTATGCTTAATAAACCCAACTGTGTGTTGGCTTAGCATAACTGTTGAATGAAACCATGGCTGTGAGTGAGCCCAACTAGTTACTCCTTAGTGGATACACAACCCAGCTCGGGGGTGATCTCTCAGCTGAAAGAATACAGGCTGGACAGAGATCCATGGTTGGGTGGAACGTTGCTCTCACATAGCCAGTTGTTGGACAACTTCATTTCAGAGATAAGTGTTCCCTGTGTTTTAAATTATATGCATTATGCGTTCTGCATTGTGTTAATTCATAATGATAATTATTCATGTAAATGGAATTGATATGAAATCTGTGAATGGCATGAGAATGGGATTGGTTCCATGTGTGAATGATTCATCATCTGCCTGAATTAAATATGTTGATGCATTCTATTCTAGCTATGCGTTAATATGTTTAATTCCGCTATATAATTTAAGTCTGCATTTTATTTAAATTGCAAAATTTTAGTCTTATGGCTTTGGGGAAGAATCAGACACCCCCATGTTACAGTCATGTTCCCTCCCTTGCATTGGATTGATGGAAGGGGACGTGACAATACCGTTTCCCAAGCTTATGAAATTGTCTCATCTGGAGTTTCCTTAATGCAGGCTTTCCGAGACAACATTGTGCGAATGATGAAGACCTTGGAGATAATGATAAAAAATTATAGAGCTGCAGAAAGCCAATGTGATGCTGCTCCCTCTCTGTCTCAATATTTGCTCACTTTCAAGAGTTGCGCACTGAAGACAATTGATAAATTACACACAGCTCATAATGAACTATATGCTCATGTGGATCAGCTTATGAATATCACCCGAGTCTTCCAGCAGTTCAGTGAAAGGGCGGAGAATAATATTAAGCACACGGAGCCCTTCCAAGAGCCACTAAACATATTATTTGTCGTCCAAATACTATTTTATAGTGCATGTGCGACAAGTCAGGGAATGATGAAAGGCATGGTTTCCATGTGGGTTTCTCTCCATGCACGAGGATTCTTGTTTTAACAGGTAATGACAATTGTTGTCTTCGCTGGCCTCTGATGTGTCTCAAATTTGATAATGGAAAATGGCCTCAATGCATGGAACAATAGATTAGTGAAGGCGAGTTTCAATTGCATGATAAATACCAAACTATAACAATTTTGCAAATTATGATATTATAAATGGATTCATAATTCTATATTGCAATCTGAATTATTAAAATTTGTAATTTTAATCATTTATAAACGATCTATAAAGAAAACTTCTAACAGAATTAACTTCTGATATTTTCATACATTAAAATCTGTATAAATAATTATAAATTTATCATCATTTGTTGGGCATTTAAAGGAGGTGATTATTGAAGGTTGTCCACGTGAAGGTTGATTCATGTGTCATGGCCTGTATAAAGGATTGATAACTTGTTACTGGATTAAATAGTTAAATCATACTGTCTTTCTGAGGATAAACGTTGCTTCCTCTTACCGTCGCTGCATGATATGCTTGTCCCTGATTTTTTAATTCTAGAATTGGTATTTTTAAAAACTAAACAACAAATAAAATCATCTAGATCTTTCTTTAATAAGGGAAAGGTTAGGAGAAATATTGTTATTATATACTATTTGATGTGCTGAAATCGTTTGAGCCTCGTATCATTGTATTTGTGGTGCCAAGATTAATTCATTTGTCTACATTGGATGGATTCATATTTATTTTTTTATGGCTGAAGGTCTGGATGAAACTGTATTTGCTATCAACAAGATTATAATGGGTGCCACCATCCAAGATTTACTCATGATGAGCCACACTCTTTTTCCCAAATATGTCTGTTGCCATCTTATGCATTATTGCTACATGATCTATTTCTGATATGGAATTCATGCACACTTTATTCCCGTTGAAAACTTTATATCACAACAATCAATGAGTTTACTGAACTTTTATCATGGGGCATATGTTTTTGATTGAAGGGAAATATGATGGAACTTTCTTTCATGGAGTTCTTGTTTTCTAGGGATTGTTTGACATCCATTTGGCCATTTGTTTGTGGACAAGTTTTAAAGAAATATCCTACTTTTAAGAACGAGTCTTGTAGGTTTATCCCAAATTTTAGCAACAAGTTGCATCTCTTCTGCCGGGGTTCCCTTTCACGGGACAGTGCGGGGTCAGGATCAGGCCACACTGCTTTGGTTCCAATCCTTGGCATGCTCGTTCATTAATATAAATGAGGGTTCCAATAAGGTGCAAGGATGAGCTTTAAGAGAGAAGGGGCAATCCAATTCAGTTCATTCTAATAATACTGGTTACGTGGAGTTAATGTAGAAATATAATGATATATTCATACAAAAATTTATTTTACCCATCTGTTGCTGATCTAATTGCCAAGCTTCCATAGAAACACAGAAGATCTTCACGGGCTCTGCCTTTTCATTTCTGATTTCTCTGATCTTCTTCCTTCTAAATTAGTACATCTGTCCGTAAAAGTACTAATTTTGAATAGGTTTTACAAAGTATTGAATAGTACATTAACGGGTTTTACTTGGGGTTCCACGAAAATTGTCCACGTAGCCTATTTCAGGGTTTACAAAGAATTTAATTGTGCATAAAGAATAACATTGTCCATGTAACCAATATCATGTTTTACAAAGTGTTTAATGGTGCATTAAGGATTTTAGGTACAATATTTCGTTACCTTTCTTACATTCTACTTTAAATTGAATCTTTCAACACAACATAAACTTTAAGGTACCATATGTTGAAAAATTATATATTAAACAAATTTTATAACAAAATTAATAGATATATTTATTGATCACAATGTAATATTAAAAAGCTTCAAAATTAAGCCTGGAGTTGTGCAAGGCTGAGATATCACTGTTGTTTTTTATATGTTCACACTACCTTGCCCGATGACATGGTTTTTCATGATTGAGATTGATAAGGACACTTCGTATGTAATGGTTGGACATGGATGTAGCACATAGAATATCTCACATACATGTAAAACAAAGTGCATCAATCAATTTTCTTCTACTTTTATTAGAATATCGGACATGTCCTTGCGAGTTGTTTACAAGGTGTTAAATGGATTTTATATTATTTTTGTTACACATTTATTTATAAAAATGTAAACATTTATGATTTTATTATCCATAAGTACAAAAATCAGAGAACTTATACATGTCCAAGGAATGTTTGATGATTGATAAAGTGCCACAAACTTTTTTTGTTATAACTACATGAGACATAATTTTTAGGATACAATGTCAAAACTTTGGAAATAAAATTTTAGGATCAATGAGTAGTGCTTTTAAACTTAAAACACCAAGCCAACAATAATCCAACTTAACTTTTAATGCAAAGATTTGAGTACTTTACATTAAATGCAATAAATCGAATAATGAGAAAATTCGAATGTTCTATTTCAAATAATGGATCAACTCAAATGTTATATTTTACATTTGAAGCAATTGTGATAACTTAACTAAAATTTTCTATTTTTTTTTTTTAATTTTTACCCTGAAGTCCTTTCACCAACGAGAAGCTTGACCATCCACGTCTGCTAGATTCCCCACTTATGGAGCAAATGGAATCCTGGCACGTGGTTTCCGCTTTGGCCCCAGATATTTCTGACTCCTACGGCTTTCTCTGCAGATCAGTCGTAGTTGTTGACATTTAGGCCATCTGAAACAAAGCACCTTGACGCGATGGCATATACCAAAATTAATTCAATCGACCAGTGCAACCGACTGGTTTGCTGGGATTGTGCATCCATTCTCGAACGAAGGCGAAAATGAATTTTGTCGTGGTAATGAAGCATTTTCATACTATTTGCAAGTAACGTTACTTCAGGAAATTTATGTTTCCGTTAAATTATATTGCTGTCGACCAAGGAAACGAGTGTGCTCAATCAAAAGACCATCAACTTGCTTTGCCAACTAGAGTTGCTGCTTTTCGTGAGTTCACGCTGATCGCTTTGGCTGGGTCGACAGAAATGGGCAAAGTTTGCCCAGACTGAATCTGTTTATCTGGTGCGTCGGTGACGTTTGACGAATGGTTCCAAATGGTCGACTACCTTCGAGCTGGCGTCAGCAGAAATAGGCAAAGTTCGCCCATATGGTCGATAAACAAAAGAGAGTTTATCGTCAATTTTGAGAATATGCGACCAAAAGAGACTTTTCATCGATACTTGTGAAATAGTATACATTAAAGTTCAGTCTGGTCGAATGATCATATTTTACAATTTGACCAAAAATAAGTATTGACCCGCAGTGGTCAACCAAATACAATATAGATAAAGTCACTTTGTAGTGGGCTCGACCAAACTTGCTTCGACCAAACTTGACGGTCGACCAAAGTGGTCGACCACCTATCCCTTTATTTGGAGTAACTGTTCAAGTCGATGGACTAACCAGTCGATAAGTCGCGGAATAGCAAGTCGACAAGTAATTTTGATCTTCATTTTGCGTCGGTGGTATTTGACGAGTGGTTCCAAATGGTTGACTACCTTCGAGCCGTTTCATTGAAAAGTGTTAAGAGTCACAGCGAAAAGGTGGTTACCAATACTTGTCAGCGCACAAATACAACCAAATTGTACATTATTTGGGTTGATGCAGTGTAAGCAGGCGGTGAAGCTCTGCATGAAAAAATCTTACAAGATTTACATTTTTAATTAGAAACTTGAGCATTCAATGACAGATTGGACATTAAACAACCTTCCATAACTTTACCCACGTCAACATTTATTTCTTTGGGTTTAATCCATCACGAAGTTATGAACTCTGGTTCAGTAGTACCGATCTTTGCGTATCGTCGTATATCTAGATTTGACGGATTAGACCTCCTAGATTTTAATGCAACAATGGTTAAATGTTGCCGATCATTTCGCTGCAAGTGTTAGAGTCACAGGGAAACAATTGCTACTGATACCTCTTGGCGCACAAATACAACGAAAATCAGAGGAATTTGGGTTGATGCAGTGTAAATAGGGGCTACAGCTCTGCATGGCAAAAGCCAATACCCGTCGATGCACAAATACAACCAAACTCGCCAACATTTGGGTTGATGCAATGTAAACAAGCGGTGCAACTCTGCATGGGAAAACCTTACGAGATGTACATTTTTTATTAGAAACTTGAGCATTCAATGACATATTGGACATTGAACAACCTTCCATAAGGTTACCCACATGAACATTGATTTCTTTGGGTTTAATCCATCACGAAGTTATGAACTTTGGTTGAATAGTATCGATCTCTTTCTATCGACGTATATGTGGATTTGATGGGTTGGACCTCGTGGACATTCTCTCTTGTGGGGATAGGAGAACAGATTTCAATGCAACAATGGTTAAATGTGCTAAGACATTGGTGCACCGCCTTTACTCTTAATCGTTATATGAGTAAAGTTTTTGTGATTGCTTTGTTGTTTACTAATGTTATTGTGACATCATCTCAGTTTTTTTCTCAGCATTCGAATCGCCATCACTTTGTTCCTGTTTCACGAAGCAACAACCCTCTTGAGGAGCCAAAAACTCTTGTTTTCTACTCAAAAGCAAGGTTCTCCTCTAAAATGAAACTCATAGCTATATTTTTGGGTGTTTTTTGTTGGAAATTAGAGTTTGTTTCTGTTAGTGCACTGTCATTTATTTATTCGTATTACTTGTATGTTCAATCTTTAAAGTTAGCATTTGATCATGTATGTGATTAATTTAGTGGTTTGAGACGAAAGGGTCCTTGACTCGTATATATTGATTTCCTTGTGTTTATCAATATATGTTTTCTACTATCTTGGTCAGATAATTTGCACCAAAACAGTTTTTGTCTCCTAGAAAAGTTAGGTCTTCCAGAAAAATAATCTTTAATTTAGACATCTGGTATATGAACAATCCTATCTTGTTCTCCATGTTCCTGTTTAATATTTAAAATCAAGGTTCTCATAGGAAATTTAAAAATAAGGTTCTCAAAACAACTTATTACAAACATTGATGGAGCCGAGTAAACCGAAATGTCCATCAATTCAACCACATAGTTAATATTCAAGTGATTAATTTCCTGGGAATACTGCCTAACAGAATAATACCAAATACAAAGAAAATGATAAATAATTTATCCTTTGTCTGCAAAATTGACATCAATATGCACGATGGTGAGCAGTCCTTGAGTAATCCATCATTGTTTATGATTCGAGCAGATAGTTGATGCGATAATTGAAAAATAGTTGACAAGAAAGTTTTGTCACCATTGAATTCCGTGGAGCGTCCATTAACCAGTGACCAATGATTCAATGGCGACCAGGATGATATTCTTGCTTATGTCAACTATGCAAGTCGACCAGCAGTCGAATTGACTAAGAGTGGTTCCTTTGAGATAAAAAGAACGACGACCAAAACAACTAGACGTTTAAATGAATATAACTTTATTTGAACTGTCGACCACCGACAAGGAATATAAGTAGTCAGTTGTCGGCTTGGATACAGTAATGATGTGTAGTCGGCTGTTGGCTTGGAATATAAGTAGTCGTCTGTCTTGGTCAAATAGAGATCTGACTACCATGCAGTCTAATTACGTCGAGATCTACGAGTTGACCATTTGAAGCTTTTTGGCCAATGCCATCATTGGTGAAAGTATGGATATGTCAATCATTATTTTTTCGCCTGAACTATCGACCATTTCGATCTGATTACTTGATAAACCAGAAAATTAATCGTTGACCTTCGCCAAAATATCAAGACATTTTCTCGGCAGATCCTCGACAGTCTTTATCAGCATATGGTGCATATTAGGTGAAGGGATAACTTTTGAACGCAATAAAACTAAAGATTATATAGCATTCAAAAGGTTCTACGTGTGTCGAGCAAAATAGGTCGACGCGTGGCGACTTGGAAACCACCATCTTGAAAGCGTTGGTCAGGTCAACGCATAGGATTGCCTTACAATTTGGTCGATCTCCGACGAGTCAACTATGCAAGTCAACCAGCATTAGAATTAATATCCTTGCTTATGTCAACTATGCAAGTCGACTAGCATTAGAATTGACTAAGAGTAGTTCCTTTGAGATAAAAAAACCGACGACCAAAACAACTAGACGTTTAAATGCATATAACTTTATTTAAACTGTCGACCACCGACAAGGAAGATAAGTAATCGGTTGTCGGCTTGGATACAGTAATGATGTGTATATAAGAGTTTCCTGAAGATAGACAATATGGACCCACAATCTTGGTCAAATAGAGATCCGACTACCATGCAGTCTAATGACGTCGAGATCTACGAGTTGACCGTTTGAAGTTTTTTGGCCAATGCCATCATTTGTGAAAGTATGGATATGTCAATCATTATTTTTTCGCCTGAACTATTGACCATTTCGATCATATTACTTGATAAACCAGAAAATTAATCGTCGACTATCGCCAGAATATCAAGACATTTTCTTGGCAGATCCTCGACAGTCTTTATGAGCATATGGTGCATATTAGGTAAAGGGATAACTTTTGAACGCAATAAAACTAAAGATTATGTAGGATTCAAAAGGTTCTAGGCGTGTCAAGCAAAATAGGTTGACGTGTGGTGACTTGGAAACCCGCATCTTGAAAGCCTTGGTCAAGTCGATGCATAGGATTGCTTTACAATTTGGTCGCCCTCCGACGAGTTACACATTTGGTCGACCTCATTTTAGTTCTGTTGAAGCCAGAGAATAATAAAACCATTGGTTAAACACCATCGACACGAAATGACCATCAAAATTTTACAACTTCGACTAATTTTAAAGACACGGCTTATTTTACAACAAAATGACCACTTTTACTGACCATATATTGTCCAATCCCGAGCAAATTTCACTTGTCGAACCCCGACCACAACTTTTATTTTTTTCCAAAATTAGTATTCACTACTTTTAGTGAATCGACCAATTACATCATCGACTAGACTTTTAAAAACACACTTGGCCCACAAATATAGAAAAGCATAGTGACACAACACACATCGACCATATAAATAATATCAAGGGAAATTAGTCATCTACCCAATCTGTTAACTCTTCCGATAATATACAATATATGTTTCAAAACAAAATAACGAAACTATGATGTTGTTTCTACATGCTTACTTATTACTCTAATAGGCAGCTTCATTGGTAAAAGGAAACCAAATTTCAAACCATTCATTTGTCTATTCTTTCCACAAATATTGCTATGTATTGCTTGAGATATCAAATGATCTTTTGCCATGTTCTCCTACACCTCTTATCTTTATACTTAATATCAATATCGCCCATTTTTCCAGCTTACCTTTGTAGTCCAACTATTCTCTCTACCACGATATGGACACTCTGTTGACCGAAAATGCTATTTCACTTCTGATGAATGGTGCTGTTGACCTATGCCCACTTGTACAAGTTGTTGCTCTCAATCAAGTAAGCTCTGTTAACTCAACAACTAGCCACTTCCGAATCTCTATCTCTGATGGAATTCATAAGCACGATACATTGCTTCCAAGTAGCTACAATAGCGTTGTGGAGAACCACCAACTCCAAGTAGGTTCGATCATCAAAGTCATCAACTGTACATGCAACAATATACACGATACAACATATGCTTTGGTTTCCGCATTCTAAGTTTGCCTTATTTTTTTTGCACTCCCAATAATTGTAGCATATTTTTTACTTATACTTACTTACCTTAATTCTTCTTTCCAGGACTATTGCATTGGGCACATTTGAAATTGTCACATTGGAAACGACAATTGTTGGAAACCCATCCCCTTTCAACTTCACCCCTACCTTTACATCTCACACTAGTTCATCTATTTCAGACAACAACACCCTTGATCCCAAAAACCCTTCACTTGGCATACCGTCCTCGCAAAATCCAACCCCAAACCTTGTTGCACCTATTCTTCAATTCACATCGCTCAAGCCTTCCAACAAAACTTGGACCATTCAAGGACGAGTTACTGCAAAGACAAGTATCAATGCCTTCACCAATCAAAAAGGCCCTGGTCAACTCTTTGGGTTTGACCTTGTTAGTGCTACCAGAGATGAGATTCATATCTCTGCTTTCAATGAACTAGCCACCTCATTATATGACCAAATACAAGTTGGCATAGTCTACATGGTCTCAAATGGCACAATCAAACCAGTCAACCCAACATACAACCATTTGAAAACTGCTTTCGAGATTTTCCTTAACACCTACACAAAAATTCAACAATGTTTGGAAGGGTTCCCATTGATCCCTTTTCATTACTTCCACTTTAAATCTATCCATGAAATCAAAACTACACCCCTCAATTCCATGGTTGACCTTATTGGAATTGTCATTTTTGTTTCCCCTGCATCAACTATACGCAAAAGGGATGGCTCTGAAACTATTTTCCGAACAGTTGGATTGAGGGACATGTTCGAGTATAGCATAGACATAACACTTTGGGGGGACCACTGCACAATTGAGGATGCCCACCTTGGAAACCTTCGAGGTTTCGCTACTCCCCCTATCCTTGCAATAAAAGGTGGGCATGTTACAGAGTTCAATGGAAAAACCATTGGAACAATATCCAACACCAACCTCGTTATAAACCCAGATATCCAGGAAGCTCAACTTCTTCAATCATGGTTTGCTGACAATGGATTCTGTTCAGCCTCCCCATCTTTGAGCAGAAAATCCAACTTGTCTTCTCCTAGCTCCTACAAACGCATATCCATCTCTACGCTACAATCTCTCGAACCCTCTGAGAAAGCAACTTGGTATTCGATTACTGCTACGATCACCCATATTAACATCAATGACTTTCATTTCCTTGCCTGCCCTCTATTTGTCGATGGAATACAATGCATGAAAAAAATTTCCCACAAAGTTGGTCATATTTGGCATTGTGCAAAATGTGATGGGGAGTTTATAGAGTGTGCTTATCAATACATACTCAAACTTGACCTCATGGATGCTACTGGAAAATTACACGGTATCATAGCTTTTGATGATGCTGCGCAACAACTGATGGGGGTCTCTGCAAAAGATCTGTGCCTTCTATCAAATGATCCAACATCTCTCCTGGAAATTGTTCAATTTGTTTGTGCTCGAGAGTACCTGCTGACCTTATCAGTAAAGACAGAGACTTTTAATTCAAACGCTCGCTTGAAGGTGATTCTTGTCATGTCAGAGAACGCTCCAGCATCATCAACACCTGTTGATCCACTTGATGAAAGCGAAGACATTGTGACTAATAAACAACCAGTTGCTCGAAAGCTTTGAACTCTATCTTCAAAAACCTTTTCAATTCCAACTCTCTATACTTTCTGCTTCATACTTAACAACTATAAATTTTTGTATACACACCACTACCTGAGTGGTACCTGTAACCAGTAATGACCAGTTTTGAATATTATATTAATTAGTTTTATTGTAAAATTGTGTTAAATTACATATTTATTTTACTGGAACGAAAGCAGGTGTGAACTAACTGACATGATCACGCAACAAGGGACACCAACATTCTTCTTCACTCTCAGCGCAACTGACACGAAGTGGCCTGATCTACATTCTTTGATGCCTGGACAAGGTCCACTCACTTCAAATCAACAACACCAATGGAGAATTCGAAAACTTAGAAGCAATCCACACATTGCATCTCAATACATGGACAATAGATTCAAAATATTCCTGGAAGAGGTTCTTCAAAAAGGCCTTTCTACAAAAGACTACTGGTGCAGGTTGGTAACAAATCATATTCCCATTGAAGTTCAATGTATTCAAAACCTCAAATGTTCATTCTTGATATTTATAATTTTCCATATAGGTATGAATGGCAACACAGGGGATCTGCACATATACATGGTTTTTTATGGCTGGACGATGCACCGAATATGGACACATTAGACTGGGCAGATGCTACCAAGGTTGAAGATGCAAAACTATACTTTGACAAGTTTGTTATAGCATGGAATCCTCGAGTCAACCATTTGCAAACCCCATTCTTCCAAGCCTCTACTATAGCTGATCCATGCACCATTGGAACAAATTCAATACTTGCAACAAATCACTTAGATGACTATGAAGAACTTGTTAATTGTGTCCAAAGGCACACGAAATGCTCAGAATCTTTTTGCCTCCGGAAAAAAGGATCCTCTCTTCAATGTCGTTACGGCTTCTCCTTTGATCTACAACTTGCCTCTTCCTTATTCATTGATGCAAATGGCCAAAAAACCTACAAGCCTGCAAGGAACGATGCCCTCCTAAATATTCACAACGCTACCATGCTCTCTATTTGGCGAGCTAATGTTGATTGCCAACCTGTTCTCTCTAAACATGTTGTCCTCAAATATATTTCAAAATATGCAACAAAGGCAGAGCCCAAATCAGAAAGCTACCATGCACTTCTTTCTCGTCTTGCACATGCAACTCCAACTGATGCCGCCATACTTCAACCAATAAGACGTTTCTTGTCAGAGACTGTTATAGATCGAGACATTGGCGCACAAGAGACCTGCCACTTGCTCCAAAAACTCCCTCTTTGTATTTGCAGTCGTTCCTTTCTATCCTTGAATGTTAGCCAAAGTATTTTCCACCGCATTTCCAATGAACCTCTTGACACCCCACCAACACCCACCTTCATTTCTAACTACATGCAACGACCCCCTGCACTCAAGCAAATTACCCTTCTTGAAGCTGCTCGCTCCTGGTCATACTCAGCTCATAGAAAGCACTCCCAATGGAAACCAATTTACCCTCACAAAATTGTTCATGTCTTTCCTCGCTTCACTACCATTCCACCAATTACTGCAAATTCCTTTGTTTCCTTTTGTTGGAGTGATCTCCTCCTATACAAACCTTTTCGCAGTCTCCACGATGACATTGGATCCACAACATTGGACATAACTTCTAATTGGCTTCGCATTAAAGACACATACAATGCATGGCATGTTAATCGTTTGCCAGAAACCCCCAGTACACCTCCCTCCGATGACTCTACTCCTGCTTTCAACCACTTTCCCTCAGCCCCTACCATGGATGAATGGGAACTCCTTTCTCAACTCCACCCTAGAAACAACCTCTATGTCGATGACCCTGACATGCTTGGCCATTGTGACTTTGACAAAGAACACAATTGGACCGAAAATAATATTCCTTCACACATGCATGCAACAGCCATATCATTCACTGACCTCAATCGATTGTCCACCCATGTACAACCTGACACCTCTTCATCTTCATGTTATCCTTCCTCCTTGTCTCTCACACAACGAATGGCCTTCGATCTTATCATCGCACACTCCACAAATGCTGCAAGCCCTCCTCCACTCAAAATGGTCATTCAAGGCACTGTAGGAACAAGAAAGTCTTTCTTGATTTCTTGCCTTAGATCTGCACTCCAACATGCATCTGTCGTCAAACCTTCTCCATTGCTCCTCCTTGCTCCCACAGGTATCGTTGCCTTTAACATACATGCGCTTACAATACACTCTGCGCTTCGCATACCCATTACTGAGATACACCCTCTTGAAGGCCAATCTCTTTCGAGCTTCCAAGAACAATTTCGTCATATCCGATACATCATCATTGATGAAATGAGTTTCGTTGGCCCAAAAATGTTGACTCGTATGGATGACCCCTTAAGTCAAGCCTTCCCTTCTCAACAGACAATCCCCTTTAGTGGTTGCTCTATCATCTTCCTTGATGACTTTGGACAACTACCCCCTGTAAAGTACATTCCCATGTATGTTGGAGCATCACGAGAAAATGCTCTATGGCGTACATTTGACACTTTTGTCACTCTTTCAAGCATCTTTCGACAACAAGGCAACACTCCTTCTCAAGTTTCCTTTCGTCAACTCCTGCTGAATCTTCGAAATGCAACACCAACTCTTGAAGATTGGAACCTCCTCATGTCAAGGACACCCTCGTCCCTTTCACATGAAGAGAATCGTACATTTGACCAATGCACTCATTTGTACGCAACTAATACCTATGTTGCATTGCATAACAAACAAATGCTCAAACTCCTTAACATGCCAATTGCACATTGCTTTGCAGAGCAAAAGAAAGAACATGTGCATACCTCAATAGATGATGAACAACTTCCATTCAAGGTTCTACTAGCAATTGGTCAATAAGTCATGTTGACATCCAACTTGTGTGTCTCAGCAGGCCTTGTAAACGGCTCACTTGGAAAAGTTATTGCAATTGTCTACAACTTCAATGATCAACCACCTACATTGCCATGTTATGTTGTAATTGACTTTCTCGACTACGAAGGGCCCCCATGGGATTCTTCCAATCCAAATTATGTCCCTATCCCTCCTATAACAAGGGGTTCACAGAGGCAAGTACCACTTCGAATGGAATGGGGTTTAACAATCCATAAAGCACAAGGGATGACCCTCCAAAATACAACAATAGATATTGGAAACATTGACCAACAAGGCCTTACATTCACTGCAATATCAAGAGTTAAGTCTTTATCAGGCCTTCACATATCTCCACCTTTTTCCTTCTCTAGGTATTCTCGAATGAAAGATAGTCCCTATGTGCAACGCAAAATAGAAGAAGAGAAGTTGGTTGCTTCAAAGTCTTTGCGGCCACCTACTCCATAAAGTTACATTCTTGGTCATTTGCATATGTACTTTCCATACCTACTACTTTACTACCTTCTTCTTATTGCAAAATGAATTTTCTATTTTTTTCATATATTGTATTCTTATTGCTACCATCATTGAATATTTGGCTATAGAAGAGAAGAGAATACTACTGGATAAAGAAAACAAGAGATTTAATCCTCATATCAACATTTTTCTTGTACTACTCTATCTTATCTACTTCAATGTGTTCTCATAACTTTTTTCAAACCAACCACATCACAACATTTCATTTCATGTTAGTCTTTTTTGCAATAAATATAAACTGTCCCAATATATATACTTCACTATGCTACAATGGATTGTTTAAATATATAAGTTTTATTGCGTGCAAAAGTTATCCTCTAATGCTTTGTTGAAATGCCTTGAAAAATATGTTATGTCCCCTTACCTAATATGCAACAATGATGCCATCGACCAAAAAACGTCAAACGGTCGGGATGCATGGTCGGTTGTTTTGTATATCTTCAGGAAACTCTTAAATACACATGATTACTGTATCCAAGTCGATAGTCGACTACTTGTCTTCGTTGTCAGTGGTCGACAGTTTCAATCAAGTTATTTACATTTAATCGTCGCCTTTTTTGGTTGTCGGTCTTTTTATCTCAAACGAAGCACTCTTAGTCAATTATAATGCTGGTCGCCGTGCATATTTGACATAAGCAAGAATATCATCCTGGTCCACGCTCAATCATTGGTCACTGCTCAATGGACGCCCCACGGAATTCAATGGTGGCAAAACTTTCTTGTCGACTATTCTTCAATTATCGCAACAACTATCTGCTTGAATGCCTAACCCTAATGGTTTACACAAGGACTGCTCACCATCGTGGATATTAATGTATCTTACAGACAAAGGATAAATCATTGATCATTTTCTTTGTATTTGCGATTATTCTGTCAAGCAGTATTAACTATGTGGTCGAATTTAATGGACATTTCGTTTTGCTCCACTCCATCAATATTTCTAATAAGTTCTTTTCAAAACCTTGTTTTTAAATTTCCTATGACAATTTTCTTTTTAAAGTGGACATTTTTTGTAAAAGAGTCGAATCTTTGAAAACTAGTCGAAGATCGACTGCTTTAATGGCGTCGATATATTTACTTGGTCGATGTCCTTATTTTGGTCAGTCTTCAATACCAGCTCAGTAAAAAGTAGTTGATGTGATCGATATGGTCTATACCCTACTGGTCGATATTTTGTTCGATGGGTTGAAGTATGTAAAAGTCTTTGTAAATCAACTCGGTTTTGTTGCAGACCATTGTCAATCCAGTTATGTGACCAAAAGAGAGTTTCGGTCGATACATGTGAAATAGTATTGTTAAACTTGAGTCTCGTCTTATGATGGTCGTCTCCATAGTATATGTTTGATGATACTTTTCAAATTTGGTCAAATATAACTGATGTATGTGGTCGACGAATTTGGTCGATCCTCAAGTCTAGTCGAAACAAGCTTGGTCGAGTCCACTACAAAGTGACTTTATCTATACTGTAATATAATACTTAGATATAATCATATTAATTTATACCTAAAGATTCATTCGTATAATACTGTATCATATCAATTTCATACCTTGAATACTATGTACCCTGTAAACATTTCAGTGAAAATTCCTCATTATTGACACTGTATGTTTTCAAATCAGGTATGTCTAAAGAAACCGAAAAAAGAAAGGCCAAGCAGATCGAGCTTCAAGAAGAAACAACTCCAAAAATACAAATCGAAACACTATTTGAAGACACAAAACCCATAATAGGAAGCACCCTTGAGTTCAAATGGGGCCCACTGTACATAGCCATAAAAGACGATAAAATACCTAATTCGACCGTCAAAGAAGGCATAATTTATCAAAACATCAAAAGGTCCGGACTTCACAAGGCAACTACACGGCCAAAATTGTTTCCTTGCTCAGAAGTCATTGCGTGGATTTTGCCCCATGTAGATACTACTACAAAGATCATTTCAAATGCCACTGGAGGAGGGCTTGCATCCTTCCAGCCAGTCTACCTTGAAGTAGCATACAGGCTACCTACATCCAAAGTATTCCTAACTGACAATTGGGTAAGACGTGCCAATATAGATAATGTTGAATGTGCAAGGAAAATGCTCCTACCAGACAAACAACTTAAACCCAAATCTAAAGGGAAATACAACACCGAAAACTTAACGATGCCCTATAGAATCATAGTTCTATTGTTGAGCAGACTATTCGGTCAACCAAACGCCAACATCTATAAACTCAATTGGGTTCCATTGATATACCATGTTGCCACACATGGTACAGTCTTCAATTGGGCACATATTATTTCAGATAGTATGGCGTCAACCATTTCTTCAGCTCAAACCAGCCTTTAAGAAGGGAAGTCACAATTCTTCATGTCTGGCTACCTCATCGATTGTATATTAGTCAACCACCCTTTTCCTAATTTGGGATGTACTTGGAAATCCGAATGAGACTTCCATTCATGTAGCATATCAGATAACTTGGGCACACCGATATGCAGGCTACTACAAATTACTATGTGAAGAACTAATCATGCCCATTTATTCACTAGTCTTCAATAAAGAAGCAAATTGTATGTCAGACAATGCCTTGGATGTAATAGTTGAATATGGAGACTATTACTTCTCATCAGAAGGCACATACATTAGAATGTATGGAGGCACCCAACCTCCTTCTCTATTGCCGAAATATGTTATAGATTACATAGTGCATAAATAAGCGATAAGACAAGTGTTCATCAATGGAATTGGTCATTATCTGCGTGACAAAAAAAAGTTGCTTACCCACCTGTACCATTTAACATTGGTGGATACAAATTTCCTAAGATAAAGGCAGTCGAAGCCTTCATTTCAGACTTGCAACCTTTTCACTTTGGAACTAAACTTTTTGTAAGAAACGACAATAAAGGCAAGGTGGCTAAACATTGTGCTTCTTGTAACATCACTTTTCAGTACTCGAATCACTTTCTCAAAGAAGAGGAAATATATAAAAGGGTAAACAATATGACAGCGCTGCACAACAAACTAAATCCGAAGAGTGCATCTACTTCTACCCAAACTACAACCAAAGAAAAGCAAGCAAAAATACATAAACAAAGTGAAGAGGCGAAAATACTACAAGAACAACTACGGCTACAGCAGGAAGAAGCACTGGAACAACAACAAAATGAAGCAAAAAAAAAAAACAACATCAAATACAACAAATGGAAAAAAAACATACAGAAAAAAACACAAATTCTACACAACGAAGCCGAACAAGCCCGTTGTAACAGAGAAGCTGAACAGGCGCACGATAAGGTCTAACATGCATATGGTCGAATTCCTGAATCCCGCTCGACTAGCCACAATCGACAAGTTCAGACAAAGAAAACACGACCTCCCGACACATATCTACCAGCAAAAAGCAGTAGGGATCTCCGACCAATAGTTGAACAAAACCGACATCCGCGTGACGACACGCATAAAGCCTATCACACCGAATTAAATACCTTATCAAATCATTCTTTGATGAAGCCATCTACTTCGCATTCTGTGCCTCCTGGTGTCACCCCAACCAAACTTTTGAATCCATCAGATACCTTACCACTCATACCATAAATCTTGTCCAATTTAATCATTTGGAAACCGTCTAGCAGTTCCATTCTTAACACTCTTTCCCCAATCGACAAAACACATCTGTTGCCGACTCGTCAAGTCGCTACTAGTGTACCAATCCCCACCCCTGCCAATGGGACCACGACAACATCAAAAGTAATGCAACTTCTCGAGCCAGCAGCACAAACAACTAAAGCACCAGTCGAGCCAGTAGAACAAGCAAAACAAGGAACAAGTGAAAAAGTCGAGACAAACACAGTAGTCATATCAAGCAGACCAGAAGAAGAGACAAAACAACCATCAGAAATAGTCGAGACACGAAAACACGTAGAACAACAATTGGCAGTCCCAAAATGACAAGGAAAATTCAAGAAAAAGCAAGCTAAGGACAAGCGACACCATCATAAAAATCTTCAGCAACAGTAGCAACATCTGGACCACATATCTCAAATCGGTTGCTTATCTGTACATCTCGACCAATTTGGGCCGATCTCGACATACCATCCACAAAAGGCACCACAAGTAGAGCTCGATTTATTGACTGATGCAATCAACCGATAACAACGACATAAACAACTAGCAATAGAAGACCGCGTTCACCAGCTGAAAGAAGACCAAATTGTATTTTTGACAAAGTGTCAATACTCAGCGCAACAGGTCATACCAATTCCAGTAAGCTTCGCCAATACTAGCACACTTGATAAAGCATTTCAATTGTTCCAATCTGTAGTGTCGACATTATCTAAAGAGCTCCCCAGGGACCGACAAGAACAACCAACAGTAATAGTGTCACTGATGTGGAAATAGTTTGAAGCATTCAACTCAGCACACGATCAACTCATCCAGTATAATCATCAAGCAGAGACAACAAACAACGTTCTCCGCAATTGGTACAAACATTATGGCAACGTGTTTAGACAAATGCAAGAGACCCGGGACTTAATTAACACTCTTCATCAACAACACCGAGTAGCTGATAAAACCATGGCCCCAATTACCGAGGAACAACTGATAATCGAAAACAGAAAGTTGGAGAAACTAGAAAAAAGTGAACAACAGTGGTTGAGCCACGCCCGTCATAACCTTCACAGAGTACAACAACTCCGACCACATTTTAAAACATTGCTTTCAGCTGCCAATGAGAAAATAGAGCTTTTCGGTCCCGACCTAATTCATCTACAGGGCAGGACTACTCAAGAACACATAGCTAACTTGTCGAGCCTTACAATACTTACTATCGACATCCAAAGCACACTGCACCATTGGAAGACCTTCCAACACCACATGTCTATTTCAGCTGAAGCAATTGCCAACGTCTGTGTACAACAACAAGCAACAACCAGTTCCAGTTCCAGTCTGTAGAGAAGTTTTGTTCAGTAATTTTGCACATCTCCTCCTTTCTTCACGAAGAAAGATTTTGATAAGACAGAGATGTTGAAAGAACCAACTCTTTCCAATGTAAGTCGATATGTCGGAACGAGCCAGTGAAGAGCATACGACCTTTATTGATAAGAGGGAGATGTTGAAAGAACCAATTGTTTCCAATGTGCATCGACTTAGTGAAGAGCCAGTCCTCGACCTTTATTAACCAGCAACCTTCATCTGCTAAAAGCACCATCGACATTAATTTGCATACAAAAAGTCATGTAAGACTCGTAAACTGTTGGTCGATAAGCATATCGACCAGTGAAGTTGGCTATCGACTATGGATGTATCGACCACATGATCGATCTTATTGGCTATCGACTATGGATGTATCGACCATGAATAATATGGTCGACCTAAAAGAGAGTTCGATAATTATTTAGTCGGTCTCTTATATATTAATTTTATGGTTGATATTGTTAAGTGGTCAGGGTTCCAAGGGGTTCGACTAAGTGGTCGGGGTTACAAGGTGTTCGACTAAGTGGTTGGGGATCGAAGGGGTTCGAGTAAGTTGCCTTGTTTTGTTCCTCCTTCCCTACCGGCATTCATTTTTACATCCCAGTGAATGCTAGTTGTCAACACTTAAACAAATTATAAACATTATTTTAGTGCAGGGACTAAACTGCTTTGCAACTATTTTTCTTGTTCTTTGAAAACATACACAACAAATCGACTCTTCATCCTTATTTTGTTGTCAATTAAACCTAAAAACGAAGCATATAGAGGAAGAGGAGTATTCCGAAATCCCAGGGTGGAAGTATTTATGTGAAACGAAATCCATTACAGTGTTATGTGGCATGAAGTTCCAACATTGATTATCTATCAAGCTGCTTTCTTCTGATTGTGAAATTGTATTCAGTTGGGTGTGAACAAAAGATTTCACTATCCCACTGTCTTCCCAACTCATACAGGACAATTTATTTATCGTTCGTGCAGCTTGAGAACCAGAGTTCCTCCTAACAATGGCGAAGAAGAAAAATGGATCGAAGAAGAAGAAGAAGAATCGAACCCTAGCTCCGGAAGCTGTTGCATTGAAGGCAAAGCCTGCAGGTTCAGGGCAGAACCTGTTCGAGACGCTGTGGACAAGAAAAAAATTCGACCTCCTGGGCAAAAAACAGAAAAGCCAAGGGCAACGCGTGGGATTGGCTCGTTCAAGAGCCATAGAAAAGGTATGCGAATATATCCTCTTAAGTATCATGCATTGAATGTATTCCATCTATTTGAATAATTAGATGTTGTAAAAACAAACAATTCGTGACAATAGCAGCAAGGGTAAGTTAAAAACCCTTTCAATCGTAAGCCTGCTCCGAGTCCATTTTAAGGCTTTTAATGGCATAATGCAAAGTAATGGCATAACAGCGGGGTTTTCTTCTTATTAATTTAAAAGTGATCGGAGAAACCTGCCCCGAGGGGCTGAATCTTATAACACCAACTTCCTTCAGGTAAGGTGCCGCGGGACTTTCACCCAGCTTCACCTCTTTGGAGCTCATGACTTTCAATAGGTGCCGAGCTGAATCACATAACACCCACTTCCTTCAGCTTAAGGTGCCCTGGGACTTTCACTCAGCCTCACCCCTTTGGAGCTCATGCCATTCAAGGGGTGCAAACCACAGCAAAAATGCAACCCTGGTGAAAGACTTAGCAATCCGTTGACCTTAGAGGTGAGCCCACCCTGTGAGGTTACTAGGAAATGCGCCATTTTACCATTAAATGTAAACACACTACATATTTGGCTTTGAAAAAAAGGGTTACTAGGGTTGCATTAGTACAAGCTGTTGGCAACAAATGCCACAAACACTACCAAAATTGTCCTAGGTCATCTTCAACATCTAAAGCACCACATGGCTCACAAAAAAATTCGACAATCCAATTATAAAAAATTGTCATAAAAGGCAAGCACGATGTAGTGGCAATAGTGTAGAACCATAAGATCATGCTGCAACAGCTAGAAAACCCATGGTAGGCAAACTGGGTAATTTGAAAAGGCTATAAAATTTTCGTTTTAACATCCCACTATTATGGCTGTGATTTTGTTTATAATCCTCTTTATGGATATCGCATACCCCTGAGATGATTCAACACCCTTACTTGGTGGCACTATTTTGTCATGTACATGTAGTCATCATCCATTACATTAAGGTTAAAAAAGGGTCTACCCATGAGGGATTTGTCTTTGACCATCATAGAAGACCCAATTCAATTAATCTATTTTGGAATGAGATTCAAATCCATTATAGAATTGATTTTAGGTAAAGTGAAGATGGGCACTGTATGCAAAAATGAGTTCTTCTAAGAGAAGATACAGAGGTGTTGGGTCACAACCTTAGAGACTTGATTCTATTCCAAAAACGTTACAAAATGTAAAGACACATAGCAAGGGATTTCATAGAAGCTAGATATACAAATATGCATTCCTTTCAATTGCATCAATTTCATTTTGCTTGCGTCCATTCCCTACCTGCATGAGTTCGCTCTGCCTACTTGCATGACCTCCTATCCATGGTTGACTTGTTTGCATCATGTTCGTCCTCTTGTGCATGCTCTCTCCTATGTAGGTTCTCCCACCTCCTTGCCTATTCACGCTCTGTAGCCCAATCTCCCTTCCTTTGTTTTGTGACCCTCACTCTCACTCCATTCCTTCCTTCTTGCTAGGTGAACCTTACTCCCTTGCTGCCCCCTTCCCCTTTCTTCCCCTTTACACCGTCATTTGTGTGCTCCACTTCCTGCCTCTCTCTTTCAAATCAAGCCCCCCACTTTCCTACCCATCCACATGACCCCCTTGCAGGTTGTCATTCCCTTCCCCTTCCTCACTGTAGCCATTTTAACCCATAATAGAAGGATGGATTTGCTATGGTGGATCCTTCCACAACTAGCCTATCAATAATGACAAGAAATAGGGTAATATGGGGGCAAACATAGGTTCCAAAATCCAAGATCTCGATTCACCAAGTGATGGTGACAACAAAAAGGAATTTTTGGAGGTAGCCTTGAAGACTAAAATCTTGGAAGGTGTTCAATTGAATGGAACAAGTAGAATCACTGAATTTCAAATTGTAGGCAAAGGTTTGTTCACTTGTCACCAGAGTGTCGAAATTGGAGTTAGAGAATCTAATTCTAACTAGTAGGTTAGCGACACCGAAAGACAAGAAAATATCCACCCCCAATTGATTCACTACATGCAGAGATCTTGGACCTTAAGTAAGCAAG
Organism: Larix kaempferi; assembly: GCA_027924585.1. Classification (NCBI taxonomy): domain Eukaryota; kingdom Viridiplantae; phylum Streptophyta; class Pinopsida; order Pinales; family Pinaceae; genus Larix; species Larix kaempferi. Next base: position 6,309,050 of record BSBM01000511.1, read on the forward strand.
AGTAAAGTTGGTCCTAGCAAGCACTTTTTTTTTGTTTTTTTGTTTTTTTTGATTGAAACAGATAGAAATTTTTATTAATAAAAGAGAGGAGAAATCCTCAACACTGAGAGATACATAACATCATAACAAGGCTTCCTGTCTGAAAGTCCAAAAAGACCCAGATATAGCTATGCCGTGGCTCAAGCTTCCTAGTCTGAAATCTAGCCTCTAAAACTATAGTTTTGAGATTATATTGTCTTACAAACTGTTCTAACAAAATTACAAAAAAACATTTCATATTGCCATACTAAAACATAAACCATGGAACCTGGTCCTCCTGCTTGATCTGTGGAGGAGCAACTGATGAAGCTTCTGCCTCCTCCTTCTCCTTTAACTTCTTTTTGAGCTCAACAATTTCTTCTTCAAGGGATATCACATTGGCCTTCAAATCCTCAACTTTGTCTTGCTGCTGGCCCATTTTGTCTGCAAGTAGCCTAGTAGGTCCAATTGTAACTGAAAATTCCTTTTCTCTTCCATTCTGTGTTGGTCTTCCTCCTCTTTCCACACCTCCTAGCGACTCTCCCTACTGCTCCCGTCTCGCGCCACCCATTCCATCTGCCGGCTCAGTCTGCGCACGCTTCAACTTAGTTTACATACCCCACATACCACGCAGTAGAAGGGCTCCCGATCCTCCTCTTTCTTGTTCATTATCACCTTCCGGCCGCTTTCCCTCCATCTGATTTTTCAATACAGGGCGTAAACCAAAACATGAACTAAGGGAATTCGAAATAGAATGAGCTCGTTCCCAAGTTTCCTGCATTATATTTGGGAGCACGCTCACTGCCTACATCATTATTACCATTTATGGTTGTCCTACCAACAATTTTCCAGCATACAACATCTTGTACCTGGAAATAATTCCCCAAGGTTGGTGACGCTGTCCATGACCTGGACACTCATGGGAGCAACTGAAGGACTTAATGAGAGATCGCCAGTCGACATTCCCAATAACCGAACTCATTGTCCTGTACCTGTGCCAAACCAACTTCTGTATGCTGATAATGGGTCGAAATGGGAGTGAAATAATGTCGAAGGAGGCCGCCACCCTGATGTTGGCTGCGTAAATGAACTCCACGTGTCTTAGCCTTAGATTCATGGTGTCCACAGGAGGGACGAGTCGAGCAATGCCTTTAATCCAACGCTTAAAGAGAGTAATAGTGATGCTATCTCCCCGACCAACCTTGGGAGAATTAAACTTAGGGAATTTCTACATATGGAATCTCTCCACCTTGAGATTGAAAGTTCCCTTCAGTTCAGGTTGCTTGATTAGCCAAGGAATTAGCTTGAGAATTCTGCTCGTGAAGAATGTGGAAGCACTCTACTGAACGGGTAGACTCTAGATTCCCCCAAATTCTTAGTTGAATTCTTGCTAAAGCAGTGTTCCGGAGAGGAGATTGATACTTGGCAGCGCGAATCGTAGTACAGGAGTCCCCAAGAATTGCAAATTCAGAGATCCCCTTCTCCAAAATCACCTTGGTTCCCATCCATAGAGCTAACATTTATGCCCAATTGTTTGATTCCATGCCAAGACTCCAAGAGAATGCTTCAACGATGCTCCCTACACCTTCATCTCTATTTCCAGATCCAATGTAGATGTTTTTTTTTCTTTGAGATACCTAGGGCCTATCTAATTTGACCTCAAAGAGAGCATGTCTTTGTTTAGAATCCACACTCTTCCTCCTTTTTTCGACATCAAGTGATAAGATTGTAGGCCCTTCGAGCTAAGTGGAAGCTCTTCTCCCTTCTGCACAAGATCTTCCTTGATGTTGATCTTATGAGAGCCAAGGTTATTGAGCTCAATTAGTCCCAAGACTAGGTAGTTGCAACTCGAAAGGTTGACATATGAGTTGCTATTAGAGACCTCAAGCTAATATTAGAGATTCACCCCCACCTCGGTGGACCTTGCTTGTGTCTGCCAATTGATACACTTGATGGGATGGGGGTGAGGTCTCTATAGTGATCCTTAACCCATAAACTTGAATCACAAACAAGGTATTCAAGAAATAGAAATGCAGAAAAGCAGATACAAGAGACAATGAGATGTAACATGTGAAATATTAACCCTTTGCATTAATGATTTCCAAAAGAGAGAGCAATGTTCACATGGCTCTTAAGATAGGGCGACCTCTTAATGAGTAGAGCTCCAAGTAAAACAACAACTGACAAACATTCCTTAGCCTTCTAGATCTATAAATATATTCTTAATAGCAAAACCCTAACTACTTGTTGTCCCATTATTAATGAGTACCAACCACCTAGTAGGCCTTATTTGATAAAGATGACCCTTTTACATTAAGGAACTACCCACTAACTATCTTATGGGACTTATTAAAAAAAGGTGGTCTCGTACATCAATAAACTAACTCCTAGTACCCCCAGAGTAGGGAGGTTAGGGACTAGGGTAGGCCCTAAAATACCCCCCTTCAAAAGTTGTGTTGTCCTCAAGGCTGGAGGTGTGGAAACTATTGTAAAATTGTTGGTGGTTCCTAGATGGCTATTTTCTCGCTGCATTTATTTCCATTGGACCAATACTTCTTGGACAGTGCATTGGTGTAATCAATGCTCTCTTGTTGGCAGCACTGCTTCTCGCTGTAGCCAAATGGACCCTTCGTCATCAAGTTTTGGTAGGCTAGTTTGCACCCTATTGTTCAATCCCACTACCTTCAAACAAGGCACATGAAAAATTAGATGTATCTTGGAGTGGGCTAGAAGAGCCAATTTGTGGCAACTTGTCTTATATGTTGGAGGATTTGATAGGGTCCATAGAACCTATGTCACATGGTTCGGGTTCGAATTCGAGTTCGACAACCATGAAATTCGGTTCGAATTCGGCTTTTCGAATGAGGTTCAACAATATATATTAATATATAAACATTATAAATATATATTTTACATATTAATATAATTTAATAAACATTATAAATCAAAATATGTTAAAAATATTTACGACATATTGATATAATATATGCAAATTTCAATGGTTCTAATAATTTAACCTACATGTCAAAGTTTCAATAGTTAAACATCACGGGCCCCAGATTGTTGAATGTGTCAAACAGAATGGTCGACTTAGTTGTAGCTGGGTGGAGGTATGCCGAAAGCAAAGAGAAACCGAAGTTGAAAGAGACCCGAAGAAAAGACCCGAAGCTGAAAGAGACCCGACTTCTGGAAGCAGAGTCCTGACGCTATAGAAGATACCCAGTGCGAGAGAGGAGACCAGATTCGAGAGAATAGAATTGAGGGCAGAACAGGCGAACCTCACACCCGAAAATGGCGAATTTGAAACCCTTAAATCGGCATATACTTGGCGAATTCGAAACTGGGGTATACCTGGCGAATTTAATGATCGAACCTCAACGAATTAGAATTTTTTTTTGAGGTTCGCTGAATTTCGAATCTTAAGGTTCAAAATTGGCGAACCCTGTGACATAGCATAGAACTTCACTGTTAGCTTTTGGTTGCCTTTGTCTTTAAGAGATGTCCATTAATAGTGTTGAAGGCAAAGAAACAATTGATCTCAAGAATGCTTTGAGCGATGCTAGTCAACCTGTTGCTTTATTCCATTTTGAGCCATAACCAAATTGTCCCTTAAGTGTGCAGAGAGCGACTTCTCTAGTTTGAAGTGTGTGATCCACTTCATGGACCTTGGACGTGCCTAGTAAATATGAAGCCATTGACAGAGATGTTTGTCTATAGGCAACTTCATATGGTGTCATTTTGGTAGTTCCATGATAAGTGGTATTGTACCACCATTCTGCAAGGTGTAGCCACTATGCCCATTGGTGTTGCCTTTCAAATGCAAAGCATTACAAATAGGTTTCCAAGTACTTGTTGACTACTTATGTTTGAGCCTCAATATGGGGAGGATAAGTGGTGCTCATTTTCAATTGTGTACCTTGAAGTTTAAACCAGTGTAGTCAAACTCTTTTGATACTCACGAGTCTTTCCGAGCGGTAGGTGAAATGAGTACTCACTGCAAACTCATGGAGTGAACTCGACACTCGTTGCACTTGCCAAGAACTCGTTACACTCGCCGGAACTCGTCGCACTCGCCAGAACTCGCGGATACTCGCCCTATCAGTCGTCGATTAGACAGTTGACTGCAGAGATTTCGTTTTGGAGGGAAAGTTCGGGCTTCGGAGGGAAATCCGTGTCTTGTGCCTTTAAGAAGGCATTTCCACTGCTGCATTCACATTCCAGTTCACGATTCAGAGTGAGTTGCGAGTCTGCGTTCGATACTAATCTGCCCTAAACTCAGAGTTATAATCTCATATGTTAATGTGCTAACTATTAGGGCTTGTTGCTTGCTCATCAGATCTATGCCTATGTTGATTTATGACAATTAAATATTGAGTTGGGGCTGTGAATATATTTTGTTATAAGGGAATTTTGCCATCAATGTATTCACTATTATATTGCTGCAAATACAACACTCTGCTCATCTTATGATACACCATGGATCTCTGTTGATGCAAGATTGATCCTTGTCATACTAAAACCCAAACTCAATTTGATTAATAATCATTTACTGAGGGACATTCAAGGTCAATGTTGTTAGAGCTAGGACTGTTATATACTCCAAATCTGAGATACAATAAGGATATTTGTGGAGGATTTCACTGTTAACGTAATAGGCTCTATCTTCCATACCATGCTGGTCATTATCATTACCTTTTGGCTATGTTTTGGTACTGCAGAATTGTGATGCATACTGCATTCTCTTTGGGCAGCGATTGATGCAAATCAAATAAATTTATCTAATAGAATTGTTTTTATAACTTGTATGGATTAAAAATGTCATTATGTATGATAAAATGTCATTATGTATGTTTTTTGTGCACAAAAGATACTATATTTTTAATTTTTAATTTTTTTCATATTTGCAGAGTCTTTGCTGAGTCTTATCCGAGTCTTATCCAAGTCGCCGAGTCTGCCGAGTCCCAAGCCAACCGAGTATTTTCTGAGTCCGAGTCTGACTACACTAGTTTAAACAACTCCTGCTAGAATTTGTTGGTGAATGTGGGATCTTGATATGACACAATGGATATGGGCATGCCATGTAACTTAAAAATTTGATCCATGAAAACTTGGGCCACTATGGAGGGCGTAAATGTGTGTGATAGGGCACAAAGGTGAGCATGTTTTGAAAGGTGGTTGATTACTAGCATGATGATCGATTTGTTGCTTGCTTTTGGGAGGCTCACTATAAAATCCATGAAAATGTCAGTCAAAATAGTGGTTGGTATTGGTAGTGGTTGCAGTGCTTCCATAGCCTTTATAGTCTCAGCCTTGTTCCTTTGACAAGCGTCACATGCAACTACAAAAGCCTAGATGTCTTTTTTCATGCCTTCCCAAAAGAAAGAGTACTTGGCTCGTACATAGATTTTTTGAAAGCCAAAGTGATTTGCGATAGGAGATGAATGCAACTCCTTTAAGACCCGTTGTTTTAAAGTAGAATTTTGCACCAAAAAAATGCGCCCTTTATATTTCAAGGTATCTTGTTGCCATATATAGCCCATAGGGAGATTTGGATCCTACTGAAGCCCGTGGATGAGTTGAACCAAAGTTTCTGTTATCACACAACTTGTAGTTGTCCCTAGTGGTGTCCCATCCGGGATGGTAGAGGAGACGGACAACTAAAGAGGTGACCTAAGAGATGCCACGGTTCCCAATGCAAGCTGGGAGTCACGTCAACCGATGCACTCTTCACTTTAGATCAAGATGAATCAAGACCTAGGGGGAGACCCTATAACCAATCAAAGATGATTGGACCCAAACAAAGGTTCCTAGGGATATGTAAAAGACAAGTTACGGAAACCAATGCAAGGTTAGGTGGACCTAGAAGTTTAAATGTGGTTGAAAAGAGGCTTAGGGAATGACTTATGTTTCAACCAATAAAAGATTTAGGCCACATGATGAGATAAGATGACAAGATCTAGTACCATGAGATACACAGGTGGGGCCCACTTCCTTGGGATATGGAAATGGCTCAAATGGGACCCACAAGGTGAAGTTAAGGGTGCAAATGGTACTAAGGGGTATGTAATGAGTAGATCTATGGATCTAAAGTGAAATTAGGGATAACCACATATGGGATCTAGGAGATGACACAACTCCCAAGGAGTGCGAATTGCCCTAGGTGGACTAGTGCCTTGATGGATGGGCTAATGGAGTCAAAAGAGATGTGGAAATGTAGATCGGGACACCTAGGATGCAAATCAAGTGGGCTATTCAAGATGTGATGGTTGGATCTTAGTAGATCTAATATTTCACTATGTGACCCAAGTGGACAACAATCCCCAAAATGAGAAATGATACCCCCAAGGCAGAACTTCACAAAGTGAGATACTAGGTAGGGGTTTCAAGGTATGCTCTTTTCAAATCGAGCGGGATCACAACCATCCATGTCCTAGAAGTGGACAAACTCAAACACCCAAGGAGTGCAACTTTGCCCAAGGAGGGCTAAATGCATGGAATAGTGTGTCAAAACAAGTCCAAAGGCCACCAAAGTTTAGATCCAAGAAGTTTAGGCAAGTATGAGTGGATCTTGAAAATCAAGGGCATCCAATGGCTAGATCTCCATAGATCTGAGATTTAAAATGCATCACCAAATTGACCCAAGTGGGGCACAACCCTCAAAATGAGGAATGGGGCCCACAAGGTAAAAATCAACAAGGTGAAGCACTAGGGGTAGGTTATCAAGTGAGGAGAGTGTGAATCAAGTGGGATCTCACCTACCCATGTGTTAGATCTAACCCAACTAGCTTCTCCCAAGGGGTGTGATTTGCCTCAAGAGGGCTATTTTGCCTTGAAAAGTGTGCCAAATGGAACCCAATCACCACCAAACTATAGATCCGAATTGTCGTGGATGCTATAGAGGTGGGTTTTCAATATCTTTTCAAAAGCTAGGCTAGGTCCAAGTAGATCTAAGAAAAAGTAAAAATGAGGGTTTTAATCAATTAGGGTTTTTATGATCTAGAAGTTATGGATAAGCCAAGGAAGAAGAAGACCATACCTTTGGAGCATACATGGATGAAGAGATGAATGCTAGTTGAGATGAGGATTACTTTTGCCAAAGATCAAATGAAGAATTTTTGAAGCCCTCTTGCCAAATTGATTTTCTCCAAGCCACATGTGTGTCCCTCTAACCTGTCAAAACCAAGGAGCAAAGCATCAATCAGTTTAACATGTTGAAGGTAGATACAAACAAGAGAGAGATAAGCAAAGAATAGTTGGCACAAAGACAAAACCACTCCATGTTTAACGAAAACGTCTTCCTCCAAGCTTTTAGGGCAAGCCTCCCCACCAATTCGCACTTGTCAAAAACATCCTCTTAACCTGTAAAAAAAAAGTATGGCAACATATGCAAGATAGCTACAAGAGATCCTCCAGTGTAATGGACAAAAGCATTTATAATCAAAGCAACCAACATCCACTCCAAGATCCAAGCATGTACTCCAAAAGATAGAAATTTTATTCCAAGAGCCAAGAGCAAAATTCTCTAGATGATTTTACAATGAGGGGGTCTCCTCCTTATATAGGATAATAAAGACCAAAACCCTAGATCTCAAAACCACTTTATGAAATGAGTGGTTGAGATTAAAAGATCTCAATACATGATCAATGGCTAAGAATGAATCATAACAATATAACACATGGATCACTCAAATAATGATGACGTCATAGCTAAAAGATACTCATGGAGGGTGACGTCATCCACTAGAGGGGGTAAAAGTACAAGAGCCCACCTCATATGACTAGGACATGACACATGGAGCTCATGGTGGGGCTAGGAGGCATCAATCCTTACTAGCTCATCCCCATGGCACAATAAAATAATATAATATGTCCAAAATAAATATAAATGATCAAATCTGTCCTCAAAATCTGTGATAGACAAGCAGTAAAAGGCCTCCTGTGGCCTCTGTGGACCCACCCAAGTGATGAAAACTGGCTGGAAGATAGGGGGTTCACCCTGGAAGACCTCTGTGAAAACCAAGTGCCAAAACCTTGGCCTCAATTGCCTAAATCGAATTCCTCAGTGACCCTTTTATCCCATTTCTGGATTGCCTCGGGAACTGTGAAAGTGCTGAAACTGCCTCCTAGGGCACTTGCGCTGTCAAACTAAGCCTACCAGGCTCTCTTGAAGGGGGGATAAATGGTAATAACAAGTGGCTGGACCACCCCCTCCTCATACAACACTCTAGGTGAACTGGCCTCTCATGGCCCCTGCTGCTCAAGCTGGGAAATCAGCCCCAAATCTGTTCAACAAGTGAAAAACTGCATCTATCACTGTCAGAAGTGCCTGGAACTGAATGATAAGTGTCTCATTGGATCAAGAAGACCCAAATCTACTAAGAATGTGTACTCATACACCATGGGTTGCCCTGATGGGCTAGCTGTAGGGTCCACCATATATGGACAGTGCATAATCTGATGATCTGAAGTAATAATAAAACCTGCTGAACTGCATCAATCATCATATGAATCATATGTCCATCATATAGCATCACCATCAAGTGTATGTGGGTCCATCTATCATCATCAATAAGCATGCATGGCCCACATCATCATGGATCCCAATAAATGACCATAGTCAAACCGGGTTTGACTAGGTCATCATACAACCAAGGATAAATCATATCAGTAGACTAAGACATGTTCCTCTAATCATACTCATAGCTTAACTTAAAGTATAGCATCATTCAGTGGCATTGATCATGTTAGCATATTCCATTGTTATTTGTAATTACTTGCACAATAGCTTAAATGACAGACTCACCCATTGGACATGGTCTAACTGCTAGCTAAGGATGAAGGCTAGGAACAAGGTTGGGCAAAGGGGTGACTTGTCTAAACTCAACTGAAAGATACTTTGGACTGGGAGAAATGAGAAACTACAAACTCTGTGCTAGACAAAATAACATGGAGAATGGCTGTGCCTCAAAAATGGGTAAGTTGTTTAGAGAGTGCTTATTCAACTTAGGCATTATGTCTACATCAAGTTGATCCAGGTTCATTAGGACCATTCAATTTCATTTCATGGCCTTTTTGGCCTACATAACCCTTCGGATCTCAGGTGTGCTGATAAGCATAACTAATTGCAGCTTGCATCCAGGGCATGTTTACATATACATATAAGGTTAGCAATTGTTTAGATATAGCATTTAAGAACCATTGCTTTTTTGGACCTTTCTTATACTCTTCGAGGAGTATTTTTAGCAGTTCATCGCTCTTGCCCTTTTTAGTTTCCACGGGCGAATCTATATAAGTTTCCATAAGTAGTACACGAGCTTTCAGTTTTAGCCAACAACATCTTAAGTGACTAGGGGGAGTTCAAGTCAGTGCCAAACATCGGGAGAACTGACCAGAATGATTTAGGCCTACAATCCAACTTACCAAAGGCAAGTTTTGTCACCAACTCAGAGCCGAGACACTAAACATACAAGGATGCGGTCCGAACACAGAGGTAGAAAAAGGGGAAGTCCTCAATATCAGAAAGTCAAGTAAGACAAGTCAAGGTTTAAAGCCAAATAAGGAAAGTCATGTATGGATGGAGTCAAGTGAAGGTGGAGCCTAAGCTAGCAGACAAATGGTGTCAAGAAAGACCATATCTATGCAAGGTAGTGAACTAGTGAGTTTTGTCAAACAACCTAAATGTGCAAGTAAAAAGTCCATTTTAAATTATTATCAAGATAGTTCATTTTATACAGTTTGCCACATCATGAATTATATACCAAGCCAATGCTGTGAACATGACTAAAATAACAAGATAATAATCCACAGTCAATGATCATACATCCATAGGTCATACAACATCATCATAAGAATAATCATCATATACCATCTGAAACACTGCTGCAATACATCTCTAGGCACTGAACTGAAACTGTATGGAATAAAGGGTCACATCGGTCATCAAATCTGAACTCTCAAGGCTCAGCCTTGACACAAGGTCTAACATAAGTTTGAAAAGTACATTGCTCTGATCATGAGTGATCTCAAAATATAAAGTCATCATAGCCAAGCTCTGAATAATGTAAGCTCTGGAATGTGCAGATATCTGCTAAGCAAGAATAGTAGCCCTGCTTCTATGGTGTGATAACAGTTTCATTTGCCAACCATTCTTGATGGACTTTAGCAAGTCAATCAGGTATGGGTAAGGATGAGGCAAAGAGAGATCCTTCCTCATATTTACCAGGTGACACCACTTGTATTTTCTACGTGTATTCTTCCCCAACCGTAGGTTTACTTGTTGAACGACAGATCTCCCTGTTATTTAGAGACATCAGAACATGTTTCTAGCCTTAAAATAATTTGTCTAAAACTCGAGTGCGTTCTGGCTTAGGAAAGAGCTTTGATACCACTTGTAGTGATCCTTAACCTTAAACTTGAATTACAAACAAGGTATTTAGAGAAATATAAATTCATAAAAGCAGATACAAGAGACAATGGGATGTAACATGTGAAATATAACCCTTGTATTATGATTTCCAAAAGAGAGAGCAATATTCATGGGCCTCTTAAAGTAGGGCAACCTCTTAATGAGCAGAGCTCCCTTTACAACAACACTTGACAGACATTCCTTTTTCATCTAGCTCTATAAATAGATTCTTAATAGCAAAACATTAACTACTTGTGGTCCCATCATTAGTGAGTACTGTTACCTCACAAAGCTGCACTTTAAGTGGTAAAGACTTAAAACACAAGTGCAACCTTAGGGGAACTAAGAGGGGTTAATTTGTGGAGTCGTAAGCCACTAAATGCAGGACAGGGGGTTTAACAAAACGAGAGATAAACATCTAGCTATAGAAAGCATGAAACTACATAAGCGTTACAATGTTGGCTATGTTAAAATTTATCAGCACATGGTGACAGTCCTAGGATGATTTCTAACCTACCTACTTAGGAAAACAAAAAATTGCAATCTCTATCAAAACTGCAATCTGATTTTTACCAGGAACTGAAACACATCAAGATGAAGAAAGTAGCAGCAAGCGCACAAATCCGAAACTCAACTTACATCAATCTCTATTAATCTTGTAAACATGAATTACACTGAAAGCCTCAAACCCTACCTTTCACGCACTGATTCCTACTTTGAAAACTGAATTAATAAACTTATACCTCTACCTTCTCTTTTATAGATTGAGAAGAAGAGTAGCTACAATAAATTTGGACACATGCACAACAATGCCTCAAATGAAGATGATTTGAGGCATGCAAGCATGCATCCTCTTTGAGATCTGTGCCTTAACTACTAGGCTGCATGCACTTCACTAAATTGAGCTAGGCTACATGCGCCTTACCTAACTGATGCAAGTAAATTCTAACTAAAGCAAAACTAGAAATAGAACTGAACTGCTAAATATAAGAACTGAACTGCTAAATATAAAGAGCATCTAAACTGGATCTAAGTTGAGGATTGTGCATGCATGCTCCCTCTATATACCTCTCCATAAATGCTCTTGTGCCCCTCATTACTGTTGTACAAAATTGCAAAAGGAGGGCTGTAGGTGATTGCTCTACTGCTGTATAGAACTGCACAGACCTGCAGGAGGGTTGCCTCGTTGCTGTACAGACCTGCACACATGTCATCTCTACTTGTTACTGCTATTAATGGCACTGCCGTACACTTTCTTAGGTACTAAAATTCCAACAGGTTATATAGGTGGTCCTGTGTTGCAGGGCACCCGTCCCCGGGGGCTGGGTTCGCGTCCCCGTCCCGGGTACCGTCCCCACGTCTCGGAAACCGGGTTGGGTACCTCTCAAACGTTTCCTGAAGTCCCCGTTGAAGTACCCGAGTACCGGAAACCTTTGGCAAAAAATTTGGAAGCTTCGCTTGGTTTGGGGACCCCATCCCCCGATTTTGGGGACTCCGAGGAGACTTCGTTGACTGAAAATTAAAAAAATTTTTTTTTTTTATAATTGTTTTTGCCATTTTGAAGAGGGAAGGGGTGGGCGTGGGTCCCCCTACCCTCTTAACACCATGCCCTGCCCACCCAACGCATTTCTGATTTTCATTTCACATTGGACTTGTCACTTGGAGAGAGGCGGCAACGGGAAAGGAAGACAGCCCGCAAAGGAGAATTGCCATACTCTATGTTGTATGACAGTGGACATAAATCATGATTGATGAATCATAACAATATGCAAACAATAATTTGAATTTCCTCTTGGTTTATGTCATTAATAATTATGATTGTCTGATATCATGTTTAGACTTAAGGTTCAGATGTAATTTCCACTTTATATCAATGAGTCGTGAACTTTGAAGGAATGTGCATGTTACTTCTTGAATACTAGTGAAAATGTTTTGAATTTTAAATTTTTTGATTATATATATATATCAGATATCTACAGTACCCCCGATGTACCCAAGTCCCCCGTTTCAAAAAGTGACGTCGCCGTTCCCGTCCCCGTACCCAAGTTTCTTGGCAACTTAGAGGTGGTCTCGATTCTCTATAGTCCCCCTAGTGGAGGAAGAAGTGTAGTTCCTTTTAGGGCTGTTCCCTCCCTCCGATCATAAACTGATACCTCGATTTGATGGTCAATAGTGAAATAATTCATTAGCTCAATAGTGGGTTCCTTGGTGTTGGTGGGGGTGGGTTTAGAATACCAATGTTAGTGAATAGATTGGTAACTGAGACCTGCCCCTTGTTTTTGCCTTTCATTGGGACGACCTTTGATTCCATTTCCATTATGATAAAAGCAAGTCTAGTAGTGCAAATTCATTGGTTCCTGTTGATGCTTTCGAAACTGCACACAACAAGCATTTGCTTTTTGTCTTGATTCTACAAACACTTCCTCCCTATGGGAATGAAATTGAATTGATGGGTGTCATACACATTAGAAAGAGTGAATTCCCTTTGTACACCAACAAACTTTTGTACCTTGTTTATGTTCTTATTTAAATGTCCATATTGTAATAGATTCCAGTACAAAAATAGAATGCAAACAAAGCAAATGTTTTGTATGCACTTACTGATACTTTTTGTTGCATGAGTAGAATATGCCACAAAAGCCACTTTCCTTTGTTTGTTTTAACTTTTATATACATTTTTTTCCAGTCAAAATGGTTGTAAGAAAATATATGATTTCCTAATTAATGCTTCAGAGCTTCACAACAATCATCACTTCCAAGTTCCACTTGCCAATTTTGTTGGATCATTGCAAAAATTCAAGTGACCAAACATGTTTCCCTTGCACTTTATAATCCATGATATATTGGCTTCTTGTAGCATCCCATATTTGTAGGACTATTCAAAGGGAAAAAATAAATTGAAAAGTCTTGATCTTTAAATTTACAAACTAAAGGATAATCATAGGCATGGTAATATGTCTAAGTTGCACTGAAACGGATACGGGAATTGATACAGATATAGGGGGGAACGGATACGGCAAATAATCAAAAAAGACTAATACGATATAGCAGGGAAATGACACACACACACACACACACACACATATATTCATGTGGTTCACTGCCCCGGATATCAGTGGTAGCTACATCCACGGAATACCCCCCTGAGTTGAAGCCACTGTTGTCTATGGTGTTAACCGCTGGCTCTGATTACGGAGCCTCACCTGGTTGGAGCATCGAGTGAGGCCCCTAATACAATTACGACAAAGCCACCCAGGGATTTGTCCTCGAGACCTCCTGTTTGCAAGAACAACTCTCAACCTCTTGAGCTAACCCACAGGTCTTTCTCTCTCTTTCTCTCTCTCTCTCTCTCTATATATATGAGACACTCAAATATAAGTGACCTCAAATGTGTTGAGTGATATGATGAAAAGTGTGATGACATGAAATATTGTAGTGTATGCTATAACACTATCTCTAGACACTATTGACTTCTCTTGGATATGTTGTTTACTTTTTATCGTTTAAACCAATAAAAATGCATGAAATAATATTAAAATATCACTTGTATCATATAGAATTTGCCAAACAGGGCATCATCATAATTTCCTTCACAAAATAAGGACAGTGGCATGAGAATGGACTAGCAATGGCGTAAACTAGCTCATAGGCCAAGAGTTCATACTAGTTCAAAAACAGAAAAGGAAAACACTGAAGCTTGCTACAAGATTATTGGAAATAAGTGCTGGTCCATGTAACCCTTCATAAATGTAGTGTATTGTTTTGTATGGCTGAAACTACCACCATACCAATTTTGATGTACAAGTCATTTGTCACATATGCAAGTCTGTGTTGTTTATTGCAACAGAACTAAGGAATTGGGGCAAGAGCTTAGAAAGAAAACAATAAAACACAATTGTTGTACTTAAACACCAGGTTGTGACACTAAAACTATAGTAGACAAGCATTTGATGCAGTAAATGCCCAAAGATAAATTGTTTTTTCAACCAAATGTAAGCCTCGATCATTTTTGGAAAAATACAATTAGAAAAACCCATGGGGCATAAAAATTCAGATTACCATTCATCAATTTAGGGTTAGGGTTTCAATCTTGATTTATAAGCTTTGGGGCTTTAATTCGAAGTTTTGAGGCTCAATTTAGGGCTAAGGTTTCTTACTTTGCCTTTAGGGTTATTTATTTGTTTTTTTATCATGTCAAAATATCACTTTTTCTGGCTGGAAACTTGCCCTATAGCAGCTGAAACGTTTCAGAAAATTAGGAAGCGTTTCAAGAAATGGCTTGGAAATGTTTCAGTTTTTTGGATACGGCTTGGAAACATTTCAGTGCCATTTTTGAGGCATATCCCCTTTGTTTCATTTTCTGAAATGGGGAACAGTGTATCCCCAGTTTTCGTAGACGTTTTCGGTAACTAAGGAATATGTCAATTCCAACTAAGAAAACAAAAAATCAAGCCAAATGTATATGGCTAACTGTTTTGAAAGCATGATCTTTAACCAAGTCTGAAAATGAAAACTAGGAAGCAAAGGGCGACCCTATAGAGACATACCCATACAACACCTTTAGATTCAACATTGCTAAAATTTGATTGTTCGATCATCTCAATGATAGGATAATGAATAGCCTTATTGTCATGCAAGATTCCAAAGGCTTTTAATTCTTTGATTGACTCTTGCATTAACACACAATTCTTTCTCTGAATCAAAATGTAGGGAGCATCGCAAATTGGAAATGTTGAGCAAATCCCCTGACAACCCCCCTTAGTTCCCCTAAGGTTGCACTTGTGTTTTAGGACTTTTCCGCTTAAAGTGCAGCTTTTGGAGGTAATGAGTGCCAACCACCTTGTGGGCCTTATGGTGGGAGGGGGGCGCTCAATGTAAGGGACAAGAGGATGCATTTAAGGAGAATATAGGAGGGCAATATGGGAAGGGGAAGCGAGGAGACAAGAAAATGTTGGACGTGAGGGAGTAGCTCCTGGTTGGCCATGACATATTCAACCAGATTGGTTCTGCTATTGTGAGGTATTAGATTTGCTCCAAAAATGTTTACATCATGCTAGGGGTGCACTTCTGTGATGTGTTGTGTATGGTGAAACCCTAACTCCTTGTTGTACCTTAGATTGCTTTAGTTGATTGACATTTGGAGAGCTTACTGTAGGTGGATGGTTGTCCTCATGATATGTGCTATAGGAGGTACACTTATGGAGGTAGTTATATAATGTGTCACTGTGTTATTGACATCTTCTATATGGTGTGTGTGTTGAGGAGGATGGGGCCTTGGCATAGGATGTGGAGCTATCTTGTGGAGGAGTGCTAGGCACCAGGAGGAAGGGCATTTAGCCCTAGGAACACAGGGGTAGTGGTAGAGCACTTGGCTTGAGGGAGTCTTGTTTGGAGGGCATTCAACTAGAGGTTGCTTGTGGACAGAGTGACATGCATGTGTATTACGAACATTGAGCTTGGGAGCCTGTCTTGGAGAGCTTGCAGCCTTGTGTTGTGGAGTGCTTAACATGTCGAGGCTTAGTTTGAAGAGTGCTTCATTTAGGTGGTGCCCATTCACCTAGTGACGTGTACTCTCTTGGTAGAGGAGCATTTCACTTGTGGGCTCTAGTCTATTGACTAAGAGTAGGTTGTTGTGGACCTAGTCCACTTTTCTGTTGTTGGCCTTTCTTACCTATCTTATACAGAGGGAGGAGAGAGCCTTTGTTATAACAAACTATTCAATTATGCATTTGTAACTTTGATGTACTTGTCTTGGAGCCTCTGTGATTGTGTGATGCAAGAGTTGGAACACTTAGGGTTTGTGTGAAGTAAATTGGAAGACTTGGAGTGCTAGGGTTATATTGAGGTCTTAGTGTGAGCTAGACCTAGGGTTTGTGACAGCAAACCCTAGAGAAAGATTTGTAGCACTTAGATGCAAGTGGAGTTTGTGTGATACATGCTTGGTGAACCTCTTTGATAGCTTGCAGGATGCAAATGGGAGATCAAGGGTGGACTTGTTTGTGTTGATGCTAGCTTGTTGTGGAGCCTTTTGTGTGGCTATATAGCTTGTTGGGATGCCTTGCTGAGCCTTTATATTGGTGGTTAGGGTTTGTTGTTGATGGTGGCTGCCCTGGCTAGGTTTGGGAAGCAATTGGAGAATCCTTGCTTGGAATGAACTGAAGGGGATTTGTCGTACCAGCTTGGGATAATCTGAGGTATTGTATTTTATCTTCATTGGTGTATTACATGAAGTGTACTGTTGCTGCCCTAGATTTATATGGTTCAGATTTGAAAATAAGACTTTGGTTTCTCATTGTAATGAGTAGTTTTATGGCTATCTTAATGAGCTGATTTGTTGGGACAGCAGGGCTGAAATGTTGTGTGCTTTAGCATGCCTAGATGAAACTAGAACTCATATTTAGTGCTGTTGCAAATTTGCTGTTACAAAAGTAATTTTCAAATCTTCGTGTTTGTTGAGATTGTTCCCTAAGGGCCATGAGATTCATTGTTCCTTCAAGTACTTTTTTGGTTTCTATCTTCTTGAACTTGCCTAGTGAAAAGGTTGGACTGTGGACATAATTGAAGTATATGCTGTTGTAATAAATATTTCATAGGCTGAAAGTTCTATGAAATAGATTCAGGGAACCTCAAGTAAATGAGGTAAAATTTCTGAATTTGTTTAAAGTGCAAATTTTCGAAATTTCCACCGTGTTATTGGAGCTGATCTGACTGAGATTACCCTCTTTGTGACGAGGGAGTTGGATATTTTAGTTGTTTCGTGCCTGGGAGAGGTGCTTGACCTGTTTTAGGTTATTGGATATGAAACTCTAGTGCGCTTGGGAGAAGTGCTTGAATCCTAGAAGGGTGATCTACTTGATTTGTTGCTGATTTTGGTTTGAGGTATGCTTTAGCATTGCAATGGGATTAATACTATTGGTCTTAGAGAGTGATAGGTTGGCAGGTGCTTCCTATTTTACACCTTGGAAATATAGGCTGCAAATGCTATTGGAAGAATTGAGCTTTGGGAGCATTTTGAGAAAGAGATTAGGCCGAGCATAATAAAAAGGCGGCCAAGGCAAAGCGAATCATTCTTGATTCAACGAAGGATCATTAGATCATTCACATTGCAGAGAAGAAGACCGACAAGGAGATATTTCATGCTTTGATTGCATTGTACCAAAGTGTGAACATCTCTAGGAAAATTGTCTTGAGAAACAAGCTTTTAGCCATCTGCATGAGTGACATAGATTGAGTAGCTAGCTATTCAAGGTGGATCACAAAGTTGAGAGAATAGTTGGTTTCTGTAGGGGAAAATGTGGAGGATGAGGAGTTGGGGGCCATTACTTTGAATAAGTTAGCTCCATCTTGGAAATCCCATGTCCAAAGTATTTGTACCAAAGTGTGAACATCTCTATGAAAATTGTCTTGAGAAACAAGCTTTTAGCCATCTGCATGAGTGACATAGATTGAGTAGCTAGCTATTCAAGGTGGATCACAAAGTTGAGAGATTAGTTGGTTTCCATAGGGGAAAATGTGGAGGATGAGGAGTTGGGGGCCATTACTTTGAATAAGTTAGCTCCATCTTGGAAATCTCTTGTCCAAAGTATTTTTGCCATAACCTCTACTCTAGATTGCTTGAGCTAAAAAATTGTGATCTTGTGGGGTTGGTATCCAAGATTTTATAAAGGAAGGAGAAGAGTCGTGTCTTAGCTCGAAGGGCTCTAAGATGATCACTTGGAGTCCTAAACCAATGAAGAGCGTTGGGTGACCCCAATCCAAGCTCTCTCGAGGATGATATCCTTCAAATCAATGGTGTTGGAAAGGAAAGAAGTGTCCAAGAGTAAAGGGTCTGAAGATGCAAAGGGGGGAAAATCCCATTCACCCTTAGATTAAGCCCCCTACCTTGCCTATGGCATTCCTTGATGATTTTGGCTTGAAGCACCTCTTCAACTTTGACAAGTGCCATGGTTGGGGGGGTGGCTGTTTTCTTCTAAACAACCTATATTCAAAATTCTCTCTCTAGTTTGAGCAATACATGTTGGGTTCTCATCTCATTTATGTTTTTAAGATCGGTGATTTCAGATTTTAGTCTCCCTGAGCAGGTTTTGGAGATGTATGTTCTATTGAATTTTCATCTCGGTAACTGATTGTTACAAATTATGATTTTTGATTTTAACCCTTGCTTGAATTGTGGATTCGGGTGTGTTACGATGGTATTAGCACCATCGTACTTGCAGAGGTGCCCCAGGGAGAGGGTGTATTTTTTTGACCAGGAGGGGTGTTTAGCCAGCCCATTCTGAGGTAGGGGCATGGCCAGACCCTTTGGCTTATCTTCTGGAAGTACTATGGCTTAATGGCATCGCTGACTGCCTCATGAAAGGGTTTGAAACCCTGAGGTTGGTGTTCGGGTCTTCTAGGGGTGGGTCACTGGGTCACATGCCCCCCACCTTGTTTAGACACTCCAGCGGCGGTTGTTCCAGCACTGAGACTCACACTTATCTTCTAGAGCACATCCAACTTCCTCCCGGTCCTTTCAGTTCAGCAACGCCCTCCCTCTGGGCCCTCCTTCAGAGGATGACGTCGTCCGCCTGGCAAACTGTTTGCTTGCTAAAAGGGGTGGGAGTTGAGGCTTTTTCATCACTGTTGGGGTTAGTTGGGGCATGACGACCCCCCTTGTACAGTTTGGCCTTTCGTTTCGTCAAATTTGGCCTTGTTTAGCCATTTTTGCTCAAGTAGGGGTCAAATATGGGAAAACACCCAATTTACCCACTACTTTGATTATTTTTATATTATTTTAATTCTAATTTTAAGTTGACATTTTTCATGTTAAATTTACCTTACTTTATGTAAAAGTGAGTGTGAGATCATATAATTAGATCTCCTCACTTCATTTTTAGACATCAACTTTTGGGATAAGATCATTATGTCTGCTATTTGCCCTAAACTAGGGCTCTTTGAAGG
Source organism: Larix kaempferi (assembly GCA_027924585.1). Taxonomy (NCBI): domain Eukaryota; kingdom Viridiplantae; phylum Streptophyta; class Pinopsida; order Pinales; family Pinaceae; genus Larix; species Larix kaempferi. Next base: position 6,328,413 of record BSBM01000511.1, read on the forward strand.
AAGGCTCTCATTGATGAAGGATATTTTGCAAGTTTGAAGCATTTCTTGGAAGTTTTTCTTTTGTTCATGCCATTGCTAAGGTGAAGCTAGAGTTGTTTGCTTAACACATGCACTTGGAGGTATCTATACTTTTTTGTTTGATGTCTCTATGTCAAATATATGAAAGTGATGCTTGTTAGGGTTAAATGGAAGTCATTGTTGCTTCATTTTGTCTTGATTTGCAATTCATTTTTGTCATTGGTCACCCTAGCATTCAAGCTTGAGCTTTAGGTTTTCAAGTCTTGCCAAGACTAGGTTTCCTCAATGAATCCTAGAGATTATTGAGGTTAGCGCTAGTTGACAAGCTTGCCAAGTACCATCTCAAGGAGAGTACCTCCTCTCATTGATGCCCTAGGGTTTGGTAGCTAGTTTTTTATTGATGCCCTAGTTGTTCAGCTTCTTCATTCAACCCTATTTTTCGAGTTGTAAATTTGTAAATATTATGTTAATTAGTTTACATTTCTAAATAACCTCGTTTTCTATGTTTATTAGTATTTTTATTTTAACTTTTCTGAGTTAGTAGTTTGTTAATTCATGGTTAAAACCTAAACTAAAACCCAAAAATGAAATCCTAAAATCCTGAAAATTCATAAAATTTCAAACATCCATCTTTTGGCCATCTTGGGGCCTCCCGAAATTTCCGGCCCCTAAAATTTTGGCACCTAAAATTTCGGGCCCTATAATTTCAGGCCCCTAAAATTTTGGGCCATATAATTTCGGCCCTAAAATTTCGGGTCCTATAATTTCGGCCCACCTTTTCTCTGCTGCTATATAGATCATTCAAGCTGTGGTTGCATACAGACCTGGTTTACCTTCTCAAATTGAAGCACTTTTGATCTATTGAATGATAAATGCTTATGAATGATTGGTTAATCATTGATGATAAAACTGTTTAGGTCATCTATCAAATTGATGCTGATTATTGGTTGAATAACAAACATTGGTGAAAGGAAATCAATTGACTACATGACATTGACACATATCATTTACATATTTGTTAGTGAATGACATTGAAAGATTATCAGTTAATGTATGTTTGGTTATTGGTTAGTGTATTGGCAATATAGTCTTTTGATCCAATATTGATTATCTTGATATACGTGTGTATTCTTACATTTCGTTGGTTCATTGATTGAAGTTGACTCCATTAGGCATTGGTCTAACTAACACTTGCATAGAAAATATAGTTTGGTGTTTGTTCTAGTGTCTTATAGGGTTCCACAAGGACACTTCTCCTTGGAGGTTTCGACTTCCGAAGAAGTTAGAATGGTGACCGAGGTGACATTGGGTCACTATTCTTATTTGTGCTTACTGGGAATTAGCCTTGCTAATTTGCTCGGTAACAGGGTGCTTAATCAACCCTTGCTTGGAGTGTGGGCTTGGGTGTTGAGCAAACCTTGGCTTGCGAGCCTGTACCTATTCGTAGGTTGCTCCCTTCTCACTGGTCGTAGAGAGAAGTTAAGTGCAGATCAAAGTTAGGGTTGCCTTCTTGCATAGAGGGGATTCAGGGCTGCAGTCAGCTTGTGAAGGAGAGGAGGGTCAAGATTTGTTGACAGAGAAGAGGTTGGGGTCTACTCGTGGAGAGGGGAGTCAGGGTCTATTTGTGGAGGGGAGGAAGGCTGGGGCAGCTTAGAGACGGAATATCAGGGTTTGCTCATGGAGAAAGGAAGTTGGTGTTGGATCGTAGAGGATAGGTTGTCTCTTCTGCTCACTCTAGGAGGTAAATTGATATTTGGTGTTGATGGGAATTGCTTACAAAACAAGTCAGAAAGGCACAATTGTGGAGATATCAGAGCTATATAGAAGTAATATGTAATAGAGAAACATTGTGAAATAAAGGTAGCCACAAAAGAGTATTGCAAAAATTATAAAACTGTTGAGGAAAATTGCAGGCTAGCTATTGATGTCAGCAAGTGATGATTTAAGAACTTGAAAGGAAGATTAACCAATCTGCTAAAGAAGTATGCTTCTGAAATTGTACATGTATAAATGTGAGTGTTGTGAGCCTTATTGTTTGAAGTAGAAATAAGTAGTAGTGTCTCATGGGTATAGAAGTCACATAGGGGGTTAGGAGAAACTAGATTCTTGCTATATGAATCCAAAATTTCCCTTAAGAAGCCAAATACATGGCTGAGGTAATCAAAACTCCGTAACCTGTACTCACTGTGTTAATATATGCTTTTAGTTTTCTTTGTTTTTTGTTTATGCTATTTTCAAAAATTTGTTGGTTGATGTGAGTGGTGGATTTGTATTTGAGCACATACGGGTAGACTTTACACAACAAAAGACTGTAAGCTTTCAGCTTACATTTTCATACACAAGCCATTTATGATTTGGATTCATCCTAGTAGAATAAAGCACAAAGACTCGGGAGTGAGCTGCTTGTAAGTCTGCTTAATTGATTCTTTGATTTCAGTGTTGGCATACCAGACCAGAATCATGGCTTGTGGAAATACCAAGTTTGTAGAATATAATATACCGTCACAATGTGGATGTACTGCTTCAGACCATTGTGTCCAAAATCATATAGACTTGTTGAAACCTATTAAAGTGGACCTAGTATGGTTTCACCTCGGGAATGCCTTTCCTTAGTGTAACATTATCCCCAATAAAGTCTATAGATCCAAGGCTGGAGACTATAATACAGTCATATAGTCTAAATGGTAAAGATTCTTTCTCTTAAACCAAATTTAATAGATCCTACCTTGACACCGTATTTTAGGGCTATGTTGTCGGATCTACCATTGGAGCATTCAGGATCTGCATTTCTGTGGCTCCAAACCTGAGAGTATCTGCTAGGGATCTGTTTATGATTTTGAAATGCGGGAGGATCTGCTTGGAATCCGTTTTTGACTTGTGAAATGTTTTAAGCCCAAGGATTCTCCAAAAAAGACCATTTGGAAAAAACACATCAAAGAACATAAAATTCAAAATAAACATAAGTGAAAGTGTGGGGCCTAAATCCCTAACCTGTACCTAGAAATTAGCTAGCCCTCCCCCCCACCCACAATTCTAGAACACATGAATCTGATTTTTTCATAACAGTCTGCATATCTGAGTTTGTGAGAGTGATTTGGACTTTGGAGTGAAATAAAAGAGCATAAAATAACCAAGAGAGAGTAATCCATGCCTTAAGAATGAAGAAAATAGATGAATAAGAAGTCCCTTCGAGGGGGCAACCTCCTTGTACCAAATACACAAAACAAGATGAGATGATTATACAATGAATCTCCTTTATTATAAATAGGAGATGAAGTGGTCATTATGTAACCTAATACTGAGCCGACCTAACCATAACTAATATAATAATAATAAATGATTGTTAGGGAATTAGCATAGCCCCCTTTTTAAAAAATATTTGCCCTCAAAGCTTGTAATTGAGGGTGTTTCTTCATGAATTGTTCATCTTCCCATGTAGCTTCTTCTGTCAGCATATTCTTCGACTTCATTAAGTACTCCATAATGGTTCTATTCCGAAGAGATAGAGAATGTCTATCAATAACTTTTTCTGGTTCCAGAATAAACTTCCTTTCATCTAATTCTGGTTGTTCTGTTTGCATTGGTATAGTATATCCCAAAACCTTTTTCAAGCAAGATACACAAAAAAGCTTATGAATGTGGGAGAAAGGCAAATCTAACCCATAGGCCACTTCTCCACTCTTACGAATAATCTTGTACAGTTCGTAAAATTTTGGAGGTAATTTTCAGTTCTTCTATTTGAGAGTAGATTGCTTATAAGGTTGTGGTCTCAAATATACCCAATCACCCTCCTCAAATTGTCTTTCACTTTTGTGTTGATCCGCTTGTTGCTTCATCCTATTCTAGGCCATATCAAGGTTTTCTTTGGATTTGCAAAGTTTCTTTAGTCTTTTCCATATGTATATCCATTGCCTTGTACTTTGGAATGATTTTGCAAAAATGATGAGATATTAGGAGTAGGATAACCATAAAGTGCTTCAAATGGAGTGATCTTTGTAGATGTGTGATAGTTGGTATTATACCACCATTATGCTAAAGGAATACATTTGACCCATTGAGATTGCTTGTATGAAGAAAAGCAACAGAGATATCCTTCTAAACATTTGTTAACAATTTCTGTTTGTCCATCCGTTTGTGGGTGATATGCTGAACTCATATCCAACGTTGTTCTGATTATCTTCCATAACTCTTTCCAATTTTTTTTTGTGAATTTTGGATCTCTATCACTGATGATTACTTTAGGGAATCCATGAAGTCTATGAATTTCCTTCATGAACACTTCAGCCACTTGACTTGTAGTATAAGTACTTAGAATTCCACAAAAATGTGCATATTTTGTGAGCTTATCTATAGCCACAAAAAAAACATCCTTACCTTGTGATTTTGGTAAACCTGTAATGAAGTCCTTTGATATCTCTTACAAATTTTTGAATATCTTTCTTCATTCCTTCCCCAAAAAATCCTTTTTTGTTCCTTTCATAAGTTCTAAGAAAACTTGGATGTCCCACAATTGGGGAGTTATGATACTGCCTTAATATTTGACTTTTCAACTTTGATTGAGGGCATACAAATATTCTACCCTTGTACCAAAGAATATCTCTCTTCCATTTACAATGTTCCATAGATACATTCCCCTCTTTTAGACATTGTATTTTCTGTCCATTCATGACAAGCTTCTTCCAACCACACAAGAATGGAAGATGTGATGGAATATAAGTTGGAGGATTCTTCTATTCTAGAAAGGGCATCTGCTACCACAATTTCCTTCTCTTTTTTGTAGATTGTTTCAAAATCAAACCCTTGCATTTTCGATACCCATTTTTGTTGCTCTTTTGATGACACACTTGTTCCAAAAAATACTTTAGGCTATCACGAAATGTCTTGACTTTAAATTGTCTCCCACTGAGATGTTGTCGCCTTTTTTTTACCGCATGCAAAATTGCTGCCATTTCTTTTTCATATGTAGATTTCACCATGTTGTTTCCTTTGAATTGTTTTCTTTCAAAAGCCAATGGCCTACCTTGTTGTATCAACATTGCTCCAATTCCTTGTCATGATGCATCACATTCGACTATGAATGTTTTACTAAAGTCAGGTGTTGCTAATACTAGTGTAGAAGACATAACATCCTTTAAAATTGAGAATGCCAAGGTAGCTTCTTCATTCCATACAAATGAATTTTTCTTCAAGAGAGATGTGAGTGGACCTGCAATGCGTGCATGATTCTTAACAAATTTCCTGTAATATCCTGTAAGATCCAAAAATCCTCCAAGACTCTTGATGTTCTTAGGATTAGGCCATTTTGTGTTAGTGTCAATCTTTTGAGAATCCACCTTGACTCCTTCCCTTGAAACAATATGACCCAAGTACTTTGCTTCTTGTTTCCCAAAAGCACATTTGGATATTTTTACATATAATTGATTGTTCTTGAGAATTTGTAGGATTTGATTTACATGTTTAATGTGTTGTTCTTCCCATGATTTGCTATATTGCTATAGATAAGTATATCATCAAAGAAAAGTAGCACAAATGTTCGAAGATAAGGTCAAAATTTTTTGTTCATAAGGCTTTGAAAAGTAGAAGGAGCATTGGTTAATCCAAAAGACATCACCAAGAACTCATAGTGCCTGTCATGTGTTCTAAGTGTTGTTTTCGAAATGTCTTCTTCTCTTAATATGATCTGATGGTATCTTGATTTTAGATATGATTTTGAGAAGTAGCTCACTCCATGAAGCTCATCTAATAGCTCATCAATATTTGGAATGGGGAATTCATCCTTGATGGTGATTTTGTTTAGATCTTTGTAATCAGGGCACTTTCCCTAAGCATTATCTTTTCTTCTGACCATCACTACTAGTGTTGAAAAGGAACTCTTGATTGGTTGACTAATACCTGCATCCGACATGTCTTGTACCATTTTCTCAATCTCTCCTTTTTGTTGATGTAAATATCTACAAGGCCTTTTATTAGGAGTACTTCTGAGAATGAGTTCAATTTGATGTCCATGATCTCTAGATGGAGGTAGTCCTTGAATATCATAGAAGACTCTATGGTGTTTTTCTAAGGTACATTTCAAGTTATTTGGAATATTTTCATCTTCATGCTTCACTTCCATAGAGTAAATTCTAGTAGTAACTCCACAACAACCCTTTTTTAGGAGCTTTTCCATTCTATGAGAGCTGATGATCTGAGAGGGTGGAGATTTTAATTTTTAACCCTTTGAGTTCATATTGAATTCCTTGCAATTCAAATTTCATGAATAATTTATTGTAGTTTGTAAAAACTATAGCTATGGTTCTCAACAATTGAATCCCTAGAACAACATCTACTCCAATGGGAATTGCATACATGGGGCTTGATAGATTATAATCTATCGTACTAAGTTTAATGTTATTGCATTTCCCTCCACAATTAATACTTCCTCCATTAGCAACTAATACTTGAAAATTTGTCACTAGATACACAAAACAATTGAGGCGCTTTGCTAATTTTTTATTAATGAAATTATGTGTACTATCTGAATCGATTAGTACTATGACCCTTTGCTTCTTAATGTAACCTGCAATCTAGAGGGTTTGAGGTGCTGACCCACCTGCCAAGCCATGAACTGATATTTTGCATCGGTCTAGATTTATGTTGTGTAGAAGTTCTACATCTTTTTCTTTTTGTTGTTGGTTTGAAAGTTCTTCCTCACGCACTTGTGTTGATGCATCTATTTCCTCCTCATTATTCTCCAAAGTAAACAATTTTGTTTCTTGACATTATGCCCTTTATGCAATTTACTTTTACAACCAAAACATAGTCCTTTTGCTCTTCTTTTATCTATTTCCTTCTGTGACATTCGAGTAGCTGGAGGTAGTGTTGACCTACGAGGCAAACTTTTGTCTTTGCTTCCTGCATATGTTCCAATTGTAGACTTTTGTGTAGCCATATTTTTGGCTTGAATATGGCGAGAATATTGCATAGATTTCATAACATTTTTTGATTATTTTAACTTTTAATAAAAGCTCATGTTTAATGTCTTCTTTTAATCCACCCATGTAAGCTTCTAATAAATGTTGGTCACTTATATTGTTTACCTTTGTGGACAATACTTGAAATTCTGAATTATAATCTTCCACATCACCCAAATGCTTGATTCTTGTTAGTTGACTAAAGTAATCTTGTTCCCAAACTTTACCATGTTTAACTTCTAGGTCTCTTCTAAATAAATTCCAAGCACAATGATAAGAAGGAAGACTTCTTTTAACTACCCATTGATACCTTGATAAGGTTTTATCTCAAAATACAATGTAGCTAAGGAAATCTTTTGCTTATCATTGATGATATTATGCAATTCAAATATTTGCTCTATTTGGTTCACCCATGTAAACACATCTGTTCCATCAAACTAACTTAATTCGACCTCGACAATGAAGTAGTTCCTTTGTCCGGAGCCGAACCCATGATGATGCGATGAATCGTCAAATGTCGGGGACTCGAACCTCTTATTCTCCAATTGTTTTCAATTTTCTCAATATGTGTCTGGGACAAGTCCCCTTTGTTCTCCTTCTCCTCTTCTTTAAGATCTGAATTATGAGGAAGGCCATGCCTCATCACATTCAACTTTGAGATCCTCTTTTCTGGCTATCTCCCTGAGATCCTCTTTGTTGGCATCTCCTTGAGATCCTCTTTGCTGGCCATCTCCTTGAGATCCTCTTTATTGCCCATCTTTTTAAGATTCTTTTTCAACTCCTTTTCTATATCACTTTTTTGGTTTATCAGTTGAAAATGTATCATTGACTTATCATTCGGTTCCTTCAATTTGTCATTCAATTTGGACAACTTGTGTCTCATTTCTTCATTTAGGCTTTCAGGAGGTTTAATGGGTGTAAACTTTTTTGCTACACCTTTTGCTATTTGATCCCAATGATATTTATTATACTTCTTCTCTATTTACTGTTTATCACACCTTTTGAATCACCCAAAACAGATATTCCAATCAAAAGTTATGCAAGTTTCAAGTTAAAATCCCTTTAAAAACTTTTGGTTTGGAGCCTGTCTTGCTGGCAGAGCTTCCAACTGAGGTAATTCTGCAATTTTGGCCCCTCTGAGTCTGAAATGTCTCATGTAGTAGCTTGATATGTCTTCTTTGCAATGCCATGGGTCTGACCTAACTCTTATGTGCCAAGAAAAAGTTATGGTAACTTTACTAAAACTTGTTATTTTTGTCCTTTTCAGGAGAGTGAAAGTGTTTGGCCTGCTATGTGTCCAATTTTTCAGATATGATTCTCAAAATTGTACTACGAATACTATGGTTCGTCTCCTTATCAGATGCGACAAGTTTCAATCAATTTGGATCTTTCAAGCTTCAAATATAATAATTTTGCCCATAACACTTGTTTGAGACTAGTTTTTGGACTAGTCAAAAACTCAACTTCCACAGGGTATAACTCCGCACCTATAATGAATCAAGACTTGAAAATTGTATCAAAGATAGTTTGCTATGCCCTCTGTATCTCCTCCAAGCTTCACTATCTGAAATGTCCCAGAAAAAAATTTATTGCAAAAATGCCAAGATGACTCGTTTTGGAAGTGTCCAAGCTCTGATATCAAATGTTATGCACCAAATTCCCGAAAAGAGCGTAAAAGAACCAAGAGAGAGTAATCCGTGCCTTAAGAATGAAGAAAATAGATGAATAAGAAGCATCTTCAAGGGGGCAACCTCCTTATACAATGTACCAAATACACTAGACAAAGTGAGATGATTATACAAATGAATCTTCTTTATTATAAATAGGAGATGAAGTGGTCATTATGTAGCCTAATATTGAGCTGAGCTAACCATAAGTAATATAATAATAAAAAATGATTATTAGGGCCTTAAATTGTTTGGGAGATCTGAATTTGCTATGTTTCTGGTTCACGGTTTTTGATGATATATATATATATATATATATATATATATATATCTTAACAGATTGTTTGGGATATCTGAATTTGCTATGTTTCTGGTTGATGGTTTTTGATGATATATATATATGTGTGTGTGGCTTTTCCCCATCTCTACATCCCGACTTTTCAAAAAAATTTAGTGGGTCCATATCTGTTTTCATAGCATTCTGCATATTTGAGAGCAATTTGGAGTGGAACTCTTTTGACGGTCAGAATTTGCTATGTTTCTGGTTCATGGTTTTCCCAATGATATATATATATATATATATTCCTTTTCCCCATTTCTAGATCCCGACTTCTTAAAAAGTCTAGTGGATCCGTTTCTGTTTCCATGCAACTTAGTTTGAAAGGAAAAAGCAAGATGATTGTAACAAAAGAATCATACAAATGCTAAATGATAATCCTAAGAGAATGATATCTTGTAAAACAAATATATTCATTGTTAGCTTTTAAACATTTTCTTTGTTTGAATGTTTGCTTGTTTATATTAATTTGACACTTGCAATTTCTGCCATTAAAGAATTTCCTACCGTGTGGACTGCATCATTTGATTCATGATATGGTCTGGGACCTGATGACAAATATTTAGTGCATTAGAAATTATTTGGCAGCTACATTTTCATAGGGACTATGAAACAATTTCCTTTGACTTTTCGATTCAGCAGAGTCCATGTTTTAAAACCTTCTTTTGGAAGTTGAAATGCTTCAAATGTTCAATTCTTCAAGTTCTTATTATGTTAGGTGAATAACTAAATGGGGACTTTAGATTATACTACTATGAATTCAATTTGGAGAAAATATTATATATTTGCCTAAAATGTAAAAGCCTCATATATGGATGGTGATGTTCGTGATTTTGGGCAGAGGAAGAAGACTCTCTTACAAGAATACAAGCAGAGTGGCAAAGCTAATGTTTTCTTGGACAGGCGGTTTGGGGAAAATGATGACACTCTTGAAGATGCAGATAAGGCTATTATTAGATTCCAGCATGAGCGCCAGGTGATGGTTCGCTATTACTTATTGTATCCATACCCCAGCATATCTTGCTGGATGTATATTTACTTCATTTTGTAATTCAATGGTGTATGTTTTACATTTTCATTAGATGTTAATATGTAAGTTTATTCGAAGTGAAGGAAATAAAATGCTGAAAAATGCCTTCACTGTTTTAAGAATTATAGCTTTTAACAAAAGATTGTGAGCATGTCTAATTTTACTGGTGTCAGTTCTGAAGAGTGCAATATCTTCGTCAGGTTGGAATAGAATAATACTGTTATTCCTTGTTCTCAATTTAAATTGCAGTGAAGTTTCTTTTCTTGGTTAATTTTGATAAGAATATGTGATTTGAAGGTGTCGTTTCAGTTCATACTGTACAATGGAATTCTTTTAATCGTTTTATTTTTTTGGGTTGTTCTCTCTCAGGTACGCATACTTAAGAAAAACAAATACACTTTATCAGATGGAGAAGATGACATTCTTACTCATCATGGTGCTGCTCTATCAACTCTCGATGACTTTGAGGAAGAGATTGTTGAAGATGATGATGATGATACAGCAGAATGTATGTTCTCTGTTTATTTAGACATCTGGAAGGGAATTTTGCTACATTTTATTATATCTTATTCAGCTCAAGAAATTTCACAAAATACCTATATTTTTAACCCAGTTCCCCTACTGAGTTTCCATTTGTTCAAACATTGTTATCAATGCTTTACATGTTCTAAATATTCTTTTAGTTTATGGAGGTTGCAACTGATTATTGTATTTTCAGAGTCTCCTCTCTATATTTTTTGACAAGCTCTTCAGTTTGTGGTTGGTCACTTTTTTTCCTTTGCTAGTTTCTTTGGTTTTCTGAAAGATGAAATAAATAGTGTAGAATAGAAAAGACAAGAAAATATCGTGAACTTCTATGTAGAATTATTCTCAGTGTTTTACGGTTTACCTCTGACAAAGACAATTCTTTTTCAACATCAAGCTTCCTTTGACTATTAATAAAACAAGATCTATGGATCTTTATTCAAAATTTGCGGGCTGTGCTGGTGGCCACCACAAGCCCTACCACAGTTAAGGCCAACAGGCCAAAAAAGAGGGCTGTAAAATCTGGCACAAGCCCAAAAAGCTATAAAAATTAGCCTAGAACAAAAGTAAGGAAAAACTGCACACTAGGAGTTCATGCTCCAGCCTGCTTGCCGTTTTTTCCTTTTTGCTTCTTGATATCTGTCCAAACTTTGCCCTCATGGTGGGCATCAGAAACATCAATGATCATCAGCTGTCTATAGTTCTCTTCAAGACTTTGAGCATCTGCAACATCATCTTGATTAGAAGAGTCAGAGTCATGTCTTCTTTTTCCTACATCAAAGGAGATACCTGACACAAACAAGTTTGACAAAGAGTGCCACTGACAATCATAAGTGTTGCTCCCTTCCTCAGAAGGGGAGACATGGGACTTTGCAATAATGTAAGGAGCAATAACAGGAGGCTCTGTAGTAGTTGGAGATGCAACATCAGGGATGTATTCGTGGGACTTGGAAGGATCCACCCTGTTGGGAGTTTTTGCGAAGTTTTTCCACCAAGAAGGGTTCTGATGACATCCTTTAAACCTCTTATGATATGCTGCCTTTTGGCATGAGGCTGCCATGTGCCTATGCTCAAAGCAAAGCTTGCAATGACGTGCAATATGTTCGTAGTCTACAACCTACATCCAAGGATGATCACCACATCAGAAGACTATTTGATCCGGCAGCCCTTCACTCAAATCTGCATAGATACACAAGTGGGTAAAGGTAGTTAAAGATTTGGCCTTGGTGGGTTTGCAAAGAAAGATGAAGTTTACCAATACATCACCAATGGCTTTTAAAGATTTGGGGTTTCAAAATTATATATGTGGATTTGGTAATTGAACCTAGAGCGGAAGCATGGACAAGGATTTGGTGTGGGGTTGAATTTAGGATGCTAGGGCAGCATGAAGAGTCCCACACCTCCCATAAACCATGGACCATGTGCTACCGCTTCCAGTTGACCCTCAAATGAGCCAAAATCAAGAATGAAGAAGCCCTTAATAGCATGATGAATGGCCATGTCTTCCGTGAGATAGGAGTCCCATGACTATTCAATCAAAGCTTGCAGGAGATTCAGTGAAGGCCATAGTGCATTCAACCCATTGATCACATCGTGGTCCTTGAGGTACACAATCACCTGCTCATCTCATTCAGTCTTCAAAGTCAAATGAGGGGTATAGCAGCCTTCTCTATGTAGAAGGAAGAGGGTGAGGATGAAGTTGATGACATAACACCAGAGGCATAACCCAAGTATCCAAAACTACTCACTTTGGGCTTGAGTACGACATCTTTAAAGGAGATCTTCACGATGTTCACTCGTCTCTGTCTTGAGTGCTTCTTGTGTGTAGTTTCTAAGGTATGGGTGTGCATGGTGACAGGAAGGGAAGCCCTAGCGATGGGTAGCAAGGCCAAGATGCCCAAGATGAAGTTTACCAATACATCACCAATGGCTTTTAAAGATTTGGGGTTTCAAAATTATATATGTGGATTTGGTAATTGAACCTAGAGCGGAAGCATGGACAAGGATTTGGTGTGGGGTTGAATTTAGGATGCTAGGGCAGCATGAAGAGTCCCACACCTCCCATAAACCATGGACCATGTGCTACCGCTTCCAGTTGACCCTCAAATGAGCCAAAATCAAGAATGAAGAAGCCCTTAATAGCATGATGAATGGCCATGTCTTCCGTGAGATAGGAGTCCCATGACTATTCAATCAAAGCTTGCAGGAGATTCAGTGAAGGCCATATTGCATTCAACCCATTGATCACATCGTGGTCCTTGAGGTACACAATCACCTGCTCATCTCATTCAGTCTTCAAAGTCAAATGAGGGGTATAGCAGCCTTCTCTATGTAGAAGGAAGAGGGTGAGGATGAAGTTGATGACATAACACCAGAGGCATAACCCAAGTATCCAAAACTACTCACTTTGGGCTTGAGTACGACATCTTTAAAGGAGATCTTCACGATGTTCACTCGTCTCTGTCTTGAGTGCTTCTTGTGTGTAGTTTCTAAGGTATGGGTGTGCATGGTGACAGGAAGGGAAGCCCTAGCGATGGGTAGCAAGGCCAAGATGCCCATTGATTCAAGAACCAAGTCGCCTTCTAGTTTTTTTTTTCCCTCCTAGAGCTTATAGACCTGAAAAAATATTCAACAGTAGGAAAAGAATCTTCGACCAATGTTTGATCACCTAATTGATGCAAAAGTCTTTAAATAATTAGTTGTAATGCTTATTGGTTGACATAATAATTTTTTTAACTGGCTCAATAAATTTGTTGGGTGCCTTGATGAACAATATTAAGTTGGCTTGAGAAGTTGACATATAGTTTCTTTTGGCATATTATTTAATGTAGCGTTTTCTTTGCCACCACACACACTTATCTATAGTATGAGCCTGTGTCAAATAATTCAAAGTCAAACAATATGGTACTTGGTGTATATAAGTCATCTTACATTTAAGTTTGCTCATGTATCATTGCAGTGATCTTTGTGCTTTGTGGGCTAATTGTTATGTAGTGCAAGCTCATTAGATTTTGCAGGCCTAGGAACTCATTGTGTGGGTCACAAGGATCATGATCACTATCTCTATAAATTTGATTGGATGGAGTGACTAGGCCAAATGGATGGCTAATGTATGAATTTGCCCCTATAAAATTTCCTTCTCGAAAGTGGATTTGTTTGGCATCATGACAAATTTAAATACTTGTCCATATTTCTAGGGTTCACTTTTTAAGGGGGAATGCCATTTAGAACAAATGTAGTCTCCAATGTGGGTACTTGACATTAGGATAAGTGTGTAGTGTATGAATATGGTGGCCTTCAACAACATTTGTAAGATATCACATAATTGATTCTGAAAAGGAAGTAGAAGAGTTCAAACTACACAACTATGGGAGGTCTATTCTCTCTTCATTTATAAGTACGTGTAATAATGCAGGCTAGATAGTTACATTTAGCTACATTGATGGTTACATAACTGTAGATGACCTCATGATAAGTTCACTGATCAACCACATTGGCTTTGATGGACAAGTCAACCTCATGACTAGGTTGATGTTGTCTAGTGGGTTAGAGTAAAAAAACAACCGATTGACTAACAAGGAGAGCATGTAAATTACCTATGGGCATAAATAAGACAATGTGTATATGGTGGCATTCAAAGACATTCATAAGACATCACATGAGACAATCCAAGAAGAAAGTAGAAGAGTAAAGCTAGATAAACAAATAGATTTTATTAAAATGCCCATTAGATCAAGGATCTATTGGATTAAAGAGTTACATCTTGAGGCACCTTTCTAGGTCTACAAGCATATATCCATGGCGAATTAGGATGTAAATTCAAATAGTAAAAGAAACTTAGGATTACAAGAGGAGAAAACCTCATATAGGATTTCCCAAGCTACTCATTGAGTGACCTTCCTATGGAGGATCATCTCAGGCTAGTACATTCCTCCATAAGAGTGCCCTTGAGTGCATCATTCATGATGACCTCTTTGCAACGTCCTCTAGCTGGATATCTTGAAACATAATGGGCCATCCTCTCTTTGCCAACAATGAAACCTTCATGATACTGCCATAGGATGTATAGTTCTCTTCAGATTTATTAGTACATGTATTTATGATGTAGAATAGACAGTTACATTAATGGTTACATAATTATAGTTGACCTCATGGTAGGTTTGTTGATCGACCCCATTTTCCTAGATGGACAAGCTGACCACGTGACTAGGTTGAGGTTGTCTAATTGGTTGATCTATTCATACAATCGACTACTTGAGAGAGAGAACATGTAAATTACCCAAGGGCATTAATAATACAATAATAAATAAGTGAATTACAATAATAATATTAAGTAGAATACTGTACTATTCGTTGAAGATTGTGAATGTTAAATTAATGTAACTTCAAAGAATATTCTACTTGTACTTTATTATTGTAACTCCATTGGGGATGTTTTACCTTCGTTCGGAGATGTCATTATTATATTTGGTCATGTAAAAGTCATGAGGTAAAGCCTCCATTGTAAGTCGGGTCGTTAGTACCCTAAAAAATATAATATAATATTATTTGAGTCTTTCTTGGAGAGGTTGGCCAGTCAGTTAAAGTGAGGCCGACCTAGCTGGGATAAAAGTCAAGTAAAAGGTGAAGTAAATAGAGAGTGAGTTCCTCTCATTTGTACCATTACTCACTTGTGCAATTCGCATTAGAGGAGAAAGAGAGAGATCTGCGAAGGAGGAGGAGGATTGGCTTGGGTCTAGAGTTTGGGTTTGTCTCTCTTATTTGTGAGACCTATTTTGGCATTGTACTTTGATCATCTATATCGAGGAAGTTCTTGCTGGGTTTTCTTCCCCTTGAGGGTTTCCCAGGATATATTGTTTTGTGCTTTGTGATTGTGTATCTTTCAGAGATCCTTATTATGCTGCTATTGTGAATAATGTATTGAATGCTAATGAAGTTTGAATATAGTCTATAGTAGCATATAATCTTAACATGGTATCAGAGCTAGCCCGGAAAGAGCAACTTTCACAAGGTAAAACTCTCTCTCTCTCTCCGAAGTGGAAAAATTAGGGTTTCTCACAGAAGTGGAATTTTTGAGTGCAATTGGCATAGGGAAGTGCGCCTCTCCAAGATCGAGATTTTGGTACCAAGATCGAAGTTTTTCAGTGGGTGAAACTCCCGTAAAGTTAAACCCTAGTTTGACTCTGAAGCAGAAAACCAGAGAAAGCCAGAAACTGCAAATCAGAATTTCGCAAGTCAATTTTCAAGGGTGAAATTTTGGAATCTTCAGAAACCAAGTGTACCGACATACTCGCCTCAGTCAAGTGCATCTTTTGGTAAGTTCAATTTTTTATTTTGAGAAATTTTAATTTTTGGTTATTCTCTGCTCTCCGGGTTATAAGATGACACCAAGCACTAAGCTTGATGACAAGTTGGAAGGCATAGAGAACTTCCGTGCTTGGAAGTATAGGATTGGACTCAATGATCTTTCAAAGTTTGTTAAAGAAGATGTACCAGAACCTCCCAGGAAGCAAGCAAAGGAAGAAGTAGAAGAATATGTTTTATTCTCTGCTCTCTCTAAGTCCGTGACACCTGGAAATGACACATGGCTAATTGATAGTGGTGCTTCAAAGCACATGACAGGTCAGAAGAAGACTCTCTCCAGTTTAGAAGAAAAGAACTCCCCTCAGAAGGTATCATTAGGAGATGATTACCAATACCCTATTAAGGGAATAGGAGAAGCCACCTACAAGCTTGACTCAGGAACCCCGATAAAGATGAAGGATGTACTATATGTACCAACCCTAAAGAAGAACCTACTTTCTATCTCAGCTTTAGATAAGAAAGGGTTTAGGGTTGCCTTTATAGATGGAGAAGTTCTCATGTGGCCCAAAGGAAAATCTATAGAAGATGCAGTCGTTATTGGAATAGAAGAAGAAGGCTTATACAAATTGAAAGGACATTCAGAAGCAGATTTGATTCATGATACTACAAGTCCATGCGAACTATGGCATAGAAGGCTTGCTCACATAAGCTACAAAGCATTACCACATCTAAGCAAGGTAGTAACAGGATTACCTGATCTAAAGATTGATCATGAAGGAATATGCAAAGGATGTGCAAAGGGAAAGAACATAAAGAATCCATTTCCGAAGAGCGACACCAAGACATAAGGGATATTGGAACTTATTCACTCAGACGTATGTGGTCCAATGCCCTCCACATCTCTCAATGGATATGAATATTATGTTACATTCATTGATGATTACTCTCGAAAGACTTGGATTTACTTTCTGAAATCAAAAGGTGAAGTATTCGACAAGTTCAAGGAATTCAAAGCCTTGATAGAGAATCTTTCAGAAAGGAAGATCAAGATACTCAGGTTAGATAATGGAGGAGAGTACACTTCAAAAGATTTTGAAGCCTTCTGCAAAGATGCTGGGATTAAGGGGAACGTACCACTCCCTATAATCCTCAACAAAATGGTGTTGCTAAAAGAAAGAATCGAACTATTATGGAAGCAGTGAAGACGATGATCCATGATCAAGATCTTCCTATGCATCTATGGGCTGAAGCAGCAAGGACAACTGCATATGTACAAAATAGAATATCCCATAGTGCACTTGGGTTCAAAACCCCAGAAGAGATGTTCACAGGAAAGAAACCAGAGGTAAGTCATCTCAAGATATTTGGTTGTCCAGTGTTTGTTCATATTCCAAAAGAGAAAAGAACCAAATTGGATCCTTACGAAAAGAAAGGAATCTTTGTTGGATACTGTGAGGTCTCCAAGGCCTTTAGGATCTATATACCAGGCTATCATCACATGGAGATTAGTAGGGATGTAACATTTGATGAAGAAGCAGCCCTTAAGAAGTCTAGAAAGTGCCAGCATGAAGAAGTATATGAAGAGGATGTAGCTCCTAGAGTTACATAAGTTGCACCCTCCCCTGATGGTGAGACTCCGGAAGATCATGATATGTTGGAGCCCCAAGAACCTCCAACCATGACTATCTCTCACAAGAGAAAACCAGCTTGGGCTCGTGAAATTATTCAAGATGCAGAGAGGTATGGAGCTCCAGAAGGCTCCACAAGAGAAAGCAAGAGGCCAAAGCCATTTTCCAGTGATGTGGCTTTGATGTGTGATCTTGTAGGCAAAGAACCTACTTGTTTTGAAGAAGCCATTCAAAAGAAAGAATGGGTAGAAGCTATGACGAAAAAACACCAATCTATAATGAAGAAGGATGTATGGGACATAGTTCCCAAACCAGAAGGTAAAAGTGTGGTATCTTCCAAATGGGTATACAAGATAAAACATGCAACGGATGGAAATATTGAAAAATACAAAGCTAGATTTGTGGTTCATGGATTCTCCCAAAAAGAAGGAATCAACTATGAAGAAACATTTGCTCCTGTAGCAAGGTACACTTCAATTAGAACCATCATGGCACTTGCAACCATGATGAAATGGAAGCTACACCAGATGGATGTGAAAACAACTTTCCTGAATGGTGTCATTGAAGAGGAAGTGTACATAGAACAACCACAAGGTTTTGAGGTTGAAGACAAAGAGACACATGTCTGCAAATTGAAGAAGGCTTTGTATGGGTTGAAGCAAGCTCCAAGAGCTTGGTATGGAAGAATTGATAGTTTTCTGACAAGTTTGGGCTTTAGCAAAAAAGTAAAGCTGATCCTAACCTTTACTTCAAGGTTATGGATGATGAACCAGTATATTATTGCTATATGTGGATGACTTGTTCCTGGCAGGTAATGAGAAGCAAATCTCAGAGTGCAAGAAGAAGCTTGCTGCAAAATTCGAGATGAAAGACCTTGGTTTAATGCATTAGTTTCTAGGTCTTGAGGTATGGCAGAGCCCAAAGGGAATCTTCCTTAACCAAGGGAAGTATGCAGTAGAAATCTTGAAAATATTTGATATGTTGGAGTGTAAAGCCATGGCCACACCCATGGATACCAACTTGAAGTTATTATCTGATACTTCGTCAAAATTAGTGGATGTGACTCTATACAGGCAGATTATTGGTTCGTTGATGTATCTGACGAATACTAGGCTAGATATATGCTTTGCTGTGAACACCTTGAGTCAGTATCTGGTGGAGCCCAGACGTGTTCACCTTGTAGCTGCAAAGCATGTGATGAGGTACCTAAAAGGTACGATAGACTATGGTCTCAATTATTCTAGAGATCATGAGTTCAGACTATATGGGTATACAGATTCCGAATGGGCAGGAAGTGATGCAACACAGGGTTCTCTATAGTCTTTATACAACTTTGGTTATCACATAGAATCACTGTGGTATCTAAATCCAGATCAAATAGACCTGATAACAACTTCTGAAGCCATATAGCTTCACAACTAGTAGAATAAGTTGCAATATACTCTACTTTTGCAGTGCTGAGAGCAACACCGGATTGCTTCCTGCTTAGTCATGGGATCATCGTTGACCCCAGACTGTAACATACGCCTGAAGTGCTCTTCCTGTCTGAGACACTTCCTGCCCAATCGGAATCTATATACCCATACAGTCTGAACTCATGATCTCTTGGACAAATTGGTACAGGTCATGAGAAGTTGGGTACAGGTATATGAACAGGTATGACAGGTATAGGTTGATGGGTAGACTTCCTTATAGATCTGATTGTGACAGCAGTGACAGGTTGATAAGTTGATGGCAACTGAGGTAATGAGCAGCATTTGATTGAGTGGCATAAGTGTTTCTTGATTGGCAAGCAGAGTCTTGCACACTTGAGGATTGGATTCTTTAACCCTTTCTCAGTTGGACCTGAGAAGACCAAGCTGGGACTTGGATTAGGAGTTGGTGCTCTTCTTATCAGTTGGTGTTGATGTAATCGCGAAGATTGAAGTCTTCCATGCACAATAGATAAAACAAATTTACCAAGCAAATGTTGTGTTCTCTTGTGTTGTGTTACTTGTTATGATTCAGTGATCTAGTTGATGATATGCTTATGATTCATTGTTGATTAGTTGATGGATGCTTAAGTAATAATGATGTACTTGGTAGCCTAATGCACTAATGAACTCTGCTTATTGGTTGAAGTTGAAAAGGAGGTTTAATTTGCCATCACACTGATTCACCCCCCCTCTCAATGTGACCATTGTGTCCAACAATGACTTCACCAGGGCATTTATCACAAACCGCCACATCTTTGTAGACAATTCTTGCTAGGTGGTAGTTCAACCTGTTTATGCCCCTAGACATTTGGGTGGAGCAGAAATTGCAAATGACCTTGTCCTCATCATTGGGATTCGCTCGGACACAATATTTCCATGTCGGATCAAGAGGCCTTCTAGCCTTAGGTGCCATGGAATCTGTGTGGCTGAGATACTCAGCCACAGGGCATTTTCCTATAAAAATAAATCATAAATTAAAAATTAAAAAACAATGAAAATTAAAAAACAATAAAATATTAAAATCATATTATAATTTATAACAAAAAAAGAAAAAAACAAAGCAATAAGCATTAGTAATTTTTTGTATTGTTTTTTAATTTATAACAAAAAAAGTAAAAAATAAAATGAAGAAAAAACATTATTGTGAAATTCCATAGGGATAGATCACTGAGCTAGAACAAACCTCACAATTTCACACTGTTATTACTGAGAAGAATTAGACAAAAACATGGATCAATTCACTCATAAAACTGAAACACACATGAAAAACTGCTTTTGATACATTAATCAGTTGTAAGCTGGCAATTAAAGAATGTTACAATAGAATGAATTCGATACACACACGAGGATTCAAATTCACCTCAAGTATAGGCTTAGTTTGCATTGGAACCATCTCCTGATAAGGTTCAATGGCCACCGATGATGAATAATCAGTTAACTGAGGTAGAATTGAGCATAACTGAATCATGTGGGCACCAAAATAGGGAAGGAGACTCCAAGGGGGCGAAATAATGACTTGTAGTGGTCAAAATAGGTGCACCTACACTCAGTAGCAGTGAAACTAGGTGTAACAGTCAATTAACTAGGCAATCAAGGGGACAAGGTGCCCTAAATCATGGAACTGATTGTGCTAACTCCTAAAATCATGCACGAGGGCGAAGTTGGACTTCAGTGATGTAACCAAGGCGCTTTGAGTGGATAGGAGGGCTAATGATGGCCAAAAACAAGCTCCGGGGGGCCCAAAGTAAGGACTAGGTGCTAGGAGACTCAATTGCTAATGCATTTTGCATGCATGGATGCATGCAAGACCAAAATGAGATGGTGAGAATATTCCAACAATTACTAACTTGGAAATGAGAGACAACTGACCAACAACCACAGTCCACGAATGAGCAGAGTCAACCGACCACGAATGAGTAGTGAAGCACGAGCAGAGTGTAGATCTCCTCCACGACTGAGCGAACTCCTCCTTCTCCACTCTCAACGACTCAACAATAGCACTAAAAAAACTCAGCAGACTGTTTGCTTGATGAATGAATGAATGAGAGGGAGAGACTGGTTTATAGCCTCCCGCATTCTCTTTTCCCTCCAAGAGTAGCGTCTGCGGGCCCCATCACTCAATTGGCGAGCATAAAACAGTGGTGTTCATCCTCTTTTTCGCGGGCATCTTTTTCCTTTCACGACGAGTCCGCGCAAGTTTGCCTCGAGTTTTCCTAGAGTCCGGCCGAGTTTGCGAGTTAGGGCGAATTTGCGAGCAGGGGTGAGTCTTGGGCGAGTCTCTAGTGGTTTCTCAGCCTGGAACTTGAGTTGTGGAGATTCATGAGTACTCGCAAGTTTCAGCCGAGTCGTGCTTCACTGTATATGATATCAAAGAGAGGTTCCATTGCCTCTATCGGAGGTTCCCTTGTTACCTTCTTCCACTATATAGATCAAATATATCTGGCACTTTATATGAAGGAAGTGATACATATCTTATGGGGACCCCCTAGGATGGACCTTATCAAGGTGATCACTTCCCTTTTTCTCTTTATCTAGATTATCGGTGGCAAGAAGCGATAGACAAATGCCTAGGATACACTAGACACTAGATCAATATGACCAGTTACTTGCGAGTCAAACTCAACTCTCAATTAACTTTTGAGTTTTTTATGCTTGGTGAATTCGACTGTGCAACCCAGATGCACAAACATGACCAAAATCATTGTAAAACAAAAAATAAGGGTGAACCAGCTGAGTTTTTTGTTTGAGCCCAACTCTTAGTCTTCGACCTCACGTTGTTGTTTGCAAATCTGAGTCTCGCTACTCTTCTTTGGACCATTTGTGGCAGCTTTACATCAACCATCTATAGTCAACTAGGCAATTCTTCTGGACTATACTTTCCAAGATTGCATATTACTCGCATTGATAGTAATAGTTTTAAATATGGGTGGTGTATGACCTTGGATGGTAATCATTGATGATATTGTGTATGATCTTGGATGGTAACCATAGATTGCATTTTTGAGTAGGTTATAAGAAGAGTTCCACAAGGGTCCATTTGAGTAGTACAAAAGTCTTACTTTGTCTATCACCATATGCTGTAATTGTTGATGAAGATTTAGTTCCTGGTACCAATTTGAGTTTCTCGTGTTATTGTTGCATGAGTAAGAGGGCATGCACAAATTAGATTTGTTTCTCTCCAGAATATTGTCATCACAATCAAACAAAAATTACAACCTGGAATAATTTTGCACTATTGTTATTTTTCCCTTTTGCTTTAAGTCAAGAAGCTTTACAATTGGCTTGAAGAGGTCATGCACCATATGCAGCCTATTTTCACTGGCCAAACAACCGTCAAATTGGGGACCCCGAAATACAAGTACACTTTCTTTTTTGCTAAATTGCCCCAACAATGTGCGGACTCTTCCTCATCCAAATTGGCCATCTAAATAAGTTGCTTTACTTATTTGAAACATGCATACCATTTTAGAGATTGAATCAACATAGGTTTTCATAAACTATGTAGTTAGCTTTTCAGGGCACATGCATGCCAGTGAATGCAGTCTGGAAACAATCTAACAAACTTTACAGTACAAAAAATGGATGTAACAGGAATAATATTCTGTACACATCATGTTTCCTTGGCTCAGTGAAGATATGGTTGAATGAATGATTTGTTCTGTGGCGGAAAATCAAGCTTCTAATGATAGAGTAAGATGCTAGCAAACATGGTTCTTTGTGAATTGAAGTATTAGGTATTTCACTTTGAATAGACATTAAAACACAAGTTGTTGGAGACAAGGATTTAAGGTGTCCTAAGTAGTTGAAGGAGCTAAGATTACTGCCTTTAGATGCCAGCAAACAGGGATCTTTGTGGGTTGAAGTATTAGGTATTTTACTAATTTACATTCTAGAGACATTAAAACATGCAAATTGTCAGACAAGTTTTTAAGGTGTCTTAACTAGTTTAAGAGGCTGCGATTACTCACTTAATTTGGGGCTACCCAACGATCTGAGTTATATTTGCATCCTTCATTTTTTTATTTGAAACAGCATAATACATGTTGCCCAATCTTGACTGCTGCTACTGCTGGTGTCAAGAAGTATTGTTCCTTGACTCCATATTGAATATTTCTGTGCCTCTATTAGAGATCCTACCTAGTTGAGCATATTAAATGTCATCCTGTGACATTCAGCAATGTTTCAATGGGGCACAATGTTGAGAATGAGATTAAAAGCTCTAAGAATTGCATTTCTTAGATGTTATGCAGTTTTAGATGACCATGAATTCATATATATTTTTCCTTGGCAAGCATTTTTATTTGAGATGGTAACTTTTGTTGTTGGGCTTGTATACAGTGGATGCCACGATTACGAGGAAGCTGAATTTTGGTGGGGGTCATGATCAAAACACAATCCCAAATGCTACTACTTTTGAAGGAGATCAAAATGTGAGATGTGTTTTATCGTATTCTTGCAATAACTGTGTACTTGCAATTTCGTCTGAAAATTTCCAACCTTCTGTGTCTAAATTCTCCTGCCCAATCTTTTTGTATATCTATAAAGAAAAGTTAGCTACATTGTCCTATGTCATGTGCCTTTTAACCTTTTAGAGCACACCAACTTGTATAATCTTTTGCCTCTATTATGCAATGTTTTAATTTTAATTTTTTATACCCTCTAGCGTGTTAACTAATATTTCTAGAGCCACTAAATGAGATGATAGCTGGAATTTTTAGAACTGAGATCCGGATATCCCATTTTGTTAACATTATTTCATCATCATCGAATGTTGCTTTCTCTATTTGTGCTGCAGGTTTATTTATATAAGCAGTTATATTGAGATTTGGTGCCCCACCTACACAAAGAAAGAAAGGAATCATATTAGTTTGCTTTAGTGACATAAACATCTTCGTAAATATTTGCATCTAAGGAATATTTAAACGGAGCAAGCCGGTCCATCTGAATACCCGCTGACTCCAAATTCTAATTGCTTTAACACTACACTTCCTAAGGGTATTGATGCTAATCGTTTGATATATTACTTGAATATTTTCAAGGTTATATTGCTGGTTTATGTAAACATATAAAAGTTAATCATTCTCGGTTATAAGTTATACACGATTCCAGTTTCATCCCCGGTTACAATCCACCCCCAATTTGTAAGGTTTTGTTGCAATAACTATTCATATTTACATTAACCTAGTAAAAGTTTTGATATGATTAGAGGGTATTTATTATGCTATTAATTTAGGAGAAAAATTGCCAGACATAGCACTAGGTGTTATTGTATTTGTTAAATCTGATTCACTTGCTTTCTATCCCTT
Organism: Larix kaempferi; assembly: GCA_027924585.1. Taxonomy (NCBI): domain Eukaryota; kingdom Viridiplantae; phylum Streptophyta; class Pinopsida; order Pinales; family Pinaceae; genus Larix; species Larix kaempferi. The sequence continues at coordinate 6,352,656 of BSBM01000511.1, forward strand.
TTTATTGGTCAAAACGTTATGAAGTTCTCAACTAAGATTCTTTTATTCCATCGACTCTTGAGAAATTTACCTTGAAATATATTTAGTTTGTTTAGTGTGACATTTTCCTTGCTCTGTCTAGATTTAGTGATAATTGGTAAATGTTCATGTTTTACTTTCCGAATTGATGGTTGTTGAATTTGAGTAGAAGCATGTCGTAAGCAATTTCCTGTTTACACTCGATCGACAGAACAAATATCTGAAATAGAATATATTGAATGATTGATAATGAATAATGAATGATTACAATGCTATCATGACAGTATAGCTTTATAGGCATTGACTGGTCATGAGAGTGAATACATGTGACCTATGACTCTTCATTAAATGTTAATTAATTAATCAATTTTGTTATTAATATTATTATTATTATTGCTGTAGTTATTATTAATATTGCATGTTTATTTATATTTGTTACATTGCCACCCTCTTAAGGAATGCTTTGTCCTCAAAGCATAATAAATTGGATACTCTCGCTGAGCATGTTCTCGTGGCGGCATCATCCTTGTCCTTGTTTGGTTTTGGGGGTTTGACTTGGTCCTCCTTCTAAGTGTTGGCGCGGTTCCTTTGTAATGTACGTATCATACCCTGAAGTTGTTTGACTTGGTCGTATAACGTAAAACTTTGAGGGCCATTGGGTTCATATTTGCTTTGCTTCTGTTGTGTGTTCATATGGGCTTTTTGTACTTTTGTCATTAATGGTAATTCAGCTTTCTTAAGAGTGGACCCTTCAATACTTTATAATTTATAATGTCGGCCTTGCCAGTTAAACTCCATAAACTGTTCTTCAAGGTTGGTGGTATAAGTGCCCAATTGTATCAACCATTTTGCACCTAGCAGGCTAGTACCATATCCACCCCATCGAGTGGTAGTGCATAGAATCTTGATTGTAGTTCTATATCTTGTATTTGAACATGTATTTTATGATCTCGTCCTATGATGTCGACCTGATGTCCATTAACAATAAGGTTCTTGGTGGGGTACACAAAAATGTTTAATTGTTTAGCGACATGGATGTCTATACAGTTATGAGTACTATTAGAATCTATGAGGATTGTAAGTTCCCTATTTTTTTACAATTCCCTTGAGCTTCAATGTCAGAGGATTTTTTATCTTAGTTGTGTTGATGGAATTGCCATTTTTCGTGCCTCTTTCCTTGGAACCTTGATTTCATTAGTCTTCCTAAGATGAGGTGGGACATATTTTGTGGGTTCTTCTTTTGTTTTGTTTTTTTGAGTAATATTTCCCCCTTTGCGACATATCATCATCATTACTATTTGGTAGTATGCATGAAATAGATGATAGGGATACATTTTGTGGTGTTTCGTCATTGTCTGAATCAATTTTCAGCATGCATACAAGAGAGGAGTTTAGGAGGTGTGAGAGGATCAAGTGGAGTTGCTTGCTTCATTAGAGAATCCCTCTGGAGTAGGGTCTCTTTGGTGGACACACATGAGTTTGCTAGGCTTTTGTGGGTTCGGGTTCGTGGCGTTTCCCCTCTCCCAAGGGACATCTACATTGTAGTTAGTTATTTTCCTCCAACATTTTCATCATATGGGCCTAACGAGGACCCCTTTATTGATTTATATGCTAGTATCACCCAATACACAACCGTTGGGGAGGTGATTCTCCTAGGTGACTTCAACTCACCAAAGCCCTTCGGATTCCTCTCCACGACCCGTCAGAGGACATTTTCTGCATATAAGAGATCGAACTAGAATTAGTGGGGCTTCATCGGATGTCTGACGATGCATTGGGTCCTCTCACTACTAATGGTTGGCACCTTTTACAGTTAGGGGATTGTCAGGAGTTGTTGCTTCTGAACGAGCTCCCAGGTTTTCCCAGACTCTTGCTTCTTCACGTGTTGGCCCCATGGAGTGGGTGCGAGTGTCGTGGACTATGTCCTTTCTAGCCATAAACCATGCTCTCCTCTCCTTCTCTCTTCGAGTTGACATCCCCTGCCCCCACATCTCCCCAGGGCCCACCCCGCACTATCTTCTGCTTCAACGACAAGGACTCGAAGGGAATTTCTACCCTTCTTCGACATATGCTCCCATCTGAGACCCAGTTTTCCGTACTTGATTTTATCTCTACCAATTATGTTTACCTCTCAACTACCATCTGGGATGCAACCCTCAAATCCTACCCTCACTACACCTAGTCCACTTCCACCTCCCCAAAAAACAAATTCCGCCCTATGAATTGATGCTATGACAAAGAATGCAAGGTCCTCCACCACCAGCTTTGACATGCATTCACCCATGCTCATCCCTCCTACCCCAGCCTCAAAGCTTCGTATTGTTGTCTCCTCCACTAGAATAAATGCCTCATTGTCTCTCAGAGGAGATATGACTTATCCATTTCCCTTACTCACTCCCGTAAAAACTTATGGCGTACCATCCTCCCTTGTCGCTCCCCCATCCCATCCGACCTTGACTCTGATTCCATGTTCTCCCACATATCCACTCTCTATGATTTTCCTGGATAGGTCTAGATTCAAGTTACATCTCCACCCTCCTCATGCTGCTTATTTTTAGACACTGACATCAGAGAGGCCGTTTGGGTGATGAACAACAACAAAGCAGTAGATGAGGAAGGTTTTTAGGCAGAGTTCTTTAAGCACGGTTTTTGTGCTTGTGTTTCTTACTTGACTGATCTCTTCAACCATTTGGTTCGTATAGGTTTTCCTTCGGCTTGGTTGCATCATTTCGTTCGCCTGATACATAAATCGGGCCCTAGCTTGAATCCCAACAATTACAGGAAAATCATGGTGGGCCATACATTCTTGAAGTTCTATGCTACGACTCTACATATGAAGCTCTCTAAGGAGCTTGAGTGTAGACACCTCAGAGCTAAGGGACAGGTAGGATTCCGACCTGCTCATCAAACCATTAATCACATTGTCTTGGTCATTAGCCCATTCACTTGTTCGCCTTTCAATTTCATCCTTTATAAACTTCCATTTTCTTTTTTTATAACCCCCCTTTATCTTAATCATCTTATTGATCGCTTCTCCTCTTTCTTGTTGAAATCATGTAACTTCGAAGAATATTCTACTTGTATTATTCCTCCTTCGGGAGATGTCTTTAATGTAAAAGGTCATGTAAAAGTCATGAGGTAAAACCTCCGCTGTAAGTCGGGTCAATAGTACCCAAAAGAGTTCATTATTATTATTATTTTGAGTCTCCCTAGAGAGGTCGGCCCAGTTAAGTTAGTGAGGCCGACCTAGTTAGGTTAAAGGTCAAATGAAAAGTAAAGTATAAATAGAGAGTGTCTCCCTCTCATTTGTACCATTCACTCACTCAAGCATTGCGCAAGAGAGGAAGAAGAAGGATTGCGAAGGAGGAGGAGGATTGCTCTTGGCTCTAGAGTTTGGGTTTTGTCTCTCTTTCTTATGAGACTTATTTCTTTGGGCGTTGTACTTTGGTAATCTATATTGAGGAAGTTCTTGCTGGGTTTTCTTCCCCTTGAGGGTTTCCCATTATAAATTGTTGTGTACCTTGTGATTGCGTGTTTTTCAGAGATCCTCTTTATGCTGTTATTGTGAAAATGTATTAAATGCAATGAAGTAGGAATCTAAGATATTGCAGCATATAAATTTAACATTCCATCTTTCCATTTTTACTTTTTCTTCTCATTTATCTTGCCTTTACTATCTATCCTATTTCATCCCCTTTTTCCTCATCTTTTATACAGTCTTGATCCCTAAGCTCTTCTGGCATTAATTAACCTGCGTCCTTTTCCTCCCATTCCAAATTGGATTTCACAAGTTTTAAATTTTATTTCTTTTCTTAGTCCATCATGATCATGATTAGATTCAAAATTTCTCCCCCCTTTCCTAATTATCTCCCTAGTCTTTCCTCCTCCCTTTTCATTAGGACCCAAGCTTTCATTAATCTTTAAGACTATTTATTTATTCTTAAGTACCAACTCCATCCTATATATATATTGTTTTGGTTCTCCATTCTGGTTTTCCACATTAATCCTTTCTCGATTTCTATTATGAGTCCAATTATATCTTCTTTCCCAATTAACTACTTCTTCCTAACTAGTCATTAACTATTGTTATAAAATATAATTATTTTTTCAGTCCTTTTTATCTCTGTAATTTGACTCATTCATTTTATTGATAATTGCTCCTAACCATAAACCAATGGCTAATTTATTTTCCCTTTTATAAATTTTTTATTGGACACACTCTTTTCTATTATTCTACAGCTTTGTCTACATCTCTTGATGGTGGGTGGAGTGTCCACTCAAAATGTTGAGACATTTCTAAACTCCAACATAGTGTAGTCCATAAATCTGACATGATTACTCACTGTGAAAACCTGCATACTCAAATGTCTGGGTGTTGTTGGCAGCACAATTCTGATTGAATTTGCTAATCAAACTTTGAGTTTGCTGATGTGACCATATTGGAGTGAATATCCTAATTCCTAACATCATAAACTACTCGTTTCTTCACAAAATCGTGCCCTCAGTCCGGCATGTTTGGGTGTTTCTGCCTTCGAACACTGGACTGCCTTTTGTTGGAAACTTTGCTGCCTATTAAACCCTTATCTTATAAATAGTTGATCTTACCTTTCAAAACTTTTAAAATTATTTACGCCCATTTAATTTAATTTAGCATCCAAATGCATTAGGGGTTTCCTTTTCTCTTTCTGTGGACCCACCAACACTGATTATGCCTACTGAACTTTCTCTCCTTGAGCAACCCTGCCAAACTTGATCTTTAACTCTGAACACAGGCTTAAAACATTCCTTCTGCAATAACACTTAGTTTTGTCTGAGAAGAGAGTGTCACACAGAAAGGTGGCATAAATGTGTCTGCATATTTATTAAAAACATTAATGCTATTCTAATACTACCCTCACTCACTTATTTGAGTGTTGATACTATCCTAACAGGCCTCGTGCATGTTGCATGCATAACCTATGTTCTAGAGAGAGCTAAAATACATTTCACAATATATTACTTGTTTCAAAATTCAAATTATATTATCTGCTAGTAGAAGCCTTATTAATTCTTGAACATTTTTCCATTCATGTTTGTTTAGGAAAATAAAATTGAATGTTTCCATGGCTAGTAAATTATAAAACAAAAGGTGAAAAAAATGAAGAACAGAATAAGAGTAGCCTTTTTAAATTAAGGATATATATTTGAGAAATGCAATAGCATATGGAAGAAAGGCCATTTAAAATGTTAGTCCCATGATCAACGAGAGATTGGTCATGCTAAACTTTAACCTCATTGATTACTCATTATAGTAATTGATAGGGATTATAAAATCCTTGTGTCTTGACACAGTCCTAGTCACCCTTCTATGTTCATTCATAACAATATACCGGGATTTCACCATATTAGTTAAAAATTAAAATAGCATAAAACCTTGTAGAATATAGATTATGATCTTTTGCCATCATTTTATACCTCATTGTATGCCTGCCATTTTCCAATATGTTTGCATCAGTTTCATGATTCAGAAATCGTGTTGTTGATGAAGTGCATTTACACTGATTGCTATGAGAATTCTTCTTCTGATTAATTGATCTCTGTTCTGATAAAACTTTTTCAAAAATTCAGTCAATGAGGATAAAGGTGCTTTCTTAGTGATTTTAAAATTGTTGAGAATGGTCTTCAGTTATAGTGATTTTCATGAAGTGGTTAAGTGATAGGATGTTTCCCTTAGCATGCTTTATGTATAAAGAGGTGAGAAAAGAGTAGCAGTTACAATGTTGGAATATCCTGATTCACAAAACCAGTTAATTCACGTCTCCCTTTTATTGGGATACTATTTATAATATGTATTTGCCACTGTATACTCTTGATAGTTATATGATATATATCAGATGCTCTATTATCCTTAACTAAAATTTTATATTATCTTGCTTGTTTCTAATTTCAATTCTGTCAATGTTTTTTAATGCAGAAGCATAAATCCAAAAAAGAAATTATGGAGGAGATAATTGCTAAAAGCAAACTGTACAAGGTAAGGCATAACTTGTATTTTGGCCTCCTTTTATGTGAATTCTGTGGTATACGGTGATGAAATCATTGCCACTGTTTATGTTGAATTTTCTTCTATAAACATCTTCTAATGTTAATTTTGTCTTTAAAGGTGGAGATTCACAATAGTGTGGGAAATTGATTGTATTATCTCAGTTTCGGGTGTGCTAGCATAAAAATCTGCATTAAGCTATGTTTAGAATGGATATTGTAGTATGTTTTGGGGCATATGAAGGAGCACTGTCCTTGTCCTCAAAGTGTTGAGAAATGTTGAAAATTCTGGTTATAGCAATTATATTTGTTATAGTCATAAGCATCAAGTACATATAATATTTGTTATAGTCTTTGTCTTTCAGTCTGCAGCACTGGTTATCTGCCATTATTGCTCTTGCTTTATTGTTGTATGCAATCAACCCATAATAAAGTGAAATGCTATATTGAACTTCCTTAAGTGCTTAGTATTGATGTTTGTTTCTCAAAATTAATAATTATTCATATTCTTACCAGGTTCAAAAAGCCAAAGAGAAGGATGATGATGAAAATCTCAAGGAGAAATTGGATAAAGATTTTACATCATTGGTTCAGTCTGAGGGCTTGCTTTCTCTAATTCGGCCTAAGAAAGAAACTCTTAAAGCTTTATTGAGCAAAGGGAGTTCAAAAGGGCTTGCATTTGAAACTAATCCTTCTATTCTAGAGAAAGCAGTAACTGCAAAGGTGAGACATTGTTTCATAAGTAATTTAATGGCTATGTATTTTCCCAAGAAAGATGAGTATTCAATTCTTAGTATATATTGTATATCTCATCTTGTAGATAATAGTTTTGTTGCTATCATTTGTTGTGGTTCAAATATGCAAAGCAGCAACAAAGAGTATACCTATTCTGTTCAAGCTTATATATGTGACTCTTATTGAAAGTTGAACCTCTTATGGATATACTTCTAAGTGAAAGTTATTTCATGGGGAATCTGCATATGATATCAATGCTGTATATTAGCCCATTTGATTTCATTTTCTGAATCTTTTGTTTCTGATTTTTCTTTTACTCCTTTGGGTTCAACCGCTATTAGGTTATCTATTTTAATCTTTCTTTGCCTGTTGTCCTTGGAGATGGTCTAGGCAGTCATTCATTGTTATTATTACTTCTTGTATTTTAGAATCACATCGACCTACTTTGCTTATTTCATTTCCCATAGGAAATATGTGGTTGAAGATAGGTCAAAATGATAAAATCTGTGTGATCTCAATGATCCAAACTTTGTAGCATAATCTAACTTATTTTGCAGTCAATGTGTTATTGTTCTGGCTGATTTGTGGTAACTGTTGCTTCAAATGAAAAAACTATTAGGCTAACTATTTGAAGGTATCATGCCGACATGTTTTCTTGTCTCATACATATTTATCTGCATTTCCTTTGTATATTCTCTATTCTTGAGGTCCAATCCTTGCTTCTGTGTACATTGTATTTAACTGCATTAATATTGGATTCTTCTATATGTTTTACAGGAGCAATCTGATGATTATGACAAACTTGTCAAGGAGATGGTTCTAGACATGCGTGGACATGCCTCTGACAGGACAAAGACTCCTGAAGAAATTGCTCAAGAGGACAGAGCTCGCCTGGAATCCTTAGAGGTATGGATTTGCTACCAACAAGTTTTAGAAGTTTATTTTGAAGCCAACAGAACTTAGCTATGTTAGTTTGGCACTGATAAATCATATCATTGAAGTATGGGGAGTCAATTGTATATGTTGGTTGCAATTTAGTTTATTTTAAGTGCTGTGAGCTTACAAATGCATTTGCACCTTTTCCAAATGTTCCAGGCAGAACGTAAGAAAAGAATGCTGGACAATGAAGTTTCAGATGATGATGAAGGCAATGCAGATGACTCCAAGGGAAGAAGAGAAAAACGGATGAAAGTTCTCTCTGGTGATGATCTTGGTGATTCATTTTTCTCAGATGAAGAACAAGGAAAGAAAGGCTGGGTGGATGAGGTGCTTGCAAGAAGAGAAGAGGAGAGTGAGGATGAAGAATCTGATGATGGTAGTTCTGCATCAGAGGAAACCGAGGAGGATGAAAATGATAGTAGTGACATAAGAGAAGGATTGATAGAGGAAGACTGGGAGCAAAGCGACAATGAGTATAACAATGATGATGAAGAACAAAAAGAGATGCTAGATGAATCGGATGAAGAGGCATTGAAGAAAAGGCCAAAACCTAAGGAAAAGAATGCAAGTATTCAAAAGACCGTTGCAACTGATAAAATTGAATCTCTACCCTATGTTATTAATGCGCCAAGCAATTTGAGAGAGTTAAGGTCTTTACTTGATAATCGGCCAAACGATCAGATAGTTGAGGCAATTCGTCGTATTCGAGCATGCAATGCTATTAGCTTGGCTGCAGAGAATCGTCATAAAATGCAAGTAAGAGAATTATGTCTTCTTTCTGTAGGCATTCAATGTAACCAAGTAGCTTTCCACTTTCTCGGACATTTCTACTTATTCTTATTGTTGTTAATTCAAGGTTAATAATAATGTTGTAAAGCAAAACCAGCACTCGTAATGGTTAACAATAATTTATTCTACTGTGTACATGGCAGATGTCATGGATGGCAACATTGGCAAGTCAGATATTCTGACTTCTGACCAAAAATTTCTTATCATGTGCAGGTATTCTATGGTGTTTTGGTGCAGTATTTTGCTGTTCTTGCAGATGAGAAGCCACTGAGATTAGATAAACTTAACTTATTTGTCAGGCCCCTGATAGAGATCAGCTTCGAAATACCATATTTTGCAGCCATTTGTGCACGGCAACGTCTCATGCGCATTCGGAACCAGATGTCTGAGGATATTAAGAACCCAGGTCTCTGAGATCTTCTCTTTGTACTTATAGGCAGGCTGCAGCTTTCCTACTACTTATTAGGACCATGTAAATCATTCTAGACATTAGATATATTCAGAAGAGCTCCACTTCTCATCTTATGGTAATTGACAAAACTCGTTTAATTTTGTCTGCAGACAAGAACAGCAGTTGGCCATCTGTAAAGACACTGTTGTTACTGCGACTTTGGTCACTAATATTTCCTTCCTCCGATTTTCGGCATGCTGTTATGACACCTGCTGTTCTACTTATGTCAGAGTATCTTATGCGTTGCACTGTCAATTCAGGACGTGATGTTGCTATTGGAACATTCTTATGCTCCATGCTTCTCTCAGTAAGTATGCTTCTCTCTTATGCTCCAACAATCAATCCTCTAGGATGTAGATTTAATGTATGTTGAGTGATGTTGCTATTGGAACATTCTTATGCTCCATGCTTCTCTCAGTAAGTATGCTTCTCTCTTATGCTCCAACAATCAATCCTCTAGGATGTAGATTTAATGTATGTTGAGTGATGGTAATCTATTTTATTGAATGGGCCCTCCCCATCACAAGTACGGTTCACAGGGAGTGATTCCAATATAGTTGAGTGCCTAAAAATACCAATTGATGCAGGTTAGCAAAGATGCTCGAAGGTTTTGTCCAGAGGCTATCAATTTTTTGCAGGCTCTATTGATGTCAGCATTAGATACTAAACAGAGCTCGAATATGAGGGATGAAGTGAAAGTAAGTTGCAATTCTCCCCATCTTACTATTTTGTGCTAGAGAAACAAGTGCCTTTCAGGTACTTATATAAAAAAAGTAGACCTGAGAAATTATAATAAAAGAAACTGTTAGTGTTTGAGCTCTTAGTAAAATTGTATGAGATTTAAACTGTAGCTGTTTGCAACATAGTTTTCATAGATATTAAACAAAATTACAATTTTAAGGTGTTTGTGATACACCTTGCAGCTAGACTGCCTATCTGACATATTATTTGTCTTGGTTGTGAGCGGCAGTGCCCTACCTTTTGGCTGGAGCATTATAGACCTTGGCTACATCTTTCAAGTGGGGTATCTGTTTTACCTCAACCTTTGGATTTCACTATGATCATGGAGGCCAGTGATGATGTGCCTCTCTTCAACTCAAACATGTACAGGTATGTGTTTCAACTTTCTACTGTATAGTATGTTTCTTTTCACTTTACTTGAAAATAACCCTGTAATTAGTTCTTTAAGTTTTTATTGAAGTATTTGAGTGGGGCAATGTTTATAATCAGAGAAATAACAGCTCAGCTTATTTTATTTAAACTATTTTCTTACATCTGTTACATTGCAGGGTTGGTATACTTCTTTCTATATCAGAAACATTGAGAGGATTTGTAAACATATATCATGACATTGTTTCATTTCCTGAAGTATTCGCATCCTTTGTACCACTATTGCATGAAATAATCAAAGAAAATCAGATACCTGAGTCTCTCCAATTGAAGATGACCGGTATTGCTTCTCTAATAAAGGAGAAAATCGATGAGCATGAAAAGCTACGGCAACCATTGAGGATGCGAATGAAGAAGCCCATGCCTATCAAGCAATTCAATCCAAGATTCGAAGAAAAGTATTTTACAATCTTGCTATCCCTGTTTTCATTCCATGTGCTTGTCTGCTTATGTAACTGTTACATTCTCAAATTTTGTTTATCTCAAGAAGCATGTCTTTTGCAAGATGGAATAGAATCAATAGATGACCTGCCTCTGTTAGAATAGTCAATACTTTCCTATTTACCTTTTAATCTTATTGCAATTCACTATTTCCACAGATCCTTATGTTTCTATTGCATGTTCTCTGAAATTAAGCACTTATTTTTTAATTTTGTGGCAGCTTTGTGCATGGAAAAAATTATGATCCTGACAGAGAACGGGCACAGAGAAAGAAGCTGGAGCGCCAGATCAAGCAGGAGGCAAAGGGTGCTGCTCGTGAACTGCGCAAGGATAACTACTTTTTGCAGGAAGTGAAGGCAAGAGAAAGGGCTTTGGCAGAGGAGGAGAGAGCAGACAAGTATAAGAAAGCAATGGCTTTCTTACAGGAGCAAGAATCTAATTTTAAGTCTGGGCAATTAGGAAGAGGAAAGAAAAGAAAGTAGGCACAATGACATGGTCTTTATCAATGTCACCATAGAATCTGGCAGCTCATTTAACTTTGGCAGGCAGTGTTTGTAGATGTTACATTGGCATGGAATCTCATAGAGGCTTTGTTAAACAGTCAATTGAGGGAGTTACATTTGACTGTGTAATGTTTCTTTTAAAATCTGTCTTTGTAATGTTCAATTGAAAAATATTATATTTAGAAAAAAAATTATTGATTTTTTATTGGTTCAGAGATCTGGATTTGACATTTTTCTTCATTGACTATTCTAGAAAAAAAATATAGAACAAAATATCGATTACCTTGTAAATTTGTAATGTGTGCAACAAAATTAAATAATAGTGGGCTTGAGCAGGATGACAAGGTGATGTGAAGGGTTTGTACTGGTGATATGAACCAGATTGTATGGTCATCCCTCTATGTCAAAATTTGTATCATGGTTCAAAATGTGTGCAGCCTCAGCAGCAGTTCAATACACAGAGACAGGGCACAGTACAGACTCCAGAGAGATATGGATGGTCTTATAAGGGATTGGGGCATAAGAAACCTGTGTGGTGTGATGCTGAGAACAATGGGATAGTGCCCAACAAACAAGATATCTCCTTCACTGGGCAATCAAATACAAGAGAGTTAACATCGCCAGCGCTATGACAGCATGAATGTTGAAATTTAGGAATTTGATAGCAGTAACAGACTGTAAATATAAATACAGAGATAGCTAGCAGTAATTGCAAATCTACAAGATTGAACACAGTAATTTTGCACGGGGAAACCTTTTAAGGACAAAAACCCCAAAGCAATTTAATAATAATTTATCTCCAAAAATGAGATGTCTGAGTTTTTACAACAGCAGGCTAATAACAAGCCTCTCCAACAATTAGAATTGTTTCATTGACCAAGAAGAACCTTGTTCTGCTGTAGCTGAAGCAGTCTCAAACTTGTACAACCAACCTGTACATGTCACTGTTCACTGGTGTCTGTTGTAGCCTTTTCCAGGGGCTGTAGTGACTTGTAGATGTTTTGTAATGGCTGCCAAAACTTAGGGACAGACCCTGAATAAAACTCAGCTGTACTGAAACATGCCCTAGCAGGGCTCGAACCAGCAGTAGTAACCAGCAATGTGAAGAGAGAACCCAATAGTAACCAGCAGTATGAAGAGAGAACCCAGCAGTAGTAACCAGCAGTATGAAGAGAGAACCCAACAGTAGCAGTAGATAAAAACCAGCGAACTGTCTTTTAGCTCTGTCCCACGAGCTGTCCTCCAAAAACACCACGAATTGTATGTTAGAATGATGAGTTTTACTTTTATTTATAGTGGAATAATTCCACTTAATTTGAGGCCGACCTGTCCTCACATAAAAATAAATTTATTTTTTATTTTTTATCCTCCAAAAATAAATATGAGGCCGACCTGTGACTTTTTCATCATTTTTATTTTTTTTCTTTTCTTTTTTTAATAATGAGTCTACTCATAATAAATAAATAAATATTTTTTTTTTCTTCTTCTAAATGATGGGTTCATGGACCAAGCCAAGCTATGCTTGGGTTTCATTTATCTTCAACAAGTTATCCAGGTGTTCTTCAAGGTCTTCATGCCCACTCCAAGCACATCATCATAAGGAGATAAATTAATTGTTTTACTTCACCCTCCTGTTGCCACCAAGACCAAGTGGAGGAGTACACCACTTGCCCAGACCCGGTCTAGGGCTTACAGTGAAATCCTGGTAACTGACCAGGTGCCTCCATTCTCCCAGAGAATGGCTCTCAGCCTCAGGCTGAGCTTCCAGTCCCAGACTGGATCAATATCCTGGTAACTGACCAGGTGCCTCCATTCTCCCAGAGAATGGCTCTCAGCCCCGGGCTGAATTCCCAGTCCCAGACTGGGTCAATATCCTGGTAACTGACCAGGTGCCTCCATTCTCCCAGAGAATGGCACTCGATGCTGCTCAAGAAAAATCAACACTCCCTCTCAGCGAGAGGGTCATTCTCTGCAATACCAAGCTTGTCTCGAAAGTGCACAAGCTTTGTCAACGACAAGGGCTTGGTCAATATGTCAGCAATCTGCTCATTTGTATGGATGTACTGGAGCTTCATGGCACCTCTCTGTACCATATCTCTGATGAAGTGGTACTTCATCTCAATGTGCTTTGACGTGTCGTGAAATACAGGGTTCTCTGAAAGTTTAATGCAACTCTGATTATCGCAATGGATAACAGTTGGTTCAAGCTTTCCACCAAACAGGTCAGAGAGAAGCTTTCTAAGCCAAACTGCTTCTCTGCAGGCATCACTGGCAGCAATATACTCAACTTTAGCTGTGCTCTGAGCTATGGAACCCTGTTTTCTGCTGGACCATGAGATCATGGCTGATCCCAAACTGAAACAGTACCCTGATGTGCTTTTCCGGTCCACTGCACTACCAGCCCAATCGGAGTCAGCATATCCAAGTAGCATTACCCCACTGTTGGAGGTATATCTGAGCCCATATGTAATAGTACCTCGCAAATATCTGAGCACATGTTTGGAAGCTATCCAGTGTATGTGCTTCGGCTCGGACATGAACTGACTTAATGCATTCACTGTATAACAGATATCTGGTCTTGTATGCACTAGATACATCAAAGATCCAATAAGTTGGCGATACTGAGTAGGATCCACTGCCTGTGAAGAAGTAGCTGAGTCACGTAACTTCTTCAGATTTGATGTCATGGGTACACTCATGGGTTTGCAGTCATGCATCCCAAACCTTTGCAAGATATCAACTGTATACTTTCCTTGAGACAGAAAGATCTCATCTGGCTTCTGCCAGACCTCTAAACCAAGAAAATAGTGCATGAGTCCCAGATCCTTCATTTCAAATTCTGAAGTAAGCTCCCTCTTGCACTGAGCTATCAGTTGCTCCTCTCCAGTGAGGAACAGATCATCCACATATAGGACTAGGATCAAGACATGGTTCTGAACAACCTTAAAGTAAAGGTTGGGATTAGCAGTGCTCTTGGAGAATCCCAAACTGTGAAGGTAACCATCAATCCTGGCATACCAGACCCTTGGGGCCTGTTTGAGTCCATACAAAGCTTTCATGTGTCACAAAACCTTCAGGTTGCTCAATGTAAACCTCTTCTTCAACTTCTCCATTAAGAAAAGCTGTCTTTACATCCATTTGATGGAGTTTCCATCCAAAGACAGCAGCGAGGGAGATAATAGTTATGATGGTGGTATATCTGGCAACATGGGCAAATGTTTCATCATAGTCTATGCCTTCCTTTTGTGAGAAACCACGTGCCACAAATCTTGCTTTATATTTCTTAATGCTGCCATCAGCAGCATGCTTAATTTTATAGAGCCATTTGGAAGTTACCACTGACTTCCCTTTTGGTCGAGGAACAATTTCCCACATATCATTTTTCATAATGGAATTATATTCTTCTGTCATGGCATCAATCCATACTTGATGAGACTCTGCTTCTTTGAATGTAGAAGGCTCTGCATCAATGAGCTTACTCATAAGACCTGAGTATTTCTGGGGCTTCTTGCTTTCTCTGAATGTCCCAAAAGGAGCTTTATGCTTCTCTGCTTCTTGCAATATTTCTCTCGCCCAAGTAGGTCTTCTCTTGGATGGAGGAGCTTCAAGTAGTTCTTCAGCTGGTCTTTCTGGTTCTGAGTAAGCATGAGGTTCATCTTCTTCCTCCCTCTGATTCTCTGAATGAGGAGAGTCTGGAATGTCGGAAAGAGATCCTTCTGGATCTTTTGGAAGCTCTTTGGAATGGCGGAAAACAACTTCCTCATGAAATATCACATCTCTGCTGATTTCAATGTATCTTTGACCAGGAACATAGATACGGTAGGCTTTTGAATTTTCATTGTACCCAACAAATGTGCCTTTCTTTCCGGAAGGCTCCAACTTTAATCTCTTTTCTTTTGGCACATGGATGTAGACTGGAGTGCCAAAGATCCTCATGTGGTCAACTGCAGGTTTCTTTCCTGTAAAGACTTCTTCTGGAGTCTTTTCTCCTAAAATGGCATGAGGACTTCTGTTTTGAATATAGACAAAGGAAGATCTAGATCACACAACATGGCTTTAGCAGCCTCACAGACTGTTCTGTTCTTCCTTTCTGCAACCCCGTTCTGTTGGGGGTTGTAAGGTACAGTCAACTCCCTCTTGATCCCTGCTTCTTGGCAAAAATCATCAAAATCATTTGATTCAAACTCACCTCCATTCTCTGACCTCAAGATGCGAATGTGTCTTCCTGTCTAATTTTCAATCAGCGCCTTGAACTCCTTGAACTTATCAAAAGTTTCACTCTTAGCCTTTAGAAAGTAAATCCAAGATTTACGAGAGTAATCATCAATGAACAGTACATAGTATAAAAAACCACTTAAGGAAGGTGAAGACGTGGGTCCACAAATGTCAGAGTGAATCAAATCCAAAATCCCTTTTGATTTGCTGTGACTTTTGGAAAAAGACTTCTTGGTATTTTTACCAAGGGCACAATCTTTGCAAATACCACTATGTTCATTAGAAAACTCAGGCATACCTGTAACCATCTTTTGAAGACCAGGGAGAGCTGCATAATGAAGGTGCCGAAACCTACGGTGCCATAGCTCACAAGGGTTGATAATATTGTGAACCAATGCTTGAGTAGAGTGTCCAGATGCCTTGTAAAGGCCTCCCTCTCGAACCCCAATCAATTCTGCTGCACTCAACCTTTCATCCTTAGACCACATCAAAACCTTTTTGTCCATGAATATAACTCTGTAGCCTTTGTCTTCTAAGCCAGCAACAGAAAGAAGATTTTTCTTCAAGCCTGGAACATATAGTATGTCTTCAATGTGCAACATGGTCCCTGAATCAAGTTGAAATGAGACTAAACCCACTCCCTCAATTTTGTAGGTGGAGTCATCTCCAAGTTCTACTTGAGTGGCAAACTTCTTCTTTCTGTAGCTTGTAAGAGCTTCATGGGAACCTGTCATATGTTTTGAGGCTCCACTGTCCACCAACCAAGAATTTGTGTTGTTGGTGATGGACCTAGCTAGGGCAGAAATCAAATAGTATTCTTTTCTTGATTCTTCTTGCTTGGAGGACTTTGTATTTTTCTTCTTCTTTGGTTCTTCTTCTTCAGCTGTAGATGCTTGGAATTTTCTTTTGGGCCTTCTCTGTGGCTGCCTACAGTCCCTAGCTTAATGTCCCATCTTGAAACAATTGAAACATTTAACTTGTGACATATCAATTTGCTTACCTTGTGGCTTGTTTTCTTTCTTCTTGGGATGGAAGGGCTTCTTGAATTGTTTCTTGGTTTTAGCTGCTAGTGCAAGGTTCCCTTCTTTAGGACCCTTAGTTCTGCTCTGAACTCTGCCTTCTTCTTCTAAACAGTCATGCCAAAGTCTCTCAAAATCTGGCTGAGTCTCACGCCCACTAACAGAAGTTAAGAAGGTTTTCCAAGAACTTGGAAGACCATCAAAAACAGTTTGTACAAGGTCATCATCATCTACTGTAACCCCAATAGCAGAAAGTTGATCTCTTACCTGAGCAATCTTTGTGAAGAAGGAGGCCACTCCTTCATCCTTTTCCATCTTCAATGTACGAAGTCTATTTTTCAAGACTCTCTTTTGACTGGGTGCTTTCTTCTCGTACAAATTTGTCAAGGTGTCAAAACACTCCTTGGCTGTCTTCAGTGGTGTTATGGCAGGCATTATATTTTCCTTGACTGAGTCATAGATAATCCTCCTAGCCTTGGCTTGCTTCTTTTTGAATGCTGCCCTTCCTGTGTTTGACGTGGGTTCTTCTACAACATTGATGACCAAGTCATCAAGGTCATTTTCTTCCAAGGTGGCCATAAGCCTTGCTTTCCATGAATTAAAGTTTGCTGAACCCTCAACCCTATCCTCTGGTCTGAAAGAGGTAGAAGAAGCCATCTCTGGTCTGTCTGTACTGTCCCAAGGTCTATGTAAGACACAACCACCTGCTCAAATGCCGTGTGCTTTACAAGCAGAGCTCTGATACCATGTTGAAATTTAGGAATTTGATAGCAGTAACAGACTGTAAATATAAATACAGAGATAGCTAGCAGTAATTGCAAATCTACAAGATTGAACACAGTAATTTTTCACGGGGAAACCTTTTAAGGACAAAAACCCCAAAGCAATTTAATAATAATTTATCTCCAAAAATGAGGTGTCTGAGTTTTTACAACAGCAGGCTAATAACAAGCCTCTCCAACAATTAGAATTGTTTCATTGACCAAGAAGAACCCTGTTCTGCTGTAGCTGAAGCAGTCTCAAACTTGTACAACCAACCTGTACATGTCACTGTTCACTGGTGTCTGTTGTAGCCTTTTCCAGGGGCTGTAGTGACTTGTAGATGTTTTGTAATGGCTACCAAAACTTAGGGACAGACCCTGAATAGAACTCAGCTGTACTGAAACATGCCCTAGCAGGGCTCGAACCAGCAGTAGTAACCAGCAATGTGAAGAGAGAACCCAGTAGTAACCAGCAGTGTGAAGAGAGAACCCAGCAGTAGTAACCAGCAGTATGAAGAGAGAACCCAGTAGTAGTAACCAGTAGCAGTAGATAAAAACCAGCGAACTGTCTTTTAGCTCTGTCCCACGAGCTGTCATCCAAAACTACCACGAATTGTATGTTAGAATGATGAGTTTTACTTTTATTTATAGTGGAATAATTCCACTTAATTTGAGGCCGACCTGTCCTCACATAAAAATAAATTTATTTTTTATTTTTTATCCTCCAAAAATAAATACGAGGCCGACCTGTGACTTTTTCATAATTTTTATTTTTTTTCTTTTCTTTTTTTAATAATGAGTCTACCCATAAATAAATAAATAATGAGTCTTCTTCTAAATGATGGGTTCATGGACCAAGCCAAGCTATGCTTGGGTTTCATTTATCTTCAACAAGTTATCCAGGTGTTCTTCAAGGTCTTCATGCCCACTCCAAGCACATCATCATAAGGAGATAAATTAATTGCTTTACTTCACCCTCCTGTTGCCACCAAGACCAAGTGGAGGAGTAAACCACTTGCCCAGACCCGGTCTAGGGCTTACAGTGAAATCCTGGTAACTGACCAGGTGCCTCCATTCTCCCAGAGAATGGCTCTCAGCCCCAGGCTGAGCTTCCAGTCCCAAACTGGATCAATATCCTGGTAACTGACCAGGTGCCTCCATTCTCCCAGAGAATGGCTCTCAGCCTCGGGCTGAGTTCCCAGTCCCAGACTAGGTCAATATCCTGGTAACTAACCAGGTGCCTCCATTCTCCCAAAGAATGGCACTCGATGCTGCTCAGGAAAAATCAACAATGAATGGGGTCATTGCAATGCACGGGCTCTTTTGACGGCCTATAACTAAAGAAGACCTACTTCCCTCCATTATTGTCCACAACATCATTAGGGTTTGTCTGAAGGTGTATATAGTAAAACCGATTGGGTATATCTGATACCTGTCAAAAAACAATTGGGTATCTATGCAGTGAAGAGAAATCATTGAATTATAGAGTTAGTGTATCGGCTAGTAATCATTTGCTTCTGTATTGTTGAAAAATGTATTGGGGATACAGGGTTTTCAATGTGAAGGTCACTGGGTATACACAGGTATTTTCCGTGAAAAACCTGTTGGGTATACAAGGTCTTTCATGTGAAGATTCATTGGGTGTAGCTGGTTTATTTCTGTGAAAATTCATTGGCTTTATACAAGGTTTTTTGTGACAATTCATCGGGTACACAGTTTTTTTCTGCAAGTATCATTCGGGTTTCCAGTGATGGGCAGTAAGTGGAGAAAGGAAAAACGTGCCCTGGCATTGAATGGCTTCAGCAGGCATAGCTGCACCTCTTGTTCTGGACCTCTGATTCCTTCATGTTCTCCTTCCCCTCTGGGCTTCATATGAACAGGCAGCAAGACCTCCAGGGAGGGATTATTGTTTTGATATAATCTTTGCTTTAATTTACTCTCTCTCTCAGCCTCTTATTTGTGTTATTTTTGTCTTCTGATGCAGGCTTGCTTTTACAAGCACAAACGTATAGATCTAAGTTCATTTTATTTGATATTTGGGAAAATAATAGCTTTTGTTTGTCAGGCTGTTGAGAAGTCTTGTTTTCTTAAGTTGTTTCATGGGGAAGTTTTGTCTCTCTCGTTTGGATTGTTGGGATAGTGTAGCTTTTTTTATACATTCTGTAAGGTAAAATTCTTGATTTTCTATATTTATGTGACCAAGACCATGGTCTTTCCAACTGGGTCACTGGGTCATTAAAAGCTTCTGTGCCTGGCTGCCTTCTGTATACTGTTGTAATGACACCTTCTGGTGCCAAGTTCAGTACTGTTGTAATTGCACCTAGTGGTGCGATGCAATAAATAAATTATAATTTTGAAAGGGTCATTGAAGAATCTTTGTTTTCTGAATTGGGTAGTTGAAGGATCTTGTTTCTTGAGTTGGGTCATTGAGAATCTTGTTTTCTCTTGTTGTTTGGGTATGTGGATAATCTTATTTTCTGAATCTGGCAACTAAGAAATTTTCGTTTTCCTTTCTCTTTGTTTTGGTATCTGGATAATCTTATTTTCTGAGTTGGGCAACTGAGAAACTTTGTTTTTGACATTTGGGTGACAGAGATGTCTACCTCTTGGTTTTGGCCTCTGAAAATCTAGTTTTTCTCATTCAGGCGACTAAGAATCTTCAACGGTTTTTCCCCATTTGTTGTTGGAAATGTCCTTATAGCCTCAGTTAGGCTGCTGAGGAATCTGTTATTTCTCAATTGGGTCGATGAGCATAAGAAACTATTTAAGAAGTTGCTTTTCTTCTGAGTTTGTTTTCCTTTTTCTTTTCTGGTTTATTGTCAAATTTCAGCACTTGATTCATCAGTTTATTGAAAGATCCTGCTTGCCTTAGATTGGTTTGTGGAAAAACCTTTTTTTCTTGAACTAGGCCATTGTGCAATTGCTTTGTTTTAGATGTTTTGTTTCTTTTTAGGATTAGATCTGGTCTTATTGTTTATACATTTATCATTATTTATTTTCTCTGGCATGAAAAATATACAATGTATCATCACTTTTTGGAAATGATCTTTACAGCATATTGTATGTTTCCCTTCTTCCTTGCTACCTTTAACCACCTGCACTACTCAGTTTAATTGCATCGTTGAGTAATTGCTTTCTTTAAGATCTCATTTAGTTTACCCACTTTTGATTCAATATGATCATTGAGAAATTATTTTGATTTTGATCCTCTTTATTTTACTGTGGCCCTTTTATCCAATTGGGTTTTTCAGAAATTTCTTTGCTTTCCTCTGATTTCCTAATTTTGGTTGAACTAGGTTGTTGGAAAACTGTCATTGGAAATGAGAGCTTCTAACAGGGGCTACTCATAGATCCTATATTCTCTCAAAAATATATGTTAAATCACTTATCTGAAGGAGCAACCTTTGTATATCAAAATTCTCCCTTTTATTTGCTTTATGGAAATGTTTCCAGAGTCTTGAAAAGGGTCAAACTGTGCTGAAGAGTAGGCTTGAATATGTTTAGAATGCGTGGAAATCCTAGTGGTTTGATTGCTTTTTCAATTCTATGCTAGTCCTTTTTCCCACAAATTAGAATTGCTGAAGTCTTATCTTTATGACATCTCATTTCTACCCACAACAATATACATAGTAGTATCTGATATTTGAAAATTAAAATTCAATATCAAAACATTTCATTGTTGCTGTTGTTTTCTTCTCTGTTGTTGATTCTAATGGATGGTCTGACTGCTTCGAAACTGGAACAAAAGGAAAGGATGCATATATTACTGTTTAGGAAACCCATTCTATTTGAAAGAAATCTCCTTTGACAGAAGGTGGTCATATTTGTCTTACAGGGAATAACTTTTGGTGGCCACACCTTATCAGGGGCTCTCGAAAAAATTTCAAGTGATTAATTTCTCAGCAAAAACAAACATGAAATTAGGGCATGTCCAGTATGCCGAGCCAAGTGGAAAGAGTTTCCCTTACAAGGGCCTCTTTAAGAGCTGCTGTATTGCGGAACACAAATTAACACCTTGGATTGGCCACAACAGCAAGTTGGCTGCATGATGATATTACACCGTTTGCCACCTCCTTGCCCCAGACATCCTGAGGCTGCAAGACATGTTACAGGGCCTGCTGTTTTTGCTGATGATGTCTCCTTGGAGCATCGCTGAAGTGGAGAAAGCAGGTCAAAGGGAGAAAATGGGAATGAACCTACTTTAGTTGAAGTTGAGATAGCAGCAGGAAGTTCACAGGCTACAGATTTGAGAGGAAAAATGGTACAAGGAAGTGGAGAGCATCAAGACAGAGAAGTTTAGTACATCTGTGCAGTTAAAAACAGGGAAAATTTTAAGGATCCATAATTTTTGTAAAGTGTAGAAACCTTGGAGAATCTTACTAATTCATAAATTTCCAACCATAAAATGTTGGCGATATTTTTCTAAAAAAAATCAAATTTCTAAGGGTTTTATATTGTTTCTGGACAATTTGGGCGACTTTTAGAGTAATTGTTTTTTATCCCATGGGATTTGGGTGAATCAACTTAGAAAAAAAGGAAATTGGTGAATCTTTTTTTGGAAGAAAAGGTAAAAAATTAGCCCATGAGCTAAATTTCGCCCTTAAAATTTTCACTGGTTAAAAACGTTTCTTGAATTTTCTGCAATTCCATGTTTGGAGTTTCATGATAAATCCTAGTACATCTGAAAGTGCCATTCTCTAGTACATCTAGATGTCAGTGGGAGAATGGAAGGAATAAAAATTTGGCATTGTTGAAGCATGCTATGGGCTTTGTGATTCATAATCATGGCCCCATGGACCACCTTATGGCTGAGGGGGGTTGACAGTTTGCTTTCCAAGCAGCAAATGGTCCGGTTTCTGCTGGTGGAACCAAGGTCCAACATTGCTGAAGAATTGAAAAAAGGTGCTAAAGTGCTCACAGACCAGCGTGAGCAGAACCCTGTATGTGGTATTATTTTACTCTTGGATAGGTGGGACACATACAATGTGTGAAACTGCGGGCAGGTAACCACTATGCCAAATTCCAGAAGGATTTTGGATTATCAGTGCTTCTTGCCAGGATAAATAAGGCAACCTGCAGATCACTGTACACACTTATTGATTTGGGACTGATCATGATTCAATGTCCATGCACTCCATATCAGAGACTTCCGGTGGCACCCTTTACTTCGTTGAGAAAGAAAGTTTCATTCAAGATGCTTTTGCACGGTGCATTGGTGGTTTGCTCAGTGTGGTGATTCAAAATATGCAGCTTATTGTCACATGTGCAAGGTCAAGAGTGAATTGAGTGCCATACAAGTGGGCAGTTATGTAGGCAATATTCTAGACAAAGGATTGGTAAAGATTGGACACTTGTATGCAGAGGAAGAGAGGGACTACTTGGTTCGTGTTAAGCTTCCTACGTTTACAAAACCTGCAGATAGCATCATTGCTAATGAAATGAAAATGTTGAAGGTCCTTTGTTCCTACATCAATCCTTGTTCACAAGAAACTATTCAAACACCAGTGACTGAACTCATAATTCAATTTCCTGAATATGTTAGCAGCAACAAACAGGTTGTACACCTCGAGGTTGACAGGCAAAGAAACAGAGTATACACTGGAGAAACCATAGCAGAGGCTAGACCACTGGGAGACAGGTGATTTGACAGGTGTCCAGATTGTATTGGGGATTAGGAAAAGGGCTTAGCAGGCATCCCCAGAAGCTGAGGCTGGGGTCCAAGTCTGTAGTTCCCTTGAGGTCGAGTTGAAACAAATCCAAGATGGAATGGTAAGCAAGCAGTTGTATGGGAACTTGGGCCATGCATACGCTCTTTTAGGTTAAGAGATGTTAGCAAAGGCTGCCATTCGTTGGGAGAAGAAATGTTGAACAAATACAAGTTCAAATAAGTTGAATATTATGCAGGGTAGCTTATACTGTTTTTGTTTCATTTATCACTGCAACTAGACAATGAACTTACTAGCAATGTTGCAATCATCATGTCGGCCGAATGTATCATCAAGGGTCCGGAAAGGAACTTATTGGCAACATTGGGGAGGGGAAAATATCAGCAAACTTAATAAAATATAAAAATATTCAGGTTTTTTCAAATTTTTAAACATATGAAGCAACCCCCTCCCTCTAGCCCTTTTGTTCTCAATACCCTGCTTTCCCTCTTCAAACTGTGCAAACAAATTCAAAATCTATGTTTGATTTTTTGGTGATATTTTAAAGATACTGCAAGTTAATTTTTTCTTCTACATCTTTTATTTAATCATCACATTTTTCCTTGATACCTCGAAGCACTAAAATTTTGAGATCCATGTCATAAGCTTGCTATTTGTAGCATTGAACAAGAATTCACATTCCTTTTCAAGAGTATGCAGCTGTAGGCTTGTTTGCATCCCAAATTCCGGAGGAAAATCCCAATCTTCTCTGTTAATGAGCATTATTGGTGGAAATGTTTCAAGTTTCATTTTTAGGGATGTATCTGAAATTGTGAAATGGAAGTTTACTTTCGGTCTTCAGAATGTTCATTCAAGAAAATGGAATAAAGGCACCATTTCTGAGAAATCTGCTTCAAATTCCAAATTATTCTGGGCAATTCATCCAGATTCCAGGGTACGAAGGACTTGGCTTTACACATCATGCATTTTGAGATGTGAAATGTATTGATAGTTTAGTGGCTTGTGTAGTCTTGACTCAAGGTCATAAAATGATACTTTAATGGAAGAAAGTATGATGTCAAAGAAATAAACTGTTGAAAAGGAGGGTTATGAAGTAAGGGTGAAGGTTAGTAGGAATCAACAAACATGGGGTATGCAAGATTGAGTTCATGCTTAATTTTTAAATGAGGAATTTGCAGGACATGGTGATTTCACACACGTAGTTGCCTCTTATGAGGTAAATATAAACACATCTTTTTCTTTTCTAGTGCATGGAAATCCATGATTACTTCAGAAGGTATGATATTGTAAGAGGGCAAACCTTAAACACCAAACAGACTTGCCATAAATACTTGGAAAAAACCACATTTTTTGTATGCTCATAGCCCGATAGATAATAAGTAGGAATAACCTTGATCCCTGATGAAAAGATGATCACACAAAAAGTTGTCTCCCAATTCTATATGCTATCCAACATAAATAGATTTTACTTTATCATTATACCCTACAGCCTTAAAAATTTATGACGTTATAAAAAAATTATGTTATAAGAAAATATAATGCCGCTTCCAAAGTCCCAAATTTAAACAATACAATTTAAATATCAATTGTAATTTTGTCAAAAACTAGACTCCTGGCATATAAATCTATCATGTAAGTCACTAAATTGGCATATTTGACTCAAGCAGTTGTCCATCTTTGGATCTGTTAGAATTAATGACCCAGACAGCATTGACAATCTCTCTTTTAATAATGAATCAGCTCCTCTGCTCAAGTCCTTGTAGACATGAGAATAAGAAATGTGATCAAACATTCCATAAATCTCTTTCAAGTGAGTTGCCAAGGGAAATAAGGCCACATTATGATTATAATGATAATTTCTCATCCAGTTGATGACCAACAGTGAGTCCCTGTAAACTTGTAGATTATGCAACCCCTGGGTATAAGCCAACAAATTCCTCAAAGCCAAACAATGAGCATAATTATTTGTCATACTCCCTACATTGGCTTTGTACTTTATATAGTGAGTCTCGGAGCAGAAAAGTATGTACCCATTATAACAGATATTTTCATGTCCTTGGCATGTCTCATCAAAAAATCCCTAGGATGTATTCTTGTCAATCAAAAGCTCACCAGCCTACCTTGAGACTTTTCCACTGGAATTCATTTTGCAGGATTGGAAAGTTGAACAAACTTGAGCAAACACCTGAAAAGTTTGAATAAGTCTGTTTTCAAAATCGAATTTCCAGCAAGCCAAATGCCCCAAAGAACAAAAAATGGGACAGCTCTGAATTCCTTTAAATCACTTTGAAGAAACCAAGAATGTTGGCATTCCTCAAGCTGTTACCCAACCAAACATTATTATGACCCAACCATTGACCAATATCTTCCCAAATTTGTGAGCAAAAGGACATTGAATTACTAAATATGTGGCATTCTATAGCTCCTTTATACATGGAAGACAAATGCTTGGACCTTGCTATCTTTGTTTGGACCAAACCATACAATCATCATCATTTCTAATTTTGATATGGCATCCTTAAGTTATGACAAATACCCATCCCAAGCAATTGCCTGACCTCCCACAAGTCCTAAAGATGTGGTTGACATCTACCCTTTTCTTTATATATCAATGGCATCTTCATCAACCCCTTGCCTAGCCCTCTTTTTCTGATGATCTGTGGAGAGAAGACCTTGAACTAGGAAGCCCTAGTTTCCCGTGGCTGCACAATGCCTTCTTTTCAGGTTAGCTTTGTTACCATGTTAGAGTTTGCACTTTAATTCAATTTAACTAGGATCTTTAATAGAAAGAAAGACAAGCACAACAAAACACAATAGACACGATAATTTTCCTCAGGGAAACCATAAAGGAGAAAACCCTGCAACTTCCTCAAAGATAGATTTGTCAATAATACAATATCACAAAATGGAAAAACCCAAGAATTAGAAATCTTTTGCAGCTCTCTGTCTTTCTCCTCCAACGAACTTGTCTTCTCTCTCTTGCTTATACGAACTTGAGTGAGTAAGTGGTGTGTCCAAATGAGAGAGCAAAGCTCTCTATTTTTACTTTATGTTTGGGTGACCTTTTTCTTAATTAGGTCGGCTTGACTAACTTGACTGGGCCGACCTGTCCTAGGGAGACTTAATAATACATTTTACATTTGCCTTTTGGGGTGCTATTGCCCCGACTTACAATGGTGGTTTTACCTCAATGACCTTGCATGACCAAACATAATAATGACATCCTCGAACAGAGGAAAAACATCTTCGTCGGAGGTACAAGTAAAATACAATTAATAATATAAATATAAAATACAAAATGAATATCTTCCGAAGTTACATTTGCAACAACATTGCATGTGTGGAAGAAAGATTATAAATATTGTTTATGGAAATTGAAATAAATATTTTCACACAATCTAATTTCTTGAAGGGAATCCTCATTTCAAAAATGTATAGGGAGGTTCTAAGTCCCACAAATTGGAATAGAGGATAAGACTCGTGTTTAAATTAAAGATTTGGTGTGAAGGACACATGAACAACTTAACATCATCCCAAAGCCAAGGACCATTTCCAACACCACCTCTCTATAGTCAACTTTTGAATTTTCCACAATGAAAAAGCCTTAGTAAAAGGATGATTCATAAGAAACCCTTGTAGAGAAGGGCATACAAGGTTTCAAAATCAAACGAATATCTGTCAACTTTGTCCAAATGGCATTAAATAAACAAATCAACAAAGGAGAGATAAATAAGCTTCTTTGGCTTTGATAACTCAATAAGAGTTGAGCTTAGTAATTGGAGAACTAAGGGGGTTTTCCACATGAAGGCCAACTCACATTGTAAGGGATCTTCGAAGCCTAATAATGTTGTCTCTAAAGGAAGCAAGGCCAACCTGTTTTTTGAGCATGGTAGAGCACTAAGGAACATATGTCCCCCAAAACACAACAACCACCTAGTTGTTTTTGAATGGATCAACACCCTTCAAAGGATGGGCCACAATAGCTCCCTTTAAAATAAAAGGAACAAAGTATATTGACACATATAACAATGGAGAAAAAGAGCCTTTCATAAGAGAGGTGAATGATTTTATCCCCTCCAATCAGGGGAACTCGAACTTGCAAAAAATATTCCCCCAATATAGGAATGGAGACCACGATAAAACTAGATAGAATAAGTGGAAACATAGCTTTGTTATAGAGCTAAGGTTGGCTAGGAGGTGGCTAGACAAAAGTTGGAGAGACAAATTTGAACATTCCTTATACGAGATCGCCCCAAGGATGCCGAAGGCATCCAGGGGTCACATATCGACCATATACCCACCCTGATTCGAGGAGTGGAACGCATTAGCTGTCCCCTCCGGTTGGAGAGGAAGGGTCGCTCCAAATTCTTACCCTTCGGAAGCAATCCCAAAGTTATTCAAAAGGTTTCTTACAAATAATTAAAAAAAGTTGTTAGTTTCACTAATGGCATTATTGTGATTGTGAAATGTAACATGTAGTATAAATAAATAACTAATACTTCTTTATCTTAATTGGTTGTTCTTTTAATAATACTTATTATTACTTGTGTTACTAAACTTGTGATTGTAAATGATGAATGGAACAATATATTATTGGAGGAGGCTAGACGTTGAACTAGTCCATGTAATCTGGATGCAAAAAACAATGTAGTGGAAGGATATGGATGATGTCAGTTTAAGGGTGAGATATAATAGAAGATTTAGGAAAACGATTTTAGAAAGAATAATGATAACAATGTAAACATCAGTTAGAGGCAAACATGAGGAAAATTAATCGATTACAAATATTTGACAAATTTTATTGCATGAGGTCACTCGTGTGTGTGTGTGTAGATCAACATGATAAGAATATAGGAGAAAAAATGATAAATGCAAGAAGATCAAAGGAGAGGAGTGACAACTTTTGTAGATTGTGAGGAAGGGACAACAAATTTGATAAAGAGGAAGAAAAATGTGGTATTGTTTTATGGTATTCATCAACGACGAGGTGTTCACTAGGTGTTTGGGGTTGGGACTAATCCCTTTTGACCTGCCCAAGAATAATGGAGCAACATGCTATGTTTCAATGTTGTGCCCTTCTTCAAGACTAAGAAACATCCACATCGTTAAGCATTTATAGTTGTTGCACTTTGGTCTCGAACTTGTTGCCTCCTAGAGCCCCAAATGATCAAAGGAGGTTTGGCAAAGGCCTAAGCCTTATTTTAGGATGAAGGATGGAACATAATACCAAGAATATATGTATTTAAGAAAAAGATAGAGTGAATTATGGGCAATGGTATGTAGGTTGACGATTATTTTGGACATACACACACACGCACACACGTGTGTGTGTGTGTGTGTGTGTGTGTGTGAGAGAGAGAGAGAGAGAGAGAGAGAGAGAGAGAGATGTGACACACACACACACACATCCGTGTGTGTGTGTGTGTGTGTGTGTGAGAGAGAGAGAGAGAGAGAGAGAGAGATGTGTGTGTGTGTGTGTTACATGTAACCAAGCACCCCATCCTCCATCCCATAAGAAGGGTGAGATATTCTTCATTTCTCATAGAGAGCCTCAGTATTCAACATTAGGTCACTCATGAAGAGTGAAGCATGTCACAAGCATAATTTGAATCAGGTTGGGGAGAATATTCATTCTTCTTATCAACCTAATGAACTACACCCAATTGATGCCCAATATATATATATATATATATTCTTTGTTTTTCTCTATTCACCTCACCCCTAAATGATTACATCATTGGCAAAATTATTAGTTGAAGACAATGGATAAAATGTGGAAAACTTGATGGGATTTGAACTTAGTACATAAATATATCTATAATGCTTTATAATTTATAAGCATACTACGAAAACCATGTTTAAAAAATGGTGACTAAGAATGAAGTTATGAAGGGTTTAAAAAATAAGTGTATGTTGGCCAACTAGTTAATCCTTTTTCATTTTTCCATTTCTTCTTGAACCTATATTTAAGGTAAATGATTTACCTTACCTTTTCCATTGAAATTGTGTGCCTCTTCCAAGTTCTTAAAGATGGTCACAAATTTGGGATCAAATTCTAAAAAATAAATATATCACAACACAATTATGAGATATCTCTAAAAAATAAATATACCACAACACAATTATGAGATATCTCTAAAAAATAAATATATCACAACACAATTATGAGATATCTCAAATGGTGACTAGGTTTAATGGTTAGGACCATATATATGTATATGCACACATAAAAAGTGATTGATAAATTATGCTTTCTAGTGGGTGACAAATACTATATGTGTGTATTTTTATATCCATACATATATAAATAAAGTGTTATCATTATACCATTAAAAATATGATAATAACAATCTAAGGGTGTTGTATAAATCATGTATTGAAAAAGTTTAAAGCTATTCATGTGATTGTGACTTGGGGTATATGGATTTCTCAAATTGCAGTGCTATTTGATGACATAAATATTATTTCTTTACAATGTGATGTCTAATCTAAATCTATATTAGATAGTTTTCCTCAAAATAGTGGATCTATATTAGATAGTTTTCCTCAAAATAGTGGATTTATATTAGATAGTTTTCCTTAAAATAGAGGAAAGTAGTGGTTAAGGTGATTAATAGATTAGGTGTTGATTTTTTGATGGGGTTAGTCAGTGAATCTATTTTATCTGTAGAGTTGTTGGGGTCATACACCTTAATGATTCCCATATCTCTCAAATTCAAAATAGACCTCAATATAGGTGCCAATATTAGTTTTGCAGAGTTGTTGTGTTAGGGCCCCACTCCAACCCCCTTAAATAGATAGGTTATTATGTATTGAGGCCATCTATATTAAATAAGGTCTATAAAATAAATATTTTGTAAAAACAATATTTGTAAGAAGACTTTCTGGAAGGTCCACCTACTAGAAAGTTCCTTCACTAAGAAGGCTTACTTGAAGGTTCCCCCTACTAGAAAAATTCTTCATGGAAATTATATAAAGGACTAGGAGCAATGCACTAAGATGTCTTGTGAAGTATGTTATAATTGGAGCTTTACTCATTTGAGGGTTTCCCCCCCCAAGAGGCCAGTGAACTTTGCTTTCCCATTAGTAAAGGTATAGTTATTGTGATATTTGTTTATCTATAACTGTCTATTGTTGTGATAATTATGTCTTTTTCTTTCTAAAATATTGCTTTATTTGTGTTATTCATGCTCTAAATTTCTTATTTTGATATTAAGGTACATAACATCTTTTCAAAAGCTATTTTTTGCATTTAGTTTTCTTTCTGTAAAGTGACAGAAGAAATGTTTTTATTATTTTAACAACAATTTATTTTCTTTAAAATATATATAACCATTCTAAATAATAATCAAGAAATTCAGAAACAATTAATTATAATTTCAACACCATAAGATAAATATTTAAAAAGATCTAATCCATCATTTAATTAGCTATATTACATATGTGCATAACAAAAATGTGCATTTATAGATATGAAACGTATATGTTACACAGATGATTGTTGGTCTCTTGGAGGCTACACTCTAGTGCACTTGGATGGAGAGGAAACCTTGTGGTTGCAACCACGACATGTTAAAACTTGAGCTCACCCTCACGTCATGTACATGGCCTATCCCTTAACCCCATCCTCTTCCACGTGGAAACTTCCAGCAATGCCCCTCCAATGCAACAAATTATCTTTATATAGTGTATAAGGTCCAAATACCGAAAAATAATGACTTTCCACATTTACATCATAACTCATAACTGATACAAATAATAATAAAATTGATTTTATTTAATCTTTCACATAATTTCCATTTTTTTATTCTTTTATTTTCAAAACTCTTTTCTTTTTTTTTTAGTCAATTCTCATTAGCTCATTTTGTTAAGGTATGGGTTTCGTTAGCAAGGCGACCCAAGTTCAATTCTCCTTAGGGGTGAGCAAGTTAGGAGGAGACACCCAAAATCCAACCAGTTGAGGATTGGTGTGGCCCAGGCCAGGTGCAATCCCCAGGTGATTTTGACGGCTTAGATACCCTTGGGTCATAGTTTCTTAGACCAAAGGCCGCTCCCACAAGTCGGGGAGATTTGTAGCAAACAAAAAACTCTTTTCTTTTTCTTTTTTTTATTATTTATCACATGGAAAATTGGTCTCTAACATTCTCCCTTTCTTTAATTGTTGATTTCCTCAGTAGCCTTGTCCTTATCAACATCAAAATTAATGACTAAATAAGGATATTGTTTTTTAATCAACTCAAAATTTTCCCATGTTGCATTGACGTCATTACAATATGTCCATTTAAGTTTCACTTCCTTAATTTTTTTGTTTCTTAATTGTATAATTATTTTATCTATAATTTTTTCCGGTTCAACCGTAAATTCACATCTAGGTTCTATTTCATTTGTTTTTCAATTAATTATGTGCATGGGATCTGAGATATATATCTTAAGGATGTTGACATAGAACACATTATGAGCTCTACTTAATTGAGAGGGTAGTAATAATTCATAGGCCAATTTTCCTACTTTTTTTTGGAATCTCAAAGGGACCGCAATACGGAGTTGATAATTTAGCATACTTTCCAATATTAAAGGAACCCCACTTAGGATTGACCCTTACAAAAATGTTGTCACCCACTTGAAACTCATGAATGGACTTTTTAGATCAACCCAACTTTTGTACCTATCTTGTGTCCATTTAATATTTACTTTTTTCCCTTTTAATTACCATTTCCACTTATTTAATTTAGTTTCATTCCCATACCATATTTTTTTGGACGAGATTAGACCATGACAAAGATTTATTAAAATTTCTACCATACACTGCCTCAAATGGTGACATTTTATTAGTAGAATGGTGTCTTTGATTGCAAGTAAACTCAATCAAATGTAAATATTCTTCCCAATTACTAGGATTCTCAGAGGTATACATTTGCAACATATCTTCTACTATTCTATTTGGGTGATATGGAGTACTAAGGCTAATGTCTTATCCTAGTTCTCGAAAAAAAATATTTCCAAAATGACGAAGTGAATATGTGTCTGTGTTAGATATGATTTCCTTAAGAAGTCCATGTATTTGAAAATACCTTTGAGCTATCTTTGAGGTTGTGGATCTGATTTTGGTTAGTGTGAAATGTACCATCTTTTGTTAATCGATCCATTGTAACTAAAATAGTATCATGTCCCTTTTTATTCTTTGGAAGTCCAATGATAAAATTCATACTTATTGATCTCATTTCCAGCTAGCGACTTTTAATGATTGCAACAGTCCAAGAGTTCTACATTGTTATACTTTACCTGTTGACAAGACAAACATTTTTGTACGTACTCCTATATGTCCTTTTTCATCTTAGGCAAACTTATAATTTTTTCTTTATAAGGAAATAGGTTTTAAAGAACCCATAGCGACTTACTATAGGTATATCATGAGAATATTTAAGTATTTGTTTTTATATGTACAATACTGAGAATATAAAGCTTGTTTTTGTAATACAATAATCCATTATTATCTGGTGTATAAAGCTTGTTTTTGTAATACAATAATCCATTATTATCTGGTGTATAATTAGTTGGTTTTTCTATGAGATGAGCTTTTTCTTGAGGATTATTTAAGTGCTAATATATTATTTCAAAGTACGGGTTAATGGGTAATTGTCTCCTAACTCTATGTTCTAGATTTGTTTGAATCAATGAGATACAGTTTGCATAAAACCTCTTCCTACTAAGGGCATATGCCACTTTATTTTCTTTACCAGGAACATATTGTATATCAAAATCATATACTTATAGTACTTCCATCCATCGGCATTGTTTCATGTTAAGTTGGGGTTGTTTAAAAAATATGTTGTAAACTTTGATGAACTGTTTTTAGAACAAACTTATTTTTTAATAAGTAATGTCTCCAAATTTTTAGAGCATGTATAATTACTAATAATTCTAAGTCATGAGTCGGGTAGTGTTCCTCTGATGCTATTAGCTTTCGGGATTCATAGCATATAACCCTTTATTCTTGCATTAATACACCACCTATTCTTGATTTACAAGCATCAATGACCACTACATATTTTCCCTTAGGATTAGGTATACAAAGTACATATATCGTTGTTAGAGATTCCTTGAATTTGGCAAAGCGTCCTTACAATCATTAGTCTATTTAAAGGGCATATTCTTCCTTACACAAAGTATATATCGTTTAATTTTCGTTAAAATCATATTTATACATCCCCTCTTTTTTCATTATTTGTTTCCTCTTTATCTCTCTGACTAGTGCATCATTACTTGATCTCTAACAACATGAATAAGATCCATGGTGGGAGGAATAATTATAAGAAAATAAAAAATATGTCCTTAATTTTAGATATGGAAATATCATATTATATCACAACTATATATAATTAAATATTATAGCTTACCTTAGTTAACATCATGTAAGAACACCACCGGATCCGGGTGTGAATAGGGTAAGAACATAGGAGACAAACGGAACACGTGGTGGGGAGGTTCCAACACGTGGGTAAAATTTATCATAATGTGAACCAAGGTGGTCTTACCTCATTAAGGTCGGAGGAATGAAGCAATTACGAGGGAAGTATTGTTAATTTATGGAAAAAGCTGGCGTGGTTGGAGGAATATATGCGAGCGAATATAGTTAGAGAACATTGGGTTTCTAGGAGACCAAGAGCACTCTACTTCTGTGAAGAACCTGCAATAATTAATTAATGAAAACATACGAAATAGCAGAAATAACAGAACTCAGAATCCTTTTATATTGATCGCAGACCACTTCAAGGGGCAACCTCCTTTGAGCAAGCTCAATACAAATAACTTCACGGTGCCTTTATTGGTCTCAACACAAACTTATATACTAATTCTAGGCGCAAATAACATGGGTCAATACCATGTGTCAATACAAACCATGGGCCAATAGAAACTATGGATCAACAATTACTACGGGACGACTTACAAAGCATATGCGTCCAACAACAATAAGATAAACTATGGATCAACAAATACTATGGGACGACTTACAAATCATATGCGTCCAACAACAATATATTAACAAAGTAAATAGAAGGGTTGACATGGGTTCCTAACATCCCCTCTCCCTTAGAAAAAGATTTGTCCTCAAAGCTTTAGATGTGGAAATTGATGCAGAATCTGAAGGAGTGGTTCCCCCGTAGCATCCGCGGGTTGCATTCCGGGCCACTGACACCTTGTGAGGTTCAAGGAGGGTTGCTTGGAAGGCTGTAGATGAAGAAGAACCATATCAGCTACGTGAAAAGTGCTCTCGGAACAATGGTGATTGGCTTGTTTTTTCAGTCAAATTCTTGCCATGTGAAGATTGTCCTGCAGAATTAGAAGAATCTGATCGTGGTTTCGAAGAACCAAGTCAATCGCTTGAATTGGGGAGCTGCTGAGGGTGTATGGAAGAAGAATTGGCGGTGCCTGTCCATAGACTACTGCATATGGTGTCCTTTTATATGTGGCACTGTATCACTGGAGCGCTTCTAGGAAATCCATAGAAATAGTTGTCCAAATCTGTGTAGGGATGGGCAAGGGTTCGAACAGTCCCAAAAGGAGTGTCGTTTCACCCTTGTTGACCTGGAAAGTATCACAATCAACCACCATCTGTTAAATTGTCATTTTCAGTCACTACCAAAAGAAGTTACATTGTTCCCGGTCATTCATTTTGAGGAACCCAGAGTGCTCTGCTGATGAAGAAGCATGGAGTTCATAGAAGAGATAGCCCTGTTGAACAGATTGCAACCAATTTGGAACAAGCAGAGAAATAGCTGTAAGAGAAACCGGGTCATCAAATGTGCGAGAAGGAGCATCTGCCACCATATTGTCCTTACCCTGCTTGTAAGTGATCGCATAGGCATAACCCATGAGTTGGATAACCCATTTTAGGTGTGTTGGGGAGGAGACCCATTGTTGCAGGAAATTTTCCAGACTCTGGAGATCAGTCTTGATGCAAAAATAATTCCCTAATAGGTATGGCTGCCACTTCTGTACTGCATGCAAAATAGCCATCATTTCCTACTGAGATGTAGATGCGGCTAAATTCTTACCGGAAAGGTCTCTTGAAGGCGAGAAGCCCACTAGTTCAGCAAGGACACCTGCATATCTATCCAAGGAAGTAGGGGAGACCATTGATAGGTGCATTTGAATGGAATGGAGTTGAGCGATGACACCATGTGAATTCTTCTTAAGGATCTTTTCCAGGCGATGTGAACTGATGATGCGGAGAGACCCTTGTTGTAAGCCCTTAAATTTGTGTTGTTTCCCATTGACTGAAAACTGCATCCAAAGTTCAGCAAAATCCCATAAAATGGGGCCAAGTGTGCATAACCATTGAACGCCCAAAACCACATCACATCCGCCTAAGGACAAGGCAAACATGTCAGAGCGCAAGTTATAATCTTCCAGAGAGATATGCACATTGTGACACTTTCCCTTGCAAGGTAAGGTGCCCCCATTGGCAACCATGACTTCAAATTTGGAGCAAGGATGGACAAAACAATCAGCTTGTTTGGCGATCCGGGGGTCAATGAAGCTATGAGTGCTACCTGAATCAATGAGTATTGTAAGAGGAAGCTTCTTGAAGTAATCCCTGACCCGCATTGTTTGGGGGGAAGTGACGTTGGATAAAGCATGGAGAGATATCTCTAGTTGGTCGTCCTGAGATGGGGGGTCAATAGGCGGCTCCTAGATGGTGACCTGATCATCCATAGTATCTGGAGCTTCTTCACCCATTTTAGAGGCAGGCGGAGAATCCATATCCAAGAGATAGAGCTTTTGTTGAACACATCTATGTCCTCGAGTGAATTTCTCATCACAATTATAACAAAGCCCTTTTTCTCTGCATGCCTGCATCTCAGTTTCAGACAAATGCTTGATAGGAGTTGGTCGAGAAGCTGGCGGGATGGGAGGTCGTTGAGAACCCATATTTTGAAAGGGAACAAAAGTGGCTTTGGAGCATTGTTGGGCTGCAATCTTGTCTTCTGCCAACTTAGGAAACCCTAGGACTTCCATCATTGTGTTGGGACAAAACATTTTAACCTCTGACCGGATTTCATCCTTAAGAGCACTGATAAAACAACTCCTGTAGAATTCATCAGAAAATCCTTTTGTGTGATGAGCTAGTTTCTCAAATTCTGTCTGATACTCTCTCACAGTGCCACTTTGACGAAGTTTAGTGAGTGCTCCGGTGAAGTCATCAAAAGCACTAGGACCAAATCGTTGCAAAAGGAGTTGGCAAAATCTGTCCATTTTGGCTCGTCATGAGCCTTGATGTACCAACAGTACCATTGAAGGGCTTCCCGTTCCAAATGAAAGGATGCAAGTGGAACTTTTTGGACATCAAAAGTATTATGCAGATTGAAATACTGTTCTGTATGATATATTCATCCAGTCGGATCAGTACCATTGAAGCAAGGAAATTCAAGCTTTGGACCACGGAAATTGCTGGAAGAAGAGAACCCATTGGTTGCAAAAAATTCTTGCTGTCGGTGATTGTTCATGGCTGAATGCTGAAGATGGAGGTTGAGAAATTTTTCATCAATATCTTGGAGTTTGTTTTGGATGGCTGCAAGTGCTTCCTCCATGGTTTTTGCACCTGCGCAGGTGACAACCATAACCAGGAGTTTTATTTATTTATTTATTTTGGTAATGGATAGAAAAACACAAACAAAAGCTTATTTAGTAAAGGGAAATTTGGATTTGGGAAAAACTTGGAGGGGTAATTGGGGTTTGACTAGGTTTTGGACACTTTCTGATGGACAGGGAAGCAAAAAATGGGGATTTCAGAAGCGGGGTGAAGGAATGAGAAAATTTGGCAGAGAGGGACAAAGAAGCAGAATTAGGAAAGGAACTCTGTGGTAAAATTTGAAGGCGATTAGGTGAAATCCGAAGAAGTTATGGAAAACCCTAAAAATAGACAAATGTGGGATTTCGGTCTTTGGGAAGTAGAATTTGGGATAGGGTCCTCAGGAATGAAATATGCAGAATGGGATTACAGGGGTGTCAGGGAAGTTTCACGGGAAATGGAGTGAAAACAAGGGAGATATGGCAAAAAAATAGAATAGATCTGCAATGGCGCGGAAGGGATCTGAAACAGATAGATCTGCAACGGGGCGGAAGTGATCGAAAACAGAGGGATCTGAAACGACACTGAATGGATCGAAACGACTGGATCTGGAATGGCTTTCAGAATGGATCTGAAACGGCTGGATCTGAAACAACGCGGAAGTGATCGGCAACAGTTCAACTGAAAATAGATATGGACCCCAGGTATGTGCGGCTTCCTAACAGTTCAGGGGTTTCACTTGGCCACCAATGCTGTCTGACGGCTTGCGTATTGGGGTAGTACCCCTCACTCCACGGCTCAGGTAAAACTGATAACTGCTTTGCCACAAACGACAGCTCTTGGTTTACCTCACGGGTGGGAACTAATCAATCAGGTAGGGGTCGTTCCCCTTTTCGCTGGAAGGTCCTCTCAATGGGCCAGCTACTTTGGGGTTCCTGTGGTACTCCTCACAATGAGTTTTAGGGCTTATGCCCAAGTACTTCCCACAGTTAAGCGGATAGGGATTATTCCCAGATCCGAAGTTGCAACAGATGCGAAAAAAAAATTTGGCTGAAATTTCACCCAATGAGCTCAAGAAAGTGCTCTGATACCAGATGTGAAGAACCTACAATAATTAATTAATGAAAACACATGAAATATGAGAAATAACAGAACTCAGAATCACTTTTATATTGATTGCAGGCCACTTCAAGGGGGCAACCTCCTTTGAGCAAGCTCAATACAAATAACTTCACGGTGCCTTCATTGGTCTCAACACAAACTTATATACTAATTCTAGGCGCAAATACCATGGGTCAATACCATGTGTCAATACAAACCATGGGCCAATAGAAACTATGGATCAACAATTACTACGGGACGACTTACAAAGCATATGCGTCCAACAACAATAAGATAAACTATGGATCAACAAATACTACGGAACGACTTACAAAGCATATGCATCCAACAAAAATATACTAACAAAGTAAATAGAAGGGTTGACACGGGTTCCTAACAACTTCAGAAAGGTACAAGGGTCCCTTGCCATTGCTATTTCAAGGTATTCCTTGCTCCATGTAAAAACAATTTTTATATAATGCAAAAAACCATTCTTTCATTGATATGCTTGTTGAAAAATGTATGCAATATTAGTTTAGATTTGTTTCATGCACATGTTAGTTTATTTTTTTTATTTTTATTTTTGTCATTTATTTTATTTAGTTTGCATCCTTCTTTAAACTCTACTTTGGTTTGCTTAAAATTTAGTAGGT
Organism: Larix kaempferi; assembly: GCA_027924585.1. NCBI lineage: Eukaryota > Viridiplantae > Streptophyta > Pinopsida > Pinales > Pinaceae > Larix > Larix kaempferi. The sequence continues at coordinate 6,390,711 of BSBM01000511.1, forward strand.
TCCTTTTGGCATGTTCTGGTGTGAAAACACCAGCAACAGTTTTTGATGACTCCACCGGGTTCGATCTGTGGTTTTGTTTGACCACCTTTTCTGGATTATTTTTGTTTTGTTTTTTCAATCTTTCTTTGTTCGATTCATCTTGATTTCAAACTGTTTGTCGCCATCTGTCAGATTCGGATCAGAAAACTAGCTTGAATTCCCCATTCCGATCCTTGTCAGCACTCTGTTTTTCAATTTGTTTTCTTTTCGGCTAAGGTTGCACCTGCTTGGAAATTAAGAGCGACCCAGGTCGCACCTTTCGCCTTGTTTTGAGCAACCTGTCACTTCAAAATCCTCGATAAGTGCAACCTGCCTATTCCAGGTTGTTTTCTGCCCAGTTCGCACCTATTTACCTCTTAAATGCGACCCAGGTCACCCCTCTTTCTCAATTAAGTGCGACCTATCACACGAAAACCCTTGATAAGTGTGACCTATATGTTTTATGGGTTGTTCTACTCCCATTGCGACTGTTTTTCAGTTCTGTGTGACCCAGGTCACTTATATTGTTCCTTCAATAGTTGCGAGCTGTGACTGTTTTTTCTTTCTTGATCCATTTCTAGTCCCCCGGACCCTCTTTCCAGCCTCTACCCTTTGCATACTACTTTTATTTTTCCACTCATGTTTGTTTGCAATTCCCTTTTTTGTTCTAGTTGCGGCCATTTTCTTGTTGTATTTGTCTATAGATCTGCCTTTCTAAAATCCTTATAGTGAAGAGAAATATGCTTCTTGAGTATTTGCTACATCTTTGGGTGAGATTCAAATCTCTTAGGATTGCATTGTTCTTTTTTCAGTTAGTTGTGTGTTGAAAACTGATTGCTTGTTTCTACTTTGAAATTAAATGCTTAGCCTTAGTTGAAATAGATGCCATAAGAAATGTTTTTACTGTAGTAATGTTTATCATTTCCATTAAGCATTTATTTTTTAGCTTTATATCTGGGTACACACCACATGCGCACACATTTCACACCCTAAAATTAATGCTTGGTTTATGACCACAAGCTCAGCCTTAATTAACCTTAACACAACAAATATTAACCTCACTTGAGGACCAAAAAGAATTTTGTAGTAAGGTTAGGACATTGGGGATATGCATCCAAATAATTCCCCTTTGTCATTTACATTTGAGACATAACACTTGTCCTTTTAGAGAACCAAAATCCTCTAGTTTTTGTGGACACGGTTGAGATCGATTCATGGGGGGGGCTCTCGTTTCATGGGGGGGGCTCTTGTTTCATGGGGGTAACTGGAAATATTGGAACCAGAAGGCTGGGTGGAATGTTGCTCTACACTTGGTGTTGAATATCATCCATATCGCTATCTTCGGACTGAAGCTGCAGGTAAGCTTTCTTGACTTGCCCTGAGCGAGGTAGCTTAGAATCCTTTCTTTTAGGACTCTTTTACATGGGATCCCCTTTGGTAAGGGGATATCCCTAAGCCATATTGGTCTTCCATTTTGTTTTTTCGGTCTGCGGATTTCATCACTGTGCAGGGGAAATGATTTGTGAAGGTTTCCATCTTTTAGATAGGTGACTGCTTGCTCCTTTATATGATAGTTTAGAAGGTCATTTTCTCTTTATAGGAGTGCTTCTTGTTGGATTTGTGGCCATTATGTTGTAGCTCATTTATTGTCACACATGGTTGCAGTGGGTTTTTGGAGCCTGTTGTTAGCCTGACTGCCTCTTTGTTGTGATATCCTCTTGTGCATTCAGTTGCATTGGTAGTTTTTGAGATTGAGATCATACCCGTTTAGTGTTACGATCCTATCACTATAGCTCCTCTGAGATACTCTCATATAATTCCGGGGAAATCGCCACAGTATGTTTTCTTAGACCACACGCGTAGGATGCCAGTTCAACACACTTCACCGTCTCTGGAACCACTTCCTGAGACATCTGAGTTTGATTCTGAATCATATCAGTCAAAGTCACCCATACACTCACCCATGCATAACTGGATGGTAGGAAATATGCCAACTCCTTTCGTTGGGGGAACCGTTGGTGGTTGAAGTGGAGACAACCCTACAGTGGCTTCCACTACCAACACAGTCATTGGTTCCTACCAACAAGGTCATTGGTTCCACAGGAAGCACCATTCCAGGTGGCTTCCCCACAAATGCCACTACAACCCACACAGTTCTTGGTTCCATAGTGATTTTGAATCTGGGTGGCAGTATCCCCACGATCCCAGCTATGACAACCACAGTTGTCAGATCCACAGTTGCCTCCATGGCTAGCACCATTGTTGGTCCTTCCATGTCTTATCCTACTACTATTTTGTCATTTATGGCCAGTATTAACCTACCTGATTTGGTTAGACTGACCAATGACCCTATTAGACACGATCCTACCTAGCCCCCCATGCCTACCGAAATCCCGTAAGACATCCCAAACTTTGAAGGGAAGGTGGGGGAAGACCCCCATAACCACATCATGTATTTCCACTTATGTTGTTCCTCCATCGGCCTAGTGGATGATTCCATTAGATTGTGACTCTTTCAGAGAACCCTCACTACTGTTGTAGTTAAGTGGTACATTGATCACATCTTGATTTTGCGTCCTTAGCCTAGTCCACTTTCCTGCAATTTTTTCAATTTCTTGTTATGTATGACACCGGAGTTAAGATCCTCCTGTCTTTTCAACAGAATTACTCCACACACATTATGGACCACATCCATGACTAGCATAGACATCGAACTTTGTGTAAGATAAAACTCGACGATAGGATATTCCTAGACTGGCTCCTCAAGTCTCTCCTCCCCCCCATCACCAAATATGTGGCTTCTAAATTCCCACAGTATGAGGAAGAATCAATCCTTAAGGCACAATAGTTCGACATGATTTATGCACAGTCATGCTACTTGTACACCATTTTCCCTAACACCCCTCGCAGAGACTCCTCTCAAAAGGATCCATCGGGGGCATCTCATGATGCAAATGTTGTTATTGGTATTATCACATCCCAATGTCGACCATATACATATTCACACCCAATGAGGACCAATTACACATACGACAATGCCCCTAGCGTATCACTCTTTATTATTTTTGTGGAAAAAGTTCTATCCTTGCTCCACCCGACGATACTAGATCTAGATACCTTATATGATCCCGACTAAAAACTTTTTCACTCACCTTCGTCAATTCCTTCTGATCTCATCCCTCACTTCGGATCGAGATATTTGGTCACGTATTGATACGAATGACATATTTTCATAAAGATTTGGTAAATATCTGGTTGATCTAAACAAAGAAGAAGGGAAGAAAGACCATTTGGAAAACAAAGGGATAAATGATCTCCTTCCTTCAAATTGATTTTCACATGTGATTTGGAAAAATAATTTCATGATTTGTTTGTGCAGATCCCGATGGGCTCATTTCCCACACCGTGTTATGGAACTGATTTATCCCATGCGTCATCTCATTCAGGAGCAACACCCTATTATGTTCCTCGGACCCCTACCTTTCACGTCCATGGACCTTCCTATTAAGGACCTACATATGGTGGCACTCCTCAATGTTGTGCACCACCCATGACCATTAAATCCTATTATCCTTGTCCCAACACACCGATAGTAGCTCCAATACAAGCCTCTCCCCAAGCTTCACCTTTTCAATAAGGGCAAGTTTATGCGCAGCAGAACCTGTCGCCAAACCAACCCCCAATACCCAACAAGGGAAGTCTAAGCAGATAAAAGGTGGGAATAAAGGAAACAATCAACACCCGAGAGGGGGAAGACTACCTACAAGCCCCCTTGAAAATCATGGAGCTAATCCTACCAATCAAGACCCCAATCAACCGCCAAAGCCGGGAAAGAACTCAGAGTAGCGGACCAATCACCCGTGTTCTTTTTACAATGTCTATGGGCATTACTTACATCACCACCCCCACTTGACTAAAGCTCGACAACTTTAGGATGAGGCTAATTAGCGAGAAGTTATTTTTGCCCCTCTGTTGCATCCTAACCCACCTCAACTTGTCCAACAACCGATAGTGTTGCAAAACCCTTTACCCACTCAAGGGGTATTTGCATCATATCCCATGGTGACGTATGTCGCATCCTTGAGTAAGTCTCTCGATTGAGGAGTGCAACAACTTGTAATGTTGCCTTTTGATGTCAACCTTCAAACTCACCACAACCAATATGGTTCGGCTACCAAAACCATCCCCATTGACAAGGTCATCGACTCCACCCCTATGGACCAGTATTTGCATCTACTTACACCCCCGACTGATGGGTTTGCCAAATTCCCCAAATTTCCTTTGTGTCGCATTGCAAACAATCCCAATGCTCAAGCTGCTCTCAATTATGGCATTGTAGACAATTTGGCCCAATATCCCGCCGCCATGTCAACTTTGGAGGTTCTCAAGAACTGCCCCACGCAACGTAAATCTTAGTGTTTTCTTTAGGTGCGATCAATCTGTCTTATTCATGTTTGATCACATTCAATTTGGATCAGTCAGAGCTCGGCATGCCTTCATCCATCACGTTCCAAATTATCGCGTCAATACGGAACTTAGTCATCCATCGATGCATTGTCGATGAGGGTGCATCCACATGTTTTATGTTAGAATTTGTTTGGAAAAAAATTGGTCCCCTAAGTTACAACCATCCACAACAGCATTACACGCTTATGATGGTCACGCTTCCCAACCCCAGGGCCTTCTCTCGAATGTTCCTATCGAGTTAGTTGACAAAACCGTCCTGATTCACATTGAGGTTATTAACTCTCAGCTTTATTACAACCTCCTCCTTGGGCACATCTACATGTATGCTATGAAAGCATTCGCTTCGTTAGTCTTTTAGTTCATGATGTTCCCTCATGAAGGAAAGGTTGTCAAAATTGAGCAGTTGACTTACTACGACCCCAAGGAGCCGACCACTCTAGAGAACTTCCTCCCCATGATTGAAGGCACTATCAAAGTCTCTTCCATCCTCTCGCTTTATGTAGGTCCAGGTCATTTTTGTGGTGCTTCCATGACTGTCATTTTTTTAGGCCTTTCCCCCACCCCTATCGACTATAAAGATATCAATTTTATGCATGATTTATTTTGATAAACCTGTGGTTCATCCTACGCATCAACCAAAACCGACACCAGTGCCTAACCTAGTGGGAGATACACCTATACATACAATCTTGTTCTTGTTTCCACCATCGAGAATTTTCATCATGTCTACAATGGAAACCATTAACCTTCCAGGATTGACGTTAGGAATTCCTGTTTGGTACCTACCTCCACCAAACCCACCCCCGACCCCACAAGTTTTTTTGAAACATGTGCAACCAATTGGTATTACCAATTACCCATCTCCTAACATACCCAAAGCTGCATCATCGTCTCCCCCACCTCCTCCTAAGCAGAATGGGGGAAAGACCACAAAGTCCCCAACAACATCATTTCCAAGAAAATCTATGAATCCACCTCCTAAGGCCTCATCTCAAGCACCTATGCCTTGTGCCCTGTGTGACATTACAATTCATTCTACCTAGAATTGTCTTGAGTTACATACTTTACACATTCATCTATGGATGTTAGATGATGATCCCAACAAGAATGTTTCAATGGTCCAATTTCTTGACATTCCCCAAGTGCACAATAAGTTCTTGCGTAGAAACCATCCTTATGCAGTTTGTGGCCCTTACGGCCATTACTCCCATCACTGTCCAAATATTCCTTAATATTGATCAATGTTGTTTGACTTGTGTAGACTCTCCTTGGAGTCTCAAGTCACCATCATGGAAGAAGTCCACCCCCTGGCATCTTCTTCAAATAGGATGAACACCATTTGTTTTATCTCATCACATGATCAACCTTCCACTTCGGTGTCCAATGTTGATCCCTCTAGCCAATGCTTTCAAAGAAATAAAGAGATACTCGAAGCCTTAACTGAACCTAACTTTCCTTGGGATGACATGCACCATTGCACAAATTTTATTCTCGAGGAATTTACTACAACTTTGTCAGATCAATTCTCTATTGAATCAAAGTATTCCATACCTCATGAAAGCATTGATCGGTTCAAACATCAAATCCCAGCCCCCGATGTCTTTGAAGAAGGAAACATGGCCAATATCCCACCCACCATTCAAGTGGATATTTCCATTAAACTAGTAATTACTGAGAATATCACGTTAGACGCCTCATGCACCCCAGACAACATTGTTGTCTACAAGGCACTCTTTCAAGAGTTTCATGACGTTTTTGCTTGGTCATACATCAAGATGCCTGGTCTCAACCCCACCATTATTGAGCATCATATTGACATGTGGCTCGATGTTGAGCCTATCTTCCAAAAGAAGAGACCGATCCACCCATCCAAAGCACTAGCTGTAAAGGCTGATATTGAGAAGCTACACAAAGTGGGTTTCATCTACTCAATCGCATATACCACTTGGGTTTCCAACCCTATCCCCATGAACAAAATATAGGGAACTATACGTCTCTGCACTGATTTTCGCAATATGAATATGCAATGTCCAAAAGACAATTTCCCGACCCTATTCATTGACCAACTCATCGATGCATGTGCGGGCACGAAATTCTTTTGTTCATGGACATATTTTATGGTTATAACCAGATTTAGATCTGCAAAGAGGATTGGTACAAAACCACCTTAACCACCCTTTAGGGAACCTTCACTTACCGAGTTATGCCATTTGTTCCCAAAAACGCTAGAGCCACCTTTTAGTGGGCCATGACTTTCTGATTTGATGACTTGGTCCACATCATCCTTTTCTACTTGGATGACCTCACCGCTTGATCCAAGAAATGTTCTCAACACCTGCAAGACCTTCAGCAAGTCTTCCTCTGATGCCGCAAGTATATTATCTGCTTGAAACCCCTAAAGTGTGTGTTATTTGTTCGTATCGGTTGATTACTGGGGTTCATTGTTTCCCAAAAGGGGATCACTCTCTATCCCTTGAAAGTTCATGCCATTATCGATCTTCCACCCCCACGCACTTTGCGCCAACTATGGAGTCTTCAAGGAAAGGCCAATTTCTTTCATTGATTTATCCCGGACTACGCTACAAATGTTCGTGGATCTTGCGCTTGCTTCGAACCAACGTCCCCTTCATTTGGGACGAATAGGCACAAACTACTTTCAATGCGTTGAAACAAGATCTCTCCTTCGCTCCCTTGATATCCCCACCATATTTCATGAAGGATACTATCATTTATGTATCGGCATCCGAACATTCCATCGTTAGAGTGCTAGTCCAAGTAGACGTTGCTCATCAAGAGCATGTGATCTATTATGTGAGTCAAAATTTATTTGGCCCACTATTACGATATCCTCATGAGGAGAAAATGGACTTAGCTATCATTTTTTTGGTTCAGAAGCTACGTCACTACATTCTTATGAGACGCACGATATTCATGGTAGACTCAAACCCCTTGATCTATCTGTTAATCTGTTGTCTTGTCCAAGGTCGTATCACTAAATGGATCGTTAACCTTTAAGAGTATGATCTTAACTTTGTCACCCCCAAAAGTACCAAGGCATTGGCTTTAGCGCATCTTATGACAGAATTTCCATCTTCGTCTGCATCATATCTGGTCACCGTCGAGTTGCTTGATGAACATTTGTTTACTATTTCCTCAAATCACCCATGGTACAGAGACATCCTTATTTATCTGTGGACCCAGAAATTTGGTCCTCATTTTAGTCATGACGATCGGTGTCGCATTCTCCATCAACCATCTCGATATATGCTCATCGGCGATGTCCTCTATCGACATGGCATTGATACCATTTTGTGTAGATGCCTCAATCATGATGAGCTTGAGTAGGTCATTAATGACTGTTATAGCGGAGCGTGCGATGACCACCTCTCTAGTATGGATACCACCCAAAAGTTCATATGTGCTTGTTATTTTTGTCCGACTCTTTTTACCGATTAAAATCCGACAGTTAATCACTGTTGCAAATGCTAACTCTTTTCCACAAAGGCGAGAACACCTCCCACGCCACTCCACCTCGCTATTACCATTGGTCCTTTATGCACCTAGGCTATTGATTTCATGGAGTGCAACCTTGCTTTGGTCAGCGGCCATAAATACATCATTGTGGTTGTTGATTATTTTACCAAATGGGTCGAATACATGCCCACATTTAATTGCCAAGATGAAACCGCGACGCAATTTGTCTTCAACCATGTTATCATTCATTTCGGTGTCCCTCGCCAACTCGTATATGATTATGGTAAACATTTTGAGGATGCAGTTTGGAAAGTGCTCTCTAGCCTTTTGAAATCTGAGCATCAGTACTCCTCCTCATACTATTCGAAGGGAAATGGCCAAGTTGATTCCATCAACAAAATCCTCAAAACCATGCTCCAATGGACGATGGATAAGCACAAGTCTAATTGGTACCATATGATTTTTCTAGACTTATGGTCCTATTGAACATCTACCAAAACCGCGACTAGTTTTACCCCATTCCATTTGGTCCACGGTGTGGAATCAGTTCTCCCAATTGAATGTCAGATCCCAACCATGCACATTGTCGTCAAGCTTTTACTAGATACATATCCCTTAGAGAAATGCTTTCTCATGCTTGAACGAGTGGATGAATATCGTCATGCTTCCATCCAGATGATTGAAGCTGCCAAGCATCGGTCTTAATCCCATTACGATCAACATGTTCGTCCGCGTACCTTCAACAAAAGGGACCTCGTCCTTATCTATGATCAAGCCCATGACAAGCTCAGGAAAGGGAAGTTTGAGTCCATGTGGTAGGGCCCATATGTTGTTAAACACTGTCTCGAAAAGGGGGCATACCTCCTGGCCAATTCCTAAGGTCGTCTCTTGAACAACCCCCACAATGGGTTGTATCTCAATAGATTTTATGCTTAATTTGATCAAACCCTTTGTTTGATGTAATATAGTTTTCTCCTTTTTGTTTTACACCTTTTTTATGCATGATCCTCATGGTTGTTCTCGTGGTTGTTACTAGATGGCTCTTGTTCCCTCCGTTCATGCCGGATTCACTAACAATGCAAGTAGATGGTCCCTGAATCTCGCCTCAACTGCATGGGTCATATAGTCCCTCTCATCTGAGTTGATACATCTGAGTTGATCCATCGACATGACCACCAATAACCAGGATGAGTATGATGTCGTGATAGGTCTCTTGATCACTGCTCTACATTTGGGTATATGTCACCTTAGTGTCTTCTTAGACTCCCAGTTGTTTGTCTCCCAATTGAATAGAGGTTAACGGGTACATGATGCTTTCCTCTTTAGAAAGTTCCTGTGAATTAAACAATTGGTTAGACATTTTTAGTTCATTTCATTCATACATGTCCCAAGATGTTCCAATAGTGTTGCAGATCAAATGGATAATGACGTTCTAGAGTGGCATCTCAATCATTGCATACAATAAATAAACCATCAACATGCATTATCATATCATTTTGCATTCATATGTAGATAAGCATAAACATCATCGTGGCATACAAGGCTCATAAACATAAAAACCATAAAAAGTGCATCTATGTGCATATGTATATAATGTCATATCATAATATCCAAGCAATATAGTTGTATCTGCATAGAGGAGCCCCAACATATTCCTTGAAAACCATAAACGAGTACATCAATAAAAAATTCCCCATGCTCATGGCATTGGGGGGGAGCCCCACTAGCTGCAGGATAGTCATCAAAGTCGTTTGAATCCTCCTCCTTTGTTTCCTCATCAATTCTCTCATTATCATCTAGGGGTGCATCACCCCATGCCATGGATCTCATCATATACTTGACAACCACGATAATCTACCGCATGAGGATCCTCCACTCAGAAGGCGCCTAGTAGCAGATGGTGATCAAGTCGTCGTCTAGGTACTACCAGCTATTATCAGTAACACCCTCTAGTAGTCAGTCAATCCCTGTCCACAGTTATTTTAGTGTAGCCTTGATGTTCCAACGTCGTCGCTTCCCATAGGTTGGGGGATCTATACCCTCAACCCTCCCTCCGCGCCTCTGATATCTTGTTGGTGGTATCGGTCCAATATATGCACACATGTGGTTAGTCACCAGTATCGACATCATATATAAACTCTAGATACCATCTATGCTAGTAGTATAATCGTGGTTATACATAAAAAATAATTGCATAAGTGCCGTCGGGCCCCCAAGCCTAGCCAGGAGGTCAAGGTAACTCAGGGTCACCCCTGAAGTCCATGTTGGAATATAGGTAGTCCTTAATCATCACAGCTAGTAGCTGACGCCACTGTGTGAAAAACTCTTAGGTTTAAGAACCTTCCCAACAAGCCCCCTCCCTCCCTAATCATCATCACACACCAAAGCCTCATCCTAGGCTCCATCAACCCACCATCATGCACTGGTATGTGAGGCCATAGTGTAGGCACTCACTCAAAAAAGTATAAGCATAGGAACAATGGGAAGCACAAGTCACCGCCCAGTCGGATCACTTTGTTCAGCTCTCCCTGAACTGCAATCAAGTGCATCTGAGCCCACCCAAATTAGGTACCTGCGAGCACTCTCTCCGCCAACATCATCTGACCTCCTGATATCTTGTGTAGTCCACTAGATCCCAGTATCCACACCATATCGGTTGTAAGCGCTCAAGTCTATAGGCTCTCGATATCACATAGCAGGATGTAGGTTTTTTGAATCTACGTCATCGAATAGCAATGACACTCCTGCATGTCCTACATTGAAACATACTGTGGACACTTCGGTTGCATGTCCTCGACCACCCCCAACCTCAGGAGTCATGTCATAAAATACACATCCTCGAGGGTAAGCTCCAGTTGCTCACCCTGCACCATGAACACCTTTGCATTATGATCCCAGAACTCTACCGGCTTGTTCAGTAGCAGCTTCATGCTGCGCATCAAGGGGTTCACCATGAACTTCAGTAATCCATGCCTTTCCAAGCTATCTTCAACAACTTGGTCAGCTTCAATCTCCCCACGGATATCAATAATGTCTCTCTGTCTCCAGTTAACTCGTGGCATCCTGCATTTCCACAACATTAGGATCAGTTCTTGAGTCAAAAATCACCTTTTTGGCCCTAGGTCGCCCCCTTTTTGGGGAGAAAAGAAACCTAGCTCGCACTTGTTCAACAAAATAGTGTGACCCAGGTCACCCTTTTCCCTCAAGTAGGTGCAACCTAGATCGCACTTGTCTCCTCAAAAAAAGTGACCTGGGTCACACCGATTCCCACGAAAGGTGCGAACTGGCTCTAAAACCCTTAAGGGGTTCATCGAGGTCCCAGAAAGGCTCAAAACCAGAAAATAAATGTACAAAAAGACCAAGAAGCATGAGAGCAGTTACTTGGAAGTTGCAGAACTCGAATCCGTCGATCCAATTGGAAGAAATCAACAATCCTTTCCCAGGTCCCTCCACACAATTTGAACACTCAACATTGAAAATGACATGTGGCGAGTGGGATTCGCCTATTTCATAGGCCTTTTGGGTACATTCCTTCTTTTGACCATTTCATATTCATACGAAATCCATTTTTTGTGTCATTCACTCCCTCGTAATCAGCATTCCGTGCTCTTCCTGATTATGGGGACCATTTCTCATGATCACCGAACGTTTTTTATGTTATTTTAAGGCTTGCCTCGATTTGCATTCCATTGCATAAGTCACCTCATATACATATTTGTATGCTATATTCAAGTTCGAAACGCTCATTTACGCCCAATTATCCTTATTTTATGTACAAATACAGGTTATGGCGGCGCTCTTGCTCTCTAGTGACGTCCACCCCTGTAGGTATAACCTCTTAACTAGCATATAGGTCATCTTCAACCCTGTATTTTTTTATGCATTGATCCAGTTTCCCCCTTACGCCTGTAGGATCCCCCCCTATCCGAGTAAGTGGCCCATCCCAACCACCATTACATTCTCCCTTGCTTGGAAATAGAGCCTACCTTACATGGGTGACCATTTTAGTACCCCCTGCATTCAGTGCCCATGTCGTTGGTATCCCCATAGGATCAGGAGTCCTTGTAGTTTGACATCCAGAAATGAAGTTGCATGCATTCCTTCACATTGTCACTCATTGGCCAACCCCTGTATACTGACTCCTGTTATGGAGTTTCCTTTAAGTTTTTTTCTAACTCCTTAAAAAATGGAAAAATTGCCAAGCAAACTTGTTTTCTTTCATGCTCGGTAAAGGATTTGAAAGAACATCTGTTTGATATGCCTTTTACCCCTTTTTCGTACCAAATGAACTAATTACGAAAAAAAGGTATACGGCTCTAGTCACTTGTGAATAGAAGAGTTCTCCCATGTAGATTGTTATGTTTTTCCGGGCTTTGGAGACTAACTTTACGAAAAAAGAACATTTATGGAGTTTTCTTTATGTTTTTCAGACTCCTTAAAATTGAAAACACCAATGATCATTGACTGTCTCGGGCTCGACAAAAATACACAGGATAGTACCATATCGAGCACACTTCTATCCCTTGTTTAATCTCGTTAAACAATGAAGAAGGCCCAAATGGTGCCTCTCAATGCCCCTACAAATTGCATATAGTCCCTTATCACGGAAACATTCTCGGTCACCTTTCTTCAGATTATTCTACGATGAGTCACCCTTGGAGCCGTTTATAATACCACGATCAACCATTTTCCCTCTAAGGCTACCCCATTGCATTCATCCCCACCAGGTCACCCCAGATATGTTCCCCTCACCCAAGATCAGTTTCATATGATGCTCGGTCAACCCTACCTTCATACTCTGAACAAAGGAAGTTTGAGTCCCATTACTCATGTGCCCTTGTATCCCACTTCAGTGTCTCAACCCCGTGTCTTGTTACATTCACTATATGATTGTATCATGCGCGCTCATGTCAAGGAACCATCATTTCCTTAGAAGTTTTAGGTATCCCTCTGTCGACACCAACACATATATTCCAGAGGGTAGACCCAGAGGTCCATATACCTTATCCTTATAGACATAATTGATGAGCCCCTTGGACCACCTGAGGGGAGACCTCAGTGCCCCTTAGAATGGTTGTTTCTCACGTGCTCGACATCAACCGTTGAGATTCGTATAGGGTATTGGTTCTTTCATCATTTGGTCAAAGACCCCAATTGTCACTTGACTCTAGCATATTGGTGAGTCTCTTTGGAACCCTTCCAGTATTATGTTCCTTGTGATATCCGAGCTGCATTTGCGATAGTGTTTGCAATCCCTTCAGTTCCATGCTTCCTAGTATATTCAATTTCAAATGACATTCATTATACCTCTGATATTTCGACTCTCAATTGTTTGAGTCCTTAAAGTTATTGGACACCGTTAGATCCAACAGAGCATCAATTATTGTGATATTTCGTTCTTGGTGAATGCCATTGTTTCCAATCTCAATTCTTCATATCATCCATGGTTGGACCATGATTATAGCCCAGTTTCTTTAGCTTCTCATTGGACACCTATGGTTTAAACATTCCTCTATGTATCAATCATACACCCATTGGGCCTTGATACACTTTGTATAATTGAGACATTGATACGAACATGGGAATGCTCGCCTCATTCACATATTTGATATTATATGTACCTCATCCATTTTGAGTGTGGTATCTGTAGGTTGAGCCCTTGTAGTCATGAAGAAGAGTATGTTCCGCCCTCTGGCATAGTCTATGTTCTTTATGTTACCATCACACTTATATCTTGGAAAAGAAACATTCTATGATGTATGTCGGCCATACGATAAGCTCCTACCCTCACACATCAAGGGGCAGTCTGTTAACACCAAAAAATTGTCCACTTTGTTCATCCCCTATCCACACCATATCCTTACATCATGACCACTTTCCATTTCCACCACATTGACCTTCACATGTCTAAAATCCCAAAGGTGAAAATTAAATTGGCTCATAATTAAAATTTTGGATATGTCCTCTTTCCACAAAAGAGTGAAGTTGGCACATTCCTTAAAAATGGGAAAAGAGAGAAAAATCCCCCAAAATAAGAAAATTCCCAAAAAGTAAAAAAATAAGCGAGAAAAGATAAAATCCCATAAAAAAGGGGAAAAACCTAATGCCTATCCAAATACCAGTGGTCACCAAATACCACAGGCCACGAAAACCGTCAACTGTTTTTCCACCAAATACCACGGGCCACCAAAATCATCAACCATTTTGCCTATATATTGAATGTGAAAGTATCTCATTTCATATCTTTTATCCATACATTTCATATACCATTACTTTGCGGAAATATCCATTGAAACCTTGAATCCCCTTTCAGCATTCTAGTTTCACCTTTCTTGGAGATTTTGCACCTCGTGACGTGTGGTTGGAGAACATTGAACTGCTAGGAGACCAAGAGCACTCTACTTCAGAAGGCTACAACGGCCCCCTGCCATTGTTATTCTGAGGTATTCCTTGCTCCATGTAAATCCCATTTTTATATAATACAGAAAACCATTATTTCATTTATATGTTTGGTGAAGAATGTCTGCAATATCAGTTTAGATTTGTTTCATGCACATGTTTAGTTTAGTTTTTATTTCTGTCATTTATTTTATTTAGTTTCCATCCTTCTTGAAACTCTACTTTGGTTTCCATAAACATTAGTAGGTTCCTTTTGGCATGTTCTGATGTAAAAACGCCAGCAAAATCTCTCATATATTTAAATCTTTCTTTCGTCCTGCTACGTGAAGAATCTGTATGTCTAAGGGCCGGGAATTGTAAGTCATGGGTGGAATATAATTCAATTGCTGCAAGTTTAGATAGAGGAGGGTGTAGAGGTATGGATTCGAGCGATGATAATGCTAGAACGAGTCGGGTTGGTAGGCATCAAGCCAATCGCGAACAATTGAGAGTTGCTCGAGTGGCCTGACTCACCAAGGCGACGACTCCGCGGGAAGCTCAAGAGGAAATTGAAGAGGTTGGAAAATATTTATAGGCCGATTTGGAGGTGGATAAACCTGTGGAAGAATGTGAGGCACTAGAAAATTGGATTATGGACCCAGGATCCACTCGGGAGAGGCAGTCGATGTATGATAGGACTGTTACTTTGTATTAGGTTATGAAAGGAATTTTGGCTCGGGTGCTTCTAGAAATAGAGGAGAAGAATCAAGGTGATGAAGTATCGACCCATTGCTGGAAGGAGTATCACGCTGACTCGAGACTGATGTGCAAAAATATTGATGTAATTTTCAATCACCTAGGTATTATGTTTCTGCCACGAGATCATGGTTCAAGCAGTTTCAATGGCGCCAGTGGACAAAATGCAGGGGCGACACTAGCAAACATGGACATGCAGCACAGGGGAAGCCAAGTTCCCTAGTTCTTGCTTGGTTTATGTGTCTGATGTTGTTAAGAAAAGATAGCGAGAAGCGGGATCATCTGTTTGTGGGTAGTCATGTTGGTCTAGTTCATGTTGTTACAAGTCTGAATGGTATGAAAGTAATGACTGTTTTGGGCATCCGGATAAGGAAATAAGTTTCATTTTAGGTGAATTATGTTGACAGTGATGTTATTTTCAAAGTCCTGCTAAGTATAGTAGTATTAAAACTAGTAACTGCCCTGTTTTCCCCATTGGGGAGGGGAAACTTTGATATGGTTTTCGAGTCTGTGGTTTGGGGATGGGATTATGGAGACTCACACAATATGGGTTGACAGGCATCATATGTAATCTTTTTGTTTATATTTAATATATAGTATTCTTACTTACAAAAAAAATCATCATGTAAAAACACTAAAATCTAGCTATACTTTTATAATAAAGTACTATTGGATTCATTATTTTTGTATGTAACTTAAATTTAAACCTGTTACCTTTTATAAACCAATCATGTATTTCCATATCTTTAAGGAATTTATTTTAATATGATCCAATTTTGGATTTCTCTATAAATTTGAGAGAGTCTAAAAATTGGAAAATAAAATTCATATCTACATGATTCAAGATTATCCTTAGCGGGATGGATAATTTAAATGATCAACATATTCAAGAGTGGTCAAAGTGTTAATTAATGTATATTTATTTTCTCACATAACTTACATTCACTCTCCCTCATTTGAAATTTTCTCTGTTCTAAAAAAAATATAGCCTTTACACTTTTTATCATTGTTATGATGTATTTTAAAGACATAAATTGCATTTCTCACCATGATTACCAACTACCATCAAATGAAATCACATAGTTGAAATTTTAAGAATTCTAAATCTACAATCCTCATTCTTTAAACCATTTTAATAAGGGAGTCAAACAATCAACAAATACACAAAGCCTAACACAAACACTTACACTTGCTTAAATAACTCACTCACTCTCCATGTGAAAGAGATATATGCGACGAAACAATCCACATAACTTTACATTGTGAAATGCATTTACAAATACATGTATAAATATATAACAATAAGGTTCATTATAGATGATATAAAAAAGCAATTTAAAAATTTACAACGTAACTTCTTTCTTTTCTTAAAAAAAACTAATCAAAAAGTTTACAACAGATCTTCTTTATTCCTAGGAAACATCAGCCCTTTATAAACTTGAATTGATTACTTACGCCTCACCCTTGCGTTCACGATATCAAACACATCAAAAGTTAATATAAATCTACATTGATACCTATCACCGTGTAGTTGTATATAATTCCATTCACTTTCCAAGTCACTTATAAGTTCGTGCATGTGCAAGGCACAAATAATCACTATATAATAATACACAATTTCATCTACTAAATAAGATACTACCTAGAAATGCTTAAAATGAAATAATAATAGAGAAAAGTGGGCATGACAATGGGTGATCAAGAATATTGAAAATAATGATTTGGGAAAATTAAGGTTGGGCTTAGTTTAGATCGTATTTTCTTTTTGATATTCATTAGAAATGTTCAACTGTTTTTTATATTCATTGAAACTAATTTCCAATTTTCTATTTTTAAGGTCACAACCAAGTCAAACATTAATTTGGTATATGGGACTTCTTGTTTGTGGGACAAGGGGGTGATGTACAGAGGTTTCAATACCCTACCCCCCTTCGGGGACTCCCTTGTTTCCAGGACAAGAGGGCGATGTACAGAGGTGTCAATTCCCTACCCCCTCCGGATTTGAAACTATAACCTCCTAAGAGGAAACACATGTTCCTAACCGTTAAACCCTCTCAATATATATATATATATATATATATATATGCGCCACATATTTAAATAACATAATATGTTATTCTTTTTAAAGGCATAACAATGTTTGAAATTATATTCTTAAATTGATAAAGTTACCTTACATATTTTATCTTAGGATATGGTTCTACCAAATCTATTATATTTTTTTTTCTCCAAATTATAGCTATAATTATATAAGTGGTAATGATTATTGTTCAATATTAAGGATGGTAAATGAATAGGTTTTATATAATTTTCACACATTCAACTACCATCTCAAAAAACAAGAGATACAAAACAAACTCTCATAATTTGAACCTACCTTAGAGAAGTTACAAGTGAATCCAAACACATATGAATGATTAATAATTGAAATGATTGTGATATTTACAATATAAATTCAAACATAGACAACATATTGAATGGGCAAGTACAGCTTGATCTATATAGTAGATGGATATAGTAATCCCACAAGGCAAAACATAGTTATGTTTTGCCTACTGCCATTTGCTCTAAGGACATAAGTTATGAATTCATTACACCAAGATCTATAAGTTTTTCATGGCACCTATGTACAAGTTGATATTTTGTGTGCCTACACAATGTATGTCAAAAAAGGACATGCAAGCAATCTGTGCCATCAATGATTATTATGAAACAAAAAATGGCACTTACATAAGAATATTTGGGACTACAAAGAGCCCACATCTTCTTCCAAAATTCATACTAGATAAACTTGTGCAACATAAAATTGCTTATCAAACTTTCATCAATGGAGTAGGAACAATACTATTCGTAGCAAAGAAAGCATTATGGTCTCCTTTGTCGATATTTTTTTTGGAAACATATTGTATATCCAACATCAAGGTTGCAAAAGAAGAAGTAAGGGTCATTGAAGCCTTCCATTTAAGTCAAGAGAGACTCATGATACATTATCCTCTAAATGTATTCTACCAACACTATCATGCCTAGAAGTTCATATTGCCTTATCAGAACAAAGTTTGGCAAGAAAAGGAGCCTTTATCAAAGAGCCACTTCACTAGACAAAGTGGCATTAAGAATGGGAAATAAAGGAAAAGAATTTGGCAGCACGCGGAGGGAACATATGGAGAAAGAGGTAACAATAGAAACAACAAGGGGAGAAGCAAGAGCAAAGGCAGAATTGGATGTATTACAAAAGGCCCAACTTGAGGCACAATCCTAGGTTGTTAAATCCAAGTAGGAAGTTGATGCCAAACTTAAACAAGAAGTAGAAGCAATAGATAAATTCTAGCAAGAAGTTGAGTCAAGAGATAGAGAATAAGAAGAAAAAAGAATCTCAGCAAATGGTCATCAACACATCAAACCTCAATGTGCCTTAAGACACCTCCATCCCCTCCATTACAGGGGAGCACTTCCCTTTGCACAAGTTGAAGTTGGGGAGTTTCACTCCATCAAAAGATGAGGTCGTTGCATCACAAGAGTCTTGTGTATTCGATGAGAAGAGAGGATAGATTATGAAACAAACACAAACGAGGCTCAAACTACTTGGACCTCCACAACTAACTATGACCAAAAAGACACTAATGATCACAGACATGCATGTTGATCTAGCCACCACAAGTTTTTCTAGATTTTTTTTTACACAAGCAACATGGTTTAATGTCCAAAACATGATGGATCAGATGAAGAGAAACAAGGATAAGATACTTGCACTGGAAGGACAAGTAGATTATTTTAAATCATATACTGAAGTTCTACTGGAGATCTAAGTTTATGCTTTTAAACTCCAAGATTAATTGAATTCCACCCAGAGATCAATGTACAAATACTTAAAGAGGTTTTAGGGTTGTGCATCACAATTCCTAACTTTTCTAGTATATATCCAGGACAAGAGGTCAATCCTACAAGGATTTCAATTGGGCATGGATGATTTGAAGAAATGTTAAGAAGAACAAAATAATTCCCAAAGGAATTTCCAAGGAGGAGTGAGAGGGACCATGAATCCAACTACACAAGTTTAAATAATTGCTAGAGAGGCAGCACTCCATTAGAGAGGGGCATCGCCAACTCAATGAATAATCGAAAACCCTTACACTTTGCATGTGAGAAGATGATAGTATGATGCAATCTCCATCCTATAGGAGAAATGAGTGCACCATGGGACTCGGAATCCATTTGGAAGGACCTTGAGGAGGTCATCAAGATCACATCAAAGGTGACCAACAATGCACTAAAGGATTACATCACTACCCCATTTAAAGACATTAACTTAATAAAATCTTGTTCAACACACTTAGGAGGGGAATGGGTCCCATGTCAAAATAATTAGCCAACTATGAGGTCACTTTAGAGTAACTAATATTTAGATGTATCATAGGTATTTCCTCCCAACATGAAGTGTGATCTACTTGCTTAGCTAATAAATCCGATGGTTGACTAAGTACTAAATAAATTTATTTTGGAATATTCTTGTAAGAAAATGACAAAATAATATGGTTGAACAGTGACAACTACCAAGAAAGCATGTTAAATTTTTAGAATTTACTTCAATCTAATCTAGGATCTTAACTGAGAGAACAACATGTACAACATATCTACAGCATATCAATCATGGAGACAATAATGCAAGCACACAAGAGACACAAATATTTACTTGGGGAAAACCATAAAGGTGAAAAACCCCAATAACTTCCTCAGAGATAGATAGAGCAATGATACAACCAACCAAGAGAGATAGACATAACCTAGCAGCAGATCCTCCTCCTCCATAAGTGCGCCACTCCTCCTTGAGTGCATGAGTGAGAAGTGAGTGAACAAATAGAGTGCCTCCCGCACTCTATTTATACTTGACTTGACTTGCCTTTTTACCTAACTCATGTAGGCTCGAACTTAACCACATAACATAATGCTGACTGGGCCGACCCCCAATAGGGTGGTCTAATAACCCTTTGACCCACATGGCCGACCCCCAATAGGGTGGTCTAATAACCCTTTGACCCACATGACTTATACAGGGCCGACCCCAACAAGGTGGTCTAATAACCCATCAAGTATAAGTTACGACACTTACAATATAAATGACGACACTTCCGTATAGAGGAATAATAACATCTTGTTGTTGCAGCAACACCCCTCCCCAAAATTTTTGTACATGTTGGGGCCCCTCCTGTATTTTTGTAGAAAGTTTGCCTGAGAAGCCATCCCAGCCGTCAGCTCTGTTTTCAACATAAAATCTTATTTCCCTACTGAACATCTTGCCATCAATCCTTCCATGTTTTCCCCAAAGAGCCAAAAGAGAACTTAGAATTTTTCCCAACGTTTTGGAATAATTCGGGCTATCTCCCCGAAACTGCGGAAGCCAAACGTCCAGCCGTTCCGGAAGAGGGAATTAGTTTTTCTTCGTCAAAACCATAGACCGTGAGAGAGAAGTTACGGGAACCTTCGGTTTCTCTTCCCCAAACGGCAGGAGAACTTGAGAAAGACGCCCAAAAAACTTAGATTTTTTTGAAAGCTGCGGAAGCCATTGGGTAATGACTCCCGAAACGGCGGAACCCTTCGCTCAAGCCTTCCGCAACCGCGGAAAGGTTCCGGTTTTCCTCCCGAAATGGCGGGACTCATTCGCCTTAGACTCCCGAAGAGGACTTGGAATTTGTGGTTGAAAAATCTGCGGAAACTTTCGAGTTGCCCTCCCGAAACGGCGGAGGCCAATCTCATAAACCGCCCGTCTAAGCCTTCCGAAGTAAAAAGACTTGGAAAATTTTCGATCGTTTGTTTCTGCGGAACGGTTCAAGTTCTCTTCCCGAAACGACTCTGCTCCCGAAACGGCGGAGCCCTTCACTCAAGCCTTCCGCAACCGTGGAAATGTTCCGGTTTTCCTCCCGAAATGGCGGGACTCATTCGCCTTACTCTCCCGAAAGAAAAAACTTAGAACATTTTGACTGTTCGCGGAAAGATTGGAGAATAGCTTCCGAAACGGCGGGAACTGTTTGTGAGACCCTTCCGAAACTCGGAAAAGAACTTAGAAGCTTTTAAAGAAACTATCGCGGAAGCCTTCAGCCTTTGCTCTCGAAACTGCGGGAGCCTTCAGATTTTCCTTCCGAAACGGCGGAAGCCATTCACAAAAGCTTTCCGAAAATACCGGGAGCATTCGCCATATCCTCCCGAAACCGCGAAAAGTTCGCCCCGACTTGGCGAAACGCGGAAACCTTCATGTTCCCCTTCCGTAACTAGCGGGAGCTTGCGCCATATCTTCCCGAAAATCAGCGAGACTTAGAAAGTTTTTGTTTGCGGAAACCCTTCGCGAATAGCTCCCGAAACGGCGGAAGCCGTGACGTTATGCATCCGCAACGCAGGGCTATTTTGCGGAAGGCTTTGAGTTTCCCTTCCGCGACTCGTCCCGAAACAGCGAAAACTTCCCCTCTATCCTTCCGCAACGGCGGGTGTGACTCGCAAGACGGTCCCGCGAATGGCGGTCGCACACAGATCGAGACCTTTTGACGTGACCGCTACGGGCGACGAATTTAAGCCGCGTTTTAATTGCGCCACCCACCCAATTGAACGCTCGCACGTGCCAGTTCGATTTAAATATCCGACGAGGTACGAGCCAACCCATTGTCATTTTGTTTATAAACTAAACCATTGGACGCCGCGCCACCGTTCCAGCTCGGATTGCTCAAACACGTTTCACGGCCACCTCAGTTAGCATTTTCATCAGTGCCAGGTAGGATCTTAACTGTAAATCTATCTCCCTACACGTCGTATTTTGCTATTGGGTTAGCTGTCTTTTGAAATTGATGGGCATAGGTGGGGTTTTGACGAGCAAAACGCCCGTCATGGGCGATTTTGCCCGTCAAATACGGTTGAATCAAGTTCTTCTCGTTTTTAATTAGCAGAAACAGGATAAACATTGGTGGGTAGACGGTTAAACATGTTCCTTTGTTTTTCCGGGCCGCGTGCCTCGTCGTCTATTGAAAATGCCGAAGCCCCATCGACGTTGCATGTCCCCGGCCGAAAGATTAAGCCACAAAACCCCGGGCCTTTTCGTAAACTTCAGGTCTAGCATAACCTCTACCCATTTCAAATCTTAGGACCGGCGCCACGGCCCCTGTTCAGAACCCGCGAGCACTCAAGTTACGCCAGCCAGACTCGAAACCATTGCCGCTCAAACCTTTTGCTTCAGTATGCCCCGGCGCCATCACCCTTGCTTGAACTACTCCCCATGGAACACCTCGGCAAGTGCCGCAAATGACATTAGCATTCGAATGCCCTCGCCTAATCGTAAACGCGAAAGGGGTTTCCTTTTCGGCACAAAGTCTGCCCACCCGAGCTTACCCGCCACGGGCCTTCCAAACCACAGCAGTGACAAAAGCTATCCTATCCTTTCCCCAGAGCCGAACCGAAAGCACGTTGCTTCCGCAACGCGCTTGTCTCCACGGGAGCATCCCAAACTTGCCCCTTTAGAGAATTGGGGGGGGCTATTTTTATAATCATGCCCCTGCTAAGACGAAGATCATCTTTTCCCAGGGCAGAACCGGAAGCCAATTGCTTCCGTAAACCGCCTATCGGTCCGAGAACAAAATGTGTCCGCAACATAGCCTACCCCTCAGGAGCATTCCAAACTCATCCTTTTAGGAGATTCAAGTGTTTCAATTTATGTTTCATGTTGAAATAACGTTTTGCTTCCTAAATATACAGCTTCATTGCGTTTGTTTCATTGATATCTTAAAACAATGATGCTCTCTGATTAAAACCTCGCAGTATGTTACTCAAGTTCATAATAACTTGTATATGGGTGTTATCAGGGATAAATCAAGATGCTGAAAACCGGTAAGAAGAAAGCTAAGATGACGGAAAAGAAGCCTGCCCCTCTCAAGACTGAAACCTCGCTCCAGGACACTAGGTGCACCACCGGTGTCCCCCCAGAAATCAGATGGGGCAACATCTACAGAATGATCCGGGACCAAGAAATCCCAGATATGTTGTTGGAAGAAGGGCCCATCTATCTGAACATCAAAGCCTCAGGCATAACCAGAGCTGCCACCCGCCCTGAGCTGTTCCCCTGTGCCAAAGTGATCGGATGGATACTCCAGCATGCCGATGCCGAAGGCAGAGTAATAAATGACAGCAGTAAAGTGGCCATTGCCTCATTTCAACCCGCGTATCTTGCGGCAGCCTACAAGTTTCCCCGGGTCCAACAAGCTCTGACTGATGAATGGCTGAGCCAAATGAACAATGTCGAGATGGCCAAGAAGCTACTAATAGTAGGCAAACATTTGAGGAAGAAAGGGAGTGATGAGTATGACGTACAGAATCTAAGAGCTCCTTTTAGATTGATTGCCCTGATGCTGTGCAGAATCTTCGGCATGCCCGATGGCACAGTATACAAGATTCAGTGGGTCCCTATCATCCACTATGTGGCTTTTAAGGGGACTGTGTTCGACTGGGCCACCCTCCTGTCAGATAGTCTGTCCTCAATGATAGTAGCTGCGAGAGAAGGACTAGCCTTGAAGAAGGCTGAATTCTTCATGTCTTCCTATCTGATAGATTGTATCTTGGCCAAGATAGAATTCCCCAAATTAGGCTGCACATGGGATAAGGCCACCATGCCAGTCTATATTGCTTACAAGATGTTGTGGGCTCAGAATTACAAGCCCAGCTACAAACTCATCTGCGAGGGGTTCATAATGCCCCTGTATGAGAAAATATTCAAGGAGGAACCCAGCTGCTTATCAGAAAATGCTTTGGAAGTCCTTGAGGATTATGGGGACTTTTACTTTTCGGAGCAAGGTACCTACCTAAGAATGTTTGGAGGGACCAAGCCCCCATACATCTTGCCGCAGTATGCCACAGACTACGTGGTGCTCAAAGAAGCAGTAAGACAACTCTTCTTGGATGGGATCGGAGCAATGCTCCACAAGCAACATAAGGCCTCCTTTCCCCCCCTACCTTTCTGCATAGGTGCTTACAAGTTTTCAGGGGTTGCCTATGCCGACGAATTTGTTCAAGAGTTGAAGGCCTTCCACTTCGGTGAGGTTATCTTCCACAGGAACGACAGAAAGGGTAAAGTGGCCGAGCATTGCAAGGACATCTACGCTCATTTTGAATACTCGCATTACCCCGATGCCAAGGAGGAGGCATTCAGAGGCATTAGCAATATGTCGGAACTACGAATCTGTCGCCAAGGCACTGGAGCAAGCTCTAGTTCAGCCAAGATCCAGGAGACCAGTCAGCAGTAGGAGAAAGAAGCTGAAGATGCCCGAGCTCAAGAGGAGCTCAGATTAAGAGAAGAGGCAAGAATGCTCCAAGAAGCTGAAAACGCCAGGTTGCAGCGGGAGGCAGAAGAAGCCAGGTGGAAGCAAGAAGCTGAAGCAGCAAGAATACTACAGGAAGCTGAAGTGGCAAGGATGCAAGAAGAGGCGGAAAAGGAAAGCCGGTGCAAAGAAGCTGAACAAGCTGAAGCAGAAAGGAAGGCAGAAGAGGAGCGAAAAGCGGAGGAGGATGCCCAAGCAGGTGGGTCCGGTGTCCAAGACATGGAGATAGACACCTCTCAAGCAAGTGGCTCTGGTACCCAAAAGGAAGGAGTAGACCCTGCTCAGGAAGTCCGGACCCCACCTATGGAAGAGGACATAGACATCATAAACCGACCAATTGTCGCGTACACTCCATCAGGAAAGCGTACGGTGTCCAAATGGAATGAGTTTGTATATGATAAGAAAAGAAAAGCAATGGTCCTCCAATCAGAAGAGAGGATTAAAAGTCCTTTCCATGAAGACATTGTTACTCACCGAGAAGTCACCGTCATGCAAAACACAGATGAAGATCCCGTTGCTATGGCGTCCGCAGTTATAGCAACAGCAAAGGCATCATTTGCCAATGTAGACGTTATAGTTAAGGAAAATATATTGACAAAGAAGAAAGCACGCACGCTGCAACAAAATGTGGCTAATGAGCAAGCCCAAAAGGATCTGGTAGTAAACAAGTATAATTGCTTGTACGCTGAGCATAAGGAGCTGTCAAACAAATACAGCCAGCTGGAGGAGGAAAAGGACCAGCTAACACTCCAAATGATGATTGTGGAAGCAGAGAAGAATGGAGCAGAAGAAAAGGCATCTTTGCTAGAGGCAGACAAGCATGCATTGGCTGAGCGTTTAGAACAAGCAGAGAGCAGAACAATGGACATATCTCCCTTCCACGAGCTGTCATGCAACATCCTGCAGCAAGTGTGTGGCACTCAAGAGCTAATCACTGATGAGGTGTGCAAACTCAAGGTCATGGTGGTTAGGCTGAAAGAGATTAATGCAGAAGCCCATAGGCTCAAAGCAAAGAATACCTGCGTTAAGGCCAATATCATCAGCCAGATGGCATGGAGAGAAGGAAAAGGGGGTTTCCCTGCGCACCTCCCATTTAAATCGGTGGACAGTTTTAATGAGGACATAGCACTGCTGGAGTTCGGCAGAAACTGCGCTAGTAAGCTGATGGCCAGTGTGCAAAGAACAACCGATAAAATCGGCAGTCTCTACCAGAGGCTCCATGAGGCACATGTCAAATGCACTTTGAGTTTCCCTCAGTCCTTGGAGGTCTTTCCAGAGAGGGAGCAGCGCTTGTCCCAACTAAAGGCAGAATTGGACGTTCAAACAGAACATGTAAAGAGGATTGATGTCCTGGCTGTCGATGACCTCCAACGTTATATTGGATCGGCGTCACTCCACAACCATCTGTTGAAGGAGGTACATCAAAGTGCAGTAGTAGAAGTCCAAAACATTAAAGCAGAGCTCGGGAAGAATGTGACTTCTCAGAAAATCCTGTTCCCTGCTGCGGCAAACACAGTCATAAGGGACACAGGTGCATGGTACAGCTACATAACAGAGGAGGAAAGGAAAACTGCAGCAGCAGCAGGAGCATCAGCAGGCCCAGGATCCTCTCTCCCAGTAGCCACTCCAGCTGTAGGTTCGAGGCCCTCTTTCCCAGCAGTCATTCCAGAAGCTCCAGCTAGACCAATCCATCCTTCCCAGGCACAATCAACAACCTCAATGGACTTGGGCGACCCTTCCCCAGCTGAGGCTCACGCACAGGAGTAAAAGAGGCTGAATTCAGTAAGCAACTCTCTTCAGCCAAACACGTGCCCAGCAGGGAAAGCTTTGATGTTAGCCAATTTTCTGTTAGGTATATTTTGAATATGTAAGGCGTAAGCCATGGGACAACTGTCCCTAATTTTTGTCAAAATATTTTTTGTAAAGGAAGTGGCCATTTTTGGTGGTCGATTATAGTGGAAATTCCTGTAAATGACAGGTGGAGAATGCTAGGTGTCAACCCAAAGGGCAGATTTGTAGCTATAAATAGCATCTAGGATAGATTAGAAAGGACTTTTTGCAGGGAATGAAATTTTGGCAAACGATATGAGCTATCTTGTATCGGGTCTGTAAAATTGATTTTTCTAATAGTAGCCACGGGAGATGGACGTTTTGCCTGGGATGTTAGGCGGCTGTGTGTTGGACTATTCTAATGGCTGCTGCTCTATAATGTGAGATTGTTCTTATCACCTGAATTATTTCTTTGTATTAATGATTTTGCTCCTCCCTGGGCATGCGTTTTCTCTATTTTGTGAACAATGAAATGCATTGCTGTAGATTTCTTTTTCTAGATCGAATGGCTAACTGTTCTTTCTTCAGGATAACTCATGTTGCTCATTGTTCATACCTTTAAATTGCTCCTTGCAGGGATCTTTAAGTTTAATTCCAGTTTTGTTACATCTAGATCTGTTTCTTCATTCTTGTTACGTAGATTGAATAATTTTGCTTTCTTCTGTTTATAAGCAATAGATGCGTTCTTTAAGTTTCATTTCAGATCTGTTTCTTTATTCTTTTGCTTTCTTCTGTTTTATGAGCAATAGATGCGTTCTATGTTGAATTAGAAGCTATCTTCTAAAGATCTTTATCTGGCTGTAGCTTTGATTGTGAGAAATAATAGCTATCTGTTCTTTGTTTACGATATTTGTTACAGCTGATTGCTCCTCCCTTAGGCGTGTTCCCTGCAGGGATAGATAGATTTATTCCAGTTTCTAGGCTTAGATCTGTTTTAATTGCATTTAGATTAAGTATAATTTAGGCACTTGCATCTCATATAAAAGACATAAAAAAAAAACCAAAAGAAAGGTGGATCGGGCCATAACCGGTAGAATCGGATTTAAACTCCAAATCCACGGTTGCCGAAACCGCTAACCGGACGGATTCCCTACACCAAACGGGAGATGGTCTAATTGGGACGATCTCTCGGGGAGAATCCCTTTCTGATTGATGCTACGATATCCGAGGCATCAACAGTTTTTGGCGCTAGAAGGAGGGCCGAAAGTGCATGGCTGATAGAGGAAAGTCTTCCGCGGTCATAGATAACACTGAAAACCCGCTTAAAGAAAGCATTTCAAACAGCCCATATCTTGGATTAACAGACCAAGAACGCCTCATTTCTAACCCTGAGCCTCAAGAAGCTTTGTACGCTGTTCCTTTCACAGAAATAAAGGATTTAAGAAGACATACCAGGTCCTACGTAAGACAGCTAGGTGGTTTAAACGCTGTCAACTTCCTCCCTAAGAAAATTACACCTAGAAAGGAGCCACAATACACCCGCGATTCAATTCTTGTTCAGAGTTTTGAAGAACTGGTGAACCTGACTTTGGAAGAAATTTCAGACACTCTTAACAAGACAGACCAAGAAAATCTTGAAGAAATTACCACTCCCAAAAGTACTCCACAGGATTCACCCTACAATTCTCCACCAGGGTCTCCACATCCAAACCCAAACATGGTTGTAACTGCTTGGAGAGCAAGGGGAGCGCTGAACCTAGCTGGACCATTCCATAATCTGCCTAAAAACCCAGAAAAGGTCTTGCCTAAGTTCGATCCAGGGAAGGCCATCTCGGCGGAAGATCACCTCAAGAGTTTTTACTTAGCTCTGAACCTTTTGAACGTACAACATGAAGACGTGGTCTGCAGGTTGTTTCCATATACATTCGAGCCAAAAGTATCATCATGGTACTTTAGCCTACAACCCAGCTCAATCTCTAGTTGGGATGAATTCGAAAAATGTTTTCTAAAGAAATACGGAAACCAAAAGACTGTGGCCACACTTATGAAAGAACTCTTATCCATGAGGATGGAAAAGAAAGAAAAGGTTCAAGATTTCAATCAAAGATTCACTACGCTGTTGAATAACTTCAGTCAAGCTAATAAACCAGCCGAGGAATCTCTAATTGAATACTATACAACCGCTCTTGATGGACCCATAGCAATGTTCGTAAAGAGGTCCAAGAAAGCTACCCTGATAGAGAACTTTGAGGAAGCTAGAAAGGTAGAAGAAGAGGCTGATAGCATTGCTAAACATGCCTTAGATGTAGAAACAAAACCAGCGGCTAACAAAAAACCTTTGCTGCTCACTAGAAGTAAAGACGAGCCATCTACGGACATGGAAAATGTGGTCAAGATGATGCAGAAATTGTCTAACAAAATCGTAGATCTCGAGAGAGACAAGGCTGCTAGCACATATAGGAATCCTTTCAAGCCTTTTTATAAAAGAAGGGAAGACGGGGAACAGACTCATCCGCCAATAAACGCTGCCCCTGTGTTAAACTTGAATGAGATAGGGATGGAAAATTTCTGCACTTTTCACCAAGAACCACATTCGGAAAAGAGCTGCCCGCAATGGATCAATTCCATGAGCTTAGTCATGAACCAAATGTTAGATTCTCAGATCCCAGATCAGGATGACCCTCCAGAAGAGTCAAGCCCTGAGTTAGAGGAACCAACCCCGGACACTACTATGGTGTTGTGGGATTGGGTACCTATGACTGAATTAGTAGAAGAAGATCACATAGATAGCTCTCCCTCTACCATAAATGTTGCTACTCGTAGCAAAGGCCCTATTGCCGATCCAGTGCTAAGCATAGCTCCTCATAAACCCAAAGTTTCAAAAGAGCCGCCTAGGAGGCATATAACGGTTATCCCACAACAACCCAAAGTTAGCCAAACAGCTGCCAAACAGCTGCCAAACAGCTGCCAAACAGCCAAGTGCTGACAACACAGTTCAACCACCTAAGGTCACCATGAACAAAACAGATCATCCAACTTGAATTGGGAACGAATCCGATATAGGGTATGATATTATCGAAGATATCAAGAAGGTCAAAGCAAACGTATCAATATTTGACATGTGTAGCTTGCCCCATCAACGAGACAAACTGCTGCATGTTTTACAACCAAAACCCAGCACTACATTAACGGATTCTCAAGACAATCCCGAAATTAATGAGGCTAGCATTGGCGGGAAATCCAAATCTCAAACATTGCCTTTCCTATTGACTTTTGAAATTTTTAATCACAACGTTCATAACTGTTTGGTAGACTCTGGAGCTTCTTCAAACGTTATGCCACTGTCAATTTGTAAGAAAATTAATGGGCAGCCCGTGCCATCCCCAGCTCAAATTATCCAATTAGATAGGACTGCTGTTAGGGTAATTGGGGAGATGAAGGACGTTCTAATTAGATTGTCAGCGGATCCTAGAGTCTGTCAATTTATTGACATAATGGTGGTCGATATTCCTGAAGCTTATGGGCTGATTTTGAGTAGGGATTGGTCTACCAAGCTGAGTGGCTACTTTGCTACCGATTGGTCTCATCTATGGCTGCCTTATCAGAACATACAGAATCAGATTAAAGTTCTTAGGGAACCTCATATGAAACAAAACGTAACCCAACTAGAAGAAAAAAATGAGGCTGTAACTTTCTCTTCCTCGGTCCTAGGAAATTACTTCTTAGAAATGGATCCGGGTAACTATCAATCTGAAACCTTTTGCCATGAATCAGATAAACAGTCCGATCTCCTTCATTTCTCCCGGACTGATCATGTTGATTGTAACATAGTCAATTTAGTTGCTAACATAGACCACAAAGAAACTAACTTAGCTGAATCTAAAGATACCTTTTGGACATTATACTTTGATGGTTCTAAAACTCTGGAAGGATCCGGAGCCGGTTGCGTTCTAATGGATCCGAAAAGAAACAAGTATTTTTTGTCTTGTAGACTAGAATTCGATTGTACTAATAATACCGCTGAATATGAAGCTTTGGTACATGGTTTAAAGAAGGCCATTGGCTTAAATGTTAAGTACCTGAAGGTTTTTGGTGACTCCGAGATAGTTGTCAGACAGGTAAGGGACACCATTCATTGTCTCTCACCGCACTTGAAAGGTTATCAGGATGAGGTATGGGATTTAATCATGCAGTTTGACGCTTTCAATATAAAATCAATTCCTAGATTGCAAAATTCTGCTGCTGATTTATTAGCAACATCTGCTTCTAGATTGGTGCCGTCAAATAATAAATGCTCGATTGAATTGATTTTCAGGCCTTCCATTCCCGATAACATCACGAACTTCAGAGTCTTCGATGATGATGAACAAATTATCAGCTTCCTGACAAACGAAGATAGCTTCCAAGGAGCTGCAATAGATGAGGAAGAACATGATGCTGATTTGATGAAGAAAGATGAGGAGAAAGGAAATTTCATGCCAAAAGGAGTAAGGTCCCTCGAAATGCTTTTCGATCTTCAAAATAAGTTCAAAAGACCAGCTAATACCAAAACTAACAGCTCATCAATGCAACATGAGTTGGTTAATTTGGGTACCAAGGCAGAACCAAAATTTGTTAACCTTGGCAAATGTTGTTCACCAGGAGAAAGAGACAGGTTCATTAAATTGTTTAAACAGTACAAGGATGTTTTTGCATGGACCTATGAAGATCTGAAAACGTATGACGTCCGCATCATTCAGCATGTTATACCAATGAAAGTGGGTGTCAAACCATTTCAGCAGCAGTTAAGAAGGATGCATCCCACTCTTGAACCACTGATCCAAAAGGAATTAAAGAAGCTTCTGGACGCTAAGATAATCTTCAAGGTTCGGCACTCTGAATGGGTTGCAAACTTGGTTCCCGTAAGGAAGAAATCAGGAGAGATAAGGCTATGTGTAGATTTCAGAAATTTAAACAAAGCCTCAGATAAAGACAACTACCCCGTGCCTTCAATGGAGCAAATCCTACAAATGGTGTCAGGATCTGAATTGTTTTCTCTCCTCGACGGTTTTTCGGGCTATAATCAAGTGTTAGTAGCCGAAGAAGATCGTCTCAAGACCACTTTTAGGACTAAGTGGGGAACTTTCGCCTATAGAAGGATGCCATTTGGTCTGATAAATGCAGGAGCTACATTCCAAAGGGCGATGGATATTGCCTTCCGAGGATTGGGTGGGCAGTGCGTTGTTGTCTACTTAGATGATGTGACAGTCTTTTCGAAGAAGAGGGAAGATCATGTTGTTCATCTGAGGCATATCTTTGATCGTTGCCGGAAGTACGGTATTTCCTTAAATCCCAAGAAGAGTGTGTTTGCTGTGCCCGAAGGTAAGCTCTTGGATCATATCATCTCCAAAGGGGGAGTGTCAATCGACCATGAAAGAGTCCAAGCCATTAATAAGATTCCAATGCCTCACAACAAGAAATCTATGCAGTCGTTTATGGGCACCATCAATTTTGTCCGCAGATTTGTTCCGGATTTTGCACAAATTGTTAAGCCATTGCAACAGATGGTTAAACAAAGCACACAATTCAAGTGGACAGATTTGGAGAAAGACGCATTTAGAGATATCAAGGCAGCGGTAGCTAAAGCTCCTTCCTTAAGAAGCCCAGACTTTGATAAAGATTTCATCTTGTACACCTTCGCTTCGGATGATTCTCTCGCAGCTGTACTCACGCAAAAGGTGGAGTTGGGGGATGAATACCCAATTTCGTTTATGAGCACTGGTCTGCAAGGGGCTGAGCTGAATTACCCCGTAGTTGACAAACATGCGTATGCAGTCTTCAAATCAGTCAAGCAGTTTAGGCCCTACATTTTGAAGAACCGAACTAAAGTCATAGTTCCCCATCCAGCTGTTAGATCCCTTTTCGTTCAAAAGGAATTGGGAGAGAGGAGAGGGAACTGGGTCACAGCTCTGCAGGAATATGATTTGGAATTCAAACCGGCCACGATCATTAAAGGACAAGGTCTGTGCAAGTTACTGGCGGGAAACTCGACTGAGGAAGAGCACCATTGGAGAAATGAAGCTGAGTTAAATTCGGTTGAAGTATGTCATATCTTCACAACTCCCCAGTCATGGTATAGGGATCTGGTGCACTATTTACAGCAGGGATATCTACCCGAGCACTGGAACTCTAAACAAAGAAGGGCGCTCCATTTGAAATCCGCACCCTATCAAATCATTGATGGGATTCTTTTCAGAAAGAATTATGATGGAGTCCTTCTTAGATGTTTGGAAAAGGAAGATGCAAACAAAGTTGTCAAAGAATTGCATGATGGCCCCGCGGGTGGTCATTTTTCAGGAGAGACGACAGCACACAAGATACTGAGAGCTGGGTATTACTGGCCCACTTTGTTTCGAGATGCCTACACATACGCACGGAATTGCGATGTATTTCAAAGAAGTGCAGGGAAGTTGCCTAAGGCAGCAAGCCCATTGCAGCCGGTCATCATCTCTGAGCCTTTTGAGCAATGGGGTATAGATGTTATCGGAGAAATAA
The DNA here is from genome assembly GCA_027924585.1 of Larix kaempferi. Taxonomy (NCBI): domain Eukaryota; kingdom Viridiplantae; phylum Streptophyta; class Pinopsida; order Pinales; family Pinaceae; genus Larix; species Larix kaempferi. The sequence continues at coordinate 6,423,455 of BSBM01000511.1, forward strand.
ATCCAAATTCTTCATTGCAACATCGATACATCCTGACGGCTACCGACTACTTCACTAGGTGGACGGAGGCCACCCCATTGCGCAAGATCAATGAAGACGCAGTCATCAGCTTCTTGAAAGAAAACATCATAACCAGGTTTGGGGTTGCAATTTCCCTTGTTTTTGATAATGCTACTTATTTTTCATCTTGCAAGATAAATGAATTTGTTTATGAATGGGGAATTAAGTTGCATTATTTAGCCAATTACTACCCTCAGGGAAACGGATTAGCTGAATCCTCAAACAAGAATCTGATTCGAATCCTTAAGAAAACTGTGATAGAAAACCAGAGAAGTTGGCATGTGGCTCTCCCAAACGCCTTATGGGCAGATAGGGTAACCCCGAAGAATGCTTTAGGTGTCTCCCCTTTCACTCTTGTCTATGGCAAGGAATCCATACTTCCCCCAAACATCTTACTACCATCCTTGCAATTATCCCAAGCCTCTCGGGGTTCTGGTAGCCAAGCCTTACAATCCAGGATCAACACCCTGCTTCAACTAGAAGAAGCCCGACACAAAGCTAAAGATCGATTCCATCAACACCAGGACATAGTTAAGAGATGGTTCGATAAGAGGAAATCCGGCAAGAGGGACTTTGAAGTCGGGGATTTAGTCCTGAAGTGGGACCATAATCATGAAGGCAAAGGAATGCATACGAAATTTCAACATCTATGGGTAGGCCCGTACCAAATTTCTGCAAAATTAGGCCCATCCACTTATAAACTGACAAATCTCGAGGGAGAAGAAGTAGCCCTTCCTCTCAATGGCCTCGCTCTGAAACAATACTTCGCATAGTCTCCTCGAGACTTCCTGTACATAAATAAAGTTTTCTTTTTGCTTTCGCTTTTAGCTGTTTTATTTTTCGGCCATGTTGTTTCTCTCTTTGTTATTTGAAATTTTACGACAAGTTTTGTTTTCTGAATGCCCTTTTGGTTGAGTCTCCCGTTGAAGATAGCTCTCTCAAAGAAAATTTGTAACCCATGAGTCTGGAACTCTGCTCAGTAAATCCGGTCTGTTGTGCTCTCGCTGAAATGTTCGGAAGGGGGAAGCCTACCCTGCTAGTCACACTAATCCTGTTTAATAGCAGAGACCTATGACCATCTTCACTACTATCGTTGGGCTCCACCCACTCTCACACTTTAAAGGCATCTCAAGAAGGTTACCTAAGTTGGACCCATGGAAAGTGGCACCTCTCGAGGACATAGGGTATTGAGATGACTCCATGCTGCAGATTTAACAGCCAAAATGGCCTACATTCAAGAGTCTGTTTTCCAGGGATTCTCGCCTCAATTAAAGCATGGCTGAGACAAAAGCAAAAGACATGTAAAATCTAGAAGGCTGTCCAAAAGACCCAGCTCAAAATGGGCTCCTCTCCGTCCGTGAAGTTTGATCAAATCAAATCAATAAAATTTCTAACTCACACAAAAGGACATTATGGATTGAGGAGCCTAAATCAAAGATCATGTCCAAAAGAAAATATCCCTGGAAGGCTCAAACAGCTAAGCTGTCCAAAGTACAAGCATCCCAAAGGATGCCAGCAGCATGGGAATGAGGAACAAGAGCAATAATGTCCATGAGAAAGTGTTGCAAATCCCGTGGAGTCCGGCAGTAGTGGCCATTCGAGAGATGACCCTCCTAAAATGAATCCCATATGCTGGCCCTCTGAGAGTGGTGAAGATGTCTCGGTCAAAGCTCCCCTTTCCCCAATGGCTAGCATGGAAAGCGCCTCCTTCCCCCCGCATGAGTCTAAAATGATCAGCTGAGTAGTACACCCGAGGTGGATGTTGTTAATGAGGTTTCGGACCATGAAGAGGAATTTTTCAGAGATCTGTGTTCGCCAGCGACTCACCATTGTTGTTGCAGCAACACCCCTCCCCAAAAATTTTGTACATGTTGGGGCCCCTCCTGTATTTTTGTAGAAAGTTTGCCTGAGAAGCCATCCCAGTCGTCAGCTCTGTTTTCAACATAAAATCTTATTTCCCTACTGAACATCTTGCCATCAATCCTTCCATGTTTTCCCCAAAGAGCCAAAAGAGAACTTAGAATTTTTCCCAACGTTTTGGAATAATTCGGGCTATCTCCCCGAAACTGCGGAAGCCAAACGTCCAGCCGTTCCGGAAGAGGGACTTAGTTTTTCTTTGTCAAAACCGTAGACCGTGAGAGAGAATTTACGGGAACCTTCGGTTTCTCTTCCCCAAACGGCGGGAGAACTTGAGAAAGACACCCAAAAAACTTAGATTTTTTCGAAAGCTGCGGAAGCCATTGGGTAATGACTCCCGAAACGGCGGAACCCTTCGCTCAAGCCTTCCGCAACCGCGGAAAGGTTCCGGTTTTCCTCCCGAAATGGTGGGACTCATTCGCCTTAGACTCCCGAAGAGGACTTGGAATTTGTGGTTGAAAAATCTGCGGAAACTTTCGAGTTGCCCTCCCGAAACGGCGGAGGCCAATCTCATAAACCGCCCGTCTAAGCCTTCCGAAGTAAAAAGACTTGTAAAATTTTCGATCGTTTGTTTCTGCAGAACGGTTCAAGTTCTCTTCCCGAAACGACTCTGCTCCCGAAACGGCGGAGCCCTTCACTCAAGCCTTCCGCAACCGTGGAAAGGTTCCGGTTTTCCTCCCGAAATGGCGGGACTCATTCGCCTTACTCTCCCGAAAGAAAAAACTTAGAACATTTTGACTGTTCGCGGAAAGATTGGAGAATAGCTTCCGAAACGGTGGTAACTGTTTGTGAGACCCTTCCAAAACTCGGAAAAGAACTTAGAAGCTTTTAAAGAAACTATCGCGGAAGCCTTCAGCCTTTGCTCTCGAAACTGCGGGAGCCTTCAGATTTTCCTTCCGAAACGGCGGAAGCCATTCACAAAAGCTTTCCGAAAATACCAGGAGCATTCGCCATATCCTCCCGAAACCGCGAAAAGTTCGCCCCGACTTGGAGAAACGCGGAAACCTTCATGTTCCCCTTTCGTAACTAGCGGGAGCTTGCGCCATATCTTCCCGAAAATCAACGAGACTTAGAAAGTTTTTGTTTGCGGAAACCCTTCGCGAATAGCTCCCGAAACGGCGGAAGCCGTGACGTTATGCATCCGCAACGCGGGGCTCTTTTGCAGAAGGCTTTGAGTTTCCCTTCCGTGACTCGTCCCGAAACAGCGAAAACTTCCCCTCTATCCTTCCGCAACGGCGGGTGTGACTCGCAAGACGGTCCCGCGAATGGCGGTCGCACACAGATCGAGACCTTTTGACGTGACCGCTACGGGCGACGAATTTAAGCCGCGTTTTAATTGCGCCACCCACCCAATTGAACGCTCGCACGTGCCAGTTCGATTTAAATATCCGACGAGGTACGAGCCAACCCATTGTCATTTTGTTTATAAACTAAGCCATTGGACGCCGCGCAACCGTTCCAGCTCGGATTGCTCAAACACGTTTCACGGCCACCTCAGTTAGCGTTTTCATCAGTGCCAGGTAGGATCTTAACTGTAAATCTATCTCCCTACACGTCGTATTTTGCTATTGGGTTAGCTGTCTTTTGAAATTGATGGGCATAGGTGGGGTTTTGACGAGCAAAACGCCCGTCATGGGTGATTTTTCCCGTCAAATACGGTTGAATCAAGTTCTTCTCGTTTTTAATTAGCAGAAACAGGATAAACATTGGTGGGTAGACGGTTAAACATGTTCCTTTGTTTTTCCGGGCCGCGTGCCTCGTCGTCTATTGAAAATGACGAAGCCCCATCGACGTTGCATGTCCCCAGCAGAAAGATTAAGCCACAAAACCCCGGGCCTTTTCGTAAACTTCAGGTCTAGCATAACCTCTACCCATTTCAAATCTTAGGACCGGCGCCACGGCCCCTGTTCAGAACCCGCGAGCACTCAAGTTACGCCAGCCAGACTCGAAACCATTGCCGCTCAAACCTTTTGCGTCAGTATGCCCCGGCGCCATCACCCTCGCTTGAACTACTCCCCATGGAACACCTCGGCAAGTGCCGCAAATGAAATTAGCATTCGAATGCCCTCGCCTAATCGTAAACGCGAAAGGGGTTTCCTTTTCAGCACAAAGTCTGCCCACCCGAGCTTACCCGCCACGGGCCTTCCAAACCACAGCAGTGACAAAAGCTATCCTATCCTTTCCCCAGAGCCAAACCGAAAGCACGTTGCTTCCGCAACGCGCTTGTCTCCACGGGAGCATCCCAAACTTGCCCCTTTAGAGAATGGGGGGGGGGCTATTTTTATAATCATGCCCCTGCTAAGACGAAGATCATCTTTTCCCAGGGCAGAACCGGAAGCCAATTGCTTCCGCAAACCGCCTATCGGTCCGAGAACAAAATGTGTCCGCAACATAGCCTACCCCTCAGGAGCATTCCAAACTCATCCTTTTAGGAGATTCAAGTGTTTCAATTTATGTTTCATGTTGAAATAACGTTTTGCTTCCTAAATATACAGCTTCATTGCATTTGTTTCATTGATATCTTAAAACAATGATGCTCTCTGATTAAAACCTCGCAGTATGTTACTCAAGTTCATAATAACTTGTATATGGGTGTTATCAGGGATAAATCAAGATGCCGAAAACCGGTAAGAAGAAAGCTAAGATGACGGAAAAGAAGCCTGCCCCTCTCAAGACTGAAACCTCGCTCCGGGACACTAGGTGCACCACCGGTGTCCCTCCAGAAATCAGATGGGGCGACATCTACAGAATGATCCGGGACCAAGATATCCCAGATATGTTGTTGGAAGAAGGGCCCATCTATCTGAACATCAAAGCCTCAGGCATAACTAGAGCTGCCACCCGCCCTGAGCTGTTCCCCTGTGCCGAAGTGATCGGATGGATACTCCAGCATGCCGATGCCGAAGGCAGAGTAATAAATGACAGCGGTAAAGTGGCCATTGCCTCATTTCAACCCGCGTATCTTGCGGCAGCCTACAAGTTTCCCCGGGTCCAACAAGCTCTGACTGATGAATGGCTGAGCCAAATGAACAATGTCGAGATGGCCAAGAAGCTACTAATAGCAGGCAAACATTTGAGGAAGAAAGGGAGTGATGAGTATGACGTACAGAATCTAAGAGCTCCTTTTAGATTGATTGCCCTGATGCTGTGCAGAATCTTCGGCATGCCCGATGGCACAGTATACAAGATTCAGTGGGTCCCTATCATCCACTATGTGGCTTTTAAGGGGACTGTGTTCGACTGGGCCACCCTCCTGTCAGATAGTCTGTCCTCAATGATAGTAGCTGCGAGAGAAGGACTAGCCTTGAAGAAGGCTGAATTCTTCATGTCTTCCTATCTGATAGATTGTATCTTGGCCAAGATAGAATTCCCCAAATTAGGCTGCACATGGGATAAGGCCACCATGACAGTCTATATTGCTTACAAGATGTTGTGGGCTCAGAATTACAAGCCCAGCTACAAACTCATCTGCGAGGGGTTCATAATGCCCCTGTATGAGAAAATATTCAAGGAGGAACCCAGCTGCTTATCAGAAAATGCTTTGGAAGTCCTTGAGGATTATGGGGACTTTTACTTTTCGGAGCAAGGTACCTACCTAAGAATGTTTGGAGGAACCAAGCCCCCATACATCTTGCCGCAGTATGCCACAGACTACGTGGTGCTCAAAGAAGCAGTAAGACAACTCTTCTTGGATGGGATCGGAGCAATGCTCCACAAGCAACATAAGGCCTCCTTTCCCCCCCTACCTTTCTGCATAGGTGCTTACAAGTTTTCAGGGGTTTCCTATGCCGACGAATTTGTTCAAGAGTTGAAGGCCTTCCACTTCGGTGAGGTTATCTTCCACAGGAACGACAGAAAGGGTAAAGTGGCCGAGCATTGCAAGTACATCTACGCTCATTTTGAATACTCGCATTACCCCGATGCCGAGGAGGAGGCATTCAGAGGCATTAGCAATATGTCGGAACTACGAATCTGTCGCCAAGGCACTGGAGCAAGCTCTAGTTCAGCCAAGATCCAGGAGACCAGTCAGCAGCAGGAGAAAGAAGCTGAAGATGCCCGAGCTCAAGAGGAGCTCAGATTAAGAGAAGAGGCAAGAATGCTCCAAGAAGCTGAAAACGCCAGGTTGCAGCGGGAGGCAGAAGAAGCCAGGTGGAAGCAAGAAGCTGAAGCAGCAAGAATACTACAGGAAGCTGAAGTGGCAAGGATGCAAGAAGAGGCGGAAAAGGAAAGCCGGTGCAAAGAAGCTGAACAAGCTGAAGCATAAAGGAAGGCAGAAGAGGAGCGAAAAGCGGAGGAGGATGCCCAAGCAGGTGGGTCCGGTGTCCAAGACATGGAGATAGACACCTCTCAAGCAGGTGGCTCTGGTACCCAAAAGGAAGGAGTAGACCCTGCTCAGGAAGTCCGGACCCCACCTATGGAAGAGGACATAGACATCATAAACCGACCAATTGTCCCGTACACTCCATCAGGAAAGCGTACGGTGTCCAAATGGAATGAGTTTGTATATGATAAGAAAAGAAAAGCAATGGTCCTCCAATCAGAAGAGAGGATTAAAAGTCCTTTCCATGAAGAAATTGTTACTCACCGAGAAGTCACCGTCATGCAAAACACAGATCAAGATCCCATTGCTATGGCGTCCGCAGTTATAGCAACAGCAAAGGCATCATTTGCCAATGTAGACGTTATAGTTAAGGAAAATATATTGACAAAGAAGAAAGCACGCACGCTGCAACAAAATGTGGCTAATGAGCAAGCCCAAAAGGATCTGGTAGTAAACAAGTATAATTGCTTGTACGCTGAGCATAAGGAGCTGTCAAACAAATACAGCCAGCTGGAGGAGGAAAAGGACCAGCTAACACTCCAAATGATGATTGTGGAAGCAGAGAAGAATGGAGCAGAAGAAAAGGCATCTTTGCTAGAGGCAGACAAGCATGCATTGGCTGAGCGTTTAGAACAAGCAGAGAGCAGAACAATGGACATATCTCCCTTCCACGAGCTGTCATGCAACATCCTGCAGCAAGTGTGTGGCACTCAAGAGCTAATCACTGATTAGGTGTGCAAACTCAAGGTCATGGTGGTTAGGCTGAAAGAGATTAATGCAGAAGCCCATAGGCTCAAGGCAAAGAATACCCGCGTTAAGGCCAATATCATCAGCCAGATGGCATGGAGAGAAGGAAAAGGGGGTTTCCCTGCGCACCTCCCATTTAAATCGGTGGACAGTTTTAATGAGGACATAGCACTGCTGGAGTTCGGCAGAAACTGCGCCAGTAAGCTGATGGCCAGTGTGCAAAGAACAACCGATAAAATCGGCAGTCTCTACCAGAGGCTCCATGAGGCACATGTCAAATGCACTTTGAGTTTACCTCAGTCCTTGGAGGACTTTCCAGAGAGGGAGCAGCGCTTGTCCCAACTAAAGGCAGAATTGGACGTTCAAACAGAACATGTAAAGAGGATTGATGTCCTGGCTGTTGATGACCTCCAACGTTATATTGGATCGGCGTCACTCCACAACCATATGTTGAAGGAGGTACATCAAAGTGCAGTAGCAGAAGTCCAAAACATTAAAGCAGAGCTCGGGAAGAATGTGACTTCTCAGAAAATCCTGTTCCCTGCTGCGGCAAACACAGTCATAAGGGACACAGGTGCATGGTACAGCTACATAACAGAGGAGGAAAGGAAAACTGCAGCAGCAGCAGGAGCATCAGCAGGCCCAGGATCCTCTCTCCCAGCAGGCACTCCAGCTGTAGGTTCGAGGCCCTCTTTCCCAGCAGTCATTCCAGAAGCTCCAGCTAGACCAATCCATCCTTCCCAAGCACAATCAACAACCTCAATGGACTTGGGCGACCCTTCCCCAGCTGAGGCTCACGCACAGGAGTAAAAGAGGCTGAATTTAGTAAGCAACTCTCTTCAGCCAAACACGTGCCCAGCAGGGAAAGCTTTGATGTTAGCCAATTTTCTGTTAGGCATATTTTGAATATGTAAGGCGTAATCCATGGGACAGCTGTCCCTGATTTTTGTCAAAATATTTTTTGTAAAGGAAGTGGCCATTTTTGGTGGTCGATTATAGTGGATTTTCCTGTAAATGACAGGTGGAGAATGCTAGGTGTCAGCCCAAAGGGCATATTTGTAGCTATAAATAGCATCTAGGATAGATTAGAAAGGACTTTTTGCAGGGAATGAAATTTTGGCAAACGATATGAGATATCTTGTATCGGGTCTGTAAAATTGATTTTTCTAATAGAAGCCACGGGAGATGGACGTTTTGCCTGGGATGTTAGGCGGCTGTGTGTTGGACTATTCTAATGGCTGCTGCTCTATAATGTGAGATCGTTCTTATCACCTGAATTATTTCTTTGTATTAATGATTTTGCTCCTTCCTGGGCATGCGTTTTCTCTATTTTGTGAACAATGAAATGCATTGCTGTAGATTTCTTTGTCTAGATCGAATGGCTAACTGTTCTTTCTTCAGGATAACTCATGTTGCTCATTGTTCATACCTTTAAATTGCTCCTTGCAGGGATCTTTAAGTTTAATTCCAGTTTTGTTACATCTAGATCTGTTTCTTCATTCTTGTGACGTAGATTGAATAATTTTGCTTTCTTCTGTTTATGAGCAATAGATGCGTTCTTTAAGTTTCATTTCAGATCTGTTTCTTTATTCTTTTGCTTTCTTCTGTTTTATGAGCAATAGATGCGTTCTATGTTGAATTAGAAGCTATCTTCTAAAGATCTTTATCTGGCTGTAGCTTTGATTGTGAGAAATAATAGCTATCTGTTCTTTGTTTACGATATTTGTTACAGCTGATTGCTCCTCCCTTAGGCGTGTTCCCTGCAGGGATAGATAGATTTATTCCAGTTTCTAGGCTTAGATCTGTTTTAATTGCATTTAGATTAAGTATAATTTAGGCACTTGCATCTCATATAAAAGACATAAAAAAAAAACCAAAAGAAAGGTGGATCGGGCCATAACCGGTAGAATCGGATTTAAACTCCAAATCCACGGTTGCCGGAACCGCTAACCGGACGGATTCCCTACACCAAACGGGAGATGGTCTAATTGGGACGATCTCTCGGGGAGAATCCCTTTCTGATTGATGCTACGATATCCGAGGAATCAACACATCTGTATAGGAATACAATATACATATATGTGAAATACATTCCGAAGTTACATATACATCAACACTCCCTCTTAACTAGGAAGGTATTTCTCAGCACAGTTCTTCTAGCACAAGTCATCTTCTCTGGATCATCGTCACTGGATAATCGTCATCGAGTCATCATCATCGTCACTGCTGCTGCTATCTCAATCAATCTCTGAATCTACTCGTCATAGGAAGTTCTACAGAGCCGGTCCTTTTTCATACTGGATGTAGGCCCACCACCTGCAGGTCTTCATCATCACTGGCCATACTGTGGAATCCTCAGGACTTATTACGTGCGTCACAAAACCTCGAAAGAGCATCCCAGGATGTTACGGGTACACAACTCCGACCTGTAGGATCTCTCAGGGCGCTATTACATGTGACCCCACCACAAAACCTCGAAAGAGCATCCCAGGATGTTACGGGTACACAACTCCAACCTGAAGGATCTCCCAGGGCACAAATTACATGTGGTCACCACAAAACCTAGCAAGAGCATCTCAGGATGTTACGGGTACACAACTCCGACCTGAAATCTCCCAGGGCACAAATTACATGTGGTCATGGCAAAACCTGGCTGAAGCATCTGAGGCCTTTTTCATCCTGTCCAGATCTCCCAGGAGCAAATTACATGCCATAGGACAAAACCTCACAAGAGCATCTGCCAGATATCCCAGGGCACCGAATTACATGCCATAGGCAAAACCTCGAAAGACTATCTGCAGATCTCCCAGGGCACCGAATTACATGTCCTCCCAGAGCAAAACCTCGAAAGAGCATTTGCCAGATGTCCTAGGGCACCGAATTACATGCCATAGGCAAAACCTCGAAAGACCATCTGCAAATCTCCCAGGGCACCGGATTACATGCTCATCTGCACAACCTGATCCATGGCCATAGAGTATCAACCTGATACTCACCATACATCATCCTGATGTATCCATGATCATCCCGATCATCATCACTGCAACGTCCTGCTGCATGTCATCTGGAGCAACATCCTGAAGCTCGTCATCTATGATCATCCTGATCATACAATGCATCCATCTGATGCACACCAAGTATCCACCTGATACATACATAGATACATGATCCACACAATGTATCCATCAGCATACATGATCTACCTGATCATACAAAGATACATGATCCACACAATGTATCCATCAACATACATGATCTACCTGATCATACAAAGATACATGATCCACACAATGTATCCATCAACATACATGATCTACCTGATCATACAAAGATACATGATCCACACAATGTATCCATCAACATACATGATCTACCTGATCATACAAAGATACATGATCCACACAATGTATCCATCAACATACATGATCTACCTGATCATACAAAGATACATGATCCACACAATGTATCCATCAGCATCCAACATGATGCGTATACAAAATACATACACATGATCCAACCGATCATATCCAAGCAGAAACCAGAACATCATCCTGATGCTCATCATCCAGCGCTTACATCCATAGCCATGTGAAGGATCCCCCTTCCAACATGCTTGGAATGGCTTCAGCAAATGTGTCCATCACTTCTTCCTCGAAGTATCCTCGATCTGAAGCACGCCAAGCCTCTCTCTGAAGTACTCGAACTTCACCCTGGCTAGTGGCTTCGTCAGCACATCTGCAATCTGCTCATCCGTCGCAACATACAGGAGCTTCACATCTCCTCTCTGCACCATATCCCTGATATAGTGATATTTGATCTCTATGTGTTTCGACCTGTCATGAAACACTGGGTTCTCGGACAGCTTCACATAACTCTGGTTATCATAGAAGATACCAGTAGTATCCAACAGGAGATCAAATAACTCAGACAGTAGCTTCCGTAGCCATACTGCCTCACAACTAGCTGAACAGGCTGCAACATACTCTGCCTCAGCTGTACTCAGTTCTACACAGGACTGCTTCCTGCTAAACCAAGAGATCACACCTGATCCCATACTGAAGCAGCACCCATATGTGCTCTTCCTATCTGCAGCACTGCCATCCCAATCCGAATCAACATAACCCTGCAGGTTAAACTTTTGATTCGCTTCATGCTTGAGCCCAAAATCCACTGTACCCTTCAGGTACCTCAGAACATGCTTTACAGAAACTAGGTGAACACTCCTTGGATCTGTCAGGAACTGACTCAATGTGTTCACAGCAAAGCAAATGTCTGGTCTCGTGTTCGTCAGGTACATCAAGGACCCAATCATCTGACGATACATAGAGACATCAACCGACTCAGATGAAGCATCACAAGAAGCTTCAGGTTCGATGCCATAGGTGTGGCCATATCCATGCAGTCCATCATCCCAAACCTCTTCAGGATCTCTACTGCATACTTCCCTTGTCCAAGGAAGATTCCATCTGCACTCTGCCACATCTCCAAGCCAAAAACAAATAGTGCATCAACCCCAAGTTCTTCAACTCGAACTTGGTAGCAAGCTTCCGCTGCGTGTCGACAATCAATCTATCTTCACCTGTAACAAACGGGTTATCCGCATACAAAAGTAGTATCACTGGATTGCCTTCCTCAACCTTGTAGAAAAGGTTGGAATCCTCTTTATTCTTGGTAAAGCCCAAACTGGATAGAAAGTTGTCTATCCTACCATACCAAGTTCTGCACACATATATGACTACACCATGCTGTCTTGAAATCCATCTGGTGCATCTTCTATTTCATCACTTTTATATTTCTCAATGATGTCATCTGCAACATGCTTGATCTGATAGTTCCATTTGGAAGTCACAACATACTTCCCTTCAGCTCTTGGGACCGCATCCCAAACATCATTCTTCATGATCGACGGATCATGGCATTCCATTTCTTCATCCCAGATCCTGGGAACTTCAATATCTTCAATAGATATCTTTGTTGCTGGAACAAATGTTGTAGTCCTTTTGTAGGTGAAGATATACGGTCTTTCCTACAAAACAGGTTAAATTGCATGATTATAAACATCTCATAATTTTCAGAACAAATTCTTACACATAAAGAAATATGTCATACAGTCATGCAATTAGCCAATGCTTCAATACAACATTTATCCATATCCCGTAACTTTCTAGATGCCTTCCAATCTCTACCAGAACATTGTTAAGAGTGTGCACAACTCCCAACATGTCAGCAAAGAGGTTTCATTCTAGATAAGTAGCAATGGAATGTTGTACAGTGCCATAGGCCACTTACCCATGCATATTAGTAGTATACTGTTCATTAATGTAATTATTCTAATATGCACAATACATATCCTAAGTCTAAGACCATGAGCATATACATCATTGAACAATTTTATTTAAACAAACAAATATGTAAGAAATGATAATTAAAATACTTATCTTTGTTTGTTCGTTGGGTGGACTCCCTCTGAGTCTTCGCTTCCTTGCAGGAGCTGCTGGAGTCCTAATCTGAAGTAGCTTCTTCTACACCTTTCTGTTGTGGAATGTAGAGAGATGGAAAACTCCCTCTGAATATCTGCATCCTTGCATAAACCACTCGAGTGTACTCCCTCTTGATCTTTGCTTCCTGGATTACCTGTTCTTGAACTCATATTCATCCTTGGTCCCTATGCATGCTTATTAGTATCATGAATGTGTTATCCTTGTGATCTCATATAAAATCATACATTCATTAGTATACTATTAAAACACAATAATCTCAAGCATGTATAGTCATGATCATTTCAAATAGAAATAATAAGCATTAGCATTCAAGGTTTATGTAGGATTCTTATGGTTAGTCAAATCATAAGAAACATAACATGTCTAAACCTATAATCACTCAAACCTATTACTCTTCGGGTTAGTTGAATCATCAATCAAGATAAGAGATATAATATGCATAAAACCTGTGATTATTCAAACCTATACCTTCATGATTCTTCTGGTTAGTCATATCATAAATTATGGTAAGAAACATAATATGCATGCAACCGTGATTATTCAAACCTATGACTTCATGAATAATCATCATCAACAACACAACAGTATAAGATCCTAACACAAGGTAGGATTCTAGCTTGATATAGGAAAAACATACCTGGATTAGCATGCTAGCTATTTATGTCTAACATACCCGTATAATGTCTTTTGTTTCTCTTCAGTGACTTGTGCTAGTAACCTGTAAATCTCATAGGTTAACCATTATAAAACCAAATTATACATACCTCGTAAATGGATCTTTTATGAGATCCATGACAATGGATGAATCTTTGTCCTCATGTCATCATGATCATATGTTCTTTGAACCAGAACATGATTTGTTTTTCTTGGTGTACCTTTCATGTTAGTAGACAACATAAACCTCATACACCATCACAATGCATTAGTACAATCATAAGTGTCAAAACCTTAATCAATGAATATCTTCTATCATGCATTCATAATTTTATTAAGGTGATACGACAAGTCTAAAATCAAGATTGTACTAACCATAATAACATGAAGACAAACATACCATAAACTGAATCATGAACAAATCTCAAAACATACCTTGATGAGTCATACCTGTCGAGATCGCTTGTACTATTCTTATGTAAGGCCTTAGCCTCATCTCCCTTCTGAAACAGGAACTTCTTCACTCATGCAGATGATCAATCCATCTTCTTCTAGGATTAACCCAATCCACTTGATTTGCAAGAACTGGACCTGGAGCTGGATATGGGTTTGTCAGAGAAACCCCAAAAATTCAAACTTTGAATTTCAAACTTCCGAAAGGATAGAAATATGCGCCTTGATGAGCTGATCAAACTGATATATTTAGAATTTGAAAACTGCAAAGTTTCACTCCTCAATTTTGCCTTTGAAACTTTCGGATTCACTGGACGTGACCCTAAACTGGGGTTTGATGAAGCCCACTCTTCTGCCCAATCAAAAGGTTTGAACCAAAGCTCTAAGCTTCTATTTTTCTGAGGAGCTTCCAGCCGTGGTCACAGATTTCAAAAATTCCCATTTTAACAGAAGCCCTAATTTTCCACTTTTCTAATCAAAGTCCCAAACTAGGGTATGATCAAGCCCGGCCTTCTTCCCAACCAAAAGTTCTGATTTTGGTCTCTAAATTTCTATTTTGATGAGTAGCATCCAGCCGTGGTCTCCGATTACAAAAATTCCAACTTTCTCCAAAGCCCTAAATTCCGGAAGCCATGAATCAAGGTACTCAAAAATAATTCTGTTTTGACATAAATATGTACCTGATTGTTTCTGGTGTAACTCTGAAATTTTTGATCCACGGGGTCTGAAAAGTTTCCTGAGATAGCCTGACCTGTTATCTTTCCATCCTGACAGGTCTGACCTCAATTGGATTCTCTGAGAGAGAGTTATGCCAAGTGTCGCAACGTGACCTGTTTATGGGATAATACAGGAGAGCGAACTTGTACGGTGTTCCACGTGTCACTGGTTCAACTTAGGCCTCTGAAAAAGTTTCCTGAGATAGTAAAGTCTGTGTACTACCTATCACTTTTTACGAAATTTCATTTGGAGCTTCCTAGCCCAGGTTATGACCTTTTTCCCAAGGTCACCTGATTTTGACTCAGATCTGGAAGAGGCAGAAACCCTATATTGTACAGATCATAAATCACAAAGTACACCGAATTAGAGGTTTTCCTTTGGACAAAAGGTACCTGGAGATTTAATCTTCGTCCTGTAACAATTTTAGATCTGAAAACTTTGCCAAAACGGATTTATAGCGAAAGTGCTACGACGACTGGTTTTTTCTATATCAAGCCCTAGCATCGTAAGTGCAACAAGTGTCATACATGCCATATCATGCCTTCTTTCAGGCTAGCTCTGATACCATGTTAAATTTTCATAATTTACTTCAATCTGATCTAGGATCTTAACTGAGAGAACAACATGTACAGCATATCTACAGCATATCAATCATGGATACAATAATGCAAGCACACAAGAGACACAAAGATTTACTTGGGGAAAACCATAAAGGTGAAAAACCCCAATAACTTCCTCAGAGATAGATAGAGAAATGATACAACCAACCAAGAGAGATAGACATAACCTAGCAGCAGATCCTCCTCCTCCATAAGTGCGCCACTCCTCCTTGAGTGCATGAGTGAGAAGTGAGTGAACAAATAGAGTGCCTCCCGCACTCTATTTATACTTGACTTGACTTGCCTTTTTACCTAACTCATGTAGGCTCGAACTTAACCACATAACATAATGCTGACTGGGCCGACCCCCAATAGGGTGGTCTAATAACCTTTGACCCACATGGTCGACCCCCAATAGGGTGGTCTAATAACCCTTCGACCCACATGACTTATACAGGGCCGACCCCAACAAGGTGGTCTAATAACCCATCAAGTATAAGTTACGACACTTACAATATAAATGACGACACTTCCGTATAGAGGAATAATAACATCTCTATAGGAATAAAATATACATATATGTGAAATACATTCCGAAGTTACATATACATCAACAAAGCAACCCAAATTATTTAAGGCAATTTTATCTCGATTGTATAAAAGGGTGCAAATGAGAGGAATGATGGACTTTTTATACCTTGAATTTTTGTAAATTAATTTGGAAAAGTTTAATGAGAAGAATCCTTCAAGGCCATATTGCAAGGGAATTCAGTTTCTGTGATTTGTGAGCATCAAACTATTTATGTTGTTTATTTTCTTTTAGAATCTCTGTAAGATTGTACTATTTCATTATACACTATTCTATGTTGTAGCATACTTTCTTACTATATATTTTTTGTCATGTTTGCTTTGAGATGATAAATGTATGGTTTGCTAACATTGATGCAAGCACAAACTATCCTTAACATATTTACTATTTGTCGTTGGGTATTTACAGTTCTATGCTTGTTTCTCAGATAACTTTTTGTTTCAAAAGTAGCTAACATATCCGTAATGACAGTCTTGCCAATTGGGTCTATCTCATGGTGTTCTTTCCAAATGGATCTAGCTCATGTGGTTTTGGGATGGATTGTTATCTTCCCCACCCAGATTATATTCCCCTAAGTGACATGATGAGCTCATAATGAGAATATTATTGTAACAACTTCATGTCATATTGTTGGCCTAGCCTTGTTCCCTGAAGAATATAGGATTTACCATGGTACCATCCTCGAAATGAGGAGAAGTGCATGGGGTTTTTCCCCAGGATAATTACCTGGAAAAACAAATCTGCAATGGTAGTCTTATATTTCTTTTAATAGTACTTTCCCCTAGCTAGGATAGGTAGAATTTGTTGCATTTTGCATATTAGGATTTAGTTGCATATTGCACACTGCATTTCTCATTTTGATTCAACATCTCAAACAGTAATGAATATTAGGTCAAAATCTAGATGGGCTCCCTATACCAAACAATATGAATTATAATTGGGACATCACGTCAAGGATAACCCATACTACTGAAGAGGGCACTTCACCCATGTTAATAAACATCATTTCCTTTCATTTCATCGATAAATATGTATGGCATCCCTTAAAGGGTACAATGCTTATTTGTGGTCGTCCCTCCAAACATTTTATGGGCCATTAATATATTTTTGGCATGTCTATAATTATGTTTATTTCTTGTGGAATATCGTTGTGTAGTATTTTAGAAATTATCAACGTACATTTCGAGTGGACACTCCACCTATCTTCATGATCAAAATGAAGCATTCAAGAATAGAAAAGGAAATGGTGAATTAAATAGAATGAAGAGAGAAAGTTAGTTGTTGGGGTGACAGTGAAAAAACGTCAAATTTTAGTTGTTAGGGTTTAGGAATTAAAAATAAATAAAAAATTATATAAATGTAAAAATATAAATACAATAAATAATTTATATAAAAAGAAAAAGGGGTAACAATTTAATAATTAATCATTAACTAAAGGGATAAATAGTGATCTAAAAGATTTTTAATGAAAGGAAAAATAAAACTAATTAATAAGTTCAAAGATTAACATATTAGAGAAGCAGCTTAGTTTGGTGCAACATATTTATTTTCTGACAGACTCATTTTGAAGGTTTTTGTTGTAAGCTTCTAATAGCAGTATGGATTTGGATTTATGTTTTAGTGGAAATTTCTCTTTTCTTAGCAAAAAATATGTAAAAGTAGTTCCTTTCTTTGATTCTAATTGAATATCAAGAAGCATTTTTTTTATGTAAAAAAAGATTAACCTATTAGAGAACAAGAAAATATTATAATGTAATATATTATTAATAATGGATTAAAGAAGGGTAATGAGATCTAAAATAATATAATAATATGCTTTAATATAATATTAGCAAAGAGAAGAAGAATAAAATTAATAAAAAAACTATAAGAAGAAAAGAGGGAAATTATAATTAAAATAAATAAAGGATCATCATCTTAGGGTTTCTTGGTTTGTAAGGATTTCTGCAAAGTGAGAATGGATAATATGCAACAACTTGGAGTCCAGCTAGCCGCAAGGCTAGTTGCACCGAGTGTAAACGAGGTGATTACAACCCAGTATGGGGGAGATCCTGTAACGGATGTCACATGTCACATGTAACATTTTCAAAAGTAATAAAGTGTAAAAAGTAATTGTATGGGGAGATCCTGTAACGGATGTCACATGTCACATGTCACATTTGTCACGTTACGTTACAACCCAGTATGGGGGAGATGTTCTAACGTTTGTCACGTTTGTCACATTACGTTACAACCCAGTATGGGGGAGATGTTGTAATGTTTGTCACATTTGTCACGTTACGTTTCCATTGTCGGCTCATAAATTATAAAAAATCAAGAAATTGGATCCCTCTCGGTGCTTGATAGATCTAGGTTTGAGATGGATCTACGCTGGTTCTAGTTCCAACCAAGGTTCAAAAAGTGGGAATGGTTTATTTTCATGTTGCAGTATTGTCTTTTTCGAAATTTGTTAGAGTCCTTATATGCTAGTTTAGGTTTCTTTTAAGGTTATTTTTCTGAAGTAGGATTCCTAGATTAGTTTGGTCTGGTTGACTGTAGTGGTTGTCAGCTGTCATTTTCTTGTTTGGGTGGTTTTTCCTTTTTCTTCCTTTTTAAATGACGGTGGGGGATTCTCTTTCTTCCCCTTTTTCTATTGACACACTTGGGGGTTCTTCCCTAGAAACTAGCACTGAAGCTCCACCTTATTATGCGAAAAAGGAGGGTCGAATAAAAAAACCCTTGTCGGGTGATGCTGCCAAATTGAGAAGATGACTGAAATCTTTGAAAGTAAAGGAAGAAGTTGTTGTTTATACCCTAGATGGCTCCGTGAATTTGGATAGGGTTAGCATGTCATCTCGGAGGGTTGTTGTTGGAAAAATTTAAGATACAAGGCTTACCCAGTTGGAGCTTGTGGAATGGGTGAACAAGCATTGGACACCTGAGTTCGGACTCCCTCCACGGACCAGCCTATCAACCAAAGGATGGGTTGCAATTATCTTTCCCAATGAAGATCTTATTCCTTCCATGCTAGAGCATACGTGGCTGGTAAAGGATGGTTCACTTATTCTGAAATGATGGCATGTAAATTTCAGTCCCAACACTGAGTACTTGAGTAGGAGGCACCTATTGGTTCTCATGCCGGGTTTCCCTTTTGAACTCTGGACTCCCAATGTTTACGAGGGGTTGGGAAATTTCTTAGGCCGTTTCATACGAATGGAAAAGAATTTGATTTATGGTATTAACAAGAGGACTGCTTCGATGATGGTTGAATTTGATGTCACAAAGGGTTTACCTGTTGAGGTGGATATAGTCTGGGGTGTAAAACATTCAAGCAGAAATTGGACTACAATAATGTCCCCTTCATATGTTTCTTATTCCGGTGTACGAAACATGTCAAGGTCAGATGTTCGTTGCTTCATGGTCGGCCTTCAAGTCCAGTTCATTTGACTCCTATTCCATCTGAGCCGCCTACACTTCCTATTCCAGATTCTCCTGTTAAAAAAGGTAAGTCAATCGATGAACCTTCTATGATATATGAGGGTATTTCAAAAGTTGCGCTGAATTTCTATCTCTCTATGGAAAGAGCTCATGATTTAAAAAAATTGGCTTCAAATTCTGTAGTGAGAAGTTTATTTGGGGATACTTGTTCGAAACTTTCACCTCCCCTTGAAGGGGCAGACCTTAATCCTTCATCTTCTTTTCCAGTAGGCGATTTGTCTTAGGAGAGGGTTAGGGTTTTAGATTCTTGTTCTATGGAATCAGACTTAGATTGGGTCAGGGTTTCTAATCATAAAAATGAGGATTTGGACCCTATAGCTCCTTTGATTCATTCGGCCACGACCACGCATTCTAATCGATGCCCTTTGGACTTGGACCAAGTCAATCCTTTAAAATATACGGTCTCGAACTCTTTTTCTTCTTCCTTATTGTCTCTGTCTAGTTTACCAAAATCCCCTTTGGAGTTTTATGCTAAAAACCCTAATGTCTCGGATGTGGATGCCATTCCTTCGATTCGTTGTATGATTGTCACTATTCGAAAAAAGAAGCCACAAAAGGATTTAAAGGATGGTGATATATTCATTCCACTGTCTAAACGATTAAATGTTGTAGATTTATTAGATCCCTTATAGTCATCTTCTTCACATAGGACCCTTAGAGCAGGTTTTTCCTCCCAGAATGTGTCTTAATGTCTATTATGTCCTTTAACATCTGTGGCATTGGAGGGGTTTCAAAGGCTAGGACCCTGTTCAATTTTCTAAAAGCTACTATCCCTGATTGCATTCTTATCCAGGAAATGATGTGTTCGGAAGAACATGCTGTGGAGATCTTATCTAAGTACATGTCAGAATGGTATTTCTGTGTCATTGACTCTTGTGGGAACTCGGGTGGTCTTCTGTTTGGTTGGAATCCTAAGACTATTGTGTTCAAACCCTTTAAGACTTTGGGGGGTATTTTATTGGAAGGTTGTTTTCTTTCTAATGCTTTTGACCTTGCAATTCTTAATATGTATGGTCCATACAGGGATAGGGAGATCTATTGGACTACTCTGGAAGAATCGGGTATTCTAAATACTCATAATAAAATTGTTGCAGGTGACCTTAATCTCACTTTGTCAGCTGCTAAAGTTTGGGGGAAAAATGGTTTTGGTTGATGAATTAGCGGATTTCTTCAATGATTTATTTGATCGGGCTCAGCTTATTGATGTTGTGCCAAGGAAGTTGGGGGCGACGTGGAGTAATAAGCGTGAAGGTGATCATTGTATCAGCAAAAGTCTTGACCGCTTCCTCATCGCTCAATTTGTGGCTTCCAAGTTTCACAATATCGATCATGGATTGAACATTCCAATATTTCAAATAATCAAGCAATTATTTTGCAATTCGAGGATCTAAATTTCAAAGCTCGTAGACCTTTCAAATTTCAATAGTACTCGGTTAAAAGACACAAGGTTCTGCGACATGGTTAGAAGTTATTGGATCCATGCCGAGGTTCCTTCTGGACTTAATCCGATGGATGCATTGATCTTTAAATTAAGAGGGTTAAAGGCAATGACCAAGGTGTGGGAAATGGTTAAAAAAGCACAAAATTAGAAGAATATGATCTCTATAAATGTTCAGATTAAACAACTTCACCAACTTAATTTGGATGGTATTTTCTCAGATGAGGATCGACTTACTTTGAAATATCTCCAAATTAGACTTGAAGAATTGCTGAAGATTGAAGAAAGCAGCTTAGAGGTTAAAATTCGATCCATTTGGGTTGAATTGGGGGATGAAAATACCAGGTTTTTTCACAACTAGGCTTCTCATCGAGGAATTTGAATTCTATCTAGTCAATCAATGATTGTCATGGTAATGAATTTTGTGAACAAAATAAGTTGGAGGATATGGCTCTTAAACACTTCCAGTCTCTTTTCAAGGATCCAGAGTCTTCCAGCATTAATGCCCAGCTAAATGTTCTTAAACACTATCCAACTTTTTTCTCTGTGGAAGAAGGTGCTGATGTTGGTAATCCTGTTAGCTTGAAGGAGATCGAAAATGTATTAAAGGTATTCAAAAGAGATAAGATCCCAGGGCCCGATGGGTGGTCTGTTGATATTTTTGTTTCCTTTATTGATATTATGGGCCCTGATATACTCCAGATGGTTGAATTTTCAAGAACTGAAGGCTGGATTGTTGGAGGTATGAACTCGACTTTTCTGACACTCATCCCCAAGTCCAATAAATCGATGTCATTCGATGAGTTCAAACCTATTGCCCTGTGTAACTTGGTTTATAAAATAATTTCTAATATTATTGGAAACAGAATTAAACGAAATCTTTTAGAGTGGATGTCAAGAGAACAGTTTGGCTTCCTGGGTAATAGACAAATTCTCGACGTCGTGGGTATTACACAAGAAGTTCTACACTCAGTCAAAATCAGAAAACAAAATGCTTTGATCCTAAAGATTGATTTGGTTAAAGCCTATGACCAGGTCAATTGGGATTTCCTTAAGCTGGTGCTTCTTCATATCGGGTTTCCTAGGTTAGTAATTAACTGGATTATTTCCTTAAGCTGGTGCTCCTTCATATCGGGTTTCCTAGGTTAGTAATTAACTGGATTATGGCTTGTGTTAGATCGACAAACTTTTCTATTCTAATCAACAGTAATCCATTTGCATTTTTCAAAAGTTTTAGGGGTCTACGACAGGGCTGCCCTCTGTCACCTTTATTGTTTTTACTGGTAATAGAAGGATTGAGTAGATTGATTGTTAATGCTAAAAGAGAAGGCAAGATTAGAGGTATATCATTTTCAAAGTCCCCTTCCATTACACATTTTCTATTTGTGGACGATGTGATTCTTTTTGGCTTGGCTACTACAGAGGAATGGCTGGAATATGCGAATATAATTGGTACCTTTTGTAAAGCTACCGGTATGCAAGTCAGTCACAGCAAATCAATATTTGTCACTAATGTGGAAGAGGGTTCTTTGGATCATCAGATACAGGATCTATTTCCTTTTAAATGCTCTAAGTTGGATGATGGGGTCAAATATTTAGGATTCAATAATATACCAAATTGTTATGGTTTACTTGACTGGAGATGGTTGATTCGGAGATTTGAAAAGAGAATTAATTCTTGGTATTTGAAATTTTTGTCATTAGGAGGAAGACTTATATTAATAAAGTCAGTGTTAAGCAGTTTACCTGTTTATTGGGCATTGATGGCACAAATTCCTTCTTTGATTCTGCATAAACTTAAAAGTTTAATGTTTAGATTCTTATGGTCGGGAAACAAGGAGGGAGGTCACTTTCACTTAGCTAACTAGGAAATTCTATCTTTGCCAAAAAATGGGGGGGTGGAATATAAAGCATATCTTCTAGTTTAATACAACGTTGTCCTTGAAAAGTTTTTGGCGAGGTCTCATGGGGGATAGTCTATTGTCAAAGATTTTGCATGTCAAATATATTAAAAAGGATATCACAAGTTGGATGAGAAGACCAATTGGAAATTATCGGAATGCATATTTATTCTAGAAAGGGTTTATGAAAATTTTACCCTGGATCAACAGCTATTTGTCTTGGCAGGTGGGAGATGGTCGTAAAGCGGTTGTTGTTGGCGTTGATCCCATTTTGGGGATTGATTCTAATTATATGTTATCAAAGGATCTGCGCAATATATCCATTGAATACGACCTCATCACCCTTAATCAGTTCAAAAGAACGAGTCGTCTCATAGCAGATCGATCTTACTGGCTCACTTCGTCCGATCTTGGTCTTGCTGGAAGACGGGTTGTTGAATGGAATCAGTATCTTCATAAATTAAATATGAATGGCATACGCATGTCCGAAGAAAAAGATATTTTGTCTTGGTCAAAGAATTCCATTTCTGGGCAGGTGACTGCAAGCACGGCTTATCAAGTTATTGCTGAAAATCACTTTGAAGGTAACAGGAAATGGTGGTTTGGCTCAATGTGGAGCTAGAAACTTCCGCTTAAAATAAAATGCTTTTTATGGTTGAATTTCAATGACAAAATTTTAACATGGGAAAACTTAAAGCAAAGGGGTAGAATGGGTCCAAACATGTGTATTCTTTGTAGAAATAATTGTGAAACTGTAGATCATCTCTTTTTTCAGTGCAAATTCTCTAGAGGGGTGTGGAAGAATGTCTATGTTGTACTTAAAATCGATGATGACTGACCTAATATTGGTTTTGAATTTGCATATAATAAATGGATTCAGAATCACATGTTTTTTAAGAACACTCCTGGGTTAGTAGCCTGGACTATTTGGAAAGTTCACAACCAGGAAATTTTTCAGAATATAATTCCTATAGAAAAGCAGGTGCTTTTTCAGATTTTGGAAATTTTTTTATCTATACAAAAATCCACAGCTCAAAAGTCGGAATCTTGCAAGATATTTGAATTTGAGAATTGATCCATCCGGTTCAGCTTATGGTTTTTTTGATGGAATGACTATTGGGCTAAAATGCGGCACTGGTTTTCTCATAAACTGTGGTGATGATCTCACTTATAAATTTCATATGTCATGTGGCTAGGGCACAAATTCAAAGGAAAAACTTCTTGGTTTGTGGGGTATTCTAAAAGTGGCAATTTGTTGTGGATTAGGTTCTATCAGAATCTTTGGAGACTCCTTGATTATTGTTAATTGGGAAAATAAACTATTTCAGTTGAATATTATTCAGCTCAAACATTGGTGTGACATAATTATAATGATGCTGACATGGTTTTATGATCTTTCCATCGATCATATCTACAAGGAATACAACGATGTAGCTGATGCATTATCAAAGGCTGCTCTCGATGGAGAAGCATGGGTCTTATATTGGGAAGAGTGGGTGGAAGGTTCCATCACACAAAATGGTTCGATGATGTTTTTTGATGATGTCTTTTAGTCTTCTATAGGAAGTGAAGACGAGTATGGTATCTTGATTTGTTGGGTCGGATGTCATTTTTATTTTGGGAATTTCATGTAATTATGTCTTAAGCTATGTATGGATGTATGAATGGGCAGTTAAGCTACTCTCTCAAAGAACATTGTACTTTTTGATTTCCAAAGAAATAACAAAAGTACGACTTTTTTTCCACTTGAAAAAAAAATGGTTTAAATTATAATAAATTAGTAGATTGAAGAGATCGAATAAAATTAAAAAGGATAAAACATAATTATCAATAATTAATTTTAAATATTAATCTATTTGGTATTAAATGATTAGATAAAATATAATTGATCAATAAGAAGGTTTAAAGATGAAGTTATATGGCATCAAGTAAATATTATAATACGGAATTGTAATAATTATGAATGGTCAAAGGAGGGTATGGAAATCTAAAGTAAATTGCTATAATATAATATTATTAGGAAGAAGAAAATAAAATAAAAAAGTGTTAAGATACCAATAAATATTTTAGGAAAAAAGGGGAACATTTTATAATTTAAAATAAATTATTCAAATAGTAAGGAATCAATAAGGAGGAGTAAGGGATAAAATATAGTAATTATTATGTTAAAATATGATGTACTAGGAGTAATGGTGACCCCTATTTAGGTCCCAAGAAGTATTCACTTAATCTACCTATGAAGGATGAGCTCTTTAGGAATAGGGGATGAAAGTGGCATGATGGCATATGCTCCCTGATGTGTGAGGTTAGGAGAGCATTGTATAGTCGAAACACATCACATGTTTTTGTAAAAGGTATCAAGAGAGAGTAAAAATAAAAAGAACCCCTATCGGAGAGAGAAAGGAGACCACTTGGAAAAAAAATTAAATAAATAAATAAAATAAAATAAATATGATTCCATATATAACCTCTCAAAATTGAGGTGGGCGTACCCATTCTTGTGCAATAGTAATTCAAGTACAATATGGGAACATGTCATTGTCCAATGGTATAATTGAAGCTAGGTTATGAAACATTTGTAAATTTATGTTGATTTTGTATGATGTATGTGACGAAACAATGTTTCCTTGTGGACACACATAACTATAGAAAAGGAGGTCCACAGTGGTGAGAATGTCAGGACATGTTGAGAGATCACTTGAGGTAACTCCAAGATGTAAGTTCACAAAATGTTTGAAAGGAAGCCATGCATGTCCATAGTCTTCCACTGGGTATGAAACACTTACGTCATCGAGTACAACTCTACATGATTGGATAAAGAGTTGGTGTCGAGCATAGGATAACGCATCTAGTTAGTAATCAATGATGGAAATCACTATTGCATGTGATATTGGCCACCAATGATGAAAATGGAAAAAAGATGAAAGTACAACTCAATGTGTCATGGATGTATGTCTTAAAACCAAACATCGATAGGAATCATATAGAAATGGGTCAATGATGGGATTCCATTACTGTATGTGAGGTAAACTACCAATCATGGAAATGATAACCAAGCTACTGGGATTCCAAATCAAATTCTAATGTCATGAATCCATCAAAAAACATCTAGAAAGTATTTTCCAATTCATGTATGATCCATTAAATTTGTGGAAATGTTTGCACCCTTAAATTGTTTTATAGTATCACATGTGGTGATAGAATCCACGGTCATCGTTAAGGAAAAGGGGTTGAATCAATCCTTCTAAGTGCAAGAGGGGATGGTAAGGAGGAATCAAATACATTGCAAAGGAAATCAAGACTAGGGCATGTCTGTGTATAAATTTTTCCCATAAATAATTTCGATGGAGGAGCAAGGGGGAAATGGTCCCAATGACTACATAAATAAATTAGGGCCTCTAAGATCATGATCAGAATATTACATTCACACATGGGGGAGAAGAAACCTCTATGATGCTCAAGTGAATAGGTACAACATCAATATCCAAGTCTAAGTCAGACTAAGTATACAAAGTCTTGTGCTTAGAAGGGGTATATATTGCACAAATGGTAGACATCATACCAAAAATAATTTGTAAAGGAAGGGTGGAAACAATAGGCACCATGGTAAAAACATCAAACCTGGAAATATAGTTAATGGTAGATCATGTATGGGGGTAAACCAATGGGTATGCAGGGTATTTATGGCCTCCAGGAACTCTTCACCAGTGAGGAAGATAATAGGTAGTGAGGAACACAAATGATATTTAAAACCCATGCAAAGGAAGGGGGGGTTGCCCCAGTTCCCGGGAAAAATAAAATAAAACGATAAAAAATAATCATTTCAATAGAGGGGTAAGAGGTGGGGTAACATGAAGGAGCACTATGTATGTGGATAAGGAGGCTACGTAATCTAAATGGGAACATCACCAATGGGAAAGGAGACAAGTGTAACCTAAAGGGGAATTCCATGAGTGGACTTAGGGAGGGAACTCCGCCAGTGGTTAATGAAGCTAGGTTAATACAAAGCGGAACTATTCTAGTAGGCATGAATGCCAGGTAATCTAAAGGGGCACTTCACTAATGGGAAAGGTGGCCAAACAATCTAAGGGGCACTTTTCTATTAGGAAAATACATCTTGTATATTAAATGGGAACTCTACCAATGGGTAAGAAGCTATACAATCTAAAGGGGTACTTTGCTTGTGGGAAGGGTGGCTAGGTAATCATTACTAACATATAGGGAAAATAATGGTGCAAGGGCCCCCACAATCAAGGGTGATAGTTCAATTTATAAGTGTAATTGAACCAATGGTTTTCCCAATCGAAAGGCCTATTCTCTCTAGATTAAATGATATACAAACGATGGAAGAGGTCACATGGTGCATTTGCAAGGAAAATCCATCTGATCAATCGATAGGAAGGGATGGATGCCCCCTTGTATTGGTGGTTATATCCTATCAATGAGGTAGATTGGTTGGGAGATTGATCACATTGTTAGGGGTATCCTTACATTACTCAATATTAGTCCAATGAGGCAATTGGGATTGTAATCGTATGAATTATTGGATATTGAGACATAAGTAGGTGTAAATATTTCTCCCACAATTAACATAAGTATGGTTGGTGTTGCATCTTTGGATATGTTTTGGTTAACCTTGATGGGAATTGTTGGTTCACTCAAAGTTGATATCATTGGCCCCAACATGTTTGGAATTTCCCCTACCATTTGTGTCATTTCCCCTGGAAATGGCATCATTTTCCCCTTTCCCCAGAATTATATGCCTCATGATCTCCTTCTTCATATGGTTGGTTGTGGGTTATTAATTTAGGCATGGGTGGAACCTAAACTTTGGCTAAGTTGGAGATAAGGGGATATGACCAAGTTAATGTTTGGTAAATGCAAAGGGGTGGGATTAGGTTGAGTTGGGTGGGAGGGTGTAGTGATATCTAACCGTTAAAATTGAATCACAAACAAGATGTTCAAAGAAATATGAATGTAAAAAATCATATACAAGAGACAATGAGATTAAATATATCAAAATATAACCCTTGTATGATTATTTCCAAAAAGAGTGAGAATTTTTATGGGCCTCTTTCAGGGGGAAACCTCCTTTGAGAAAAGCTCCAATTACAATAATTACACCTAACAAAACATTTCATAGCCTTCTATCTCTATAAATAGTTTATTATAAAAAAGAAAACTACTTGCGGTCCCATCATTAATGTGTACCAACCACTTGGTGGTCCTTATTGCCTCATACATTAATTGACTAACTTATAAGTGCCCCAAAGTAAGGAGGTTAGAGTAGGACCCTAATAAAGAGAAACCAAACTGGTATCTCGACGGTCAAATTTGGAAGGTTCTCAATGATCAAATTTGTAAGGTTTGAGGTAGCCATGATGGGGGCACCAACATTTCTAGTTGGTAGAAATGCAAATGAATTCCCTTGTATAGGGTCCTCATGGTTGGTTTCCCTTGAAGGATTGGCCATGCTAGAGGAAGATGATACACAACTTGATGATGGTTTAGATTGTGTCGGGGGATTGTCCAAGGAGACTATGATTATGTCGATACCATGTGGCAAGTAATGTCTCTCTTAAAGATCTTAAATAATGGATAAGTATCTGTTGCAAGTATTATGTGGTTAATATGTCAACAAATGGCTAAGAATTCATAGTATATTTTAAGGTTCATGAAATGTTTGTGTTTGAAGTGAACAATGAGGTCTCCAAAATGGTGTCTCCAATACTAGAAATATGGTTTTCAAATAATGTCTCCAATGGTGAATTAAATGGTTTCCAAAATATTTCCAATGGTGATCAAATCAATTCTTAAAATACACTCCCAAGACACACTATCAAGTTCCAAGAAAATTGAAAGATTGAAGGAATTTTTCAAACGAACCTCCACTTAAGGTTTCTGAAATCCATTGGAGGTAAAACCTAGGTGAATATATGAAAGAAACAAGTTGTAATGACCTACACTTAGAGAATGAAATACAAGAGGATGATGCCCTATCTATTTCAAGTACCATTTGCAATATCCATGAACAATCACTTGGCTGAAAACCTAAAAACAAGCCACTAAGATGCATATTCACAAGAAGTGTTTTATTAGTATGGAATCACCGATCAATTATTCATAGAGTAATAAGGGGGAAGTCTCACACATCCACAGTATAATCTCTTATGCAATGCCTATCACCCCTGGATTCACTCTTGCTACCAAAGAACTTCTCTCCTAACCACTAGTAAACTTTTAATCTCAACTTCAATGGCCTTGGAGTGTTTAAGACACAAATACTACAAGTAAGGCCCTACAACTAACTTGAATGTGGATATTTTAAACAAAATCGACTAGCCCTATTTTCACTGTACACCCCCTCATGAATTTATATTGGCATAATAGTTATAAGCTAGCGAGTTCCAAAAAATCGTTTGATTTAAAAATTAGATTAAGTGATTAATTTTAAAGGTTTCTTGCTTAGATTGATAATGTTTGTGTGCAAAAATGCGAGGTGTTAGATTATTGAACTTAACATTTGTTGGAAAGGAAATGACATAACACTACAAGGAAAAGGCCTTGTAGTGGAGGTCATAGCGGAGGTTTTTAGTGTAACAAGATTGGAAAAATTTGTCAAAAAAACCTCTGCTACAACCTCATGGTAGTGGATGTTTTAACGGAGGTTATTATGGATATCTTTTATAGCTAAAAAAACTCAACAGTCGGAGGTTTTAGCGGATATTTTTTCACCAGTGCGCTTTGTTGGAAATTTATGCAATGATGCATACCTTCATACAATGCACCAGTGTTGCAAAATATAAATAATCTGCATAAGTGTACTCAAATAGGTCGAGCACCGGAGAGCACCACATTTTAACGTTGCACCAATGCTTACGTATAGTTTATATGCATAAATGCTTACTTAAAACCGAACCACACCGATGCGACATTTTACGACATACACACCAGAAATTTTTAATATTTTTAAACTTTGATGGTGTTGTCTATTTATAACAGTGCCCCAATGCATTTTATAATAATAAGCACTGGTGCGTACAAACTATTACAATGGCCTAATGCATTTAAAAAATAAAAACGCCCTGATGCGATAAATTACAAAAAGAACCAGTGCGTATAGGCTTTAAATATCCCGGGGCATATAAAAAATTAAAATGCACTGGTGCGATTAACAATAAAAAAAACGCACTGGTAAATGCAACTAAGATGTGGACATTTTATTTTTTAATTTAAGGATGCATTTAATTTACATTGAAGTACTGGGGCGTATCAATTATTGAAATGCACCAGTGCGTATAATTCAAGGAAACGCACCGATGCGACATAAAGTACCAAAATCACCGTAGATGATTCTTTGAACAGTGACTACTGACATTGTAGTGAAATATATATATTATTTTTTATTTTTTTTATTCATTATTCATCAGAAATTGAAATTTTTTTTATAGTACTATTCATTTCGATTTTAATTATTTTGTTTGTTTGGATTAATTTCTTAAATGATAGATTCTAGCATCTGTTGTAATATTTAAGCATCCATACATTTAATTACCAATATAATGTACCATTTCACATGTAACATTTGACAATAACATTGGAGAATGCAGTAGAATAAAAAAGTTTATTTCATTATATATCAATAAGAGGGCCTTTGTCATACAAAATAGGACAACATATAGACAACGGTAATCAACATGTCAACATGCATGTAATTGTTACACTTATTGGTAACCGTTGTCTTTCAATTCGGAGACTATGTCTAGTACATTATACAAAATGTTTGATTATCATAGGCAATTATTTCAAAATTAATATACAGCAGGTTGCATTAACATGAAAAATAAATATGGATCATCATTCTTAGCTGGAATTGTTATTAGTCCTCGAGCCACTTGCATCAGTTGGGTTATTTTTCTGAATGTTTTTTTATTGCCTTGATTGTTTTCCTCTTCTTCAGCTTCCATCTGCAAACATGAAAATAAAGTGTACTAAGTGTATCTACATTGTTTGGAATAATGAAAATTAAAATAGATAATATACATGAATGTAAATTCAAATTCAGTGTACCAGAGCAATAATTGCACTCCATACTTTGTTTCCTACATGTTTTATACCCCATACGAAATCATAGATTTAACATTTATGATTTTTGGTGTTCTATTACTTATAAAATGAGAGAAGAAAAACAACATAGATACTTACAAAATCAACAATTAATCTTTGATGCGCCAACATATACTCTCAACCCTTGCTTAACCCAATGTCAATCAATTCCTCTGATGGCTCCTCTTTGTATGTTAACACATGTTTCAAGACATCCAAGGATGGCCAGTGTAAAAAAAAAAAAAACATCACAACCACTATGAAATCTCAATTTTATATAAGGACCTAGGATGGTGTGACATTGCAGCAGGGAGGCATTAATGGAGATTTAACGAGCGTAGGGGTGGCGAACGTGCCAGATGGAAAGTTGGAGTCGGTGGTGGCATCGATCACAGTGCTTATTAACTCCAGGGCTCATCCCCATTGATCGCCAAGACAAGCTGGCACATGCACCATCCCTATGGGTTAATGGTGGTTCATGATTGTTGTACTACGCCCACCAGGGGTCATAAACCAAACTACGGGCTCATCCACTAAGTTTTTTTGACCCAAAATCCGACGGCGAAAAAGTCAAATTTGCTACACCTATGGTCGACTATCTGACAATTTCAGTCTTTTTTTATCGTCGGTGGGATATCGGCTAAAATCCGACATAGTTGACGATGTCGGATATTCGACTACCACACCTCGTCGATTAACCGACTTCCTCCAGCTTCACAGGTAGTCGGATAAGTGACAACATTAACTTCCAATATTCGTCGGATAGCATCCTTTCGCCATTGATTATGTGTCGGATCAGTCGTCGATTAAGCGACGTGTATGCCATACAAAAAAAGTCCGATCCGACGTTCCAAGCCTTCGGAAGTATAGCACAAGCGTAGGATATTACCCTGCAATCGTCGGAAAGGTCGTTGGTTAAGCGACGTGGATGCCATACAAAAAAAATGGATCCGATGCTCCGAGTCGTCGGAAGTATTGTAAAACCGTCGGATATTACCCTACGGTCGTCGTGATTAGGTCGTTGGTTAAGCGACTACCCAAAACATTTTTTTTTTTTAAATAACATTTTTGAAATAAAAAATTTCATATTGAATACATGTTCTCTAATCCCTATGCTTATGTAACATTGTGGCATATTCGTCACAAAGAAATGTTAGTGTGCTTCCATTGTGTCAAGGTACTCTTACCTAACTTCTCTAATTTGGTATATTGAGGAGTTTGTATACTCATGTATGAGAACATATTCTTTGAATAAGGCTCATTAGATAGTTAATGGGTAGTTACTTAATGTAAAAGGCTCATTTTTATTAAAAAAGAACCAGTAGGTGGTTGGTAGTCATTAATTTTGAGATTGCATGTAGTTAGGGTTTTGGTAGTTATTAAGAAACTATTTATAGCGCTAGAAGGATGTATATTGTTTTGTCAAAGATTGGTATTGTATTGAAGCTTTCCTCAAAGGAGCTCATCCTCTCCAAGAGGCCCATGAACATTACTCTCTCATTTTGAATTTATTAATACAAGTGTTATATTTTGCAAGTTTAATCTCTTTCTTGCATTTTCTTTTGTTCACTTATATTTATTTGAGGTTAAGCTGGATATTGATTCCAAGGAAATTAAAGAGAAGGTTAAGGATATTGATTCCAGTGCATCATTTACTCAACCTTTAAAGTTATGGAAACTCGAAATTGGTTACGAGGAGCAACCAAAAATCACAACAAGCTCCAAGAAATTGTCAAAATTTAAACGACACGCGAGTGGGTTGTAGAAAGCCAGCATCGTAGCCATTCATTGAGCTCCTCTATGTTTCGAGAATAATTTCATATTCTCTACTGAACAGGGCCAACCACATGAAGGTGGAAGCTCTTATGGCCCCTCCCCCCCCTTCGCATTACTCTCAATTCCCCATACCTAATGCATGCACTCGAAAAAAACAAATATGTGCAAATTCATCCATATTTTATCATGAACTTTCATCCATTATTCATTCAATAAATGCTAACATTCACTAAACCATTGTTTCTGTCGATCCACACATTCATTCAATAAAAGATAACATTCAATAAACCATTCATTAATCATTAAGTCAACACATTCATTCAATAAAAGCTGAAATTCAATAAAGGTAACAGTTTACTACACTGAATCATTAAAACATTAGAAAATTCATTAAACCATTCATTCATTAATTAGGCCAAAAATCATGGACAATATATTGTTATAAAAAATATTTAGACGAGATTTGAACCTACGACCTATGTCTAGTCCCAAGGATACCACCTTCAAGCTTGACCTTATCAATCAATTCCCATCGCCATTTCCTCTCATACGACGTCCCAAAACCATTT
Source organism: Larix kaempferi (assembly GCA_027924585.1). Lineage (NCBI taxonomy): Eukaryota > Viridiplantae > Streptophyta > Pinopsida > Pinales > Pinaceae > Larix > Larix kaempferi. The sequence goes on from BSBM01000511.1 coordinate 6,456,280, forward strand.
CTCTCGAGACCCACTCTTCATTTATTCTGCATGCATTTCGCTATGCAACCATCTCAAATTCCCATTGCGTTTTCCATCAATTAGTTTATCAATTCAGTATGACCCACGTCCGTCGTCCAATGAATGTTTCCGTGGTCTTCAGTTTCAGCCTGGAAACGGTTGACGATTCATGGTATTACGTTTCCCTTCGGCTGCAAATGACAAACTCATAGTTCACTATTAAGGTTTGTCTGACAAAGCTGACGGTCAAAGAAATCTTGATAGTGAACTATGAGTTTGCCATATTGCAGCTTAAGGGAAACATAAATATAGAATGAATCGTCACCGTTGTCAGGCTGGAACTCAATTCCGAGGAAACACTCCTCGGATGGCGAGCGTGGGTCATACCGAATTGATAAACTAATAGAGGGAAAACGCAACGAGAATCTGAGACGATTGCATAGTGAAATTCATACAAAATGAATCAAGGTTGAATGTGGTAGCCCGCCATCTCCCATTATGAAATGCATGCAGAATGAATCGAGCTTGAAGGTGGTCGCCCTTTCCAGCTACACTTCAAGCTTGAAGGTGGTAGCCTTGGGACTAGACATAGGTCGCAAGTTCGAATCTCCTTAGTTCAGTTCGTACCCTGTTATTTTTTCGATGCAAACTATATGTTTTCTTTAATTTGCTGTTGACTTTAATTCCCTAGCATAGGAGGGGCCATTATGGTCAAGTTGCATTCCTAAAAAAATGATGAACATTGACAACAAGCAGCATGTCTCTAATTGTTGTCGATGTATGCTAGCTTAGTTGCAAATATCATGCTTCAGAAGAAGCCAGCTTTGAATGGTAAATATACCAATTTGGAAGGGTTTAATGTGAGGTTAAGGATATTGATTCCAAGGAAATTAAAGAGAAGGTTAAGGATATTGATTCCAAGGAAATTAAAGAGAAGGTTAAGGATATTGATTTCAGTGCATCATTTACTCAACATTTGATGTTGTGGAAACTAGAAATTGGTTATGAGGAGCAACCAAAAATCACAACAAGCTCCAAGAAATTGTCAAAATTTAGACAACACGCGAGTGGGTTGTAGAAATCCAGCATCGTAGCCATTCATTGAGCTCCTCTCTGTTTCGAGAATAATTTCATATTCTCTACTGAACAGGGCCAACCACATGAAGGTGGAAGCTCCTATGCCCCCCCCCCCTCACATCACTCTCAATTCCCCATACCCAATGCATGTACTTGAAAAAAAAAATATGTGCAAATTCATCCATATTTCATTATGAACTTTCATCCATTATTCATTCAATAAATGCTAACATTCACTAAACCATCGTTTCAGTTGATCAACACATTCATTCAATAAAACATTCAATACACCATTCATTAATCATTCAGTCAACACATTCATTCAATAAAAGTTGAAATTCAATGAAGGTAAAAGTTTACTACACTGAATCATTAAAACATTAGAACATTCATTAAACCATTCATTCATTCATTAGACCAAAAATAGTGGACGATATATTGTTATCAAAAATATTTAGACGTTTTTCCCGTCCTTCTTTTTAATAGTTTTTCTTCTCTTCAGTACTGGTATATAATCTATAAGAGAACCATATACATCATCTGGAATTTCTCTTCCAGTTCTTGGTTCTTTAGCAGGCGCTTTTGGTGATGTTTGCAATATCCTAGCTGATTGTTGTTCTAGACGTGGATTTTGCGGCAAGGGGTTCGGATTTGCTGCAACGATGTGAAAATGTTACATTGTTATATTTTGCTATTGTAATGACAAGTTTTTCATTTAAAAAAATTCATTACGAAGGTGTTTTTTTACCAGGTGTGACCAAATCATGTTGTTGATGTTCTTGTCTAGTCTCAACCTGTACAGTTTCACCCTCTACATGCTCTGCAGTTGAAATACGGTGAACTACAATTAATGGTCACCATTTGCAATGCTATACATAAAATTGTAGCATATGAATAAATTCATTACCAGGATTTGAAGCTTGATCATCGATTTGTTGTTGTCCCTCCTCGACACTAATGGGATCATTACTTTCCTGTTAAAAACAGAGTCAATATTTTACATCAAGTATTTGGAACGAAAATATTCCACAAGCGACAAATCTTCATTAAACTATATAGATTCTATATACCTGTGCACCGGATGGATTGGTACCACAAGACTGTGTTTGCCCAGATAAGCTTCTTCTACATTCAACAACATCTCCAAAGCCTTCCTGGAAGCCAAGCTTCATGTCTTCCTCTGTGGGTACTTCATTGAATTGATCAGCCTACATATTTGCTTATCATCGTTAATTAACATTTTACGGTGCAATAAAACGAAAAATAATTTTCAATTTATTATTTGTATTCATTGTTGGTTTCTCGAAACTTACAATCCGTGCCACCAAATTCGAATAACCACCAGGGCCAAGCTTGTGTTGACCTATTTTTCTAGTCTTTCCTTTGTTGCCTTTGATGTGTCTGGTAGCCTATGCAAGTGTTGAAATACGTTAGATGTTCCAAGTTCGATATAGAAATCAAGGATAATAAGGTTTAGAATTACATTGCGAAAAGTATTGCATACCTCCCTGTGCCTGGTGTTAGCTTGCCTTCTCTTCTCAGAGCCTTCTCCTTTCCATATTCCACTAGAGCTCTCCACTCCATTGTTGGAATCATTGGTGGGCGCTCATACCTATGGTTTTTTTTAGGTGTCTCCTATATTGGTCTCGGACAACCTTCACATGTTGACAAGCCTTTTTCAAGACATTGGCATGACTGAAGGTTTTCTCCCCGAACAGGCCAACCAACCGATTAGTGAGTTCATATTTTAAATGTTTCGGTTGTCTATCCCACCTTGTTCAGATGGTGGGCCCGAAGATCTCCAAGCAAAATTCATTCATATGTTTATAGAAAACATTGTTTCCTGCACAACGATCATGCCATGATCATAATTAGTTGATAAAAAATGTTTTATCGGTATATTACAATGAAATTATAAACACTAATTAACCTGATCAACTATGATTAATTACCTAGGATCGTCGGTATATTTATTGGGATGAGATCTTCATCCACCAAAAATGTTTTCTCCAGTGTTCCCATGCTTTTGACACGGAAGATCCTGGAAATGTAGCGTCTTCGACATCAAAATTGATAGGGGACTCGGTGTTGACCCCTTCTTGTGGACGATCCGTTGTGTGTTGTTCATTAGCGGCTATTGCGCTCACAGCGGGGGTCCGTGGTGTTTCGTAACGTGTTGCCAACTGTTCGAACGACAACAATGGCGAAGGATTCGAACTACATGGAGTCATTTGGTCGTGATGCGAAGTCTCTCCATGAGCCTCGCTAGGGTCAACACCACCTTGACCAATATTGTGTGGTCCCTTATAATTCTGTAAATACACACCACGTCTTATACGTTCAATACTATCATATAAAAGAGAACATTATAAATATTTAAACGAATTATTCTATGATTCAAGATTCCTCAACTTACTCGCAAGTTATTAGATCTATGTTCCAACAATGCAATCCTTTCTGTAATTGCGCTTGTCTGCGGAACCTGGATTAGTAGAGAAAGGATTTCCGCAGTATATCTATTCAACAATTTCTCTGCCATCTTTAGCGGGTGTATGGCTTCACCAATTTTTTCGCAATCGTGAAGCACCTCTGCCACTTCAGGTTCTAACAGAAAATCTTGCGATGTTGATTCATACTGCGATTCACTAGTGGGCTGCAACAAACATATATAAAGCACTACTGAGTTCTCTATTGATAGATTCCAAATTTTATATTAACGTAACACATCTATCATGATAGATTCGTAAAATTACAGCACGGTTTACATTATCATAACGAAACCAGTATATCACACGAAAAATACATAACAAAATTAACAGTATCCTACGTATTATATTGGTACAATTGAAATGAATTATACCTACGACCTCGAGGATCGTGATCCACTCATTGGATCAATGTTCATAGGCGACTTGCCCCGATCTACTAATATATGGGAGCTGCCCCTAACAACACCCTAATAAAAAAACATAGTGAAAGTCACCTAAACGATTCCAAAACTATTCATGAGAAAACACGTCAAAAAAATTATTATTCATATTATATTTTTAATATTACAAAGATGTATACCCGTTGCGCAGACCCTGGTGTGGCCGACCTTACGGAACCGGCCTGCATCAAAAACATGGACTAGAAAATTACGTAAACGAAACCAAAATATTCATTGAAACATTAATATAATGCTAAAACATTTTGACATATTTTAATTGTACAATTCAAATTAGGTCTACCTGTTTCCCTGAGGGTGTTGCCGTCTGATCAACATTCGACGGGTGTATTTCCCGATCAACGTTCTGCATCAAATATAAATTTCATTATATAAAACAAACCAAGTTATTAATAATGGAAAAACAAAGAAAATAAAAACTCTTTTTTCTTATTATATTTATACTATTAGAAAGATGTATACCTGCTCCGTCAAGGAAGAAGTTCTCCTCTGACCATTTGTTGGCAGGGATATATCCTAATCACTGGCCTGCGAAGTAAATATGGGAAATTTAAATGAAATAAACTAACAAAAAATCGTTATGATGTTTAATTTATTACTAAAAGGTTGGGTAAAATTTTATATAGTAACCTTGTTTGTATCTACTCGGTTGACAGGGTAATTAATAAGCAACTCGTCCCCTGCAGATATTGTTTTAATAGCAACTAGAAAAACATGGTTTCCTTCACACCCCTCAAATTCCCAGTTTGGTTGCTTAATTGTAGACCCTGGTTGTGTACTATTTATAAACCCCACAATATTCCCTGTGGCCTTTGGCCTTCCGTCCATGTACAACGTTCCTCCTTTATTTTGATTTTTGTCTTTCAATTGTAAATAGTTTGTTGGCAATCCATAGCTACGCATACTTTTTGTATACCGTACAAGGCGCATCCAATCGTTGTAGTTGTATATGGGTCCAACATACTCCATCAATTCTGTACATGTCCCGTAACCGACCAAGATGCAATCCATGGAAAATAACCCGAAACCATGTATCGACGACGGTGCAATTCAATATCTCCTCTCGTTCACACAAAAATCAATGTTCGGTGGAGGAAGATCCTTCGGTACCCATTGTTTCACTAAATGTTTGTACCTCAAGGGAACCTCTTCGTCGTCTTTTGTCTCATCACCATAGGAACATGCCCCCTCTTGACCGTGAAAAAATTCATTGCGTCTATGGAATCTTCTTTTGGTTTTTTGACATCTAGTTGATACAATTCTTCTAGACCTACTGGATGTCTCACTTTCCTCTAGCCTTCCTAAACTCCCCTCGCTCGAGGAAGACAAATCAAACAAATACCTATTTGGTTCTACCTGCACCATTGGAAAAAAATTTAGATTCGACGGCAAGGCATAGCGCCTCTTAAAAGTTGACGTGTATCGCCTTTTATAATTTTACTTGATCCTCATTCCCTTTGTCAACATGTAGGAATTCAAGTGATAATCGGAAGATGACCAATTTATCTTTCTTAAGAGTAGAAAGTCATGCAATATTTATGAGTTGTTTTTTACTATTTGATTTAACGCTACATCACACATGTAACACACGTGAAACACTACACATACACGTTACAGGATCTCCTCTAATGCTACAAGTCCTAGCTACTTAATGAAAACTATTTACCACATATTTGATTACCTTAGTGTAGACGTTTCCTGTAATATACTCAGAAGAGTTACTTTCAGAAATGATTGTGCCTCTTAGAGGCCAGTCAACTCTAGGAACCAAGTGACCCTATGATAGGGCTAGTACAAACCAGAGAGAGAGATGACTGAGCTATGGTACGGTCAATCAAAGAAATTTAGTGACAGTAAAAAGGCTCAGTACAAAGACCAACCAGTAAGGTACAAGTCAAAAAAAAAGAATGGGTATAAAGACTCAAAACCCTTGGGACTAAGGGGGTGTACACTACCTCAAACATGGACAAAATACCATAGTTATAACCACAAGACCAAAAACATAAAAGGCGGTACAAATCAATATATGCAATATCTCCTTGTAACTACCTCATATATGTAACTACCTCATATATGCAATATCTCCTTGTAACTACCTCATATATGCAATAGCTCCTTGTAACTCAAATAGTACCACCAAAAGGTATGATAGCAAGCAATCTTCCAAACTAAGGTCAGGAGGGTGGTACGAAGTGGGTATAAAGACACATAACAATTTGGAGAAAGTGGGTGTACCTCAAATGTGGACAAACTACCATAGTACCCACAAGAACTAAAACATAAAAGGTGGTACAAATCACAAGATATCCCAATATTAGTAAAACACCCAAAAGGTAAAAGGCAAGGTACCACAAAAATATTATCGACAAAATGAAAGGACCATAAGACAATCGACCAAGGTGGGGTACAACCATTCATCTCTCTCTCAAATGTACCATTGTTCCATATAACTTGAAAGACCATCATCACAGTAAATGGAAAAGTCCACACGGGTGATGTGATCACGTGGTCCTCTAGACTACTCCTATGGTCAAGCGTTAGTGGCTCCATGAAGGGGTGTTCAATCCCTTCAAAAGACCATCTAACTCAACCATCTCGAAGACCTAGGAGAAGAGGACATCACACATCATCAAATAAGTATTGGTAACTACCGTGTATGAACTCAAAAACCCTAAAGCAACCAAGCATACAGAAGGGGAGCTATGAAAAGACAAGGCTCGCAGGCCAAAAAAACAAGCTCAAAAAACTGTATTGGAACCAATGTCACAGTAAGCGAGCTGAAACAAAAGTGGCCAGAATGCCAACAAGTAGCACTAAAAAGAAAAAGACCCTCTAAAAAGGTGAAAATGCAAGCAAACTTCCTAACTAGGAGCTGGAGACCTCGACAAATTGTATCCTTCGCAAGGTGATGAAATCCAAGTCGAACAATACGAAGTGAGAGACCGAATTTGAAGGATATCCCTCTATCGAGAGGGGTCCTGGGTAAAAGAGCCCTAGTAGAAAAGTCACTAAGCTACCTCGTTCATGACACGTCAGAAAAGGTTTTCGGCGCTTCTGCCTTATCACTCTTGTATCACCAGTATGGTGGCCGGAGAATACAAGGAAGACAATGATCGATGTTGCCTTAGGGCTAAGTGGAGTGCAGCATTCCACATAGTCTGTCTGGTTCTCGATCTCACGGCAGTTTAACCCTTGAAACAACAGGAGGCCCCTCCACAAACTGGTGTATGACCGTGTCAACAAATACTAGAGGATTTTGGTTCCCTAGAGGACAAAAACTATGTCTCATATGATAATGACAAGGGAGAATTATTTGGATGCCTATCCCCATTGTCCTACCTAACTACCAAATTCTTTTGATTTCCTCAAGTGAGTTTATGGTGTGTTTAGTTAGGGGGTGTAAATTTTCGTGGTTGTATTACTCAATCGGGTGATGGAAGTGAAACTCGTGGTGTGATGACTGACGCAAACCATGCAAATGCATATGAATAAAATAAGCCTTTCCTTTCAATGAATGCTAGCTAAGGTAAGGAGAGAGTTCTTTCAAACTATAACTACTCTTTCAAATTAAATGAATCCATTAACAATAACTTTCTTCTACTTCTAATGACTAAAATGCATGGCAATGTTTAAACCTAATTAGAAAGCATAAGCATGACATTGTGATATTGTGAATAATCGTGTATGGTAGGACACATCATTTCAATTTAAAACCCATTTAATGTACGCTAGGAGACTTAAATTACAGAATGATCTCATAAGTATAAGCCCAAGAATATTTGTCACAATCCAAAATCTATTCACCAAATTCAAATAAAGGGCTTGAAATCGTCTCCTCAACTTGCAAACATTTGTAGGAATTGCATGTTTTTCCATCAGACCTAATGATTAAGGCATTGTGATAGAGGAAGGCCTTATGGATACTTCAATCTCTTATCCTAGGATCACCTCTGTACTATGTTTTTTTATTGTGAAACAACAAATGCAACATTAGTCACTATTGCAAGAAACAAAAATGCTTACTTCTCACTCAGTTTTGTTTGTCTTTGAGTGGTATGCATAAAAATAAGGACTTTTGGTCGTCTGGTACTTATGTAAAGTGTTTGGAGAGGCTTAGTGTTGCTTTTGTTGGTGATAGTGACATTGGGATGCAATGTGTTCTATCAAGTTGTATAAACATATGTAAGCTTGAGATAAGGGATAGACCATTTAGTGATTTGGCTCTTTTATGAATCAAATTCATCCCTTTGTTTCCGAAATGGCCTATCATTTCCTATTCACTCATATGCACACCTAGAATCTGTCCACTTATTCTTTTGTCATTTTGCAAACTTCACACATTACACACACACTCCTAACAAGAATGGTATTCAATTCCTTTCCCATTTATTGGCCCGACTAATAACATGGAGAAACATAACATCCTTAGATAGTAAGGTTAGGATACATGGGATAAAAACTCAAATTTGCACATATGGAAACAAACTAAGAACAATTCTCTGCAGTTTGGATACAAAGGACGTGATACTTCATCAAGGTTCAAGCCAACAGGAACTAATATTGTTCCCTTGGACAGAAAATACCTCTATACCAACTTGTATCTAGAGCATTAGTTAAACTGGATAGGGAAATCGATGTGTGGAATATAGATTGTCCAGCATCAAACAAAAATTCAGGCTAGGGTAGTGATTGCAACAAGGAGCAATGTATCACTATGGAGGATAAGCCTTGCACTCCCCAGCCTTCATGGGAACCTACACAAAAAATCATGGAATTGCAGCTACAAGAACAACACACAGAGAAAATATTATGTGCAGCAACATCACATGGAGATGGAAGAAATGATACAAAATAAATATTGCTGCACTTTCCTTTATTATGCACTAAGAATACACACTTACAATTTCAAAATAACTGAAACTTTCAGCTTCCAAACTTGACAAGTGTGGGGTGAACTACTTGAGTTAGTTACTTGGAGAAGCATGCTTGGCAGAAGTTTTCATGTCACCACATACCTTAGCCCATGTGAGGCACATGAATTGGTTATGTTAACCGTTAAAATGGACCTTGTCAAGGTGGAGTGATCCACTTGTCGACCCATTCTCTTTTGTGGACCTAGTATAATGTTTTTACCTGTAACTCCCCTCTCTGTTGTTCCATAAAAGAGAAGGAGGTGCACATGACTTCTAAGCATGAGAGTTAGAGTGAAGAGTGGTGTGATGTGATAGCTAGGGTATTCTATTTAAAGTGTATTGCTTTATGAGGTTGCGAGAAGGTGGTTGGTTTTGTATAGTAAGCTTGGGAGACTCTGATTTTGGATTATGTAATTCTCTTTTCTACTATAATAGAAAGACAAGTGATATCCTCTCGAACATGTGCATATGATATGCAAAAATGTAGTAATGAACAAGTTAAACAGAACTAACAACTAGCATCAGTAATGTTGGTTTAGACCTTCCTTATAATCAGATATATTTTTCAATAAACCCTTTCTTCAATAGCTGACAGCCACCAGGGATCAACAACATATGCCCCAGCAAGGCCCATAGGCTCAGAGTAGAGGCCAAAGACAGATTGGACAGTCATGTTCCTATGGATACTGATTCTGAAGATAAGCATAATGACGGGGTTGGAACTAGTGGATTGTCTCTTGAAAATATGAGTAATGAACGCTTTCTAAAATTAAGCATTTCACATGCCATGGTGTTTGTGCATCTGGCAATGGAAAATCCATAAACTTGTAGAATATTTGTTGAGAAAAAGGGCATTGAATCCCTTATGAGGTTCTTGACTCTTCCAAGTATTCCGCTATCTTCAAAAGGGATGTCTGTAGCTGTGCACATGGTTGCAGTTTACAAAGCATTCACACAACAACACTTAGTTTCCATTGCAAGGGTATTTTGTGCTCATCTGAAGGAACATCTCAAGACTACATTAAATGTTTTGGATCATGTTGCAGGGACTAATTTATTAGCTGCAAAATATGGACTAAATCGGAAAGTATTTTGGTGCTTGTTTGTGGTACAATTTTTTGTCTTTCTAGCTGATGATACTAAAGAGAATCAATGGTTGGTAGCATTAACGGCAGAGTTTGGAAATGATAGCATGGATGTGCTTCTTGATATTTGGATGATACATCAAGAAATACTATGGCAATTTGCACTTACTGAGGATTCAAAGGCGCTGCTAAAGAAAGATGATGGCAATGTTTCCAGCAGTGTCACAATTGATTTGGATGCGCATGCAAATGAAATTGATGATCACTTGCCAACTTCTGTTGGACACTATGTGGATCTTATTTTGAATCAACATAGGCAATCATCTGTTTGGAATGTTGAACCTCAACTTTTTCATCTAACACATCTATTTCATGATATTGGTCACATTGCTCGGCTTCAACGAAGGTTGAACATTGATTCCTCTGCCCGAGGACAACAAGCCTATGTTCGTCAACCACAGTATTCTCATTCTGATGAAGGCCATTCCAGAATCAAAACGCAAGGCAATAAGCAAAAGTCACTACATTCTTTTTGCTATGAGATATTAAGGTCATTTTCAGTTCATATAAGTCATTTGTTTTCAGAACTAGGAAAAATGAATTGTCAGTCCTGCTTCCAAATTTGTAGCATCTACATTTTCAACCATCTTTTTGGCTGATGAGAAGCATAATAGCTTCCATGGGAAATGACAAAGAGGTGAGGGTGCCTAATCTTGTGAGCTATTTGGACCTTTCTCAAAGGGTAAGTTCTGCATTCAATGGAGGATATCATAATAGAAGGGTACGGCCACATAAGCACCATCACGGGGGTTCTGATTCACACACAAGAAATGCCTTGAGTGGCAAATTTTTAGGAAGTGGTGTTCAAGTTTTCCCCAACTGGTATGAATTCTGGCATCCCGAGGCCAGATATGTGGGTTGTATCTGGAGAGCCTCATCCACAAGGCATTCATGGATTGCTAGTGGCAGGGACTCCAATAGCTTGTAGCTTATAGCTTGCGTTTGAATAGCTTATATGGGTGAAGACAAACTTGCAATAACAAATGAATGCATTGCAATAACATTGTAATAACATTGTTTACCACAAGAAAAACAAAATTACAATACCAAATTAGAGATTTATACTCTGGATTGGACCGCATAAAAATTAGGGCATTGTACTCACCGATTTGGGAGGCGCCATTGCTTCTTCTCGGAGTTTCTCCACTCTGGCTCAGTCTCAAATGCACGGCCACAATCCCAATTTCCACGTACAGGCTCAATATCCTCTGCTAACAGCTCAGTACCAGACTCAAATGCAAGGAACCACAATCCAAATTTGCATGTGCAGGGTGAATATCCTCTTCTCGCAACTCAACAAAGGTCACAGAAAGGTCACCGCGGGATGTAGCAGACATGGTCCGCAGAAGAACGGTCTCGCGGGGAGGTAGCAGAAAGGGACTAGGGAAAAAACTATCGTGGGAGGTATCGGCAGCACACATCGCGGGAGGTATCAAGCAGGTAAGTTTTTAATTTGCTATGTATTTTTTATTTTTTTATATATATCTATTATATAGTGTTTTTTTGTTATATATTTATTATATTTTGTGTTTTTATTATGTATTTATATATAATGTTTGTTTTTTGTTATTATTTGATTTAGTTTTTGTAATTTTTTTATTCAATACAATATATATATATATATATTATCATTTTTTATATAATATTTATATATTAAATACAAAAAAATACAACAAATAATACAAAAAATAACACAAATAATTAAAAATTTAACCAGAAGAGGATCGAAATATAATCAATCTAGGTTATTTTTGTTTAGAGGTTAAAAGAAGATCTTATATCAAGCTATTTTACTTGTATAGAGATGTATTTTCTTAGACATACCGGGACTTGAAGGTGTATGACACAATAATTATTCAATAGGTGATACCATTGAAGAAAACAACTAATCTCTTTCAATAAAAGATGTGAAAGGTTCATCCATCATTAGAACCGTTGATGCAAAAGGAGTTGAAGAAGTTGCTAGATGCAAACATTATGTTTCCAATGCACCATTAGCCATGAATTGAAAACCTTGTACATGTTAAGGAACAAGAGTGGTGAAAATAAGCCTTGTGTCAATTTTAGAAACCTTAAGTAAGCATAAGAGAAATATAATTATCGAGTTCCACCTATGGAGTCAATTTTGAAACTTGTAATGAGATCTGAAATGCTCACTCTAGGATGTATTTTTGGGATCTAATCAAGTTCTTGTCTCAAATGAAGATAGATCAAAAATTGCTTTCAACACCAAATGGAGCAATTCATGTGTAATGGATCTAGCTTTCATAGGCCTTATAAATCAAAATGTACTTGTCTATATGGACGATATTGAAATTAAAGCTATTTTTAATAGATGTAGAAAATATGGGATCACACTACATCCCAATAAAACCATTTTCATTATTGCATAAGGAAAATTACTTGGGCATATCATATCAAAATACATGATATTGGTATATTCAAAAAGAATAAAACCCATAACATTCTATCCCATTGCCACACACCAAGGCATTGATGTAATCATTCTTTGGGATGATCCATTTCATAAGGTGTTCTAGCTTTGAATTCATTGAAATCCTCAAACCCTTATAAAAGATGATTAAGAAGGATGCATGATTTTATAAACTAAGGTTGAGCAATCAAGACAACTATTGCTACCGCTCCATCCTTAAACAAATTAATCCAAACTTTGATTATTATTTTTACCTCTATGATAAAAGGAGTGAATGCCCAATATCATTTATGAGCATGAGAATACAAGATGTTAAATTAAACTATATTTAATGATTAAAAAACAAATCTAAGTAAGTTATGCATTTGCAATATCTAATCACTCCCTTTTGTCACACTCACTGTAGGTGAAAGGAGTGATTTTCCAATGTCATTTATTAGTAGAAAGATTACACGATGTTGAATTAAACTATCCAGTGATTAAAAACACATGAATAAGTTATGCCACTCTCTTTTGTCACACTCACTCATAAAGAACTATCTAGTGATTAAAAACACATGAATAAGTTATGCCACTCTCTTTCGTCACACTCACTCATAAAGATGAATTATGAAAGGAGTGACTTTCCAATATCATTTATCATTTATGAGCACATAATTACAAGGTGTTTAATCAAATTACCAAGTGGGCATAAGTTGCACGATGACGATGATGAAGAAGATGATGATGAAGACGATGATGAAGAATGTCTATCTAAGATGATGAAGAATGTGTTTTTTGTCATTATGATGATGATGATGACGACGATGATGATGATGACGATGATGTTGGTGGTGATGACAACGACAATGATGATGAAGACGATGATGAAGATGATGGTGATGATGATGATGATGACGATGATGAAGATGATGGTGATGATGATGATGATGACGATGATGTTGGTGGTGATGACAACGACAATGATGATGAAGACAAAGATGATTACAATGATCATGATGATGACGATGATGATGATCAAGATGGGGACGATGATGATGATGATGATGATGTTGGTGGTGATGACAATGACAATGATGAAGATGATGATGATCACAATCATGAAGATGATGATTATCATGATCATGAAGATGATGATGATGACGATGATGAAGAAGATGATGATGAAGACGATGATGAAGAATGTCTATCTAAGATGATGAAGAATGTGTTTTTTGTCATTATGATGATGATGATGACGACTATGATCATGATGATCATAATGAATGTGATGATGATGATGATGATGACGACGATGATGAAGATGATGGTGATGATGATGATGATGACGATGATGTTGGTGGTGATGACAACGAGGATGATGATGAAGACGATGATGAAGATGACGGTGATGATGATGATGATGACGATGATGTTGGTGGTGATGACAACGACAATGATGATGGAGACGAAGATGATTACGATGATCATGATCATGATGATGATGATGATCAAGATGGGGACGATGATGATGATGATGATGATCAAGATGGGGATGATGATGATGATGATGATGTCGGTGGTGATGACAACGACAGTGATGAAGACGATGATGATCACAATCATGAAGATGATGATGATGACGATCATGAAGATGATGATGATGACGATGACGAAGAAGATGATGATGAAGACGATGATGAAGAATGTCTATCTAAGATGATGAAGAATGTGTTTTTTGTCATTATGATGATGCTGACGATGATGATGACGACGATGATGATGATCATGATGAATGTGATGATGATGATGATGACGATGATGAAGATGATGGTGATGATGATGATGATGATGATGATGATGATGTTGGTGGTGATGACAACAAGAATGATGATGAATACGAAGATGATTATGATGATCCTGATGATGACGATGATGATGATCAAGATGGGGACGATGATGATGTTGGTGGTGATGACAACAACAATGATGAAGATGATGATGATCACAATCATGAAGATGATGATGATGACGATCATGAAGATGATGATGATGACGATGATGATGATGATGATGATGATGATGATGATGATGATGATGATGATGATCCTGGTGATCATGATGAAGATGATATTGATGATCAAGCAGTACGCCATTTGGGGTAGCATGATAATTGTACTACATTTCCTTAATTATAAGCTTCTCTCTGTTTCAAGAATCGCTTAATATTCTCTACTAAACAGGGCCAACCACGTGAAGTTGGAAGCTCTTATGGCCCCTCCCCCCCCTCTCATCACTCTCAATTCTCCAATATAGCCCGAAACAAATATCTATGTACAAAAAAATTAAATGTCTTTTCTCATTCATATTAAATAACAAGAAAGGTTTCTAATTTTAACATACAGGAAAATGGAAATTAGCTAAGAAAAAGTTAATAATTTATTATTAGTAATGCATACCTGATCATAGACTTCAATGGTCTTCATCATCTTCTTCATCTGAGTATTGATCATCTGTACTATCATCCGATGATCCAGATTCAACATTGTAAGGATTGGCCATATCATCATCGTCATCGATGTCAATTACGTCGATCATCATGTCATTGTCGATATCATCTTCATGGACATTGTCTGAATATACGTCATGATCTGATTCAAGAAGTTCTTCGACATCTTCTTCTGGAACAGGAATATCATCTAAGTACTCATGTTGATCATGATCATCTTCAACGGCATCTTCTTCTTTGAGAACGTCTTCATTACCTTCATCTACATTATACTTTACCGGCGTTCCCCTTGGATCATGTCTCATAGCAAATGACCAACCCGCTCTACCTGGAACCTCAGAGTAAAATACCTGTTCACATTGGGTTGGAAGAACATAGGGCTCCGTTCCTGGCTCAAACAACCTTGTATTTACCATGGTAAAACCATTATCATGTTCAATAATTGTTCTATCGGGATCACGTTGATTCAATCGACACCTGTACCATTTGACAACGAACAGAAATACCTTGAAGGAGTTAAAGTCACAATGAAGAATGTCTTCGAGATACCCATAGTATCGATTTTCAGATAGTTTTGGATGTCTGTCACTTCTAGAAGAAACATTGGTCACCTCAAAGACTGTAGATATCCCACAATCAGATGTTTTCTTTGTTTCATCCAACTTTTTGATGCGATATCTACATCCATTGCACCACATAGCCTTATGGTGTTTTACCTAGTACAACAAGCCATACAGGAAAATATTACATAATGACACCATATTTATGATAAAGTAGTGCATGTTTATTATAATTCCATAAAAGGAAAATAACAAGCGTGACGTACAACAACAATATTTAAAAAAAAAATAGTGTCATTGATTAATATGCTTACCTGCTTATCTTTTAAACCTCTTGCTAAATCGATTTCCCTTTGTGTTAGATTGGTGTCTCCATTGCGATGTGCAGCTTTAACCAATGAAGCCACACCTTCCCATGATATTCCATGACCAGATTGTTCACATTTTTCGATCCATACCTTCATCCAGTCAAGATTGTTTGCGATGTATAAATGAATCGCATCCCACTCTCGACCAACTGTTTGATGACAATAAAATTAAAATTCAATGAAAATGTATATTAGTCACTTAAAAAAGTATATAATTACAGTATAAAATGATGCAAAATACTAAATAAAAAAATAGAATATATATGTATGATATATAAACATAAAAATCACCAGTGAAATGTGTTATATTACCTTTCACCTTCCTCGATCTACCTTTCCCCTTTGGGTACTGCCCTTCGAAATCTTTTTTGGATTCTGGATCACAAATGCGACGTAAATTGAGCTTTGACACCAATATAGGAAGATATTCACTAATGTACATCATGTTTTGGTATACCATATATCCCTCCATCATAGAACCCTCAGCATATGCTCGTTGTCTGACCAAACCCTTCATAAATTTAAAGTGCCTCTCAACCATCCACATGGACCTTGAGTGCGCAGGTTCACACAGTTCAATCTCCTCAACTTGGTGTATGAGGTAGTGTTCCTGTGCATTGAAAAATGTTGAAGGTAGATGCTTCTACATTTCACACATGAGACGAGGAATTTCTCTCCTCCAATACTTTATGTCTTCTTTATGGAATTCTTTAGATGACAACCATCTACAAGTGACATGAAAACCCAATCAAGAGATTAAAGGAAAAAGTCATTATATTACGTAACATGAAGTAGATAATGAAAATCAAATTAAGAATAAGTTCTATGTTGAATTAAACAAATAGTAAGCACATGGAAAAATCACCACTTACCTCATGTATTTCCCGAGACTATATATTATTTGCTTGACATTGTTGTCAAAGTTGTCCGGGATAGAGAGAGGTAGAACATACTGTAACAATAATATACAAATAGTTTTAGTATATCGAATAAGAGTACTAGAAAAAGAAAAGAAAAAAATTATTCAATGCATACCATATTAATTATTACCTTCATGAAGACATGTCAATCTTGCGTTTTCACCCCCGCGAAATCACCTTTCTTTGTTATGATATTCTTCATGTTCGCACAAAATCAGGTGGGAAATTTAATTTTTCGAATGACTTCTTTTATAACATTACTTTGCTGGTCCGTTAACATCCATGGAAGTGAGTTTATATTAATTTTCTCTCCGTTGTTATGAAATTGAATGGCGTCTTTCATTGCATGGTTGTTATCTTGAATGTCTTTGCAAATTTTGACAATTTTTTCTTTGTCACTCCTTCCATCCAATATTTGCCATAATGTTTCAGTCACATTCTTTCCGATATGCATTGTATCAAATAGATGAGCAATTTGTAGGTGCTCATAGTAGGGCAACCTACTAAATTGTCTAGGATAACTTTTCATTCATCGTGGAAGCCCATTAATGCCTTCATGATGATCACATGAACAACAATGATGAAATTAAATATTAAATCAATGTCAATTACAGTAAATAGCACACAATATAATAAAATACAATATCATCATATATATACAATGATTGATTATACGTACCTTGACGATTTCTATTATATTGCAACTTCCATAGCTGAGGTGTCATTCTCTTTGGTTTTAATGCAGTCTCTTACTTGCCATTGAAAAGATGTTTTTCGGTAGTTCGATACCTGTGATTCTTGGAGAGGAAGTGCCTATACTCATCAAACACCTCATTTCCTAAGCTTTTTGAACGATGAGATTTGATCTTAGGACCACAAACTGGACATGCAAATTTTCCCTTTGTCTGAAGACCTAAATAAAAAGATGGAATATCAATATTGTCTATTATAGTTATATAAAAAATGATTGGATATTTATTTAGAAAAACATGCATGCATATTATATTAACTAGTAGTTTGTAAAATTAAATGCAACTAAAGTGGAACTTATAATTACATACCACATAAATGGGTTAACCCTGGGGCATCATGTATTGTCCATACAAGCATTGCATGGAATTGGAATGGCCTTTGTCGTATTGGTCTAGATAATTCATACATAGTGATTCCATTCCATAACTTCAGTAGCTTGTCAATAAGAGGTTCGATATATACATTCATATCTTTGACTTGGTACTTACCTGATTGATTTGAACATATAAAATAAATATTCTGATTATGAGACGTACCATTTAGATATATAAACCATATTTTGCAATAGAAAAACTTTAAATATATATATATAACATTATGAGACAAAAAACGACAAATGAGAATATACCACTGCAATAAAAAAAAAACTGCAGTGTTCGTAACTGGAATAATCATCGACAACATTATGTGCTCCCTCTTTATTGTCAACCATGGAGGAATGTTGTTGTTGATAACAAAAATAGGCCACACCGAGTAAACAGATCTCATCTCTGCAAAAGGATTGACACCATCTACTGCCAAAGAAATCCTAAGATTACGAGGTTCGTCTTTAAAGTGAGGCCATTTTTCCTCCATATCTCTAAATGCAGACCCATCTGCAGGAATCCGAATAATGTCGTTTTGACTTCTGTTCCGTGCATGGTAATCCATAAACTGCGCTATGTTTTTGCACCTGAACAGTCGTTGCAAACGGGGAATAATGGGAATATAACGTAGAACCTTGAGAGGCACCTTTTTAGTTACTTGATCTGTGCGATATCTACTGATATGACATTCAGGACATTCTGTTGTAAATTCATGCTGGTTGTAATAAAGAACATGATCATCGGGGCATGCATGAATTGCTTCATACTACATTCCAATTTCTTTCATGATGGCAGATAAATCTCGATATGTGCGAGGTAAAATATTTGATGGTGGTAACAAATATTCACCTATCATGCTACAACAAATTAAAATAAAAATCTAGTTAATATAATATAGAAATAATATTAATGAAACAAATTTAATCCATAGTAATTTGACTTATATATGAATTAACAATAAAATACATGACAATCATATATATTTTGTGATGGAATATATTACATACCTTAACATCCGTGTGACTGATATGTTTGAAAGACCATTCATAACCTTCAAGTTCATTACCAACAATATAGCAGAGAGAAGATTTGTCTTGGAGCTGTCATAAAGGGGTTCGTATGCCTTGTCAAGAAGAGGTGTATCATGAATATCATCAAAATGTTCATCGTCATCATCCATTCCAACATTAAATGAATCATGGATCAAAGTATTTGTAACATCATCTTCAACTATGTTATCAGTATCATCATCTTCTTCAATGTGATCATTAACTTGTTCTCCATTAATATTCATAGCTCCATGTTCCTCCGGTACTTGTTCTGGAAGCACTTGCTGATCCGAACGATATATCGTAGGATGTCTTTCCTTTATAAATACATGAAACAATCAATAGATAAAAGTTAATATAAGAAATTCAAACGCAAAATGTAAAAATTTATGTGATACATTAAAAATTTAACAAATTTTGTATTGTTGGGATGAAAAGAACAACAACCAATTGTACTGTTTGTCAAAAATAAGAAATATTATAATAATACATAAATTTACAAAAGCAATCAAAATAAAAAATATATATAATGCAAAACTTACAAATGGATGGTATTCATGTCCCCCCTCGGTGTGCCCATGCTCCCTACAATGTTTTGTGGTTGTTGTGATCAAAATTATTCTCCTCTTAAAGCCCCTGCATTGATTATATGGACAATAGCATTTACCATCACCCCTTCTTTCAACTCCTTCCCACAATTTAGCAAGCAATTGTCGATTTTGTTCATCTGGATCAAGAATATTCGTAGTTGACATTTTCTCGTAAAGAGCTTAAATGAAGATTATCGATCTTAGAAAATGAAGCTCCACAATACTTTGCTCACTTGAATAACAAAAACAACGAAAAACAGTCCGTCGAACAAAAAAAAAATCCGCAAACCGTCGTTGGTATAGCAAACATGTCGGAATGGTTAGATATTTATAAATTTTAAAATTCAAAAAGTCAAACCTACGTCGGATATTTGACGACAATAATCTAGTTACCGTTGGGAAAAATTCGTCGGATATCCGACTTCCTCGAGTTCGAAATGAAGTCGGTTATCCGACATCCAAAGCGTCGGATATTCGCAGAGCCGTAGGATATCCTATGAGCCTCGTCGGATATTCGATGGCCGCCTCTCGAAATTTATAAAAAAAAAAAACAAAAAAAGTAATTTTGAAAGAAAAATCCGACGACACAGTCCATTTCGTCGGAGGTCGTCGGATTTGCTCGTCGGATTTTGGGTTCAAATATACTAGTGATCCCAGTTCATTCCACTTGGATTTTGAACAAGTTCCTCCTATGCACTCCCTATGCAGGCTACTCTCTTGTCTCACGGTGGTTGCAGACGTGGGTGTTGGCTTTCTCAATTATCACAACCAACGACAATTGTGGCAAGATGGATCGTGAACGACACCGGGCTCCTAGTAGGCGAGGGTGTGGGCATCACAACCACTCCCAGGAGAGAAATATGGTCAGAATATCTCTCCACATATCCACCATGACCAATACGCTTTTGGTTATTCGGAATGACATCTAGGATGTTGAGGAGGACACCCAAGCTCGAATCTTGGAGCTTCGTGACAGGGTCCAAATTCTCATTAACTGGAATGCAGACATAGTTAAAATATACCATCTCCTGTCACCTTTGCAAGCTACTGCTGGTCCCAATGTTAGTATCCACATCAACCTAGAGTCAAAAGCAGGAAATTACATGCAGTAGGAAGGAGACGAGGGCCACGGGTGCTCAACTATTAAGGAAGAACCCTCGGTGGAGACTAAAGGAGGCGAGGAGTAGATGGATGATGGTGCAGTGACCAGCACAAGCAACAACAAGAAAGAGACAGTTGGCCACGTCAAGAAGGAATGCATGCAGTCCATCCAAGCGGTGTAACTTCTCCACCAAGTTTGCTCTTTTTTTGACACGTGTTATGGTTATGCTTGAAGGTTACAGTTTTGTTTTGGGGGGTGGCTCTCCCAGAATGCTAAGTCTTTATAAATCTGCTTTCATTAGCTCAGTTCTAGGCCTAGAATGGCTTTTTTTCATCTACATTAATGTATTAAGGCATATAAACGGTGGTTGTTTTCTCTAAATGAGAGACCTGTCATACATTATTTTTTGGACTCAGGGTTTTTTTCTCTTCAAAAGAGGCCCAAAGATCTTTGTTATCAAGTTTTTTTCTCCTATGGGGAGGATTGTATGCTACTCATCTCTTGTAACATTTTTTTGTGCTATAATTTAAATACTAAATTACAAAAAAAAAAGATATAAGGAAATCACAAAGTTTCCTATCAACCCCTTTTTTCCTTGTCGTCATGTCTTGTCATTGTGTGCTAAATGGGTTCCATTTTGTTTTCTTTTCTTCAACAAAACAATTGGAAATTAATATTTGATGTTGAATTAATTAATGAGATGTACATAATCCAAAAATTCAATGATTTCATACATTTGAAGCACGTTGTTGTTGAGATGGCTTCTCCTATGATGCAATTATGTCCATTTCCTTGACCATCTCTGTATACACTTTTTTGGACATCCCTACTGGCACATTTCGCATATCACCTCGTTCATCCTTTGG
The DNA here is from genome assembly GCA_027924585.1 of Larix kaempferi. Lineage (NCBI taxonomy): Eukaryota > Viridiplantae > Streptophyta > Pinopsida > Pinales > Pinaceae > Larix > Larix kaempferi. Next base: position 6,477,857 of record BSBM01000511.1, read on the forward strand.
GATTTTCATAATATTCCTGGAAATGTAAAATGACATTAAACTATTTTTCTGTTGATATGAAAAAGAAATATAGCAGAATTAAACTTATTAAAGGAAATGACTCTTTGTAGTAGTTATGACTACATATTTTACATAAACATGTTTAGGAATATTACTTTTTGAATGATTCTTTTTTGTTGTTGTATGTGTTTTCTATTGCAAGTCGGTCAGGTCTCATTGACCATTGATCTAGAAACGCCTCTTGTAGTTTACATATGACTTGATTCTTCGAATAATTTGATTAATTTATGTATTGTAAGTGAAAAGTACATATATGCGTTCTTTCCATTATATCCCTCATAGTATTATAAAATTATTTCCCCTTTTCTATTAACTTCCAACACCACTCCAGATGAGCTAAGGACCAATTCATCATCATTTGCATCTTCCGTGATTTTTTTCTTATGATGACATTCACTTATGTTGTTGTCAGTCCCTGCATAGCATTCAACATATGTGAATTAAATTATTTGAAACATATTAGTGAATATTCATAAGTATAATATTACTCAAATTTGAAGAAATAATTCATACTAACTTATTTTTTATTCACCTAATTCATCTCTATGCAACTTATCCATCAATGTTTTATGCTCTTTTGGACTTGGATTGGTAAGAATCTTATTGAACTTCCTCATTTTTTGGCTCTCCATGTCACACATGAACCAATACATATTGGTTAAATTTACAAATAATTCAAACAAATTAATTTAAATATAGAAATTAAAAAGCACTTGCCTTCTTTGTAATTTTGGATGTGCTCCCATTATGTTCACTAAAATTGTTGTTCATTGAACTCATACCATGCATATTCTATCAATAAACAACCTGGACCATTAAATACAAAAGATATTAATATATTACACAAATAAATTACAAAAGTTCAAAATAGAAAACAAGTCTGATATTGGTGCACTTAATTACATAAAACGCCTTTGTGCATTTTTGTAAATACATGCACCGGTGCATTATATCAAAATAGGAGCACCGTGAACAATTGAAAATCGCATAACATTTTAGGAAAATAAAAAAAAATGTTGTGTTCCTGCCATTAGCAGTGCACTACTCGTATAAAGGCACCAGTATGTTAATGCGATATTATGGCACCAAGAACTGAGAAACGATTTTTTGCATTTAAAAAAAAACAAATATAATATCACACATATCAGTTTCAGTGCGCTAGTAATACAAACGCACCGATGCGTTCATGTTATATGAACGTACTGAAAATGACGCATGCATTTTTTAATGAAAAAATAGAAACAAACAAAAAAACTTGATAGGGACGACATGGTTATGGATTCGACCCAAAAAGTGGCCCCATCTCACTCTACACTTTGTGTATATAATCACAAACTCATCAAATCTAAAATACCTAAAAGGAAAAATCGTAATTGTGTAGCAATAGAGGGATTTAAACCCTAACGTAAAATTTTGTAGCCACATAACACGAAAAGAAGCAACGAGAAAATAAGGGTTGCACAACGTTGAAGGTAGCTATGAAATTTTTTTTCTAAATCTAGTTAAAATCTAAATAGGATAATAAGATCAATAGTAATAAATTACATACTTGAAATTTCTACTGTGCGGGGTTTTGTTTGATTCACCATATCTAACAAATTTCAATCCTCAGAATAATCTGGTTGTTCCAAACTCCTTCCACGTAAGTCACTCTTCCAAAACTCTCCCTTCAAAATTTCGACGAAAGAATGAATTAATGTTTAGGTTTTTTTTCTTGTAAACACCATTTAGAATTAGTTTTTTATTTTAAAATTGCCCCCCTTTTTTCAGTTTAGGTCAAAAATAACTTGTGCGATTTTTTTAAATTTTGATTTTCAGCATTTCCGGTGCGTTTATTTTCCAGACACGCCGGTGCGTATATACATTAACCGCACCAGGGTGTTTGAATTTCAATGTGGCGTCGTATAAGCAGGAAATACAAAAAATTAAAAAAAAAACTCATGCAGTGGTGCATGTTGAATTGATACACACCGATGCGCGTGTATTTATATAACGCGTCGGTGTGAATTATTTCATGAAATGCATCGCTAAATATACGCTATCAAATGTAGCAAATATTTTCTTCTATGGGGGATTTTTCGGATGTTATATACAGTGCGTTTGTTGTGAGGATGCAACGGTGTGTTACAAAGAAGGTAGTGCACCAGTGCGTGTTAAATTGATTAGGCACATAGGTTTACTTTGAAAATCATGTGGTTTGATGTGTCAACTTAAAATTATATATTCATCTCAAATTTTCTTTTAGTATTCAACAACACCAATTACAATATTTCATAACATTTATATGTGTTGCTTAAACTCACCTTGTTCTTACAAAATGGTTTCCAAACTATATTGGAAGTTAGATTGTGATATAGTTCTTAAAAATATTTTAGGGCTATAGAGATGTATGTTGATTGTTGATTTGGCTCAAGTGTAGGGAGAAAAGGTTATAGTATCAAATGGCCAATTCTTCAGATTCCAGCTCATTCCATCTTGTTCAAATTTCGACGAGTTCTCCATTTCCATCTCTAGTAAGTTGAGGTTTTATTTATATTTTGACTATTTATTTGAATTTATGTTACTTATCCATGTGAATCTAAATATTAATTTATTCTATATTGCGGGATCCCGATTTAGGTTCCAATTCGGATGCACAAGATATTCCACCAGTTTCAAAATGTCATAATTAGCTCTTATCAGGAGCAAGATACTGCAAACAGTTCATAAATGAAAATGGGAAGCTGCTTTACCCTCCCAATTGTAACATGCCATCTTCAAGCTGCAATCCTGGTTCATCGACGGTAATTTGTCATGATTTGGATCTCTTTTATGAAAGTTGTTCATAATTTCAAGGGTTGAAGGATAACCCTCAGCGTGTCACACTCACCCATTAAACCAATGATAGATTTCCCAATGTTGATGTTCTAATACCCCCTACTATAGTAAAAAAGTCCAAAAGGTGATATAGAAAAGACACATAGGAACACTTCCCTGTGCTCATTTTTTTTAAAGTTGGAAGCCAAACAACTATGTCTCATCCTAAATTGATGAACCCCTATGTTTATGTTAAATCAACTGAAAGTTCTAGTGATCCATAGTATGATATGAATGCCACCCAACACATCTCTACTGGAAGATCCAAAAATTTGCATGGGTCAAGAGCAAAATTGTCCAAGTACACACCAAGGTCCATCCAATTGTTGGAGGGTAGCGATGGTTTCTCCCTTCCTATGAATTTGCAAAGTAAATATAAAAATTCTTACAACCGCACTTTGTATGGAGCTTGGTCGTCTTCTCTACTTGCGCCTAATGTTGGAACCGAATTCATAGACGCTGCAAATGTTGGGTTATTTATCCTTTCACGTGTACTTGTTCCTTCCAAATCGTCAATAGAATTTATGTCATTTTGCAGTCGTATCTATTATCGGTCAGATTACTTGAATATTGTTAAATACAAACATAGCATTTCCATGTATAGTACGTGCATGAATGGTTATGTTTCTGGAAACTTTAACAAGAAGAACCTATTATATATAGATAGTCATCCACGCACTCAAGGGAACAATGCAGGGTTCATATTGTTCTTTTGAGGAACACTTCAATGACCAGGAGTTATTTATGAAAGGTGGTCCATATTTGTTGTTTTACATGTAATACGTAGTTTGTCTCCTAGTGACAAGTTGTTAATAAACTATAACTTTCGTAGACCACCCATCGCTCATCAGAGGCACTTTGCATTGGGATTACCCTTAGACGTCCCCTTGGGGTGTAAGATAAAAAACATTGATTAATTGTATTTGTTGATTTTCAATGGGATTCATTTTAATGTATTACTCAGTTTGAAATTTTGTTTTATAAATTGTTAATTTAATTTATAAATTGTTTGTTTTATGTCCAAAATATGGGACTTTCCCTAAACTCCTCATGTGAGCCATCATACACTCAAGGATGTTTGATCACATTGTTAACATATGTGTAATTGTCATGCCAAAAACTCACACACATACTCATGAATTGCACTACATGTGTTGCTAGCTCATATACAACACTCTTCTACGATTAATTGTATTTGTTAATTTTTAATATGAACATTTTCTTTATAAATTGTTTACATCTTAACATTTTCTATTGAAAAAGATTCTCGTGCTTCTATAGTAATTTTTTTTTATAATGCTGGATCAAACCAATTGCATTGTGCTTACTAACATCATCGATGTAATGCTCAATATTTTTTAAATTAGGATTCTAATGATGAGCAGCATGTCTACCATCTTCCGTTGCACCCTAGTACAATTTCAAATCGAGTGAAGGCTGAAAAAAGAGTGCAAGTTGGAGAGGAAGCATACCAAGCATGGTTGAATAAACCGCCTATTCAATTTTCACTGCATCCATACTCACCAATTATGAATTCCTATAGTAATAGTAGTTCTTCACTTGTTGGTGATGGGGGCAACGAAGTAGAGGTTGGTATGGATGAGTTATTACGACAAATAAGTGCCATGGATGAAATGTTGTTACATACATTCCAAGAGAATGAGCTAGGGGATGACTCTCATATCACTGAAACGTTCTTCGAAATCCTTAAATCGACTTCCACCGCCCCTCTCTTTGGATCCGGTCAGTCAAATTCTACACAATTGGGGACAACAATGTTACTGTACAACTTGAAAGCAAAGTATGACATGTCATACGTGTGTCTCTTAGCACTTTTGAGGTAATTGACCATCAGCTACCATATATTTTGAGGAATCTCGTCACACAATCAACATTGAAAATGGTTGATTTTATGAACGTTAAATGACATTATACACTTATATTACCCACTAATTGTTGGTTATTCAAAGATAAGGTACTTCCGAGTGATAATGTCTTGCCCAGTAGCTGTGAAGAGGCAAAGCAAATGTTGAAAATGTTGGGTGTTGAGTACATATCATATCATGCATGTACCAATGGTTGTATTCTATATAGAGGTGAATATGAAAACAAAGAGATGTGTCCAAACTGTGGGCATGATAGGTATAAAGAATCGAATAACAAGGCTAAAGCACATGGTCCTCCTCATAATATATTGAGGTACATGCCCATAATCCCAAGGATTTGAAGGCTCTTTCATTGCAAAGAATTAGGCTAAGCTGCAGGGATTGCATGCCTGACACCGAAGTGGGGAAGGAGTTATGTGAATCCCAAAAAATTCAATAGACATGAAGCATATAGAGGATACATGGCCCGATAAATGAAAGAATGAAGTATGGAGCCTTTGATTAAGCATATATATTGATGGCGCCAGACCATTCACCCAACCAAACACCAGATATATTGTTTGGCCTGTAGTAGTGATAAAATTCCCATCGGGATGAATAGGAAATTGGTATTTTATGAGATCCCATATTGGGAGCATCTTAAAATTGCCCACTTACTAGATCCCATGCATATATTCAAAAATGTTTCATCTTATTTGTGGTGGCACATATCATCGGAAAAAAGTGACACGTTGGAAGTCAAAAGAGATCTTATTTCTTCAAATAATGAAAAGAAGCATTGGCCAAGACAATAAAATAGAGGAGAGGTTGGCCCCTCTTGGTCATTTAAAGAAGGCAATGTCCCATGGGTTTTGAAGAAAGATGATCTTTCTTTAGCAAAGGAAGTTATATTGGGTGTGAAGGTGCCTTCTTTATATGGGTCTACTCTACAGCGTTGCTTCACTATAGACAAAAATTTGTCAGGTTTGAAATCACATGACCACTCCAACCTTCTAAGGGTACGTCTAATGTCAAAAAAATGTTTTTTATTTTTTATTTATATCTTTTATCACACAAGTTAAATTAATGCAAATAATGTTTTTGTTTGCTTTGTAGTTTCATTATCCATTGCTGGTGCGTGGGTGTGTGAAACATGACTTTCCCGATGACCTATGGCGTGCCATATCCAAACTATCTACATTTGTACGGTGGATCACATCAAAGGAGATTTGCATCGCAAGCATTCCATGGTGGTGTCAAGAGATAGTTGAGATTGTTTAATATGTTTGAGAAGGAACTACCGACGAGTTTCATGGACTTGCAGGTTCATCTTCTAATTCACTTAGTCGATGAGGTTGAATTAGTTGGGGTGGTCTCTTGTCATTGGATGTACTTCTTGGAGAGGTACATGAAAAAAGTGAAGGGATTTGTTCGACACATGGCAAAACCCGAGGGGTCTATGACAGAGGGATACATAGTATATGAGTCGTTCTATTATGCTAGTGAGTACATCAAGCAAATCGACCACACACCAGGCACAGTAATTTGGGAAGATGAATGTGATGAGGAAAAAGGGAAGGGGAGCTACTGCAAACGAAAGGAAAAAGGCGCATGTTAAAGAGTAAGTCACTTATCTTTCGATCTTCACATTTCCACATACTAACTATTCAAAACAAACTTCAAAATCTATATTTGATCCCATACATACTGAATGTGGTTTTTTTTCCATGAATACAACAGTGAATTCAAAAATTGATGTCATCAATAAATTCATTCTTTACAACGCGGAGGAAACACAGTCGTGGATCGTATTGTATGAAGAGAAGAGGAGGAAATGGGACATTGACAGAAAATAATTTGAGCGATTGCATGGTAGAAGCATGCCATTTCTAGATCATTTAAAAGAAAATATGTCAATGATATGTCCCAACAGTTGGGTTGCACACCAAATCAGAGAGAAATATGGTGCATTTGGTCATTACCCGCCTGAAGAGGAGGATATGCTGAACATTGGGATCAGGTGTAGCAACTCAGTAATAATCTCTTTCTGTACATTTCTAACTTTATAATGCAACTTTGAATTATAACATATGTGTTTATTAAATTAATGGTTGGGTTATTAGACATATGACACCATCATTTTTTAACCTTTTTTACAAGTACATTCATTCCCTTCTGTGTGGTATTATGGACACCATTTTCACACCGAGGATGTTGATGATGGACATCTTACACAAGAATGTGGAATGGAAGTCGAGTTCGACCAATCTAGTCGTGCTAGCCACTGCGATCGAAACCTGGTAGGAGGTATGTTGGGTTATGTTGGAAAGATACAGGAGATCCTTCAAGTGGACTTCTCATCTTTCCAATGTGTTATTTTTAGGTGCAAGTGGTGGGACACATTCAAAAAGAATAATGTAAAGGAATATCGTGAAGGTGGGTTGATATGTATCAACTCTAGAAAGATGTGGGATGAAAGTAAGGAGCCTTATGTTTTCCCAAAACACTACAACCAAGTGTTCTTTCACCTGGATGTGTTGGATAGAGATTGGTGGTTCATATTAAGACATGATGCTAGATCTAAAGATGTTTATGAGAACAACAGTGCTATCATGCCAATCGAGGATGATAATGAGGGTGATGACAATGGAGAGTGATATGTACATGTTTTATTTCATCATTTACAGATTGAGGTATGATTTTGTTATTGTTATTAGGAAGGGTCTAATTATATTGTTTATTTTTCATGTTATGACGGTGGAAATGGGAATTTAATTATCGGATGCATTGTTTAAACAATTTGAGTTGGTTAACAACCAATCTGATGTGAAATATGTTTCATGTCTATCAAGCAATTTGTGATTGTATGGACTAATTGTATGTGATTCTCCATAGTTAGAGAAGATCTTTCTTGCTTTTTGTTTAGTTCATATGGATATGAATACTCATATCTATATGTATTTGAAGTTTCATTGTTGATGTCTTATTGACCCATCAGATCAATATCACCATAATCATCAATATCAAAAATATGTTTGATACCGTCAAGTCAATATCATCGTAACAATATTATTAACATTATTAACTTCTATATGGAAGATTTACCCTATATGATCCCTACCAAAAAAAACCTTTTTTTATCGCTCACTACCCTGGACTGGCTTCGAGCACTAGCTTCAAGCTCTGAGGGATTCGTCTATAGCGTGAGGGTTTGGAGACGAGCACATGTTGGGAAAAGTGGTGGAGGCTGTCTGATTTGTTGGCTCAGCCCTGGAGATTAACCCTCGCCGAACGGTGCCCTTATAAGCACACAACCGTGCCCTCAACCGATCTCACATGCGTTTAAGAGTGGTTTAGGGGCCGGTGTGTGGCCATGGGGACTTGTGATGGTGGATCTTCACCCTCCCTCCTGCAGCCAAAGAAGAAGCCTTCAAGAAACTAATTTGTGCCCATGGGAAAAAGTCGGGGCTCCTCCCGATCCCAAAATTTGTTAAGAAATTGGATGAGATACCAACAATAGCACTACCTCCGGATCAACCTATGAAAGTGGATGTTTCTCTGGAAGATCGAGCTCTGGTGGGACAGTTCTCAGGGATTTGGCCTTCACCTTGCACGACGGACAACTGGATAAAAAAAAATTGGAGGCCACTAATTTCTGCCAGCGTAACCTACTACACAGTAGGCAGAGGATTCTTCCTGTTTGAATTCATATCAAAAGACGACAGGGATCTGATCTTCAGAAGCGGTCCATACTTCATGGGACCGCTAGGACTGTATTTAAATCAATGGACACCGGATTTCGATCCTAAGCTAGATGTTGCCAAAGCAATCCCTGTATGGGTACGATTACCCAGTCTACCGATCCATTGTTGGAATCCTACATCTCTGAAATCTATAGGAAATGGATTACGAAAATACATAGATCAGGAAGATCCCAAGGTGATGTAGGAGCATCGACCTAAGTCTTGTTTCTTATTGTAACAGTTGATATTGTTACCTTGTAATAGTTATAGGATGACGAGGCTTGTTTTTATTTAGTTAATAATGGCGAATTGCCACTCATGTCCTCGAATCTTGCAAGAGGATGCTAGAGAATAGGGTTATTTGTCAAATTTTCGTATTTGGGAGTTCCGATCTAGCTTGTTTGGATCTAATAGGTATATGGACTCTTATTTAATCATTGAATGTAATCGAACTAAGCAGTGGTTGATGAATTAAAGGATTTGATTGATGGAATGAAGAACAAAGTCTTTGAACTCTACAATTTGAATCACGCATTGTTTCCTTTCTTTCAAAACCCAGAATTGCGTAAATCCTCTGCATGGATATAAATCGTATGATTCAATCATGTTTGTTCGGATATCCACATCATCTTTTTCAGGATCTTGCATGCAATTAGGGTTTGCATGCAGAATCTAGGGTTTGCATGCACCGGCATGCACTGGCATGCATCCCAGTCACCAGTTTGATGCCTCCAGCACCTTATCCACTTCATTCTAGCACCCGGGAGCCACCTACCACAGAGTTTTAGCCCTCCTAAGCTGAAAGGCGCCCACTTCTCACCTACTGCCAGAGAAGGGCGCACTTGTTCACCTACCACTGCAGTTCCACTTCAGTTACATTCAATTAGCTCCGATTCTCCCTGATTTGAGGCTAGTTTCACTCCCGACTGACTGTATCACTTCCGTTGGACCTCCAGTTTGATTAGGTGACTTGTTCTGACTTCAGTTAGCCTCCCATGCACCCCCATTGAGCCTCCAGATCCTAAATCAGTGCTACACACTTCAGTTACACTTATTACACTCAGTTAGACTCAGATTGACACCTGGATGACTGGTTGTTGTGCATTGATGAGCACCACCGATTGATTGATGAGGACTCCTAGTTAGAGTCAAGCCACTCTATTCTGTAATTCGAATGACCTCCTTAGGCAATTCAAATTGCTCAGTCATTGTGACAGTTTGTATTGTAATTCATTCACCCTTTCTGGGATAGAGAGCACTGCTGCATGTTTTGCACAGTTTTGCACCATATTTTCTATGTTCATCTGTTGTGATTGATTTACTTGTTCATTAGATCTGCTGTGACTAATTTTACATGGTATCAGAGCCATTGCAGGGACAAGATCTCTTTTCTACAGGTGTTTATACAAGAAGATTTGACTGAATTGCTAAAAATTGCAAAAGTTTGGCATGAGATATCTCAAGGGCATTCGCTCCTGTGCATGCAAAGCTTGAAAAATATTCCAATACCACTCCAGAAGCTTGAGTTACCACATAATTCCTGGATCTGATACATTGGACCTATTCAACATTGCTTGAAATCCAATCCCAAGTGTGATGCAACTCTCAAAGGGTGGATTGTTCGACCTTATTGTGGTTGTTTTTATGTGATTTGCAAGTTTATTGTCTCCTTCAATTGCACTCGCTACATTGTGCATGCAAGCTTCCCTACAGCAATTGCATTCGCTATCTTGTGCATGCAAGCCTATTCTACATCAGTTTGACTCGCTCCTAGCAATGGAATACTCTTCTTCAAAGCCTATCCTCACCCCATTCAACTATTTTGATTGGAAAGATGATATGGAGATCATATTACGTTCAAAAGGTTACTACCGAGTCACTCTTGGTCTTGAATTGGAGCCAAACAATGTGTCAGATCGAACCAAACACTACAACAAGCTTGATGAAGCTTATGGTCTTCTTTGTCTCTCCATCTCCAAGGATCTTCACTTCCATCTCAGCGGATTGAAGACTCCAAAAGCCATATGGGAGCAACTTGAAACACTATTCGGCAAGCAGGATGAGCTTAGGGCTTTTCAATTAGAGAATGAATTGATTGGCCTTAATCCTGAGAATTTCGAGACCATCAATGAATTCTTCACAAAATTCAAGAACTTGAACTTGAAATTGAAGAACAGTGGTGTTATCAAAGAGGATAAACAGTTGATCCTCTCCATTCTAAGCAAGCTTGGGAAAGATTATTCGGTATTTGTCTCTACTTTCAATTCCGGTCGGCTAACTACCCCGAATTGGAAGATGCCTACCTTGAATGCCTTCATTGAGTCCGTTACAAAAGAGCATGACAAGTTGATTCAAATGGGGTCCATAAGCTCCAAAGATTCAGCCCTATTTGTTCAAGGACCCAAGATCTCGAATGGTAAAGGAAAGCAAAAGAAGGAGAAGCCCAAATTCGAGCCTCACAAGCAAAAAGACAAAGGCAAGCAAACGGATGCACCATCCAGTTCGAAATCCAAGTAAAAAGGCAAAGAAGGTAACCAAAAATCTAAATGTACTTATTGTAACCGTGGCTTTCATCCCGAAAGTTCATGTATGAAGAAGACTATAGATCAAATGGCCCTCCTTTTGGAAAAGAACAACATAACCCTTCCTGGCGGTGCAAGGAAGAAGGATCGGAATGATGATCATGAAAGAGGACAAGCACTCATGGCAACGGTTTCGAAGCCCACTACTCTCTTGATAGATTCGGGTGCATCAAATCATATGGCTGCAAATATTGATTCTTTTTCCTCATTCGATCCAAACAGCTCCATCCCCATCCATTTGGGAGATGACTCAAAAATTTCTTCAAAGGGCAAAGGTACGATTCATGTAGAACATGGAAGCTTTCAGAATGTTCTCTATGTGCCTTCCTTAGCTTCGAATCTCCTTTCTGTGTATCAAATGACACATACTGGTGAACCAAAGCAAGTCACATTCAGCCCTAATACAGTTGAAATTTCTGATATCAAAAGTGGAAGACTAGTTGCGGTTGGAAAGGCAAACCACACTGCAAAATGTTATGAGTTTTCGCACTTTATTCCGCTTGCAAAGCCCACTGCTCTTCGCACACATGGTAATGAGGTTAGTAGGCTTTGGCATGAAAGATTTGGACATCTAAATTATAAGTATTTGCTGCTTCTATCAAATAAATCCATGGTAGATGGGCTTCCACAACTCCGTTCCTCGAAGGGAATATGCACTGGTTGCATTATTGGGAAGCACCCCGAGCACAGATTCGACCGCGGCAAGGCTAGCAGAGCCTCTACTATTTTGGGATTGATCCATTCTGATATCATTGGTCCGCTGCCCCATATGTCATTAAATGGTTCAAGGTATGTTTTGACATTTATTGACGATTTTTCCCGCTTTACATGGGTATTCTTTCTCAAAAACAAGTCAGAAGTGCTTGGAAAATTCAAGGATTTTAAGGCTTCTGTTGAGACCACCACTGAGAGCAAAATCAAATCTCTTAGATCTGATAATGGTGGGGAATATATCAAGTCCGAGTTGCTGCAACTTTGTGCCCAAAGCGGAATTAAGATCCAACATACAGTTCCCTACACACCCCAACAGAACGGTGTAGCGGAAAGGAAAAATCGGTCACTGAAAGAGATGGCTACATGCATGATTGAATCGAAAGGTTTGGCTGCAAATATTTGGGCTGAAGCAATCAATGTTGCTGCATATATACAGAACCGTGTTCCACATTCATCCGTGAAAGGTATGACTCCTTTCGAAGCATTCTTTGGTCACAAACCGGATGTGTCAAATTTGAGAGTTTTTGGCTCTACTGCATGGGCTAGAATTCCTTCTGAGAAGAGACGAGCTTTGGATCCACAAAGTATCGAGTGCATATTGATAGGATATGGGGAATAATCAAAAGCATATAAACTCATGGATATAAGATCTAAAAAGATATTCATAGAGCGCAGTGTGCAGTTTGAAGAACCGCTTCAAGAATTGCAACTAGTCGAGGAGAAGACTTCCGATTCACCGCCTTCACCAGAAGAAGATTCGAGCAGCGATAATGAAGGTATGAGTTCTGATATTTCTGATATTGTAGCAGCATATGATGATCATGACATATCAGGTTCGGAATCCAATCATTATGATCCTCCTCAGTTACCAAAGTGGGCCCAAAACACTCTACAATCTGTTGGCTCTAGTCTTGGAAATCCTGCTGATCCGAGACGAACAAGAGGAGACTTTCAAAGAGCAGGTATGGCTCTTTCTATTGCTGATCCATTTCTTCCTGAGATTTGTTATTTGATGGTTGGTTCAGATCCTACATCATACTATTCATCCCATCGAGATCCGAGATGGAAAAGTGCCATGGACGAAGAGTACAGTTCTCTTCAAAAGAACAATACATGGGAGCTAGTTTCTCTTCCACCTGGAAGAAAATTAGTGAAGTGTAAATGGGTCTACCGTACTAAAGTTGCTGCTGATGGCACTATCAGCAAATATAAATCAAGGTTGGTGGCAAAAGGTTTTTCCCAAGTCCAAGGAGTGGACTACACAGAGACATTTGCACCGGTTGCAAAGATGGATTCCATCCGCCTTGTTTTAGCTATTGCCGCATCCAAGCACTGGGAAGTGCACCACATGGATGTGAAGAGTGCATTTTTACATGGAGACCTTGCTGAAGAGGTCTATATGTAGCATCCAGAAGGTTATACATCAGATCCATCATTGGTTTGTAGATTGAAGAAATCTTTGTACGGGTTGAAACAGGCCCCAAGAGCTTGGTACGCAAAGATGGACTCCTTCCTTCTTTCTCAGAATTTCCAAAGATGCAAATCTGATCCGAATGTGTATCTTCAGTGAGTTAAAGGTAATTTGTTGGTTATTGTACTTTATGTTGATGATCTGCTTATTACTGGTAGCACACTTACTTCAATAAACAAGCTAAAATCTGCCTTAAATCTAGCTTTTGACATGAGCGATTTGGGCTTGCTGAGTCACTTTTTGGGCTTGGAGATAGCTCAAAATTTCGATGGGATCACTATATCTCAGCAAAAATATGCTTCCGACCTGTTATTGAAGTTTAATATGGCTGAATGTAAGGCAGCCCCATTCCCATTCCTCTCAGGAATCAGTCCTGAGGAGGGAGATTCCACACCGCTTGCAGATTGCAGTATGTATCGACAGTTGATTGGTTCACTACTTTATTTGACACACTCACGGCCTGATATCTCATATGCCGTGAGTGCCGTGTCAAGATATATGCAACAGCCACATGAGCTTCATTGGCGAGCAGCCAAGCGGATCTTGCAGTATGTGCAAGGTACGAGACAGTTTGGCATACATTATGCTGCAGATTCTGAGCTAGATTTCATTGGTTTTACTGATTCAGATTGGGAAGGTGATAGCATTGATCGGAAGTCCACTTCCGATTATGTTTTCATGATTGGTCATGGTGCTATTTGCTGGTCCAGCAAAAAGCAAGCAGCCATTGCACTTTCTTCAGCAGAGGCAGAGTATCGAGGGGCAGTCAATGCCTGCATTCAGGCAGTTTGGTTGCAGGGTATTCTTTCCGAGTTTGGTTTTGGTGGAACTACTTCGACTGTCCTATTTTGTGACAATCAAAGTGCTATCAAGATCTCCACAGATCCAGTTCAGCGGCAGAGGACCAAACACATTGAGATTCATATGCATTACATTCGACAGTTGGTGCATGACCGCACCATCATTCTGCAATATTGCCCTACTTATGAGCAAATTGCAGACATCTTCACCAAGAGCTTCACTGAGAAGAAGTTCTCTTACCTCCGTTCACTGTTGGGGGTGAGTTCCATCATGGTGGAGACAGATTGATTCATTATTATGCTTTAGCTTGAGGGGGGGCTTTCTTCCCACTGGGTTTTCCCTCTTTCCTCACTTAGTTATTTTCAGCATTTTTTGGATTATTGTATTGGGGTGACCTTTGGTCTTAGTTACCAGGGCCCCACATTATTTTTGTTGGCACATCATAGTCTAGCTTGAGGGGGGGTGTTCAGATATCCACATCATCTTTTTCAGGATCTTGCATGCAATTAGGGTTTGCATGCAGAATCTAGGGTTTGCATGCACCGGCATGCACTGGCATGCTTCCCAGTCACCAGTTTGATGCCTCCAGCACCTTATCCACTTCATTCTAGCACCCGGGAGCCACCTACCACAGAGTTTTAGCCCTCCTAAGCTGAAAGGCGCCCACTTCTCACCTACTGCCAGAGAAGGGCGCACTTGTTCACCTACCACTGCAGTTCCACTTCAGTTACATTCAGTTAGCTCCGATTCTCCCTGATTTGAGGCTAGTTTCACTCCCGACTGACTGTATCACTTCCGTTGGACCTCCAGTTCGATTAGGTGACTTGTTCTGACTTCAGTTAGCCTCCCATGCGCCCCCACTGAGCCTCCAGATCCTAAATCAGTGCTACACACTTCAGTTACACTTATTACACTCAGTTAGACTCAGATTGACACCTGGATGACTGGTTGTTGTGCATTGATGAGCACCACCGATTGATTGATGAGGACTCCTAGTTAGAGTCAAGCCACTCTATTCTGTAATTCGAATGACCTCCTTAGGCAATTCGAATTGCTCAGTCATTGTGACAGTTTGTATTGTAATTCATTCACCCTTTCTGGGATAGAGAGCACTGCTGCATGTTTTGCACAGTTTTGCACCATATTTTCTATGTTCATCTGTTGTGATTGATTTACTTGTTCATTAGATCTGTTGTGACTAATTTTACAGTGTTTTCTTAAGTTTATGGCGTGAAATCTTCATTTGAACAGACAGGAGTGAAATCGATCTATTCTTTGATCAATTTTTGTAGTTGCAGACTGAAAAATCCGCAGAACGATCAATGGACGGTTGAGATCTGTTCTGAGAAACAAGATCAACGGTTCTGTAGCATTTTCCGCAAACCCAAAATCAAATCTGAGATCGGATGGTCAGGAATGAGCCCGTAAAAGATCAACGGCTCATAGCATTGCGAAAAAAAATTACGGAAGGAAAGTTGCGGGAGCTTCACTTTGGAAAGTGAGAAAGTGTATCCGCAATCCGCAACCCGCATGCAGAAAGACTGTTGCGGCCGCATAGTTGCGGAACGTTCATTTTGTGATTTGGTAAATTGTATGCCCGCATCCCGCAATCCGCAATTGCGGAAAGGAGCTTGCGGAAGGGAGCTTGCGAAAAGGATCTTGCGGGAACAAACTTGTGGAAACTCTGTTGCGGAAAGAAAACTTGCGGAAAAGAAATCTTGAGGAGGCAGCGTTGCGAAAAGAGACTTAGCCGAACTGCTAAGTTTAGAGGTTCTGCTAAATCTAGAACCTAACTATTCCTGGGTAGCAATTTGAGCTAGTTTACTTGTTCAAATTTGCATCAATTGGTGTCAGAGCTCGTTTTGTTCAGAGGTTAAATATGCCACCAAGACAAGGTCGAGAACATGGAGTCCTAGTTGGAGGCGCTCAAGGAAGGAAAGATGCAGATGTAGATGTGAACATGAAAAGAGAATTACGAAGACTTCAAGCCAAAATGGAAGCTATGGAGAGAGGAAATCCAGGGAGAATGGATGTTAGTGATGAAGAACCAAAAGAGATTGATGAAGAAGTGAAGGTATTGATGATGTTGGTGAAGGCTAGTAGCAAACCTAAAGTGGAAGTCCCCATGTATGAAGGCAACCTAAACGTTGAGGAACTCATGGACTGGATAAATGCTATGGAAAAGTACTTTGACTTTGAAGAAGTTGAATACAAAAAGAAGATCAGATTTGCAGCAACCAGATCGAAAGGTCATGCATCCATTTGGTGGGATGAACTACAGATCCGTAGAGAAAGAAGAGGTAAGCCTAGAATCAAATCTTGGGATAAAATGTTGAGTAAAATTAAAAGTCAATTTATGCCTAAGGATTATCAGTTAACTCTCATTAGGCAGCTGCAAAATCTTAAACAAAAGGGTATGACTGTTAAGGAATACACAGAGGAGTTCTTTAAGTTGAGTATTAGAGTTGTACAGGTACAAAGAGACATAGAGAGAGTGGCCAGGTATATAAATGGACTAAGGTATGAAATACAAGATGAGATCAACTTAATGAACTTCATAACTGTAGAAGATGCTTATCATGCAGCCTTGAAAGTAGAAGAGAAGATACTGAGAAAACAGAATCAAAAGAACAGGGGAAGTACAGCAAGAGGAAAAGGATTTTCAAATAGAGGAGGAAAGTATCAGTCTCCTAGGATTGAAATAGAGGGTTCCAGCAGCCAATCACCCCAAAGAGGAGGATTTAGGGCAAATAGATTTGTTGCCAGAGGAAGAGGCACAAGCAGAGAAGTGAAATGCTATGCATGTGGTGAGATTGGACACATGTCATGGGAATGTCCAAAGAACAAAGCAACAACTCAGAGGAATGCAAATATTGTTGAGGCTAGTGGGGATCCCAATGAAAAACCAGAGATAGGAAATTCCCCATAGGAAGGATAATCTCTTATGATGAAAAGCGCTTTGGTGAAAACAAAGAAAGAAGTGCATGAGCCAGCACAAAGGAAGAGTCTATTCAGGACTAAGTGCAAGTCACTAGGGAAGTGTTGCAAAATGGTCATTGATAATGGTAGTACAGATAATTTGGTCTCCACTGAGATGGTAGAGAAGTTGGTTTTCGTGAGGATGAAACATCCAACTCCTTATAAAGTATCCTGGTTGCAGAAGGGATATCAGCTCTTGGTGAATGAGCAGTGCAATGTGGAGTTTCAAATAGGTAACTACAAAGATGTGATATTATGTGATGTGATTCCTATGGATGTGTGTCATGTACTCTTAGGAAGGCCATGTCAATATGACCGCAAAGCTGTTCATGATGGAAGAAAGAACACTTATTATTCTCTAGAAAAGGATGGGAAGGAGCATGTGTTGCTACCTTTGAAGGATGAGATAGTTCAAGAAGAGATAGGATCGAGTATTCTACTGATGACTGGGAAAGAGCTATTGAATGAAGTCAAAAAGGATGAAGGACTACATTTTTCCCTTGTTGGCAAGCCAAAGGTAATTTTAACTTCTACAAATTTAAATGATTTACCTACTGAAGTTAGAATTATACTTGATGATTTTGCTGATATTATTGTGGATGAGTTACTAAATGAATTACCTCCTGTGAGAAGTATTAGTTATCATATTGACTTAATACCTGGTTTACCAAATAAGGTAGCTTATAGGTTGACACCTCAAGAAAATGAAGATATTAAACAGCAAGTACAAGAATTGCTGGATAAAGGTTTGGTGAAAGAAAGTTTGAGTCCTTGTGCAGTACCTACAGTGCTGAGTCCAAAGAAAGATGGTGCATGGTGTATGTGTACTAATTCTCGAGCAATCAATAAGATCACTATCAGTTATAGATTTCCCTTACCCTGTATTGATGATTTGATGGATTGTTTGAGTGGGTCCAAGTATTTTTATAAGATAGATTTGAAGAGTGGTTATCATCATATAAGAATTAGGGAAGGGGATGAATGGAAAACTGCATTCAAGACCAATAATGGGTTTTATGAATGGTTGGTAATGCCTTTTGGGCTTACTAATGCACCTCGTACTTTTATGAGGTTAACGAATGAGGTATTGAAGGAGTACACTGGGAAGTTTGTGATAGTGTACTTAGATGAAATTCTGATCTTCAGTCAGAATAAGGAAGAACACCTTAGACATCTCAAGTTGGTGTTGAGTACCCTACAGAAGGAGAAACTGTTGATAAATTTCAAGAAGTGTAGTTTCATGAAGCATGAATTAGTCTATTTGGGTTTTATAGTCTCAGGAGAAGGATTGAAGATGGATCCAGAAAAGATACAAGCCATCCTTAGTTGTCCAATTCCAAAGAATCCTTTTGAGGCCAGGAGTTTTCATGGTTTGGCAATTTTTTATAGGAAATTCATCAGGAACTTTAGTCAGATTTGTGCACCCATAATAGATACTTTTAGGGAAAGTAGACAACCTTTTAAATGGACAGAAGTAGCTGACAGAAATTTCAATCTGTTGAAAAGGAGGATCACTGAGAAGCCTATTTTGGCTTTGCCAAGTTTTGATAAAGTTTTTCAAGTTGAGATAGATGCCAGTGGGACAGCAATTGGCGATGTTCTGAGCCAAGAACGGAGACCTGTAGCATATTTTAGTGAGAAGTTAAATGAAGCAAAACATAAATATTCCTCATATGACAAAGAATTGTATGTTGTTGTGCAGGCTCTTAAGAAGTGGAGGCATTACTTGATGCCTAAGGAATTTGTTTTGTATTCAGATAATCATGCTTTGCAATTTATAAATAGTCAACCAAAGTTGAATCAGGAACATGCTAAGTGGGAAGTCTAACAAAGTGTTTAATGCTTTAAGTATAGTGAATTTAATCCTACAGGATATTAAGGTCAATACTTTGGGATTTGAAAATTTGATTAACATGTATAAAGAAGATGTGGATTTCAAGGAAATATATGTAGCCTGTGAGAATCCAGTTTCCCATAACAGAAGTCAGTGGTTGGACTACATGCTACAGGAAGGATTACTTTTCAGGAATAGTAAACTGTGCATTCCAAGAAGTTCTATGAGGGAGAATTTGATAAAAGAGAAGCATAGTGGAGGTTTGTCAGGTCACTTTGGTCAGGACAAAACATTTGCTCAGGTGAGTACTTTTTATTTTTGGCCAGGAATGTAGCAGGATGTTAGAAAGTTTGTTGAGACATGCAGGATATGTCAACATGCCAAAGGAAGGAGTCAGAACACTGGATCATATCATCCCCTGCCTATTCCAACTAGGCCTTGGGATTACATTAGTATGGATTTTGTTCTGGGATTTCCTAGAACTCAGAGGGGTAATGATTCTATTTATGTTGTAGTGGACAGATTTTCAAAAATGGCTCATTTTATTGCTTGTAAAAAGACAAATATTGCTAATCTATTTTTCTCAGAAGTTGTTAAGTTGCATGGACTACCCTTGAATATTGTATTAGATAGGGACACTAAATTTGTTGGTCATTTTTGGAGAACCATGTGGAAGAAATCGGGAACCAGTCTTAGTTTTAGTTCTGCTTATCACCCTAAGACTAATGGCCAGACTGAAGTGGTAAATAGAAGCTTGGGGAACATATTGAGGAGTCTTGTTTATGAAAATCCGAAACAATAGGATTTAGCCCTTGCTCAAGCTTAATTTTCTTATAATGATTCACCTAACAGGAGTACATGTATGAGCCCATTTCAGATTGTGTATGGGATAAATCCAAGAGGTGTGTATGAACTCAGGAATTTGGGAAAGCTAGAGAAAAGGAGTGCAGATGGTGAATATTTTGCATATAGTATGCATAAGTTGCAAGAGTATGTCAAGAAGAAATTGCAGGAAAGTGCTAGCAAATACAAACAGAGGACAGACTTAAGAAGAAGGGAAGTTGATCTTTAGGTTGGAGATTTGGTAATGGCATATCTCAGGAAGGAAAGGTTTCCTAAAGGAACCTACAATAAATTGAAACTCAAGAAAATTGGTCCTTGTAAAATTTTGAGGAAGTTTTCTGCAAATGCATATGAAATTGAACTTCCTTCTGATTTTGAAATTTCTCCAATTTTTAATGTTTCAAACTTATATCCTTTTAAATATTCAGGTGTTTAGGAAGAAGAGATAATTGCAGGTGAAGATGGTCAAATGGTAGATTGGAAAACACAATTAACTCAAAAGGAGCAACCACAGATTGAAGCCATACTTGACAAAAGAGTTTCGAAGAAAACCAGAAACAAAGATTACTTTTAGTATTTGGTCAAGTCGAAAGGTCAACAATCTGAAGATGCAATGTGGATGGAAGCAATCGAGATTTCTAAGTTCGGTGTGGATCCTGAAGCTTTATTGAAGAGTTCTTTGTTCTCCCCTGGAGTATGATGCAGGAGCATCGACCTAAGTCTTGTTTTCTGATTGTAACAGTTGATATTGTTACCTTGTAATAGTTCTAGGTTGACTAGGATTGTTGTTATTTAGTTGTTATCTGGATTTGATTGTAATAATGGTGAATTGCCACTCATGTCCTCGAATCTTCCAAGAGGATGCTAGAGAATAGGGTTGTTTGTCAATTTTCTGTATTTGGGAGTTCCAATCCATCTTGTTCGGATCTGATAGGTCTATGGACTCTTATTTAATCATTGAATGTAATCGAACTAAGAAGTGGTTGATGAATTAAAGGATTTGATTGATGGAATGAAGAACAGATTCTTTGAACTCTTCAATTTGAATCACGCATTGTTTCCTTTCTTTCAAAACCCAGAATTGCGTAAATCCTCTGAATGGATATAAATCGTATGATTCAATCGTGTTTTCTTAATTTTATGGCATGAAATATTCATTTGAACAGACAGGAGTGAAATCTATCGATTCTCTGATCAATTTTTGTAGTTGCAGACTGAAAAATACGTAGAACGATCAATGGACAGTCGACATCTGTTCTGAGAAAGAAGATCAACAGTTCTGTAGTGTTTTCCACAAACCCAAAATCAAATCTGAGATCGGACGGTCAGGAATGAGCCCGCAAAAGATCAACGGCTCATAGCATTACAAAAAAAAATTGCGGAAGGAAAGTTGCGGGAGCTTCACTTTGGAAAGTGAGAAAGTGTATCCGCAATCCGCAACCCGCATGCGGAAAGACTGTTGCGGCCGCATAGTTTCCGAACGTTCATTTTGTGATTTGGTAAATTGTATGCCCGCATCCCGCAATCTGCAATTGCGGAAAGGAGCTTGTGGAAGGGAGCTTGCGGAAAGGCGCTTGCAGGAACAGAGTTGCGGAAACTCTATTGCGGAAAGAAAACTTGCGGAAAAGAAATCTTGCGGAGGCAGCGTTGCGAAAAGAGACTTAGCCGAACTGCTAAGTTTAGAGGTTCTACTAAATCTAGAAGCTAACTATTCTTGGGTAGCAATTTGAGATAGTTTACTGGTTCAAATTTGCATCAGAAGGGTCAATACTCCTGTGCCCAGATCTGCGTGGAAGTGGACTTAGAAGATAGTCTACCTGAAGCCGTCAAAATTACCGTAGGAGAATGGAATCACTTCCAGAAGCTAGACTATGAACAGTTGCCTTTCAAATGTAGACACTGCCATGAACATGGACACTTTCAAAAGAACTTCCCAAAGGCTCAATCAAATCAACAAGGAAAAGAGGCATAGGAAGGCTGGAAACTAGCAAAAAAAGCGAAGGAAAATCCAAAAAAATATCTCAAAAAAGATGGCAGTGCATCTAACATGACCATACCCAAATATGGAAAGGAACAGGAACCCTCAAAGGACAAACCAACAAATGGAAACAGCTTTGAAGTTCTAGGAAGCCAAGAACGGGAGACCAGTGATCTAGTTGAATCCTCTGGAAAAAACATAAAGCATGCAGTTGCTAAAAATCAAGCCAATAAAGAAATATCGCCCTCTCAGGAACAAGGCGATAAAGGAGATAGCATTGAACCAGATACTGAGGAAGAAGATACAGAGGAAGAGGAAGGAGAAATAGAAATGTCTCAAAATTCCATTCATCAAAGCACCCAGGGAAGGAAATCGGTAAAATAATTAAGAGAAAGGGCCACTTACAAAGAGAAGCTCCAAGCCTCCCAACCAACATTGGAAAAAATGCTAAACACACGCAGTACAAGACACCAGGGGCACCCTTCCAAAGGGGCCACTCCCAACCCAAAAAATTAATCAATGAAATTAGTATCATGGAATTGTAGGGGGATGGGAAGTAGAATAAAGGAAGAGTCGATGAAAGACCTCCTTCGATCATCAAGGCCGTACGTTCTACTTATCCAGGAGACTTAATTGGAGGAACTATCCTTCCTCCAAACTAGTGGAAAATTTTGGGAAAATGGACATGGAATTGCGGTCAGCGCTAAAGGGGCCTCTGGTGGACTAGGCACCCTGTGGGACAAAGACAAATTTGAAATTTTGGCCTCAGATATCTGCACTTACTGGATTTACATTAAACTTGTTCACAAGGAGTCAGATCTCCAGATCTGTCTGTTCAACATTTATGCCCCGAATCTTATCTCAGAAAAAAAACACTGTTGGAACCTCATTCAAGATTATCTTAGAATTCACCAATTTGAGAATATCCTCTTAGCTAGAGACCTAAATGTCACACTGTCCCTTGAGGAAAAAAGAGGGGGATCCATAGTAAGAGATCAATTTAGGGAAACGGTGGAAGATCTCATCCAAGAATGGGATCTAGAAGACATTAAGCCCTCCAAAGGTAAATTCACCTTGACAAATAAGAGAAAAGGCCTCGGACATATCGCTGCTAGACTGGACAGATTTCTTATTCACGGCTCCTTCCTCCTCCTCGGACTGGATATTCACTCCAAAATCCTTCCCTTCAACATTTCTGATCATAAACCTATCCTGCTTGAAGTCTCTAAAAATAAAAATCTGGGGCCAATCCCATTCAAGTTCAGCCCGTCATGGATCCAGAAGGAAGGATTCCAAGAAAATATTACCAGAATTTGGAAGAGACCAGTTACAGGATCTCCCGTATATGTATGGGAAGAAAAGCTGAGACGTCTCAAAAAATAATTAAAGAGCTGGACCAAAAACATCAAACCCCCATCTCATAATAGGCTGGAAATGCAAAATCAACTGGAAAATCATCAAATCCTGTTGGAAGAAATCCTGATTACAAGTGAAAACTTGGAACAGGAATTGGAACTCCAAAGAAAGCTCTACGCAGCATGCAGAGAGGAGGAAGACTACTGGAGGTAGAAGTCTAGAATCCTATGGCTTCAGGCTGGCGATAAGAATACTAGCTACTTTCATAAACAAGCTGAAGCAAGGAAGCAACACAATATGGTCAAAGAAATACATACCCACGAACAGATAATCAACGACTTTACCGAAATCAAACAGGCTACACACAACCACTTCAAAGAGATGCACGTAGAAAATAGTCAAGCTCGGGATGAAAGAAGCATGAAGATCATCGAATTGGTTCCAACCATAGTCACGCAGGACATCAATCAAAAACTCACTGCACTTGTAACCATAAAAGAAATAAAGAAAGCGCTGGAAAATATGGAACCAGACAAAGCCCCCAGACCAGATGGCTTTACTGCCAGGTTTCTAAAATTCTGTTGGCCAATAATAATAAAAAGACTTACACAGAATGGTATTAAAATCTAAAAAATTCCAAAAGATCGATGGGAGCACTAACTCTGCATTTTTAGCACTGATCCCTAAAGAAAAAGGAGCCACCTCCTTTGATCGCTACCGGCCTATATCACTGTGTAACATCGGATATAAGATAATCACTAAAGTTATCGCAAATCGAATCAAAGAAATTCTTCCTACCATCATTACTGAGAACCAAGGGGGGTTCATCAAAGGAAGAAACATTGTTGATAATATCATACTCATCCAAGAAGCGATCCACTCTAGCACTCAACGAAAAGAAAAAGGTATGATTGTTAAATTAGACTTAGTTAATGCATTCAACAGGGTCCGTCATGATTTCTTGTTTCAGGTAATGCTCCAATTTGGATTTTCCCCGAAGTTCATCAACTGGGTGAAGGCTTGTATAGGCTCCCCTTGGATAGCCCCATTGATTAATGGGCAAACTGCTAATTTCTTCCAAGCCACCAGGGGGCTGCGTCAAGGTTGTCTGATGTCAAGGTTGTCTAATGTACGCTATTCAAGATTTTGTCCTTAGCTTCCAATTAGAGCACTATCAAATATAAGAAGAGTTACAGGGAATTAGAATAGTTCGTGGAGTCAAAGAAATCAACCATGCTCAGTTCGCAGATGATACGCTCCTGCTTGGAGGAGCCAACAATATAAATTCTAGAAGAATCAAAAGGGAGCTCGACCTCTACAAGAAAGCCTCCAGAAGTCAAATAAACTATAGGAAAAGCCAGATATATGGATGGAATTGCACCAACATTGAAATGACTGGCATAGCCAGGATTCTGGAAATGGATGGGAAGGTTCACTTGAATTCTTTTAAATATCTAGGAATCCCCATTGCTAGAGCTAACTTAAATTATGAGCATTGGATCCCTCTCCTCGACAAATTAAAAAACAAAATCAACAATTGGACTGCAAAATGGCTCAACAATGCTAGGAAGTTGGTCCTGATAAAGACAGTCCTGAGTAGCATTCCAATATTTCAAAGTTCGCTTCTCCTGGCCCCAATCGGTTTCATCAATAAGATGGAAGCAAACCTTATAAATTTCTTATGGAAGGGTGGTAGAAATAGTGAAAACAAATTACATTTGGTCAGCTGGGGAAAAGTCACCAAGCCAATTCTAGAAGGTGGCCTTCATATCAGGGACATAAGAGCCCAAAATTTAGCTCTCGGGGCGAAGCTGCTTTGGAAACTGGTAACTGGAAAATTAACATGGAGCAAGCATGCTCTCTGGAAAAAATACTACACAGGAGATCGAACAACCTACCTTGATAATTCTCCTAAGGTAAAGAAAGTCTCTCTGATCTTTAACATCTGCCAGAAATCCAATGAGTTCTTTCAGCATCTCTTAACATGGATTCCGGGAAATGGCAAAAAAATTCATATCTGGGAAGATTCTATCTTGGGAGGAACTCCGTTGGATTCTATTTTAAACAACTCCAAACTCAAAACTCATTACAATACTCTAAATATCACCTCCCTTTTGGACATTTCCGTATGGAATGAGGACAGAGAAAAATCCTGGAAGAATTGGAACTTCCCTGGCTGCCCAAATCATCTGATCGACGAAGAAAGAATTCAGATATCCTATCTCCAAGGGAAGACTCCTGTTGTAGCCACGAAGAAGGATTCGCATGGATGGGGAACAACTTCTGGGTTCTACACAGTCGCAGATGGATACATGCATATTAAAGCAATCTCGAATGCCCCCATTAATCCAAAGCTATGGAAAAAAAATTGGAGATTCAAAAGTCTCCCTAAATTCGATATCTTCATCTGGACGTTGGCCCACAAAAGCATTCTTTCTAGATAAAATCTCAAAAAAAGGGGATGGGAAGGGCCGACGAGATGCCCATTCTGTTTAATGTCAGAAGAAACAACCAATCACATTTTGATCAACTGCCCCTGTGCAGCAAGGGTCTGGAATCATGCCCTGGGCATCTGGTCGTCTCAGATCACCCTCCCAGAGATGGCTTCCTCGCTATTGAGTGAGTGGGTCACTTTATACCCCTACTCTCTAAACAAAAAATAAAGGACCAAGGCCTGTTGGTCAATGTTCGCAAAATTTATTCTGTGGGAACTATGGTTGGAAAGAAATGCCCGTATCTTCATAAACAAGCCTTCCTAGGTAGCCCATGTGGCTACTAAATCCCATGCCTTGTTGGGTGAATGTTTAAACTCTCTTCCAATCTAAGATAATAAATGTAAGCTGAATGTGGAAGAAGAAGATTGGATGAACAATTACGTCCCCATCCATCATGTTATTGAACCTACTACTACAAAGTTGGAAAAATGAGAAATAAGGATGGATGAGCCAACCTTTAAATTGTGGCAGAATTCACTGAAGGGGCATACCCTATTCTTTGATGGAGCCTCCAAAGGGAATCCGGGGGAGGTTGGAGGAGGAGGGGTGCTGCTAGGGCCTAACGACGAAATGGAAATCCAGTACTCTTGGGGTCTAGGTGAAGACACCAACAATATTGCCGAAGCCTTAGCTCTATGGCAAGGGTTGTATCAAGCTAAGATAAGGAATATTAGAGAAATTACTGTCTTTGGCGACTCAAGAATGGTAATCCAAGCTATCATCAACAATAAAAAAAACCAACAATATGAGACTCAGGAAAATTCTAGAGAAAATTAAGCTTATTGTGAAGGTCTTCCATAAAATCGAATTCTTCCACATTCTGCGAAATTTTAATGGAAATGCGGACATTGCTGCTAATGAAGCAGTCCCTTTGAGTAAAGGGACCCTGAAAATTAATGGAATTACTAAAAAAATCAACATCCCTTGAGACTTTTTGTTCTCTAGAGAGGAGACAAAGTACTCTCCTGGAATATATCAAATTGTGGATGGATGTGAGCCATACTACCTACAAGAAGAACATTTATTAGCTCTAGACAATTCAGTATCCCCACTATATGGAGTTATCCGGCGTCTAGTATCCAAACAGTTGATCGAACAAACAGTGAAGGCTGGATTGTGGATTAGCAGAAGCCTGTTAAAAATAAGTTTGTTTACTATTATGGTTGAGAAACAATGTCCAGCGGCCCCAAGCTATTCGAGTTCTAGCTTCGAGGACGGCAGACAGGAGCAGATAGAAGCAGTTACTCCCAGGAATCGCTATCAGATTCTAAAGGCCATTAATTGTTAGTCAAAATAAGGATGCAGTTGAACCGTGATTTTACTTATTGAACCTTATCCTTACTCTGTTGAGGAAATTATGTACTATGTCCAGTGCTATTGCAACTGGTCTTTTTTTTTTTAATCCAATTCATAAACGTTTTTGTTAAAATAAAAAAAGCATTATCATGTTGTCCATACCATCGATATCATCAACTCAACATAATATCAATATCAATAACATTGTTATCAAATCCTCAAGATCATAAATAAGTCAACATCAATATCATTAACATATTTACAACATTTACATAATTTGAGTTAATACATGTCAGGAGTTAAAATCAAGATATTACACAAGGATATGTGAAGATACAAATTTCCTTTCAATTGGATCAACTAAACTTTTAGCAAGAAAGAGCCATGTGTGTGGCTAAGTCACTATAGCCAAGTGTTCCTTCATCTAAATGTTTTAGAGGGTATAAAATGTGTTCCTTCAATGTGGACTAATATTATCTATGAATATTATGATTAATAATAATAATTTTGGAGAATGAAACTCGTGACTTTACAATTGAGAGAAAAGAGTGTTCTTTTAATTAAGTATTTGTTTTACTTCCTAATAGAGATTTGATATTTATCATTGTAAAGTGATTTATTGTCAAAAAAAAAAAATTGAATGATACATTGATAGGTCATATTGATGTTGATATTTACATTTTTTTGTGATGTTCATATTTATATATTATAATAATATGACATGGTAATACTTTACTTTTTATTATGATGTTTGGTTACACTTATAAAAAATGATTCATTTATGTTTATCATTTGAATAATTAAGGTATATACAACATTATATGATTAAAACTTAATTTCCTTATTAAAAATCATTAATATTATTTCATAATGCTCAACATAAAGTTACAACAAATTAATATAATATATATGTGTGTGTGTGTATGATATATATATATATATATATATAAGTATAACATTATGACAAATTTTATTACATTATTAAGAAATTAATTACAATAAATTATAATATCTATATAAATTATATGAAAACCAAATAAAATATATATTTTGTTACATAAACATAATACTATGACTACAAACTATACAACAATTATAAACATGATACTATGACATGTTATACAACATTCATAAATCATAATCATAGAGTTGCCACAACTTCATCCATCATCAATACAAAATTCATAAAAATATTTAATTCAATGATAATTTTAATTCAATTATATTATGTAAAAATAAAAAATTTAACCTATATTAAATTACTTGAAACATTTTTCCACATTTTCAATTACCATTACTCAAATCCATATTTTCACATTTATGATGTCCTAACAACCAACCATATTTTCAAATTCATTTTCTAACCAATATGTCAACCTATATATGAAACCATACTTCAAATTGTCTACAAAATTTAGGTTGGAATTATTTAATATGAAAAATGGTTGAAAGGATTATAACATTTTGACCAAATTTAAAAATCCAATAACTTTCTTTACAAAGGTCTAAAATATTGACTTGTTTTGTAGTGATAGTTGATATGTAATGTTTATGATTGTTAACTATATGTAAGTTATTTTCAAATAAAATATTATTTAATATGAAAAAAGGTAGAAAGAATGCTAAAATTTTGAAAACTTTTTAATGCTTTCAAAACTTGTTAAGTCATACAACAACTTCTTTTGTAACATAATTTACAATGCAAATTGTGATGTTTTTGTTGACTAAAATAGTTAGTGATTTAAAGACTCACATTTCGAATAGTACAAAATTATTTTACATAAGCATAAGATCATCAGCATTTTTAACACCTAACAAACATAAACATAAACATCATGATCATACCATCATAAACATAAATGCACCATCATCTTCATTTTCATGGCATAAACGTAAACATGCCATCATTATCATTGACACCATCTAATAGTCATTATTTCAAACACATGATCAATCAATCACACGCCATTAATAAATATCCTAATTTATAATTTTAAATATATATCATCATACCACCTAAAAAACATAAACATTAGCATACCATAATAAACATAAACATCATCATATCATCATAAACATAACCATAAACAAAAACATAAATGTACCATCATCATCATTTTCACCACATAAACATAAGCATACCATCATCATGATCATTTTCACCATCTAACATAAAGCATAAATATCATCGATATAACATCATAAACATACAAACAAACATAAACATGAGTGTAACATCATAAACATTACATCACCATTATCTTAACATAACACAAGCCACATTATATTATAACATGCATAACCATCACACACATCTAACAAACATCATCTAACCTAAGCTAACATACACATCACCATCAAGTACATATAAATAAACATCAACATAAACATGAAAATGTAGTGTATATATATAGATATCAACATATATAACATCAAACCGATGATACAATATGCCATATATATATATATATATATATCCAATCCAATAACTGCTATGACATATCTGATCCACCTCCGCCTGCAGAGGCATCATCGGTATCTTTGTTAAGCCTTAAATGTTGGCACATTATTGTTACGAATATTAAATAGTAAATAAGTAACATAATAATTAATAAATAATAATAATTTAGAATATTTAATAAACATTAATTATATGTTAACAAGAGGACGTGTCTCCTCATATTAATGGCCAAGCCATTGTAGTAACATCATCAATATATTTTTCATTATCAAAATGTGGGATTTCGAATATTTGTGGGTGTTTTAGAAATATTGTGGGTGTTCATAAGATTTTACGGAAGTTTTTACACTTCAAGTGGTATGAGAGCCCCTTCTTGGGCATTTAGTTGATTTGGCTTTTGGCCAAATAATTTCGAGAGTTTCTCCAAATTAGGTCCTTACCTAAAGAAAAAGAAAAGAAAAGAAATATAGTGGGAAAAATAAGTAAAAAGAAGAAAGAAAAATTTAAAAAGGGGGAAAGTTAAAAAATAAAAAAAATAAAGTAAGAAAAGAAAAGTCAAGAAAGAAAACAAGCACATGGTTTTATAAAACTAGCACAGTTTTATAAAACCAATATATGGTTTTGTTTTGTGGTTCGAACATTTATAATAGAAGTGATATAATAATAAAAGGGAAGATATATTATTAATAAAACTTTATTAATAATATTAATATTATTATTAAAAATAAAATTGAATTATTAAATATAATAATTAGTTATTATATTTAAATACTTTTATCTTTAAGTGAGAAAAAAATATCCATGCACACAAATGTCTTCAAAAAATGACAACTTATCTGAAAAAATGAGGAAACTTAAAGAAGAGATAACAAGAGATATTTCAAAAACTATAGACGGAATAATAAAAAGATGCCATGATCGAAATATGTCCGAAGAACCATTTGAAAAAGAACATAAAAAGGAGAGTGAAAGCAATGAAGGTCATCAAAATAAAACAATTATATCATATAGAGAGGAACCACCTCATGAATTAACACAAGCAGAAAATAGTACAAGTGATTACTGCAATGATAAAGGGCCTGAAATTGCAACTGTTGAGAGCTCTAATGTTTATATCAATGTTGCATACTCATTTAATGATGACAAAGACTTGGAAATTAAATCTAAATCTAATGTTCAAGTCCAAGAAGAAAAACCTGATAAATAATATGAAAAGGGTCAAACTGATGTTTTGCACATTAAATTGAATGACATGGCCAGTTCCATATCACCATCCAGTTTTCATGTCAATAAAGATGAAAATGTGTCCACAAGTGTAACGGACAAAACACTTACACATTGTTCTCAACAACTGTTGCCAAATAAGTCTATTAATCTGATTTATGGAGTTGAAAGTCATGGAAGTAGTCAATACCTATTTAAACATGATGGAAAAATTGATGATGGTTCTACAAACACAAGTGTAGATAGACATACAGACATGGTTCCCTTTCCCATGGTTACTTACATTCCAAATGATGATGTATATAGTCGGCCTATTGTTGTTGAACCAAATGACACAATAGTTATGGCATCCACATGTTCAGGAATTCATATTAGGTAAGTTATGACAAATGACCAACATTTATGTTATTCCAAAATTGGATCTTTGGACCCAGTCCTTTGGAAATCATGGACCGTTCATTTCATGAAGAAGCCATGAATGCTACAATTCAAAGAAAACTAATACAAGACCTAAAGATTTCCAATCAAGTTGACATAGACCTAAATGTGTGTCATTTAAACCACCAAACATCTATGAAACTGTTAAAATTAAAGTGCACGCTCATCAAAGTTATGAGATGGAAACCATCTACAATAATATGGCTTGATGAAACTAAGAAGGCTCACATTGATGTCCTAAAACACCAAACACTTAAGGATGACCATCACTTCGATTTCCAAAATCGAAGAGTATCTCTTAAAAATACTTCCATTATTATGGCATCCGATGTTTGGCTCGCAAGTAGTGAAAAAGGTGGAAGTGAAGAAGAATTCCTCATAAATGGAAACCAAAAGACAACATGGAAAACAAATAATTACAAGTTGTATTGTTTCAAAAACTCGCCATTTAGGCAGAAAGGATTACAACACAAGTCCCAGGATCACACCAGAGAAAGAAATCAGTCCAGATTGCAGTTTTCAAGTCAATGTGTCAAAACACAACCCAGAATAAGAAGACATCATCAAAATAAGCTTTGAGGAGAAAGCTTCCCTTAAGGGGATGGCAATGGTACGAATATTAAATAGTAAATAAGTAACATGATAATTAATAAATAATAATAATTTAGAATATTTAATAAACATTAATTATTTGTTAACAAGAGGATGTGTCTCCTCATATTAATGGCCAGGCCATATTTAAGGGTGGTCAAGCCATTGTAATAACATCATCAATATATTTTTCATTATCAAAATCTGGGATTTCGAATATTTGTGGGTGTTTTAGAAATATTGTGGGTGTTCATAAGATTTTACAGAAGTTTTTACACTTCAATTACCCCCTATAAAGTGGCGCATTACCCCCTATATGGTGGTGCATTACATATTATTGATGTCGGTTTTGGTCTATTAGTGGGTCTATTAGTTGTTATTGTACACATTTGTCTCCTATATATAGGAAGGAGATATTTTCATTTTTGTCATCATTGTGTCTTGTCTTGTCTTGTGTATTTAGCACATTGTGTAAGGAGGTTTCCCCCTCAAAGAGGTTGGATATTCATCTTCATTCTTCTCTTTTAAGGCATGGATTATTCTTTTCTGGTCTTTTTATGTACTTTTTATGTTATTTCTGGGAATTGGTTGCATAACATTTGGTATCAGAGCTCTTTCATCGGGACTGGTTTCTCCAAAACGAGTCATATTTGCATTTTCGATATAATTTTTTTATACAAGGATTCATAAAATGAGGTTAAAAACCCATCTCTGAAAAAGGCCAATCTTTCTATGGTCCAATTTTCAAATCCTCAAACATTACAGGTTTGGATATATTCGCCTTCGAAGATAAGGTTTCTGACTAGTCCAAAAACTAGTCTAAAACAGTTGTTCTGGGGAAAACGGTTATATCTGGGGCATACATTATCCAAAATGAATGAGACTAGTTGCATCAAAAAGAGGACAGACCACAGTATCTGTGGTAGAATTTTCAGACTTGGATCCAAAATATTGTGCACATGGCAGTTCGTACAAGTTTGATATTATAAAAGGATAAAAAATAACAAGTGTTCGGTGATTTGCCATATCTTTTTACTGTCTCCTCGGAATTAGGTCAGACATGTGGCATTGAAGAAAGGATATATTAGGATACTGCAGGACAAATTTTAATACTCATAGGATCCAAAATTGAAAATTTATATAATTTGCAAGGTCAGGTAGACAATTAAGCTCAAAATCAGGCTTTTACAAGGTGTGTATTTTTTAATTCGAATAACTTTTGATTCATAGATCTGCTTGGGGTAATTCAAAAGGTGTGGTAAAGAATATATATCATAAATTTGTTACAAATTCCTCCTAAAAAGGGAAACTCTACACCAAATAAGCCTTCAGAGAGTTATACATGGACTTATGATGAAGGTGAAGAAATGTGCAAGGACATATATGATTTACAAGAGAAGACGGTCACAAAAGATGCACTAGCATCAATCCTAGGAAAAACAAAAGATGAACTGGAAGTGAAAATGGATGATTTAAAAAAGGACATAGATGATTTGAAGGGTTTGAAAGGGGACATGCAAGATTTGAAAGAAGGGTTGACAAAGTTGATACAAGAAGGGCTTCTTAGAAGTGGCAATATCTCCCATAAAATTCATGATGAAAACAAAAGGAACATACATCATGACTTTAGGAACTCTAACTTGGGGTCAAAAACCAACTACATACCAAAGATCGATATGAGGAAGTTTGATGGCACGGATCCGGTAACATTGATACTACAAATGGAGTAGTTCTTTGAGATACATGAGGTGCAATCCACACAAAAGGTTCGCATTGCATCTTTATATTTGGAACCTAATCAGTTTGTGTGGTATAGATGGATTTGCTCGGGTAAATCACTTGTCACTTGGGAAATTTTTACGGAGGAATTGATAGCACATTATGAGGACACAAAGAGCAATACCTTCTTTAGCTAACTGATAAATCTCAAACAAAAGGGTTCATTTGGGGAGCACATTGAGAACTTCCAAAGATTGAATATCAAGATCACATATATTCCAGAGGAGCATTTGACTAATGTCTTCATAGGAACTTTAAAGGATAACATCCAACATGAGGTTCGGCTTTGGGAACCTAAGTCCTTGGAGCGTGCATTTAGGGTGGCAAGAAAAGTTGAAAACAAAATTATGGCAACAAGGAAGTCTACCACTTACAACTATAAAGAAGGGATTGTGATCTTGACTCATCCACAAGCTACTAGGTTGACGCAGCAGCAACTAGAGGAAAAAAGAGAAAAAGGGATTTGTTATAGTTGTGATAGCAAATATAGTGAGGGCCACAAGTGCACTGAAAAGAAACTATTTTACATAAATTGTGAAGAAGAGGAAGAAAATGAACATGAAGCATTAAAAGAAGAGGATTCACACCAGGAACCAACACCAGGGATTGAAGTAGAAGAAATTCATCCCACCATGTCTTGTAATGCTTTGCTCGGAATTACCACTCCTTAAACTCACAAGATAGAAGGCTATATCAAGAAGAAGAAAAGTAATAGTACTAATTGATTCTTCCAGTACTCATAATTTTATTCATTGTAAGATAGCACAGGCTTTAAATTGCTTTATATTTCCATCACCAGAGTTTTAGGTGATGGTTGCATATGGAGGAACTATAAATTGCTAAGGAAAATTCCATAAGATAGATATCTCTATGGGAGAGAATGTCCTAAATAGTACAATGATTTCCATTCCAATGGGTGAGGCTGATGTGGTCTTGGGGGTCCAATGGCTACAATCCCTGGGAACAATAGCTTTTAATTTTCAAGAGCTTTTCTTGAAAAAAAATCAGGGAGGAAAAGAATTTGTGTTAAGAGGTATCACAGGAATACCAGGTAAGATAATCAACTCTAATGGAATTACCAAGCTTTTGTGGAAATAAAAACAGGGTATAATTGCATAATTTTGCTCACTAGATGTTCAAGCACCTAAATAGTCCATCTCTCCATATCTTCAGCAGGTCCTCGAAAATCATTCAAAGGTATTTGATAATATTCCCACGGGGCTCCCACCTACTCTAGATCATGTTATTCACTTGTTTCCAAGAAGTGTTCCTCCCAATATCAGACCTTACAGATATCCCTATGCACAGAAGAGTGAAATTGAGCATATGGTCGCAAAAATGTTAGACGATGGAATAATTCAACCTAACCAAAGTTCTTACTCTTCTCCAATAATATCGGTGCATAAAAAGGATGGTTCATTGCATATGTGTGTAGATTATAGAGAGCTCAACAAGATCACTATTAAAGATAAATTCCCCATTCCAGTTATTGATGAATTGTTCGATGAATTACATGGAGAAATTTACTTCACTAAGCTATATCTTCTCTTAGGATATCATCATATCAGAATGAGGAAAGAGGACATTCCAGAAATATAATTATGAACTCATGAAGGCCATTATGAGTTTTCGGTCATTCCTTTTGGCTTTACAAATGCGCCTACCGCATTTCAAGGTTTGATTAATTCCATCTTCAAGCCCTTTCTTTGAAAATTTGTGTTAGTATTCTTTGATGATATACTAATATATAGTAAATCTTGGTAATCCCATGTTCAACATGTTGATAAGGTGCTCACACTATTGGAGGAACAACAATTATATGCAAAACCCTCCAAATGTTTCTTTGGAGTACAGGAGGTGGAATACCTGGGTCATATAATCTCTCATGAAGGCGTTAAGGTATACCCTAACAAAATTAAATCAATCTAGGGATGGAAGATCCCTACAACACTAAAACACTTAAGGGATTTCTTGGGTTGACAGGATATTATCACAAGTTTGTTCAGAATTATGAGCAAATAGCAGCACCCTTAGCATCATTACTGAAAAAGGATGCATTTTCATGGACTACAGATGCAACTAAGGCCTTTGAAGAACTCAAAGAGGCCATGTCCAGAGCTCCAATCTTGGCTACACCTGACTTCATGAAAACATTCGTTGTGAATTCAATTCATCGAGGAATGGCATTGGTGATGTTCTAATGCAAGATGGAAGGCCCATTGCCTTTGAAAGCCAACCAATTAAGGGGAAGAATCTACACAAACCAATTTATGAGAAAGAAATGTTAGAAATTCTACATGCCCTGAAGCAATGGCGCCCCTATCTCATAGGAAGACATTTCAAGGTTAAAACCGATCATGCTAGCCTTAAATATTTCTTGGAACAAAGGCTATCTTTAGAAGAGCAACAAAAATGGGTGACAAAGATGTTGGGCTATGACTTTGAAATCATCTACAAAAAGGGGGAGCAAAATGTTGTGGTAGATGCACTATCCAGGAAAGATGAGGATGTTGAAGCATTGCTCTCTGCTATCTCCATCATCCAACCAGATTGGATAACTAAAGCAAGGGAGGAATGGAGGAATGCCGACAAAATGTGGATATTCATTCAAAAGCTGTTGCGGGATCCCAGTGCCTCTAATACATTTATGTGGAAATATGATTTGCTATGGTACAAGGATCAATTATATCTTTGTAAGAGTTCCCAACTCGAGCAAAACATACTTTTGGGATTCCACTCCTCACTGATAGGAGGGCACTTAGGTTTCTTAAAAACCTACCACAAGGTCAAGAAAGATTTTTTTTGGGATGGTCTTAAAACTTATGTTCGAAAATTTGTGACAGAAATTTTGGTTTTCCAACAAAATAAAGTGGAAACAATTAATACCCAGGTATTCTACAACCACTTGCCATTCCAGGCCAATGGTGGAAAGAGGTCTCAATGGATTTTATCACAGGCTTACCAAAGTCTGAAGGAAAGAGTGTCATCATGGTGGTTGTTGATAGACTTACTAAATATGCACACTTTTGTGCACTATCTCACCCCTTAAAAGCTATCATAGTCGCCATTGCTTTTATGGAGACAGTCCAAAAACTACATGGTACTCCAAATATTATAGTAGGTGACAGGGATCCCATTTTCACTAGCAATTTTTGGACCGAATTATTTTCTTGTTTGGGTACTCAACTGGCTCATAGCACATCTTATCATCCTCAATCTGATGGACAAACAGAGATAGTGAACGAATGTTTGGAAGGATATATTTGATGTTTTGCAGCTGATAAACAAATACAATGGGTCAAGTGGTTACCCTTGGCAGAATGGTGGTATAACACTTCCTTCCATACATCAGCAAAAGTTACCCCATTTATGGCACTTTATGGCTATCATCCACCATCCATCACGTCTTCACTAAGAGACTCATCTAAGTTTCAAGCAGTGGAAGACCACATGGAGCATCAACAACAAGTTCTTCAACTCTTAAAGGACAACCTAACTTTCGCACAAAATCGAATGAAACAACAAGCAGAACAACACCGTAGTGAATGAAGCTTTGATGTGGGTGATTGGGTGTTTTTAAGACTACAACCATACAAACAAATGTCCCTGAAGAACACCAAGAAGGATAATAAATTATCACCTAAATACTATGGTCCCTATAAGGTGCTACAAAATATTGGTATTATGGCCTACAAATTGGAACTACCTGCATCTTCATGAGTCCACCCAATTTTCCATGGTTCATGTTTAAAGAAAGTAATTGGTGACAAGCTACCAGTTCAAATGATATTACCATAACTTGATGAGGAAGGAAAATCCATCTTGGAGCCTAAAGCAATCACTGAAAAAATGAATCAGATAGCTTCGGAATCGACCAATTCCAAAGTATCTCATTAAATGGAAGAACCTACCCATGGAAGATTCAACATGGGAAGACGAGTCCTTTATACAGTGGCATCTAGAACTACTTCAGCATTGAGGATAACACTTTTTGAAGGGGAGGGGAATGTTAAGCCATAAATGTTGGAACATTACCCCCTATAAAGTGGTGCATTACCCCCTATATGGTGGTGCATTACATATTATTGATGTCAGCTTGGGTCTATTAGTGGGTCTATTAGTTGTTACTGTACACCTTTGTCTCCTATATATAGGAAGGATATATTTTCATTTTAGTGATCATTGTGTCTTGTCTTGTCTTGTCTTGTGTATTCAGTCCATTGTGTAAGGAGTTTACCCCCTAAAATAGGTTGGATATTCATCTTCATTCTTCTCTTTTAAGGCATGTATTACTCTTTTATGGTATTTTTATGTTATTTCTAGAAATTGGTTGCATAACAATCTCCCCGAACATATCCAAATGCATCGTCACCCCCACCAATAGAGCCATAGGAAGTATCAACACCTCTGCCAACAAAGCTAGAGGCATCTAAACCTCCACCAACAGAGACAAAGGCATCAATACCTCTACCAAGAAAAAAAAGAGCTCAAAGAGAAGCATGGATAGGTCCATCAAGCTAAATCGTACGGCCCCCTTTGAGCATATTTGTAATAGATTCGACTGGAGTAGGAAATGGTGGATGGTTTGTTTGATCAGTAGGATCGATAGGTCAATTGAACAAGAGTAGAGGAGATGATGAAGTAGGATCGGCAAGTCGGTTGAGTAGGAGTAGAGGAGATGATGAAGGAAATGATGGAGGAGGAGGTGGATGAATGTCGATGAAGCTGATGGAGGAGAAGGTGGAGTAGTAGATGTCTAAGATGATGGAGGAAGAGGTGGAGTAGTATATTTTGAAGTTGATGGAGGAGGGGGTGGAGGTGGAGGCTAATGGTCATCCCTCCTAGCAGCTAGTTGAATGCATGCACCAACAATATGTACATAAACATCCTCATATCATGAGGAAGAATCCTCCATATATCTGTGAGGTGATGCAGTTGAACAATGTCATGCACCCATACAGGTTTAACCCCCTCATCTGCCAACAATGTCACCAACCTTCCTGCCACATCTAGGTGATACCTATCGTGCGGCATGCGTGGACGGTGGCCAGGATGTCTACCAACCAATTGTGGCCCATCTTGATCAGGCTCCTCCATATCCTCATCCTCCTGAGCAGGAGGAGGCATCCCAACCTCACCATTGAATGTGCCAATGTCTGCAAAATATATAGTACACAATAATAATTAGACAATTTCATTAAACGATTTAATATTTAGAATATATTTCATTTGCATTAAGTATTAAGATAATAAAATGCAACTAGAGTAATTTAAACAAAAATGATAATAATGCCTCTCTCATCCAATGGATCCTCCGATGTGAAGAAGATCTGAGGGAACCCTCTCCAATCCAAGCCCGCATATGGATATGGCACAATTTCTAATGCATGGTCCTCCTCACTGCCTAACATATCAAGCACATTTGATGTGATCCTAGCCAGGAAATCAGGATGCCCCTTCTTGGGGATAATCTTCCCCCACATGTACATATACACCTCTATCATCGGCCTATAAGGGAGGCATTGAAATGATGGACTAGTGTCCGAAAATCTCTCAAAAACTAGACAAAAAAAATCTAAACAGAAAGGGAATTTGGACCTCCCGTCAATCACTACATGATATATATCCAAAGCATAACAAAACTGCAACAAAAAAATGGCAGCCACCTAATGCATCTAGGTCTCTGCACTAAAGAGTCGACATAATACAATAGAGGGAAACTAATTTTCTTCCCATCACTGGTGGAGTGCACTAGCGTCGTAAACAAAAGAGAGAGGCACCTAACCTCCTCTCAACCAAAAGCAGAGATCCTAAACTGCCCACTGCTCACCTAAAAATTAGAGGAATGGACGACCTCGTCACTAATATATCTCAAAGAGTAAGCTAAAACCAGCTGGGACATCGGGGAACTAGGTAAAATCCTCCCCTCTCCTAGATAGCCAAGTGATGAAATAGATTTCCTCCTCAGTGGGATAGAACCATATGAAATTCATGCCTACAATGATACCAGCATTGAATGAACTGACACAACAATGAAGAGTTACCATTGAGGGATGTAGCCTCCTGATAGAAATTCAAGAGGCTGACAAGCCTCAAGAGATATCGAGTCTGAGCAGTAATGGATCAAGGCTACAAATCCCTCTCCCTCTCCCTAGCCTCCCATTCTCTAACCATGTTGAACTGATCCACCTGTGCACACTCCTGTCGAGCAGCTTGTCACCGCTCATGTCTTTGTTTCACATATAACATGAATATGTAATATTTCATTCAATTAACATCATATTTAATAACATCAATAATACATTTTTCTCTAAAAACAATAAATTTTTAGGTGCGGTGCACCTAAATAACATAGGTGCACTGCCAACGATGCTTTTATACACCAACTGCACTTCCAACAATGCGTTTGTATACAAACTGCACCGTCAATGATACATTTTACCTACATGTGCCACGATAAACATGGGCCCATTGGAAATTTTAACATTTTAAAATTTTCATGACAGTGCGTCCCTTAAACATGAACACAATGTAAATGGTGTGTCATTGTTTATTAAC
The DNA here is from genome assembly GCA_027924585.1 of Larix kaempferi. Lineage (NCBI taxonomy): Eukaryota > Viridiplantae > Streptophyta > Pinopsida > Pinales > Pinaceae > Larix > Larix kaempferi. Next base: position 6,517,781 of record BSBM01000511.1, read on the forward strand.
CGCATCGTCGATTTATTGAGTGTTTTTTTAATTTCCTACTTTATTGGTGCCCCATTTACAGATAAACGCATCTGGTAACTCAGTGTGGATACTATAACGTAGCGCATCGTTTGCAATTAGCTAACGTTTTAAACCACAATACCAGTGTGTTGTGGACACGTCATCGCCCCATAAATGGGGCAGACGATTTGCAATGCGGTTATGTTTAATGGGTGCATCGTCGATACATTGTACGAAGGTTTTAAATTTAAACGGTGCACCTGTTAGAATGAAGTGCACTGGTTAAATCCATGTGGATACTGTAACATAGCGCACTGCTAAGATATTTTAATAGTTTTTAAAAATTATATTGTCAAGCCGGTGCGTCAAATTAAAAATGCATCGGTGCATTTCCAAAATTTGGTTTTTGAATGCACCGTAACTTTTGACTTTAACCAGAAGCATCGTTTTTTATGTTATTTTAAGGTTGATAGGGAATGTGTCCACGATGCAGCTACTACACGTCAGAGCACGGAATATTGGTGCACTGACGTTCACTAGGAGCACCATTGAATTATGTTTGTTTAGGGTATGTAAATGCTAAATTGTCTAAAGTGATGTGTTACGTTCACGTTAATGCACTGGGCACAGTGCGCAATCATGAACGAAAAGCACCAGTTATTTTATTTTAATTTGTTTTCTTAATATTCAATGGTGCAATCGATACACATAGGGGCACCGGAAGGACAATGCATTACATTGATAGGAATGCACCGCTGAGTAGTTCATTATTTTTAAAATAAAATAATGTTACTTTGGTGCGCTACAAAAGTACAGTGCACCATTTAAACGATGTGTTAAATCTATTCGACTCGCCCCACCGGTGGTGCTCCCTGTAAATATTTTACAGAGTGCACCGACATCTAGTGCGAGTCGAACGGCTTGAATGCACCACACGGATTTTTTAAAAATTTTGGGGAAAAATGAGAAATAATTGATCAATGATAAAATTCAATCCCCTAAAAATTTAAATTATGAAATAACAATTAATTTACCTATCAAACTGCACGTCGGGAAGGCATCCTAGCTATGTATGGAGAATTTGAATTTTTGCCCACCATTTGGAAAAATTCAAACTCGAGTTAGCATCCAATGGGAATCAGCAATGCGTTTGCAACCAATGAGGAATCAACATAGGTGGCAGGGCGTGTAGTGGGTGATGTACGGCACCAGTGCAAATGGCTCAAACACACTACACAGGGGTAAAAATAAGTTTGAAAGCGCGGTAATTTTTTTTAATAAAACCCTATTCTAGTGCGCTCGATAATAATGCACGCACCGAGGCAGTTTAGGACATAACCGCACCACTATTACGTTTTTCAATAAAATTCAATGTTTTTTAAATCTTTTTTATTTTTTTAATGAAATACATATTGGTGCTTTCGGTTAACTGACACGCACCGGGGTGTGTCTAGTTAGCTAACGCACCGGTGTAGGGTTTTAAGTAAAATATAACGTTTTTTTAATAAAATATGTTATTTTTTAATTGCTCATACACTAGTGTATTCGGTACTTTTACACGCACTGGGGCGTGGTGTGATAGGTAACGCACCAAGTGTAGGATTTTAAATAAATTTAACTAGGTTTTTAAATAAAATATACTAAGGTGATTTTGCATCTACTAAATGCAACGGGGAATTCAGTATTAGACAACGCACCATGTATAGTCTTCTAAGGAAAATCTCTCTCAGATTCTATAATGATTCCAACAACATTATAGATGTTCTTGGAGCCAACATTGAGCTTGAATGAAGAACCACTTCAATGTGAATGCAATAAGTCTAGGTATGGAGAAGGAATATTCAATTGAATGAGTTGATTCAACTAGAATGGGTGGAAATTGACCAATAAGCGTCCTAAAGTGAATATCTCATTGAATGGACCAGAAAAAAATATGCCAAAATCACATTAAAACAATGATTGCATGCTTTATGAAATATTAAGAGTGCATCTGTGTGCTACACATGGGGATAAGTGCATAATTGTTCAATGGAAAATTTAAATGTTTGAATTTTAATTTTTATTTATAATTGGTATTTCCTCCAAAGTTTTTAGCTCATAAGATGTTTCTTGAATGAGTAGAATTATCGAGCTTCATCAATCTTTTGCTCTACATGACACACATCAACCAATACACATCATTAATTTAAACCTATAGACAATTCAAATATATTAATTTTTTTAATAAAACTGAAATAATTTGCCTTGTTTTCTTGTTGGGATGAGCTACCATCACACTCAGTGCAATAAGTTGTTTTCCTTGAACTTCTATTGGCCATCTTCTATAAAAGAAAAAAGGCAGAAATCATCAAATATACAAATTATGAAAAAAATTTACAAAATAATATTTCGGTGTGCATAAGAAAACAATATGCACTGATGCGTTTTGCATACATATACACACCAGTATCTGATTACCGTGCTATTACAAATTCGAAAACATTTTGTTGACAAATTTTTATATTCACGCAGTGCTCTATAAAGTGATATATTCACCTGTGCCTCATAACAATTTATTGTGCACTATCGAACCCATGAAAAAATTTAAAACATGATGTTTCAATATTAAAAACAATATTATTTACATTTTAAACTAAGTGTAGCTGACAAGAACACATGAAATGGTGCGATATTCTAGTATAGTGTGCACCACTGTCACATCCCCTCCCATGGATCCAACGCAAGGAAGGGAACATGACTAACATTCTATGCTTTTACAAAACTCGGCCCCATTCATTATTGATAATTCATAAAACAAGTAAAATGCATATGTGTGCAGATGCATAATCAAATAAACACAGCGGAAGTAAAATATATATCCACACACATCTATCATGCATTTGTAAGCATAATCAGAACAATCAATAATTAAAAACAATGCAGAAGTAAAATACATAGAGAATATTTATCTTGATGTAATGTTGTCCCGAGCAACTAGCTATGTCACTACAACGTTCCATACAGCCATAGGCCAGTGGTGTTCATCAATCTCTCAACACAACTGTCGTCCCGAGCTGGGCATGATTTCCACAAGGAATTGGAACCTACAAACCTATGCATAGAAAAATGAACACCACATTCAAGTCAAGCCGGTCCATCATTGGGTTTATCAAGCCAAATCTGAACCCTCTTCATTTATGGATGCTTGCACTCAAGCTCAAGCCAAAACAAGGGTCACCCATAACTCATGCCCTAGCATACTCTTTCCACACACAGCAAGCACAATTGTTTGGCATGGATAAATGTTTTTAGCTATGGGATTCACAAGCAATATGTCCAAGGGTTTTCCCCAAATCATGGCCAGTCAAAAACGGATTGCGGGAAGGGGAAAATCGACCACAGGGAGAGAAACGAATTTTCCATGGGTATTTAAGCATCCAAATGGCCAAAAAGGCCTCAATGAAACCCCAGTTCGAGTTCCCTTTCTTCCCAGTCATTCTTGCACCCAAAAATGCCCTTTTCCTAGATAGAAATAAGGAAAAAACAGAAAAACGTGGAGGGAAAACACCCCACTAGCCAGGACTGCGTGAGAGAGCCAAACTCCTCCATGAAGGATGGCTTGGGGAGAAATTTCGTGGCTCTTTTCTTGCCCAAGAAGCCAAAACACATTTTCCAAAAATGGTGGCTTTCCCACACCCGAATTTGGATAGCCATACCTCTCCATTTCCCCAAAAAAACTATTTCAACCAATTATTGGGAGAAATAAATGATTGGGTACAAAAGTCAACATGGGTAGTTGACTTGACACTTGACACTTGACTTGACTTGAATGGTTCATGGGTTTTCTCATTGACACTTGACTTGACTTGATTGGTTCAAGGGTTTGAATATTTCCCTCCCAATTCCTTGTAACAATCATGCCCCCATATTCTTGGTGCATTACATAGCTATTTGTGGATATTTTTATTAAAATGCATATTTACATGATAATTACGATTTCTATTGTGTCTGCATAGCAAGCTAGCCATATGCATCAATTTTAACGCTAAATCAATGGTGGGGCCTTGGCCTTGAGCTCCTCACCATGATTTTATAACAATTTTACACCATTTACATGTTTAATGCAATGGGGTCAAAATCAGGATATTACAACCGTGAAAGCATTTTTTTTTCAACTAACAGCAATAGGGTTTGAGATCTAATCCAATGAGTGGTCCTATTTCAACGGGTACCAAACGTCCCATGTACAAGTAAAGAAACCCTATAAAAATCTATTGCTTAAAAGAAAAAAAATATTCTTGTGAAATATAGAGAAGGAACCAAGAGAAAAAACAAGAATGCTTGGGCTTCCAATACTGAAGGTAACTATCAAACCCTTGTATTTTTTTTAGAATTCACTCAAAATACTTTGAATCGAATAGGGGACCTAAATTTTCTCCTCTTCAGATTTGTATGTGACCTACAGTGATCCCTTGCAAATTTGAATCTCCAAAAAATTAGGGCACACTCCAAAGTATTTTGCTGGTAAAAATATCTTACACAAATCTCCCCTCTAAATTTTGACAAAATAATGAAATAAGGATTATGGTTTTTTTTGTAAATATGGATTGATGATAAACACGTGTGGATTGTTTTTTTGTAACTTACTTTTGTTGGTGCACTATACAGTGTAAAGCGCACTAGTGCGCTTTTTATGTAAAAGCGCTTTGCTAAATAATTTAATCGATAAAATATAAATGCAAACGTCCACAATTAAAATTTTGCATAGGTGTTACCTTGTAGAGGCAAAAACGACGGTCACTCTTTGATGCATGTCATTATTTAGTGCACTAGTGCAATTGATATATACATATTTTTTTGTTAGGATCCTAAGTGAACTTGTCCGTGAATTCATGGGAACATTATAGGGTTCATAAATAATTGTAGGTCCTCATTATTTAGTGCAAATTGTTCCTTTCATGAACACTCTAATGAAATAGTTCTTTATGAAAAGGAAGGCATCCAAATTTGTTGTTGTGCATGCAATATGGAGTTTGTCTCCTAGTGACAAGTTGTTAATAGACTATAACTTTAGTAGACCACAAACCACTCATCGAAAACATTATGCATCGGTTCTACCTTTAGACATCCCCTTCACATAAGAAAAATATCATCAAGTAATTGTATTTTTGGATTTTCAATGGAACTAATGTAAATGTATTGCTTAAATCGACATTTGTTTTATAAAGTAGATGGATACATGTTTATTATTGGGGGGGGGGGGGGGTATTTTCCATGCTTCTAATAAACATTTGGTATGACGTTTGAACATACTAAATGCATTGTGTTACTAATATTATTGATGTAATGTTCAAAAATTTTACACTTAGATTATGATGACGAGCAACCTATCTACCATCTATTGTTGTACCCCACCACAATGCCAAAACGAGAGAATGTTATTAAACGAACACAACTTGTACAACAAGCTTACCAAGCATGGTTTAATCAACCACCTATTCAATTCCCACTACATACTGAGTCACCAATTCAAAAACTCTATAGTAACACTAGTTCTTCACATATTGGGGATGAAGGAAATGGCGTAGAGGTTGGAATGGTGATTTCTTAGGGGATACCCATGCCATGGAGGGAATGATGTTAGATGCATTCCAACAAAATGAACTAGAGGATGATGTGTATATTGTTGAAACCTTCTTCGAAAGCCTAAAGTCTATTTCCACCACCCCTCTCTTTGGACATGGGTCAAGGTCTACCCAAATAGGGACAACAATGTTATTGTATTGATCCATATCTTGAGGGTTGAAATCCAGAAGGCTTGAATTCCAAGAGAGGAGGAGAGAAAACATATAGATCTACTATGAAATTCATAGAAGGAACATAAACAAGAAACAAATAAATGAAATATACCATGAAAATACAAGAGAGAGTTGGAGAAGAAGGATTCAATTAAGATGAACCATTACATGCAATTAGACCAATTTTGGGACCTCTCCTTCTCGATTCTAACTATACCCCTACTACATTTTTATAAGGTGTCTTGTTGACAATGTCAACTTTGAATAACTAACTGCATTAACTACATGTCCATCGTGCTCCCTTTTACATTTAATAAAAATATGGATTTTTACTTTTACATACGAACTTAGAGTATTATCCCCCATAAGATTCAAATCAATACTCCCCCCTTAATAAATGATGGTCCCCATCATTTCACCAAGCAAGAAAATCAAGACCTCATTATGTATCGTACCAATATGTTTACATTTTCCAATTGCCAATGAAAAAAAGGGTTTTGTGTGGTTTATTAACTGTGTGTTTGTGGATGACCCATAACCGAGCTGGAAATGACAATATGAATATTTATCTTGATACCGAATTAACATTAGGGAACTTTACATGCCCAATAAATTACATTTATGAAAATAAAATTACAATGGGATTTAATAAATCCAAATATTAAAAAACTCATAAGAAATTAGTGACTTTTGGTGCAGTTGATGTCTTGCTACAAACTCGTTCATAACTTTGGCTGCAGGAAACGAAATTAAAACTCGTCAAAGACCCATTTGATATATCATAGAGATATTTTCAATTCTATATGGAACTTGTTCTTTGGTGGCCTGTGGAGTGATCAAATGTGTGTTGAAGTTGAAGGTGCATGCAATCATCTTGGAACAAATACATGCAGGGATTCAATCAACAATATATTTCAAACCAAGAAACAAAACGAAATTATGTAAAATATCCATTTTAGATGACAAAAATACATTTTCGGTGAGCTATGGTAGACCCTCTAAAACACCTTGTAGAGGTCGCATCATTTATTTAAATATTGCAGAGGCAGTTTGGCCTCCCATCCGTCCATCATTCTGCTTCTATGGCGGTTGTACAACTATGGTTGAGATACGATAAGGCTGTAATGAGATATCCCAAGCTCCAATATACATGCAAAAAGGATTTTAAGTCATTCCATGGCCATATACAAATGAAATAATTCTCAATGTGAGAGTGTAGAGGGCCACAAAGGATGCCAAGGGTTTGTAGAGCAACATGGGTTGTTGTAGAGATATGGAACCTACGGGTGAAACATAGAAACCCTGCAAATTTTCTAAAAATGATACAGATCAATGGATGTAGTGAAATCCATGTATGATGCTCCTACAATGGAGAACGAAGATCCAAGGGTATAAAAACCTTGTAATGTCTGAGGACCAACTGTGATGCTTATAGTGTATGGCCCAACAAATGGACTCCGAGAGTGCCAAAAGGAGGTTGGAGATTCCTGCAAATCTTTGAACCCGAATTACGCTTCAAACCCTCATTTACATGGAGTGGTAACCTGCTCTAATACCAATGATCCAGATCTCGATGGATCAGATCCAGAAGGCTTGAATGTTGCAAGAGGAGGAGAGAAAACATATAGATATGCTATAAAATTCATATAAAGAACAAAAACAAGAAACAAATAAATGAAATACACCATGAAAATACAAGAGAGATTTGGAGAAGAAGGATTCCATTAAGATGAACCAGTACATGCAATGAGGGCAATTTTGGGACCTCTCCCTCTCGATTCTAACTCTCCCCCTACTACATTTTTATAAGGTGTCTTGTTAACAATGCCAACTGTGAATAACTAAATCCTTTAATTACATGTCCATCATGTTCCCTTTTACATTTAATAAAAATATGGATTTTTGACTTTCACATCAGAACTTAGACTATAAACCCCCATAAGATTTAGATCGTGTACAAATTGAAAGCAATGTATGGTATGTTAGATGCATGTTTCCCGACACTTTTGAGGCAACTAACCATTAAGTCCCCTAATTTTTTAAGGAATATTGTCACACAATGAACATTGAAAATGATTGATTTTATGCATGATTGATGACTGTGTACATTTCTATTTCCCGGTAATTGTAGGTTACTCAAAGATAAGGTACTTCCAAGTGATAATGTCTTGTCCAATAATTGCGCAAAGGCAAAGAAAATGTTGAAAATGTTAGGTGTTGAGTACATATCGTACCACACATGTCTGAATGATTATATTCTATATAGAGATGAATATGCAGACATGAGATATGTCTAGAATGTGTGTATGATAGGTGCTAGAAACTAAAAAGAAAGGGTAAGGCACATGGTCCTCCTCATAAGATATTGAGGAACATGCCTATAATTCCAAGGATTCAAAGGCTCTTACAATGAAAACAATTAGTCGTGTTGTAGGGGTGCCATGCCTCACATAGAATTCAACTATGAGCTATGTGAATTCCATTAGACTCAATAGCCATGAATCATATAGAGGATACATGTACCGATAAATTCAAGGATGAAATATGGAGCCATCGATTGAGTATAGCCATGGACAGAGTTAACCTGTATTCCCTCCAAAAAACTAATTATTATGTTTTCCCAATGGTAGTGATCAATAACAATATACCCCAATGATTGTTCATGAAGAATGAACAACTTATGTTGGCTCTTATAGTACTAGGTAGAAGACAAGTGAAGAGAATGGATGTCTACCTCCAACCATTGATCAATGAATTTAAGAAATTATGGGAAGGGATAAATGTTTATGATGTATCGAGGCCCATCCTAATGGAGGGGTATTTTACGTTGTATGGAATGTGTTTGTACACCACGCATGATTATCTAGGACTAGGAGTTTTCTTTGGTAATCATGTTGATTGATTTTTTTATCTGTAATGTTATTCTGCATACTTAATTTGGTGCAACTATCTTTTTTTATGCTAATGTGATCTATATAGAATAGCGTCACAAGTCATGTAACAAAAGGGGGTCATGGATGTAAATGTTTTGGACCTTTTATAAAGGCTAGGTGGTCCAACCACCTATGAAAGTCAGTGTACGACCGCTTGAGGGTATTCCTCTTAGAATACCACCCTTATAAAGAGTTGCATTTCTTTTAGTGGTAAACCAAACAGAACCTAGAGACTTGAAATAATCACACCGACATATTTGATTAGGGCATATAACACAGAGAAGGAGAACGAAATTGCATAATTGTTTGATTCAAATGGGGAACCTATGTTTGATTATCCTAAATTTTTTAACACCTATGTTGAGAAAATGCGCACTGGAATGAAAAGGAAATATATATTTTATGAGCTTCCATGTTGGAAGATTGGCCACTTACTAGATCACATGCATATATTCAAAAATGTTTCATCATGGAGGCACATATCATAAAAAAAAGTGGCACATTGGTTGTTAGGAAAGATCTTATTTCTCTGAATACTAAAAATAGGCATTGGCCAAGATAAGAAAGTATAGCAAAGGCTGGTCCATAGCAAAGGCTGGTCTTTTAAAGAAGGTGATGTCCCATGGATTTTGAAGAAAGATGATATTTCCATGGAAAAGGATGTTATATTGGGTGTGAAGGTGCCTTCTTTATATGGGTCAACTCTACAATGTTGCTTCACTATAGAAGGACATTTGTCAGGGTGGAAATCACATGACTATTTGAACCTTCACAAGGGTATGTATTCCAAATACATGGTTCTTTTTATGTAGTGTATGTTAAAATATACTATGCGCTCACATTTTTATGGCAATTAATTATGTGTATGTTTGTTTTGTAGTGTCATTATCCTTTGCCCGTGCGTGGTTGTGTGAACCAATAATTACCCCGGGATTTGTGGCGTTCCATATTGAAATTATCTAAATTTGTACATTAGATCACATCAAAGGAGATTCATATGGCTAGCATTCCACTATGGCATCGAGAGATAGCTGAGATTGTTTGTATCTTTAAGGAGGAATTGCTGATGATTTTTATGGAGTTACAAGTCCGTCTTCTAATTCACCTCCATGATGAGATTGAATTATCTAGGGTGCTCTCATGTTATTGGATGTTATTCTTAGAGAGGTACATGAAAAAATTGAAGGGTTTTGTTCAATAAAGTGCAAACCCAGAGGGCTCTATAGTGGAGGGGTACATAGTATACAAGATGATCTATTAATCTAGTGATCTAGTGAGTGCATTAAACAAATTAGTGACACACCAAGGGTAGTGTTTTGGGATGACCAATGGGATGAGGACAAAAGGGAAGGGGATATACTCCAAACGAAAGGAAAAGGGCGCATGATAGAAAGTAAGTCACTTACATTTGTCAAATTTGCATAGAGCAATTGTTTACACTGAAGTTTATAATACATATTTGATCAAATATTTGTTTTGAATTCTTGTATACATTAACAAATTTAGAAATTGATGCCATCATTGAATTTGTTCTTTACAATGAAGAGGCAATGCAACCATGGTTCGCATTGTATGAAGACTAAATAAGGAAATGATATTGTGACATGAAATAATTCAGATGATTGAATGGTAGAAGCATGCCTTATCATGATCATTTAAAAGAAAATATGCCAAAAATATGTCCCAACAGTTGGGTGGTTGACCAGATTACAAAGAAATATGTTGTGTTCGATCATTAACCATGTGGAGAAGAGGATGAACTAAACATAGGGATCGAGTGCATCAACTGTGTAATAATCTCTCTAAGCAACACATTCAATGTATAATGCACATTTGAATTGTAACATGTATTATTGTTTTATTAATGCTCGGTTTATTATATATAGGACATCGTTCTATGTTTGCATCAGGTGCATTTGTTCCCATCTATGTGAGCACGTGGACAACATTTTCACACTAAGGATGTTGATGATGGACACATCACACAAGATTGTGGAGTGGAGGTCGAGTTTGACCAATCTAGTTGTGCTAGCTATCGTGATCAAAACCTAATAGAGGGGAGGTTAGGTTATGTTGGAAAGATATTAGAGATCATGCAAGTGAAGTTCTCATCTTTTCAATGTGTTATTTTTAGGTGTAAGTGGTTGGAAACCTTCGACTGGAGTAATGTAAAGGAAGACCGTGATAGTGGGATAATATGTATTAATTCTAAGAAAATGTGGGTTGAAACTAAGGGGCCTTATGTTTTCCCATAACACTACAACAAAGTGTTGTTTAACCCAGATGTGTTGGATGGGGATCGGTGGTACGTACTGAGACATGATCCGAGACCAAAACATGTTTTGAGAACAACAATGATATAGTGTCAAGTAAGGAAGATAATTAGGGTGATGACAATGAAGAGTGATAAGTAAATGCTTTATTTCGACATTTATATTGTGGATATGTCATTTTATTATGGGTATCTATAATTAGCCAATTATGTCTTTGTTTTTTGTTTTTTGTTTTTTGTTTTTTGTTTTTTGTTTTTTGTTTTTTTTATTTGTTAATGTTGGATATGAAAAGTTAACCACTATATTGAAAATATATTAAATAGTACAAGCATAAAATGTGGTTTTATATAATTTTATTGTCATATTTATTGTTTAATATAGAAAAATTATGTTGTATTGTATTAATATATGTTTAAGTTAACTTTTGAATTACTAAGCATTAATTGAGATATTACAAAGTCGATGATGTATTCACATAATACAATCGTAAATATTTATTTTAAAGTAAATTTTATTTTTTAAAATGATGATATTAAAAAGTCAAAACTTAATTTTTTTTATCATTTGAAAATTTTAAAATTAAAATAAATATATACTTACTTTGATGGAACTTCTATTAACTACTTGGATTTTCAATCATACTAGACAAAGATTCATAATTAATGTTTATTTGTGGACTAGACCATTATGTAGTTGATCAATTTTGTTTTTTTTATTTGTTAATGTTGGATATGAAAAGTTAACCACTATATTGAAAATATATTAAATAGTACAAGCATAAAATGTGGTTTTATATAATTTTATTGTCATATTTATTGTTTAATATAGAAAAATTATGTTGTATTGTATTAATATATGTTTAAGTTAACTTTTGAATTACTAAGCATTAATTGAGATATTACAAAGTCGATGATGTATTCACATAATACAATCGTAAATATTTATTTTAAAGTAAATTTTATTTTTAAAAATGATGATATTAAAAAGTCAAAACTTAATTTTTTTTATCATTTGAAAATTTTAAAATTAAAATAAATATATACTTACTTTGATGGAACTTCTATTAACTACTTGGATTTTCAATCATACTAGACAAAGATTCATAATTAATGTTTATTTGTGGACTAGACCATTATGTAGTTGATCAATATTAACAGCCTGAAACTAAAATGCCCAATAGGATACTTCATAGTGATAATTATGCTTTAATGCTCATGGGAAGACATGGGATACCTTGTAGTGATTATTATGCTTTAATGCAAATGGGATACCTCAGAGTGATTATTATGCTTTAATGCTCATGGTATCACATCAATAAATGTATAAGAAATTTTGCCATCTAATCTAACTATATTAATAGTATATGAGAAAATCATTGATTGTTTTAGTGTTTTAATAAGCAAGATGTTATCACTATTTGCAATATTAATAACATGAGATATTATTGTCTAGGTCACTTTAGTTGAAGGTATTGTTTATCTTATATTTTAATATACATTTAATAAAAATATATATAATTATTTTCATGATTTAGCGAAAATATTTAATAAAATAAATTGATTTTAAAAATTAATCAAATATGATTTATGATTGTTTTCATGATTTAATATGCAATATGTTATCATTATATAAAATTGGAGTAATTTTTTTCTTATATTTGACTATCATACAATTTAATTTTATCAATATTAACAAAAAAATCAATAAAAATGTTTAAGAATAAATTTATGACATGTCATTTAATAGAATAATTTGATTTTAAAAATGAATCAAATGGTGCAAGCATTGATTGAATAATTTAATCAAGTCTGTAAACATCTTTAATCAACATATTGTATCTTGCTAGACAATGAACAATTCACCTTGAAGAAGAGTTAAACATTATATGGCAACTTTAAATTCAATTGAGTGATACATCTCAATTTTAATTTAAAATAGAGAAATCACTAATAGTGTTAATCAATATCGCTCTCACAATATATTGTATAAATCAAACAACAGCAACATGATATGAAAAAACATAATATACATGAGGGATATACATATCAAGTATGCATATCAATATATGTGTCAAATACATATCTCATAAAAAACAATAAATATGTCATATATATGTCTCAATTCAAATATACAACAATCAATATACATGTCAAGTACCATTGCCACTTAGGTTTGCCACCAAAGCCAGAGGCATTAGTGCCTCCACTGCTAGAGGTAGAGGATTTATCAGTACCCGTGTCAGATAAAAATGACGAAACCAGAGTATGATATATTTCTCCACCAGGAAGTATAACACTCGATGTGACCATAGTGCCTACAACATCAATAGCTATAGTAGATGGTATCGCCACAACTAGTGGTGCAAGTGGATTTGCAACTAGTGACATGCATGGAGGAGGAGGGGGAGCAGTGTGTGGTGAGCCATGTGGAGGAGGAGGGGGAGAAATGGGTGGATCAATGGAATATGGTGCATCTCATGACACATGTGGAAGAAGAGGAGAAGGAGGATCGATGGATGGTGTAGCTAGTGACACATGTGGAGGAGGAGGAACATGAGGAGGATTGATGGATGGTGCAACTGGTGACACATGCGAAGGAGGAAGAGAAGGTGTATCAATGGATGGTGAAACAAGTGATGCATGTGTACTAGGAGGATGAGGTGGATCAATGGATGGTGTAGGAGGTGACACATGTGGAGAAGGACAAGGGGATGTTAGTTGGTCTGGTGGAGGACTAGGTGGGTGGAGAATCATGCAGCGTTCGACGAGGAGCATCATCCTTGGAAGATGATATAGATGAAGTGGATTGAGTTCCATCCATCTAAATTTTGAGGGCATCAACGGCATCATGTCACAACGAAGGGTCACCCATATACCAAACAGCTTCGGGATGCCTAAGATATCTCAAACATGTGCGAGTACCACTCCCTTCATAGAAATCAGACCACATATGCAATTTTCCATCTTAGTTTGGACTTTGTGATCCATCCTGCATGGCCCACTGAGTCTATGTATTGGAGGTTGTTGAACTGCCTCATCCATCTCCTCATCGCATTGGGGAAGCTTGACCCCAACATATGTGTCAATATTTGAAAAATAATAGACAATAATAATAATATAATTGAAACAAAATGATACAATAAATTACATGTGCATTAAGTAAGACCAAAAAACTACAACTAGATTTATCAAAACATAATGATAATATTACCTCTATCCTCCAGTGCCTCATCTTGTGTAAATAGGATGTTCAAACATCCTTTCCAATCCATCCCTGCATGCGGTTATTGTACAATATCGAGGACATGATTATCCTATCCAACCAAGAAATCACAAATCTATTTATCGACAAGAGTAAATGGCCACTCTGACTAGCCCCTCTTGGGAAAAAACTGCCCCCACATGCGCATATGTGCATTAGTCATAATCCTAGGAGGGAGGCAGAATATTGTTGGTCGAGTGGCATGAAACCTCTCAAAAAATAAAGTAAATAGATCTGACGCCAACAAAAAGTATAGCCTCCAATAAAAAAATAGAGCAACAACGATCCAAAGCAAAACAATGTTGTTGCAAAAATACCTCTCACCACCTAATTATCCAAGGTCTTTGAACTAAGCTATATACATATTACATGAAAGGGAAACTAATGTGTTACCCATCAAAGGTAAAGTGTGCCAGTGTCTGGATAATAAGGGACATGCATCTAACCTCCCATGCACCAAATGCATGTATCTACAACTAGCCACTAGCAACCTAAAAGTATGTAGCGTTAACAATGTCTTGACTGACATATCTCTACACATGTGCCATCTGTATCTCTCCTAGAAAGTTGGGCGATAGATCGGGAAATTGGGGCTAAACTTCCCCCCCTCCTAAAGAATACAGTGATAAAATAAATATCCTCCTGTGTGGGATGACAGACAGATTGGAACCGACCTTGAATGCCTACATGGAATGATCCCAATGATGGATCAACTGCTGTAAAAATTGTGATTTTTCCCTAAGGTGTGTACCCTCCTCATAAAACTTGAGGATTCCAACGTTTCTCAAAAGGGCATGAGTCTCAAGTGTAATAGGGTAGGGAAGCATCTCCCTCTCCCTCCCTCTAGCCTCCCACTCACATACAAAGTTGTACATGTCAACATGTTGTTGTGCTCATCATCATCGTCTCTGATACACACACAATTCTTTCTAGGCACAAATATATATATAACAAATTGAAATTATAAAACACATACATATATAACCATTTTGTATTTATCAAAAATTGAAATTAATTTATGTTTTCAAAAATAATGTGATAAAGCAACCAGTATGCCTTTTATAGATAATGTGTACTATGTCTGTTGCGTTGTATTTTGGGTCATAATATTGATTATAGTAGGTTTGGAATTTGATTTATATAGTTAAACGCATTCACATATTAAGACAATTGCACACAACAACATCAACATATATACCCTAGAAACTCGGTCTCGAGAAACCAACAAACCAGTGAGTCTACAACTCATCTATTACTCAAACACTCTAAAATAGTTTTTACAACCATGACTTGCTAGGGCCACAAATCACACTCTATAACATGATCATGTTACACATTATACCCTTCGCAGTATATGATTACATTACAGTACATCATGTATGGTCATTAAATATTATTTATATATGCGGTACAACCAACTGATCATTAATGACAATCCATAACTTCCTAACCACTTTAAGTTATTTTGTTATAGTCAACTTCATTGGGTCACCTTTTGGTTGATTTCTCGCTTGAGCTTTAAGTCATTCCGTTGACTTCCTATCGACTAAGTCATTTTCCTTTGACCAAGCAAATTTTCCTGTTGATGTATATGTATCTTCGGAATGTATTTCACCTATGTATTTCATCTATGTATATTGTACTCCTATAGAGATGTTATTATTCCTCTATACGGAAGTGTCGTCATTTGTATTGACAAGTGCCGCAAGTGTCGTAACTTGCCTATGGGTTATTAGACCACCATGTATGGGGTCGGCCCTGATTAAGTTAACCATGGGTTATTAGGCTAAGCTAGACAAGTCGGCCCCACTGGTTTATTGGGCAGGACAGGACAAGTATAAATAGAGATCGGGAGATCTCTATTTGATCATTCACTTACTCACTCTTCCATCACTCGGAAAGTGGCGCACATGTGAGGAGGAGGATCAGCTGCTAGGAGAAGACTACCTCTTGTACTTTGGTTGTAATTTGGTTGTATCATTTCTCTCTCTATCTCTGAGGAAGTTGTGGGGTTTTTCACCTTTATGGTTTTCCCCAGTGAAACTCTGTGTGTCTATTGTCTCATGTGATTGATTGGTGTGATTGATATGCATTGTTATACTTGATATGTTGTACATGTTATTCTCTCAGTAAAGATCCTAGAGTATATTGAATTAATGCTCAAAAATTAACATGGTATCAGAGCTTCCCTGAGAAGAAGACATTGTGCAGTGGCAAAAACTAGGGTTTCTTGTTTATTGGGTTTCTCTCCACAAATTTTGGAAAAGAAGTAAGGTAGATTAACTCTACTCATCAAGGAGAATCTTTCTGTCCAATCAGAATTCAATTCTGGTCACTTTTAGTTTTGGCCCTAAAATTTAGGGTTTCCACAAAAATAGGAATTTGTGAATTATGAGGACATAGCTAGAAGCTCCTTGGAAAAATCGAAGTTTAGAGCTTTGGATCGAGATTTTTGGTTGGTTGAAGCTCCGGGAAACTCAAACCCTAATTCAGGGTCCTCCCTAGTGAATCCGAGAAGACTAAAAGGCATTTCTGAAGGGTGAAACTTTGAAGATCTCAAATTCTGAATATACCAGGCTGATCAGCTCATCAAGGCGCATCTTTCTATCCTTTCAGAAAGTTGAAATTCACATTTTGAATTTTTAGGGTTTCTCTAACGAACCTTAATCCGGGACCAGATCCAATTTTCAACAAATCAAGTGGTAAGACCTAAAACTTTTCTATTTCCATTTGAAGTACTCTTTAAATATGTCCCACCACACCAAGCTTGAGGATAAGCTTGAAGGGGCTGATAAGTTTCGAGCATGGAAGTATAGGATTGGGTTAATCCTGGAAGAAAATGAATTGGATACTTACATAAGGGAAGAGGTCCCTGTCCCAGAGGAAGAAGAGGATAAGGCCTTACATAAGAAGAACTTGGTCAAGGAAAAGAGGATCATTGTTGATTCTATCAAGGACCATCTCATCCCACATGTGTCATCTCTAAAGACACCCAAGGCAATGTTTGACTCTTTGACCAAGTTGTTTGAAGGGAAGAACATAAATCGGAAGATGACTCTGCGGAACCAATTGAAAGGGGTAAAGCTTCAGAATGGAGAGACCATTCAATCATATTTCTCCAAGGTCTCTCAGATCAAGGAACAACTTGAAGTTGTGTATGAAATGGTGGAGAATGGTGAAATTATCATGACCACTCTGAATGGCCTACCTAGGTCATGGGATTCCTTTATTCAAGGAATTTGTGCTAGAAGGAAGTTGATCTCCTTCAGTAGACTGTGGGAGGAATGTTCACAAGAAGAGGCTAGGCTTGTAGCTCGAGAAGAAAAGATGGGAAGTGAAGATCAAACTCTCACAGCTCACACCAAAAGAAGCAAGCCTAAGAAGGAGCACTCTCATTACAAGAAATCCTCTCACACCCACCAAAAGAATAGGAAAGATATGAGATGCTTCATATGTAATGAGAAGGGACACTTTGTTGCAAATTGTCCCAAGAAAAAAAGGGACAACAACTTCAACAAGAAGAAGAAAGGCAACAAGAAGAGGTTTCATGCTCATGCTGCTGAGGATGATGAACCTCCCAAGAAGAAGGCTAGGGCAGAAAGTGATACTTCATCAAGTGAAGATGAATATGTTCTAATCTCTGCTCTCACAGGTGAAACTTGGGGATGACTACCAATATCCTATCAAAGGAAGTGGTGAAGCCTCCTGCAACCTAGACTCTAAGAAGTCTTTGAAGATGAAAGATGTGCTATATGTACCTGGGCTCAAGAAGAACTTACTCTCCATATCTGCATTGGATGCCAAAGGCATGAGGGTTGCACTTGTAGATGGTCGAGTCCTAATGTGGACAAAGGGTCAAACTATAGATGATGAAGTAGTGATTGGAGAGCAAGAGGGAGGATTGTACAAATTGAAGGGGCAACCTGAACATGCTATGGTGACATGAAGACAAAGATTCATCCATAGTCATGGATCACATAAAGGTATGTGTAATTTGGTTTTGCAAAGGTTAACTTATGAGTTATGCAGGTCATTGAAGAGAACAAGAAAACATTGCTAGACATAACTAGCAAATATGATGACCATGTATGTTTTTTCTTATATCAAAGGATCTTATACTTTTGTATGATTCATAATGATTACTCATGAAGTTACAAGTTTGAATAATCTAGGGTTTATGCATATTATGTCTCTTACCTTGATTGATGATATAACTAACCATAAGAGTTCTATAGTCAAATATGAATATGCATGAGTAAGAGAAGTCTTCCCTGAAACATTGAATGATAATGCTTATTATCTGTGTTTGAAATGATCATGACTATACATGTTTAAGATTATTTTGTTTTGATAGTATACTAATGAATGCATGATTATGTATGAGATCTCGAGGATAACACAATGATGATACTCGTAAGAATGCATAGTGATCAAGGATGGATATAAGTTCAAGGACAAGTAATCCAGGAAGCAAAGATCAAGAGGGAGCACACTCCAGTAGTTCCTGCAAGGAAGCAAAGATTGAGAGGGAGTCCACACAACAAACAAACAAAGATAAGTATTTGAATTGTCATTTCTTGTATATCTGATTGTTTAAATAATATTGTTCAATGATGTATATACTTATGTTCCTAGACTTAGGTTGAGCATTATGCATATTAGAATAATTACATTAATGAACAATATAATACTAATATGCATATGATGGGTAAGTGGCCTATGGCACTGTACAACATTCCATTGCTACTTATCTAGAATGAAACCTCTTTGCTGACATGTTGGGAGTTGTGCACACTCTTAACAATGTTCTGGTAGAGATTGGAAGGCATCTAGAAAGTTACGGGATATGGATAAATGTTGTATTGAAGCATTGGCTAAGATAATTGCATGACTGTATGACATATTTACTTATTTGTAAGAATTTGTTTTGAAAACTACGAGATGTTTCTAATCATGCAATTTAACTTGTTTTGTAGGAAATATCGTATACCATCACCTACAAAAGAAGGACTACAACATTTGATCAGCAACAAAGTTATCTATTGAAGATATTGAAGTTCCCAGGATTCAGGAAGAATGCCATGATCGAGGAGTACCAGTCGATCATGAAGAATGATATTTGGGATGCAGTCCCAAGACATGAATGGAAGTCTGTTGTGACTTCCAAGAGGATCTATAAGATCAAGCATGCTGCAGATGGTAGCATAGAAAAATACAAAGCGAGGTTTGTAGCTCGTGGCTTCTCGCAGAAAGAGGGATTGACTATGAAGAGACTTTTGCACCTGTAGCCAGGTACACTTCCATCAGATCAGTACTTGCTCTGGCTGCAGTGATGAAATGGAAGATACACCAGATGGATGTCAAGGCAGCTTTCTTGAATGGTGTAGTCGAGGAGGAAGTGTACGTGGAGCAGCCACTCAGGTTTGAGACACATGATAGAGGGACTCATGTGTGCAAACTGAAGAAAGCCTTGTATGGCTTGAAGCAAGCTCCTAGAACTTGGTATGGTAGGATAGACAACTTTCTATCCAATTTGGGCTTTACTAAGAGTAAAGCAGATTCCAACCTTTACTACAAGGTTGAGGAAGGCAATCCTATGATACTACTCTTGTATGTGGATGACCTATTTGTAACAGGAGAGGATGGATTGATTACCGATACCAAGAGGAATCTTGCTTCCGATTTCGAGATGAAGGACTTGGGTATGATGCACTACTTTCTAGGCATGGAGGTGTGGCAGAGTGCAGATGGAATCTTCCTTGGACAAGGGAAGTATGCAGTAGAGATCCTGAAGAGGTTTGGGATGATGGACTGCAAGGCCATGGCCACACCTATGGCATCGAACCTGAAGCTTCTGTGTGATGCTTCATCTGATCCGGTTGATGTTACTGTGTATCGTCAAATGATTGGGTCCTTGATGTACTTGACGAACACTAGACCAGATATTTGCTTTACGGTGAACACATTGAGCCAGTTCCTGACGGATCCCAGAGGTGTTCACCTGGTTGTTGTAAAGCATATTCTGAGGTACCTGAAGGGTACAATTGATTATGGGCTCAAGTATGATGCGAATCAAAGTTTAACCTGCAGGGTTATATTGATTCAGATTGGGAAGGCAATGCTGCAAATAGGAAGAGCACATATGGGTGCTGCTTCAGTATGGGATCAGGTGTGATCTCTTGGTTTAGCAGGAAGCAATCCTACGTAGCACTGAGTACAGCCGAGGCAGAGTATGTTGCAGCTTGTTCGGCTAGTTGTGAGGTAGTATGGCTGAGGAAGCTACTGTCTGAGTTATTTGATCTCCCACTGGATGCTACTGGTATCTTCTGTGATAACTAGAGTTGTGTGAAGCTATCTGAGAACTCGGTATTCCACAACAGGTCGAAACACATTGAGATCAAATATCACTATATCAGGGATCTGGTGCAGAGAGGATCCGTGAAGATCATGTATGTTGCGACAGATGAGCAGGTTGCAGATGTGCTGACGAAACCACTAGCCAGAGTAAAGTTTGAGTACTTCAAAGAGAGGCTTGGTGTTCTTCAAATTGACGACACTTCGAGGAAGAAGTGATGGACATATTTGTTGGAATCCATTCCAAGCATGGTGAGATGAGGATCCTTCCCATGGCTGTGGATGTAAGCGCTGGATGATGAGCATCAGGACGATGCTCCAGTTACTGCTCTATATATGCATCATGTTGGATGTTTGTTATGTATATGCATCATGTTGGATGCTTGTTATGATCAGTTGGATCATGTATATGTATATGCATCATGTTGGATGCTTGTTATGATCAGTTGGATCATGTATATGTATATGCATCATGTTGGATGCTTGTTATGATCAGTTAGATCATGCATATGTATATGCATCATGTTGGATGCTTGGACCATGTATCTATATATGTATCACGTGGATACGTTGTATGATCAGGTAGATCATGTATGTTGATATATATCAGGTAGATACATTGTATGATTAGGTGGATCGTGTATCTGTGCATGTATCAGGTGGATACATTATATGATCAGGTGGATCATGTATGATGATATGTATCAGGTAGATACTTGGTATGCATCAGGTGGATGCATTGTATGATTAGGATGATCATGGATGACGAGCTTCAGTATGTTGCTCCATATGACATGCATTAGTACGATGCAGTGATGATGATCAGTATGATCATGTGTACATCAGGATGATGCATGGTGAGTATCAGGTTGATACTCTGTGGTCGTGGAACAGGTTGTGCAGATAAGCATATAATCCAGCCCTGGGAGGTTTGCAAATAGTCCTTCGAGGTTTTGCCTATGGCATGTAATGTGGCCCTGGGATATCTGGAAAATGCTCTTTCAAGGTTTTGCTTTGGGAGGACATATAATTCGGTCCTGGGAGATTTGCAGATAGTATTTCGAGGTCTTGCCTATCGCATGTAATCTGGTCCTGGGATATCTGGCAGATGCTCTTTCGAGGGTTTGTCCTATGGCATATAATCCAGCCCTAGGAGATCTGATAGGTTAAGTTGTGTGCTCGTAATCAGTCCTGGGATGCTCTTTCGAGGTTTTGCCATGACCACATGTAATACGCCCTGGAGATCTGGACAGGATGAAAAAGGCCTCAGATGCTCTTTAGAGTTCTTGCTAGTCAAGACACTCTTTAAAGGTTTTGTGGTATGGGTCACATGTAATAAGTCCTATAGATCTGGACAGGATGAAAAAGGCCTCATATGCTCTTTAGAGATCTTGCTTGTCAAGACACTATTTTAAGGTTTTGTGACAGTCACATATAATACAACCCTGGGAGATCCGACAGGTAGAGTCGTGTGCTCTTAACAGCCCGGATGCTCTTGCGAGGTTTTGTGACGCACGTAATAAGTCCTGAGAATTCCACAGTATGGCCGGTGATGATGAAGACATGCAGGTGGTGGGCCTACATCCAGTATGAAAAAGGACTGGCTCTGTAGAACTTCCTATGACGAGTAGATTCAGAGATTGATTGAGATAGCAGCAGCGATGACGATGACGATGATTCAATGATGATGATCCAGAGAAGAAGACTTGTGCTAGCAGATCTGTGTCGAGAAATACCTTCCTAGTTAAGAGGGAGTGTTGATGCATATGTAACTTCGGAATGTATTTCACCTATGTATTTCATCTATGTATATTGTACTCCTATAGAGATGTTATTATTCCTCTATATGGAAGTGTCGTCATTTGTATTGACAAGTGCCGCAAGTGTCGTAACTTGCCGATGGGTTATTAGACCACCATGTGTGGGGTCGGCCCTGATTAAGTTAACCATGGGTTATTAGGCTAAGCTAGACAAGTCAGCCCCACTAGTTTATTGGGCAAGACAGGACAAGTATAAATAGAGATCGGGAGATCTCTATTTGATCATTCGCTTACTCACTCTTTCATCACTCAGAAAGTGGCGCACATGTGAGGAGGACGATCAGTTGCTAGGAGAATACTATCTCTTGTACTTTGGTTGTACTTTGGTTGTATCATTGCTCTCTCTATCTCTAAGGAAGTTGTGGGGTTTTTCACCTTTAGGGTTTTCCCCAATGAAACTCTGTGTGTCTATTGTCTTATGTGATTGCTTGGTGTGATTGATATGCATTATTATACTTGATATGTTGTACATGTTATTCTCTCAGTAAAGATCCTAGAGTATATTGAATTAATGCTCAAAAATTAACATATCCAAGTCAGTCGGCTGACCAGACTTCCACCATCTATCGCCTCTGACTCCAGTCAACTTGAACTAGTTGACTATCAACTTTTCCAATCGATCCACATGCAAAGAGTATGACATTACTATCATTGTCTCGCTTGTTGTCTTCTTTGCATAGGCAGGAGATTCATAACTTTAGTTCACTTTAGCAAGGATGCCAAGCCCATCGTTTCCCTACACCAAGAAAACTTCTATGTGCTTATTGACTTTGTCAATAAGTCTACAACATTCTTTACTATGTCTACCTTTTCCAATAACACCTTCTGGTTCTCCACCATCTCCTCACAAAATGGTATTGAACATCAATGTGTGTTTTCTTTGAATGATATGTTGGGTTCTTTTCCAAGAAGAGTAGCTGCAGTGTATTCAGACTCAGTAGTCGATAGTGCAACAACAGACTGCCTTCTACTCATCTAACTAACTGATTCACCGAATAAATTGAACACATACCTGCTAGTTAACCATATGTGGTCAATGTCTCCATCCCAATCGAAATTGAAAAAACCATGCACATCGATTTCCTTGTTGTCCTCGGGTTATCCTCCATAATAGATTTCATAATCTGTTGTGCTGCATAGATACCTCAATAATATCTTGACTGTGGTCTAGTGCTCTTTTCCAGGGGTCAACATAAACCTGCTCAATACTCCCACTGCATGGGAAATATCCAATCATGTACAGACCATGGAATACATCAAACTACCAACATCACTAGCATAGGGCACATGTAACATGTACTCCTTTTTCTTACTATGTCTGAGGATATTGTTAAGCACATAGCTTGACTCGCACAAGAATAGGTACTTTAACCGGTCGACTTTCCTACATGTGAAACATTTCAGGACTGTCTCAACATATTTCCTTTGACTTAACCAGAGCCTTAAATTTCTTCTTCAAGATCACGATGAACAAATGTTATCTTCACATCCATTTGTTCTATCTCAATATCAAATAATGCAGCTAAATACCTCAGCACCCTTATGGAAGTTGGCTTAGAAACATGTAATAAAATTTCACCGAAGTCACCTCCCTTGACTTGAGAATATCATTTCGCTAACAGTCGAGCCTTGTACTCCTCGACCTAACCTACTGCATTCAACTTTTTCTTGAACACCCACTTACTTCTAATGGGTTTCCTTCCATTTTATAATGCAACTAGATCCCATGTTTCATTTTTCTTCAAGGATCCGATTTCTTCTTACATGACCCTTTTTCCATAGTTTACTCTTTGTCAAGTCGATTGCTTCCTTTACCGATATGGGATCGTCATCTCTGGTAGGTAGTGCAACAGCAGAGTGAAATTCAGGTGTACTATACCTTTTTGGTTGTTTCCTTGCTCTACTAGACCTTCCTCACGTCCGGAATCTGTTATTCCACCTCTTTGTCGGATTCGGCTGACTCTCCCAAATCTAGACTTTCGTCATTCATTTCAAACTCTTTCTTTTCTAGTTTTTCTTTTTCATCCTTTTCATTCCAGGAAGTTCCTCCAACTTCCCTGAAGATCACGTCTTGACTATAAACTCTCTTCCTCATCATTGGGTTCCATAGCTTTTATCCTTTCATTCTGTGCTTGTACCTAATGAAGATACATTTCTTCGATTTGTTGTCGAGTTTCGTTCTTCTCTACTTTGGGACATGCAAAACTGCATGGCACCCAAACACTCTAAGATGTGTAAGAGAGGGATTCCTACCATCCCATGCCTCATATGGAGTCTTATCGACCAAAGTCGTCGACATCAACCTATTCGCGAGGTTAACATGTCGTTTCAACTACCTCTACCTAGAATTCTTGTCCGCCTCCTGCACCACTTACCATGCTCCTTGATTTCTCCATCAGTGTCATGT
This sequence comes from Larix kaempferi, assembly GCA_027924585.1. Lineage (NCBI taxonomy): Eukaryota > Viridiplantae > Streptophyta > Pinopsida > Pinales > Pinaceae > Larix > Larix kaempferi. The sequence goes on from BSBM01000511.1 coordinate 6,542,606, forward strand.
TCAACCTTTTAGAAACTCCATTCTATTGAGGCATGTAGGGAGTTGTGTTTTGTCGAACTATACTGTGCTGCCTAAAGAACTGGTTTAATGCTTTCAAATAGAATTCTCCTTTGTTATCAGTTCTTACCACCTTGATATTTTTACCAACATGATATTCCACAAGAGATTTAAACTCTTGAAACTTCTCAAAATCCTTTGATTTCTTCCTCAGAAAATACAACCATTTCGTTCTAGAGAAATCATCTATGAAAGAAACGTAATACTGGTATCCTCCTAGTGAAGGGACCAACACATGTCCAAACACATCACTATGCATTAACTCCAATATTTATATATCCCTAGTAGCACTAGATGAGAACCTTACATGACTCTGCTTACCGTAAATACAATGTTCACAGAAATCGACTTCACCATTACAGTTAGGGAGACCTTTGACCATACCTTTGCTGTGCATAGCAAGAATACCTTTATCACCTATATTTCCCATCCATTGATGCCACAACATGCTCGAGTCGACTAGACAAGCATATGTTCCATCGGACTTGGGACAAACCACATTAGCGCTTTTGTCGGTGTCTGTTCTTCCCAATAGTTTGTATAGGATTCCAGTATGAACACCTCTCATCAACACCATTGATCCTCACTCCTTTTTACACATATCTTGATCCGTTTCGTGTCCAGGAAGCACGAGGGGGACAACAGTTTGACTGAATGAGTTGGCTCTATTATGGAAGAAGCAATTAAGAATAAGTAGAATGAGCAAAAGCAGGATTACACTACACAGACAAACACAAATACGCACAGACAATATGCAGGAATGCGAACTGATCTTCTATTACTGAAATGATCAGATAGCTTGATGTATGTTACAATATTATACATGATTATATAGAATTCAGAGATGCTTGGGTGCATGCCCGTTACGTTTAGTTACAAAGAAGAATTTAGAACGGTTCAATAGTTCAACCGTTACAGTCGACTGGAAGACAGAGAGACAGTCTGTCGAAGTTCGACAGTCCTTGGTCCCATGTCGATGTTGCTTGTCGATGTCATGAACTGTGAGGTTGTTGAACATGTCGAAGGTGCGAATGTGTCGATGTGTGTCGATGTCGAGACTCATTAGAGTTGTGTCGAGTTCGAAACCTGTCGAACAGGAAACTTGTCAAGTCGAAGTCATGTCGAAGTTGTATCAACGTTGATGACTTTCCAACTGCGATGCGGATCAGACCTCCTTCCTTAAGAAACAATGGACCCCATTGTTCGCTCATGAAGGTGAGGAAACTTGTCAATCAATTTAGTAACAGAGTACCACTTTCCTTGAGATGGGATCTGGCCAGCCTTGGCAACCTAAAATAAGGGAATTATGTTCGTCCTTGTATGGCGTACTCGTCGTCCCACAATGGTGTCGCAAGGAAGAGGCTCCTGAACATCTCGATGGATGTCTTCGAGTTCTGTTGTCTACAAGTTGTTATGTTCCAACAAGGGCGCATGGTATGGTTGAATTAGATACACATTAAATACTGGATGCAGACCCAGGCATGCAGGAATGTCGAGCTGGAAAGCGTTCTCGCCAATATTTCGAAGAATATTGTACGAACCATATCGCAAAGGCTTGAGCTTCTTGATTGGACCATTGAAGCGCTCCTTCTTGAGATGTAACCAGACCTTATCCCCAGTTTGAAATGAATGAGGGATACGATGCTTGTAGTGTCGGGCCTTAGCTTTCTCGTTTGCTTTGTGCAACATTCCCTGTGCTTGCTTCTGAATGTCACATATCTTATCTCTGAACTTGACTACTTTATCAACTTCTCACTCGATGTAGTCGATGTCACTCGGTTTTGTCGAGGAGCTGATCAAGTCGATAGGTTCTGAGGGCTGAAATCCGTAACAGACTTCAAATGGACTCTTGCCTGTAGAGCTGTGTTGAGCTCAATTGTAGTTGTGTTGGATGTATGGAAGACTTTCATCCCATGTGCGTCGATGGTGGTGATTGTACATGTGAAGCAGTTGTACTACCAAGCGATTCACAACTTCCGTATGTCCGTCGGTCTGAGGATGGAAAGCTGTCAACAATGAGAGTCATGTGTCTAGCAATTTCCAAAGAGTCTTCCAAAATATGCTGACGAATTTGGCATCTCAGTTGGAAATAATGGTTGTGGGTAAGCCAAAGTGTTTCCAAACATGTGTAAAGAAGAGCTGAGCAGTCTGCTGCGTTGTTGTGGTCTTCTTACATGGTATAAGAATGGCCATCTTGGAAAATCGGTCGAATACTACTAATATCGCGTCATGTTGATGTCTGGTAGTAGGATAACCCGTCAAGTAGTCCATAGAAATAGATTCCCATGGTCGACTAGGAACTGGTAGAGGTGTGTATAAGCCCTGTCATCGATTAGGAGGTTTAGCAAAGGCACAAACCACGCATGATCGAATGTACTTGTTGACGTCTGATTTAAGTGTAGGCCAAAATAAATACTTCTGCAGAATAGCAAGTGTCTTTGCTACTCCAAAGTGTCCTGCAATCTTGTTGTAGTGTGTGTCCCAAATGAGTTGATGTCGATGCTCACCGGTCAGTACACAAAGCTGTCCAAGCTTGTATAACAGGGTGTCTTTCAGGAAATAGTCAGAGTCTGAGGTCGACGACTTGTTAGTCTGTAACTGTCGGTAGACTGCTGAGAAGTCACTGTCGTCCTCATACAACTGTGGCCAAGTGGTCGTGTCATATCCCTGCATACTCATCACTGTCAAAAGGAGAGTGATGGGTGGTCGACTGAGGCAATCGACGGCGACGTTAGCTTTACCTTTTCGGTACATAATCACCAACTGGAATTGTTGTAGGTGATTAATCCACTTGAGTTGTCAGTTTGTCTGCAACTTTGATTGTGTCGGAGCGAACTATAGAGGCTTATGATCAGTGAGAATGATCGTTTCCTTGCCAATGATGTAATGCCTCCATTGCTTGAGAGCTTGCACAATGGCGTACAGTTATTTTTCGTACGTCGAGTATCCTCTAACTGTGTCATTAAAATTCTTGGAATGAAAAGCAACTGGGTGACTAGACTGAGTGATCACTGCACCCAAGGCATAGTCCGATGTGTCCGTCTCTGTCTTCCAATCGACTGTAACGGTTGAACTGTTGAACCATTCTAACTTCTTCTTTGTAACTGAACGTAATGGGCATGCACCCAAGCGTCTCAGAATTCTATATAAGCATGTATAATATTGTAACATACATCAATCTATCTGATGATTTCAATAATAGAAGATCAGTTTGCATTCTTGCATATTGTCTGTGCGTATTTGTGTTTATCTGTGTAGTGTAGTCCTGATTTTGCTCATTCTGCTTATTCTTAATTGCTTCTGCCATAACAGAGCCGACTCATTCAGTCGAACTGTTGTCCCTCTCGTGCTTCCTGGACACGACACGAATCATATCTTTATCAAATACAGATTGTGCTCATACATTCCCCATCTTACTTATCGATATCAAGTTTCGAGCCAAACCTGGAATATGCAAAACTCCTGGAAGTGTTCTTGTTCTTCCATCTTTCAACTTCAATCGAACTTTGCCTCATTTGAATATCCTAGTCGATGATTCATCTCCAAGTAGGACATCACCGCCATCGATCTTCTCAAACTCACATAACCACTCTCTACGAGGTGGTATGTGATATGACGTGCCAGAGTCGATCAACCAAGATTCATGATTTGATTGTGTACTTGTGGAGGCCAAATACACATCACCTTTCTCCTCATGTGAAGTATTACTACCACTTGACTAACCTTCCTTAATCCCTTTACCTTTCTCGACTGCTGATGACTTATAGTTCCATCTATAATGACCGAATTTACCACATCACCAACATTTTTTTGTCAATGGACCAGGGGATCTAGTCTTAGATCTACCGCTGGACTTTGATCTTCTACTGAAGGTTTTTCATTTTCCTCTGTCTACCGGTCAACCTCATACCATCAAGGCATCATGGTTTGATCCTTTCATGTTCTTTCATCTCATCTCTTCCGATAGTAAAGATTTTTAGGGTTAACCTTGACTCGGGATTGAGTCAAAGTTGGTTAGGTCTAGCACATGTTTTTGGGCACATGGTTTGTTGTAGCCCATGGTATTGACCCATGGTATTGCATGTAAGGAATCCTTTATAAGGCTTGAGGAGGCTCCATTGTAAAGTGGCCTGGAGGTGAGCGGGTGAGCTCACTTGGCCCGGATTGGCCAGTGTAGGTCAAGGGTAATGAAGATCTTCATTGGGTGTTGGTTTTCCCTGCATGGGGTTTCCAGGGTAAATTATGTGTCTCTATTATGTGATTGCTTATTTGTGTTTATTTCTCTCGAAGAGTAAAATATGTATGCTCGTGTAATTACTAACAAGTGGTATCAGAGACATGGTGTTTAAAGTCCCATCCTGCGAACATAAGGGGGGTCCAGGGGCCATTTTTTTAAATCTGGGTGGTGTGAAAATTATCTTCTGTTGTGGGCATTGTGAGACCTGGTCGAGATGAACGTCAACATATTGTCGGCGTGGAGTAGGAAAAACTTGAAACTTAATCGTTGAGGCGTCGGTGCTGCTAGTTGTTTGAAGCGGGAACCCATGCATAGAAGATTGAGCCGTGACAAAAGGTGTCGGAGAAGGTCGTTGAGGTCCTGACAATAGTGGTTCCAGAGTAGCTAACAAATTGGGATTCCATGGTGACAAGCGTGATTCTGTAGCCACAGTTTGAAGCAAACCAGACATGGTTTTGACTGTTGTTTTTATTATTGAGAATTCTGTGAGGAAGTGAGAAGGTCCTCGTAGAAGAGAGCATGCAATCTGGTGAATATCATTGGTTGTTCCCATCCGCGCAAGACTGAGTGTGAAGGAAATTCATCGAGGAAAGATCCACCCACTAGAAATTCCGTCCATGATGTTTGCAGCACCGGATAAGCATTCTATGAGCCAAGGAAGGTGTTTATCCGCCAGCAGAGATTGTTGAATAAATCTGTTATTGAAAATAAAGGGTTTCCATGAATGCTTCCTAGATGAATATACGCGTGCGTGAAGAAGCTCGTTGTGAAAAAGGGAACATCAACAGCCCAATAGCTTCCGTGAAGAGAGACGCCATCAAAGCAATGAAGTTCGGAATGCTGAAGAAATATTTGCCCGAGATGCGCGAGTATCTTACTGTGGTTCACCAAGGGAGTTGCAGTGGGCCATTATGGGGCTACATGTAGGTGCGTATTAGCAGATCTATGGATCTGTGGACCAGTGTGCAAAGGCATGTGCGTTAAGATGAAGGAATGTGTCGATCTGAGGGTGTGAGGAATCCATGTGGTAAATGCAATATGCCCAGTGATGAGAAGATTCCCCTCCTGAAAGATCAAATTGTTTGCAAGACAACCAAGGGATCTGCATGTCAAAGGGAATCATCGAGCCACAAGAGGGCAAAGCTGAAGATCCAGCTCGGGTGAGGAGAGCACAATGTGGAGGTTACGATAGTAGAAACCGATGTGGAGAGAAGACATCCATGATATTGTTTGAAGCCACCATTCTGATATCAATACGTAAGAACGAGATTCCACACACAAGATAAGGAGCCTGGATTTGGGCATAGAGGACGCAGTGCATAGTCACCACTATGTAATAAGATTGCTGCAATTTTTTTTTTAGGATCTGGTTGTGAGATCTCTGGAGTGTAGATCTGTGCAAACCGCCATCGAAGAAGTGTGGATTGTTGAGGCTTGCTGAAAGCAAGAGGTCATGTTTTTGGAAGAAGTTCCAGTAGACCAAGGAATGAATGGCATGATGAGGCAGAGGTAGGACATGGAAGACGGAGGGCCACGAGTTTAGCTGTAGAAAAGGGTGCAGCAAAGAACAATCATGGAAAGAATGAAAGGCATGGCATGATGAGCAAGAAAACGAGCATGGAAAAGCGAGAGGATGAAGCAATGGATGGTGATGGTGTAGTCACCATGAAGACACATGAAATAAAGAAAAAAGGAAACAAAATAATGGAGCGGCTTGCATGTAAAAGGGCATATGGCTGTAAGACCTAGTAAGGCATGCATACCCCTAGTAACTCACCGATAAAGTCGGGAGAAAGACCTAGGTGATAGGGGGTGTATGTGAGATTCCTCAGTTAAAAATTTTAGGGGGGTTGGTGATTACTCCAAGTCAAGTTTAAAGGGGGGATTGTTAGGGTTAACCTTGACTCAGGATTGAGTCAAAGTTGGTTAGGTCTAGCACATGTTTTTGGGCACATGGTTTGTTGTAGCCCCATGGTATTGCCCCATGGTATTGCATGTAAGGAAGCCTTTATAAGGCTTGAGGAGGCTCCATTGTAAAGTGGCCTGGAGGTGAGCGGGTGAGCTCACTTGGCCTGGCTTGGCCGGTTTAGGTCAAGGGTAATGAAGATCTTCATTGGGTGCTGGTTTTCCCCGCATGGGGTTTCCAAGGTAAATTATGTGTCTCTATTATGTGATTACTTGTTTGTGTTTATTTCTCTCGAAGAGTAAAATATGTGTGCTTGTTTAATTACTAACAAAGATGCGACCACATCATAGATCTTCAATGTGGTACTATTGCTTCCAATAAACACGACCGAGCTATCCCAGGAATCTGGCAAAGAACACAACAGACGGATGCACTTTCCTCCTCGATGATTTTAATATATATGGACAACAACTTATTGATAAAATTGTTGAATACATTCAGGTGCTCTGTGACTGAGTCACCTTCACCCATCCTCAAAAGATACAACTTATTTCGAAGGAACAACTTGTTAACTAGAGACTTCGACGGGTACAAATTCCCCAACTTTCCCCGTAGCTTTTTTGTGGTGTCTTCTCCTAAGACATTCAACAATACAAAATCCGCTAAACAATGTTATATTGTACTCCTTGCCTTTATGTTAGTCTTTTGCCAGTCTTCCTTCGGCACACCGTCAGAGTCATTCCTGGGTCAACTGCAATCCATTGTTCTTGATCTACAAGGAGATCCTCCATCTTAAGCTTCCAAAGCTCAAAATTTTTTCCATTGAACTTTTCAATTTCTATCCTCAATGTTATAGCCATTCTACCAATGAATCAATATCTCTAGAGACTCCCACTATAATAGGCATTCCCCCAGATCTAGGATCAAGCCAAAACCCTCAACAACAAAAGTGTCCCCTTGCATCCAAATATAACTCTAATACCAATTGTTGGGTCATAATACCGATTATAGTAGGTTTGCAATTTGATTCATATAGTTAAACACATTCACATATTAAGACAATGGTACATAACAACATCAACACCTAATGCATAAATTACCCCAGAAACCTGATCTCGATAAAACCAACAGACCAATGAGTCTACAACTCATCTATTAATGAAACACTCTAAAACAGGTGTTTACAACCATGAATTGTGAGACCACACAACACACTATATTACATGATCATGTTACACACTATACCCTTCACAGTATATGGTTACATGATCGCACATCATGTATGGCCATTTCATCTTATTTATAGATGCAATACAACCAACTGCTCATTAAGGACAATCCATAACTTCCTAACTACTTTTATTTATTTTGTTATAGTCGACTTGAATGGGTCAACTCTTGGTTGATTGCTCGTTTGAGCTTTCGTTCGTTCTGTCAACTTCCAGTCGACTAAGTCGTTTGCCTTCGACCAAACAACTTATTTAAATTCGTCGACCGACCAGACTTATGCCACCTATTGCCTCTGACTCCAGTAAACTTAAACTAGTAGACTATCGACTTTGCCAGTCAATCCACATGCAAAGAATATAACATTCCAAATACTATATCAGAAAACAAGCACCACACTTTTCATAGTGCTCCATGTTATTTGGCGCGTTGGTGCCATATTAGTCATGAAATTCACCGCTATGCTAGTTGTTTTTTAATATAAAATTCAAAAAATTGTACATGTAAGGCTAAAACATGCGGTGCATGTTTTATTTAATAGATCATGCACAATGGCCTCGGTACACTATAGCAAAAAACAAGCACCACCACCATTTTCACTGTGCTCCATGTTATTTGATGCACCAATGTTAATGTAGTCATGATATGCACCGATATGCTATTTTTTTGTTGATATAAAATTCAAAACTTTGTAATTGTATAGCTTAAAACACGCGGTATATGTTTTCTTTAATAGATCATGCCCACCAGGTCCAGTGCGTTGCATTTTATAATGTACCAAGTTCAGTGCATTATGTTTTATAATGTACCGGTAACAGGACATCCCACGCATCCCACCAAACATGTTGCTTGCGGTGCTTCCTGTAAATTAACAGGATGCACCATAGCACGAGCGAAACTCACGAAGCACACCATGCGTGTGTTTTTTAAATGTAAAAAAGGGCCAAATTTAAGCCCAATAGTAAATTTTAATTTGGTGAAATTGAAAATAAGGAGGTAACAAACAATTTACTTGGTCTCTTCCCACCCAAGGAGGCATGGTTACCTTATAGAGAAAAAATGAAAAGGTACACTTTTTCCCAAATTTAAAGATGGATAGAATCAATTGGCAAAGCTATCAAACTGAGGAAGCAACACTATAGATCACTACAAATGGGGAAGTCATACAAAGAGAGTGAGTACAGGTGCTCGTGTAAGTGGTTGGAACCACATAAGGAAATGTGATAATGAAATTTGGTTTGGTAATTTTTTTGTTTTATTTTACCCTACCGCAATGTGCCCTACAACAATAAAACACACTGATGCGTTAAGGGGTAATGGAACGCACCAATACACTATTTTATTTTTTAAATATAAAAGTATATATTTTATGAGTGAAAGGCTTGAATATGCAGTGCATTATGTATATCATAACGCATCTGTGCATTATGTGTATCATAATGCATCAGCGCATGGCAATATTTGTAACGCACTAGATGGATTTTTGGTTATATGTTACAAAACTTGAGGCTATTGTGCTATTAAGCGCACCGTTAATGGTTTTCAATGCACTAATATTGTATACACGCTAGTGTGGTTAGGTTTTTTAAGCGCATTGTTAAAGTTTTTTTAATTTTTTTATTTAGTAACCAACTCTTCTAACCCGATTTGGTGTGTCGTTTACATGCGCACCGATGCTCTTAATTTAATGTGGAGCACCAATATGCATTTTGTTTTTTTAAATAAAAAATGATATTTTAGCATTTTCATAATAGTAATGGTTATCGGTGTGCCTTTACTAGTTCAACATCGGTGCGTTCTATTTGTGAGCATACCAGAGCGTCATGACAATTTAGGTGCACCAATGTAAAACCTCCACAAAAACCTCTAGCCGCCCACCGCCACTATAAAAGGAGAAGGGATCATTTTTTCAAGAGGTTCCATAAAATACTCCAGTACAAGGTGTTCTCCTTGTAGTGTGGTTGACTTCTTCCCATTGGTGATGGCATGCAACCCAAGATTCTAGAGGTGGAGAATGCGATGCAAATGGATGTGAGATGTAACCATTATGTTGTACCATACATGCCCAATGTTATAATAAACATCACGAGTAGCTAACAAAATCAATGTTATTGGTGGTATCTTCTTATAACCAAAGTATAGAAGGAATCTACACACATTTAATGCACAATTAATAACAAAAATAGAGCTAAACTATGAACTCTAAGGTGCATGACCATTCACAAATTTGCATGTTAAGTTAAACAATAAGACAAATAATTATGTTAATTTATGGAAGCATGAACACAACTCAAAAATACAACAAATATAATGTTAGTTGTAAGTTGTAAAGGAGTAGTTGTAAGTTGTAAAGGAGCCATGAAGATCTTATTGCAATCTAGTGTAAGTTGTAAAGGAGCCATGGACATCTTATTGCAATCTAGTGTAGTTACATATGATACAAAGCTCCCACTCAATTACATTTTACCTTGTAATCGTGATCTATATATACCTACTCAATCACTCAAGGGTGCTCTATTTGGGTCCATTGCATTTTACCTTGCAATCATGATCTATATATACCTACTCAATCACTCAAGGGTGCTCTATTAGTGCTCTATTTGGGTCCATAAATCGACCACCAAATATGGACAAATTATATTCAATCAACATGGACACATGTATAACATGTGTGCGCATCCCAAAACACATACAAAATATACTAAAAAGGAGAATCAAGGGGTAAAAAGGGATTTTAGCTTAAGCACTAATCCTAGATCAACATTACTAGGGGCAACTACTATATTATTGTAGTCATGAATCAATTAGAAAATGGTTTTTCAACATTGTATGCCGCACAGTGTATTAGTCAATTGCACACATCAAGGCAATGAATCACATCATAGTATAAATTTTGTGTATTTTTAATCACAATTATATGAAGACGTGGGATGCCAACAACACATAGTTGCAATACAATTATAATCACATAATGTACAATGTAATCTTAGATTTCTAACGAAGGATGCATTATCCATTATATCTCCTATCCGTGAGGTGATAACGACGAAGAAGGACGCCATACATTGACAAGTTATAAGATTTATCAATCACATCCAAAAGGTTGATGATCAAGTTAATTAATATTTAAAAAAGAGTTAATAAAGGCACAAGTCGAGGCATGATAAACTAAATTGTTTTCAAAACTTATGGATGCATGTTGTATTGTGCAAAGTTTCAGTATTCTTATTTTCCTTTTACATATTTTTGTGGATATTATGTAGCTTTGTTTTTGGGCTTGTTTTTGTTGACATTGATGGAAGCTAAATCTTCCCACGGTATGATCGGATAGGTGGAGACTACTTCAATTTATTTGATCGAACTTTATGGCTTTTTAGCTTCTTATTGTAATTTTGATTCAATGGTTGAATAGTAAGTTACTTTCTTTTCTACGGAAAAAAAAAGGTCAAAAGCATAATAAACATCAAACAATCATCAATTTTGTGTAGAGGATAGAGTTTGGGTTTATCTTTAAAAAGATTATTTTAAAGAGAAATACAATAAGCATAAGTTACTCAGATATGGGTCTTACACCATCATAGTGTAGAATGGAAAGAATGTATTTAAGTTCGATTTACTAATTTATAAAGGCATTTGACCAGTGTTTGACACAGATAGATTGGAGTTCTAGAAGTTGCTAATACTAGATAGTTACAAGGAAGAGTGTATCACATCGATTCATGAAGAGTTTGTCACTGAAGTTGGTGCAAAGATGGAAGCATATACAATTATATAGTGCAGAGAATGACTAACCATACAAGGATCCTAATACTTTGTCATATTGCGGTAGAAGGATAGTTGCCTTAGGACCATTAGCAGTGCATGTTTAAGCAGGTCAAAGCAATGTTTTTGTAATGTACTTAACCCCATAATTATAGAGCAAAAATAATAGAAAGCTATAGAATGTCGGTGTTGAATATAAAATACCAAAGAGAAATAGATAGAACTTGAGAAATAACCCTTGTATTAGTGATATCCAAACAAGAGAGTAATGTTCACTTGCCTTTTTTGAAGGGGTGACCTCGTATGAGAAGAACTCCAAATACAATAATAATCCTCTTTCCCATTACACAACCTTCTAATCTATATATAGTGCATCCATTGCAAAAACCCTGACTACCTATTGTTCGACTATCAAAGAGGGTTGAGCACCTAGTGGATCTAAATTAATAAAGAGACCATTTCACATTGAGTAATTGTCAACTAACTATCTAATAGGGCTTATTCAAAGAAGATCGTGATAGGTTAATTAATTACCTCGGTAATCAAAGAGTTCATGCATTAATTTATCAACTCAGGGTTCAAATACTTGCGACATGTCATGCAATGTATATGCAGCCTACACTTCTTATATTGCATTAGTTTATCTAATATGCTTCCAATAAAAAAGAAATTGCATCACTAATCTACAAATTGAAATGTCATTGGTGAAAGAAAACACACCACACTTCATAAATTACTTTCATAAATCAAAATTTAATAAAAGGAAATTAAATGTGAAGAAAATTGAAATATGGACATAAATCAATTCACACAACATAAAATAAAATACTACCTAAACTATTCAACACTTTGTTCTATTTGAGTGGTACTTACCTCCAATGAACAAGGTGTTGATAATAACCTACATCACTATTGAATTCAATACTCACTCTTCAACATATACAAAAATAAATAAGAATGAAATCTGCTCTTTGTATGATGAAGAATTTGTTACAATCCCAAGTTGTGTTCTCCCAACAGTTTACTCCCTTGAGAGCCCTGCTCTAGATATACATTCTATGTGGTTAAATTTAGAGCAAGAACAGTTACAAAAGGACCCATGATATTAGCTAACAATAAAACAAAGTTTCTAACGGTTATTTGATTGGGAATCGCAAATTCCTTCCTAGGTTTATTCAAAACCGGATTTACATGAGAATAAAGGAGTATTAATCCCATGGTTTGTTATTCTAATTAATATTGCTTGGCCCAGTTGTTATTGTGCTCAAATGTTACACTAGTGATGGTTGCAATGACCCACAAAAGATAACATGCGTTGCCATGATCTACCAAATATGTAACAACTTGCCCCCAAATTCATTCAAGATGGTTGTATTGCTATAACCAATTTATGAAGAGAAATAAATGCATGGTTATCTGGCAATTCGCCCCATCTCCTACAACCTGGAGCACATAGATTTGTAGAAAAATGGATTTGCACATGGGGACCTATAGAAATATTCCCTCCAACAACTAAAACCATACAATTCATCTTTGAATCTCTTCCTAGGGTGGCTACGTGGTCAGTGGTGGTTGCCACATTTGCAACACATGGACCTATGGCAATCTCCAAATTGAGTCATTATTCAAGAGTAAATACAAAATACGTTAATTATCCCTAATGTTAATCATAATTCAATGAAATACTAAGAAATGCAATGGACAAACATCTTGAGCTTAAATCCCACATGTGAGCATTAAAATGGACTAATACATGGTTATGGTCAAGCAAAGAGGGATTAAAAATAAGGAAAAGAGGTTGTCAAAAGATGGTAATTTTGCAACTCATCAGATGGCCTCGTACATCAATAAAGTAATCCTAAGTATCCTCATAGTAGAAGGGTTACGGTAGGACCCTGACATCTCCCCCCTTCAAAAGCAACCTTGTCCTCGAGGTTGGAGATGAGGAATTGTTGCAAAATAGTTGAAAGTTCTGAAGTAGCATCTTTTGACTCCATATCCTTCCACTAAATGAGAACTTATTGGATAGTGTGTTAATGAAGGCAATGGTCGTGGGTGGAAAAAACTACTTATGGTTGGAGCCAAATGGAGCCTTCTTCATTGAGTTATGGTTGGGTACTTTGAACTTGGCCTCATAAGCTTCATCAAACAAGAAACATGAAATACTGGGTAGATCTTGGCATGTATTGAAAGGGCTAAGTTGTAAGCCACCTATCCAATGTATTATATAATTTGATATGGGCCATAAAATTTTGGTGCCAACTTCTGATGACCTTTGGCTTCAAGAGATGTCCACTTATAAGGATAGAAGTGAAGGAACACTTGTTGGCACGGGATAAGTCTGCATGAAGTGCGGAAGTCGACGGGTGCGAAAGGGACAATCCGCGAAAGAAGGACCATTCACAGAGAACGAGGAAGCGCAAGAATAGTTAGAATTAGTTAGAATTGGTCATGTGGACCGTTTTGTAACCGCATAGTGGCATATAAATAGAAGTAGATTTGTAAGCCTAAGGGAATCCAAGCAAGTGATAAGAAGTTAATCCATCTTTTTGATCCATTTTGTATCTGCGACATGGTGTATTGACTGTTTCTGTGAAGTTCATTTTGCAGGTTTTAATGAATGCATGAGGATGTTCGATTATGGTTCCATTTCAGTTTCTGTCTCTGTGCGATGATGAATATGAATGTTTGCAACATGTTTAATACTCAGTGGGTTAATGATCACTATTTATGCGAATGAGTAGGTTGAATATGTTGTTGCGAATGTTTATTATCTATTGAATCTGCGAATGGTCTAATGTGCGAATGATGAGTTGTTAGTATGCTGTGAAGAATAGAATCTCTGGTTTCTACAAAGGTACTGTGTGTTGGATGCATGTCCTCAACTCCACTACGGAAACTTGGTTCTTGCAACCCCCTTATCCATCTCAGGTGAGACTGCACTTGCTCCGCAAGTGTTGTTGTAAAGGGTTAAACCTTTCCGGGCCGGTGTGTAAGGGAGTTTGTGTTGCACGAAATTGCAAGCAGTCAGCGCTTCCCGGTGTATCGTGACAAGGGACTAATCGCCTCTCGTGGATCCTTGAAATCTGGCGGTGGTGATTTTACCAATCACCTGCGGGTTTTGGTGTAACGGCAACCGTACTACCAACAATTGGTATTAGAGCTAGAGGTCACGAGTTCGATACACACTCGGCTCGCGCTGAGGGGGAGATTGTTGCACGAAATTGCAAGTAGTCAGCGCTCCCCAGTGTATCGTGACAAGGGACTAATCGCCTCTCATGGATCCTTGAAATCTGGCAGTGGTGAGTTTACCAATCACCTGTGGGTTTTGGTGTAATGGCAGCCGTACTACCAACAATTTGGGTTGGTGTTTGTTGGCGATAGTGCGAAGTGAACCCCTGTCGATAGACACTGCATCAACAAATGGTTCCGTTGCAGGGAGCAACAGCCAAGACGTTGGCGCAGATCAGAACAACGATGATCGATGAATTTAAAAAGCCAAAATGAGAATTGCAGTATGTTATTGAGCTTAAGGAGATTAAGCAATTCCCAAACGAGCCAATGTGGGAATTTGATCAACAATACAAGACGTTGATAGCAAAAGTGAGCTTTGAGATAAACGAGATGCAACACAAAGAATGGTTTATCGCAGGACTGGTACCACATATCTGCGGACCACTGATGCAGCAAAAGGTAGCGACACAGGTTGAAGCATTGGAGATTGCGATGAAGTTGGAGGCTTCACCAATCGGTGAAGAGGGGATGGGAATGGATAGAATCCAGGCGCAGTTGGCCACTTTGACACTTCAATTGGAGGATATCAAGAAGGGGAAGGAAACTCGCAGAGACATATGGCGCACCAGGCGCAAAGCAGAGGAACACCATAAGGACAATTGCCCTGAGTTCTGTGAGTATTTGCAATCAGGAGCACTGAACCCCCTTCGTCAAGGAGGCATGCCCTGGTGTTTTGTCTGCCAGACCAAAGGGCATCGACCGAAGGAATGTGTATATCTGCAAAAGATGGTGTCGAATCCAACAAACTTGTATTGCAAATTTTGTCGATCGGTTGGCCACGATGAGAAAGACTACAGGGCCTATGACCTACTGCAGGATCGGATTGCTGACACATATTTTATGAAAGGGGAGGAGCAACCGCAGTACACCCAACAGCAGCCGCAATAGTATGATCAAGGGAAATACGGGCAACTACAGTATGGGAACTTGCAGTATCCACCACCGCAGTATGGGCAGCCACCATACCAGCAATCGCAGTATGGGAAGCCACAGTATCCGCCATATGGGCCACCGCGTGGAGGTTTTAGAGGAGGATTCCGCAGAGGTTGAGGTGCTGGTGTTGGACTCGGAGGAGCTGCTGGACGAGGAAGAGGGCCGATCATCTGTTATAATTGTGGACAGTAGGGGCATTATCAGAGGGATTGCCTAAACCCAGCACCACAGTGCACGTATTGCAGTGTTGTGGACCACAGCGTCGAGGACTACCCACAACTTATCGCGAAATGGCAGACTAAGAATACGCAGAACCAAAATCAGAATCCACAACCGGTTGTACAGATGATATCGACGGAGGTTCGAAAACATAATGCGACTGTTGGAATCATGACACGAGGAGGAGCTGTGACATGAGCTGACAGATCGCAAGCTACCGTCCGACCAACGATGCAGAAGCGGGTCACCTTTGATGCGGAGGTCGAAAGGGACGTCTTTTTGAAAGCACAAGAAGCGATGGAACAAAGGAGGTAGTTACCTCTTCAGGAAGAAATCTATGATATGCCACCGACATTCAACACAACGAAGTCGTAGAGGAAGGAAAACACTCTAAAAGCCTTCTTGGAGAGTTGCCTGGAGTTGGCAAAGGACCGAGACACACTGGAAGAAATATCCAGTCTGTTACATTGACGGGAGGGTGCATGCCAGGAACAAAAGGTCAATCGCATACACAAGAGAAAGACGGAGAGGGAGATGCGAATGTTGACACAAATTGGAGCATTTGATGTCGACTCCATCATTTTGGACCTAGGATTGGATGTGAACATTCTGACCAAGTAGACATGGGAAACGATGGGAAAACCACAGTTGGCCTGGTCGCCAGTGCGATTGGCAAATCAGAGTAAGATCACTCCAGTTGGTCGGGTGTGTCAACTCCTAGTCGAAATTGAGGGGATTAGGACATATGTTGATTTTGATGTCATGGAAATTGTTGATAACACCAGTCCCTATCCGGTACTGCTGGGGATAGACTGGGCATTGGACAACCAAGCGATTATCAATTTCAAGAAGCGGATGATGTCATTTGAGAATCACGAGATGAAAGTCATCACACCTTTGGATCCGACGGAAGGGCAGGGATACATTGAACCAACCAGAGATGAGTTTACGAAAGGGTGGGACAGTTTGTATAACACATCTGAGGATTACATTAATCCTACCGCAGATGGAGAACTAGGATGGCGCAGCGCCAATTCGGCATCATCAGATTCAGACGAGACGCTTGAGAATTGGCAAAACTGGTTACATGAAGTATCCTTTAGGAGGTGCGCACGGGTAACGTAGTCGTTGCGATGGGTAGCCACGGAGGAATGCGTGCTACCTACATACGAGGGATTTCCCAATTTGAGCAAGTTTCTCACTGAATTTGAGGAGAAAGTGGCAGCGCTGCAATGTCTATTGGACTTGGAGGAAGCCTTGAAGGCTACTCCTGCGCACTGGTGAGCGACGCACAAGTCGAATATCACAACTTGGCCACTATGTCGACGCCTCATGGAGGTTCGGTTCAGTGAAGTTGCAGGGTATGGTAGCAAGAAATATGATGGTCGAGGAGATCCGAAGGCACATCTAGATGCATGTCAACACCAATGGGGATCATAAGCGAAGCAGAAGTGGGTACATGCATTTGTACACACGTTGGATGAAGTACCGTGGAGTTGGTATGCCGCAGCAGAACTGCGACGCTAGACGACCTCTTGGGAACAGCTTACCATTGGCTTCAACCAATCGTTTTCTTTCTCAGATGAAAATCCCTTCATCCATAGTGCGTTACAAGTGATCCGCGAAAGAATATTTGAAGCAGTACCGACAGAACAACCGATGGCACTTCAATGGACTGCGATATGAGAGCCCGATGATGAGGATAATCCAAGATCTATATATGTGCCAGAATCAGAGGGTAGTCGCAGTGTCGAGGCACCAAGAATACCGTCTGACATATTTCAGCAACCATTGAAGATTAAGAAGGTGAACATTGGGTCGGAGGAGAACCCGAAGTTCGCAAGTATAGGATACCACTGGGATGAGTCAACTATTGTGAAGATGACGGATCTATTGCATGAGTTTCGGGATCTGTTCCCAATGAAATTCTCATAGATGAAAGGAATTTTCGGGGACTTAGGTGAAATGAAGATCCCCCTGAAACCCGATGAGAAGCCAGTCAAGCAGCGACCGCATCGATTGAATCCAAGGTATAAGGAACGGATACAAGCTGCGATCGACACAGTGACAGATGCGGAACCACCAACGGATGAGCTTGAGAAGTACACCACAACGACCAAGAGGAATCAGAAGAAATCAGCGATAGCTAATAACTATAGAGAGTATGTAATCCAAATTCTACGGTGAGGTATCAACGCAGTGTAGTTGGTTGTGTTGCCAATCGGATAATAAAGCATTCACAAAAAAAAATAGTCGACAAGGTAATCACAGGGTATATCCACACACGATACGCTTCGGCAAGCCAGAAGCTGCCATGATGCGGAAGGGTCCAATCTCACAATAAGTGTAGCAATTATACCAAACCAGACATCAACAAAAATGAGAACAATGGCATTTAATACCTAATACATGCAGTAGATTTGGCAAATCACCGTCGGATTTGGTAATTATGGGCCAAAGTCGGGTGGATGCGGTCGACCAACACTATAAATATCGGAAAAGGGGCAGTAAAAATGCATTGAGTGATTCAGTATTTGTCAAGCCACATGGAATTGTATGTTCCGAGTAACCGCACTGAAAGACCACAGCTCACACCAATTGTATAGGAGCAACGAGAAGTTATGTCTAGAGTTCCAGACAAGAAGAAGAGGAGCGCGAATCGACCCCCAGACACCGGTCGCTCAAAGAAGAAAGGAACCCGGGCCTCAGCACGGTTTACCGATGAAGCTGTAGGTCCTTCAGCCGCCGAAGTCCTACAAGAAGGGTACGATGGCCCAATGCACTCAGAGTATGTTCCGCGAGGCCGCAAAGGGGCACCCATGCTGCGGGTAAACAAGAATGAAAGTACCCTATTGACATGCCGTCGACACCACCGGGTGTTCCTCACGTTGGGAATATTGCGACCAAGTTGCAGAGACTGCAGTATACCGACCATGACCTAGTGAAATTCAAAGAATACGTAGAAGGCTACCTCGATGTTCCCCACGAAGGAGGCCCAACCACGAAGGAACCCGCTAAATGGGAATTGGGATCGGCACGCTCGGGGCTGTTAGGCCTCACCCTCATGTCGCACTTTGGACGATTGGCACAGGTTAATGCATGTGTCAAACAACTGATTGCATGTTTTCATGGCGGATCTCTCTAGCTGCATGAGAGGATCCCCGTCACAGTCGACTTAATCGCCAGAATCACCGGGCTACGTAAAGACGGAGCCGACCCTTCCCAGTTTTTCCAGGGGAAGGATAACGACAAAAAGTTTGTGGAACAGTTGACGGCAAAGTATGGCATGCAAAAAGATTCCAGAGGATACCTCATCCACACAATGAATAACCAGGTCGTCAGAGTCGGGGCAAAGATACTCGCAGTCAAGGTGACATGGAAGAACATGCCCAAGGAATGTAATTCTAGGGTCATTGCCGCTGCGGAAAGATGTGTCGCAGGGGAGCAGATGAACTGGGCCCAATTCCTGCTACATGAGTTCATCGAGGATGTACATGATGCACAGGAGTACGGGAAGCCATTTACGTATTCATGGCTCATCATGCTGGTTGCATTAGTAGGATGGAGGGAATCCGACGATTATCAGGGGATGGACACCATAGGAGCTCGGGTATGCAAAGGTGCACGGTACCAAAACCTATGTGCGACCACTGATAAAGAGCGACAGAAAGACAACATTCTGCAATTTTATGTATGGCTGGAAAGGATGTGGTTAGATGCACAGATGATACCATGGATATCGGAGCAAGAAGCCACAAAGTATCAATCAATCGCCAAACTATCGGTCGAAGCACAAACGATTTACCTCCAAGCCCGCAGAGATTCAAGGAAGCAATGGGTGCGGACACAATACAAGCTCACCGAGGCTGGGCTAGATGACATTATCGCAAGATGGCCAGAGGAATGGAAGGTACCAACCGATGAGAAGGACATAGCGAATGGGAAGGACCCATCTCGACCAAACCCAACCGGGGCGGACATAGCCTCCGCCAGTTGGAAGCAAAGCACAGGATAGGAACACCCTGACAGATTCAGAGCTAGAGACGCAACAGGAAGAGGTGAAGACAAAGAGAAGGATGGACCGTGCTGGCAGCAGCACATGGGAAGGGCTCACTGCGCAGCAGGTTAACAGACTTCTGGAGAGCATTACAACAATAATGGAACACAACCGTGATCAGGTTACACAGTATTTAGCCGAGCAATTCCAGCAGATAGGGGATATGCTAACCACAATGGCGAGCACGATAATCAATACAAATGTACCACATGGGGACATTCAGCAAAATATGTCGACCCCTAGAATTGAGGTAGAAGTCGGCAACCAACCATGGATACTCCAACTCGAATCCTATGCCATCTTGATAGGTGATAAGGCCTTGGACATCGAGGTTCAGAAGGACGACCAGGTTATGGTAGATTTCAATTTTCTCCCAATGTTAACATTGCACTGAACCCAAGCTGCAGCAAGCGCAGAAATTCGCAACCGTGAGGCTGCGATGCACAACAAGATGGTCAAATACAAGAAGCAACTGCAAACCAGTGAGATGGAGGCACAACGTCTCCAAGATGAACAAGCTGTAGCACTGGCCGAGAAAGAGAAGGCTATTGAGGAATGGGGAAAATTAGAAAAGCGTTGGCGAAGGCATGCGAAACAGCGGAGCCAGATTCGTACGTAGACCTAGAAGTGCAAGCCATTATGTTAGGGGTAGCTCTCATTGAGCTGAGGAAGGAAAATGTAGAGCTCCACGCTAGAATGATACCCAGGACACTGCCAGAACAGATTCAGAGTCGACAGACGGCGATCGAGGAAGCAGTGACAAAGATCCAGGAGATGGAATAGGCAGCATAGCAAGTTGCAGAAGGCATCATAGAATTTTGGGGCAGTATTGTCGAAGATGACCAACTGACCACGCTGAAGGGACAACTCAACGAAGCAGAGGTACAATTAGAGGCCTTTAAGGGATCACTCAAAACGATGCCCACAATGATACGAATGACAAAGGTAGCGTACCTAAAAAGCATGCAGCAATGTGTAACAAAGGCACATGAGAGACAACAACGGCGGGCCACACACTTGGACGAGCTCCAAACGAGGGTCGAAGCTCTCATAACACGTGTGGTAGAGGTAATGAAACAGGTTAAGGAGCAACTGGGGGAAGCGCGACAGAAAGGATGCGACCACCCAACGGAGCAGCAGGTGGGAGAATGTGCCCAGATTAAAGCATCAGTGAAGGAAGTAGTCAACCAGCTCAAAACCGCATATGATGACTTCCAACAACAGGTGAACAGACCAACAATGTCCAACCGAGGTGGCTCGAGGGCGAGCCACAAGTTTTTGTTGGGGGCCTGTTGGCACGGGATAAGTCCGCATGAAGTGCGGAAGCCGACAGGTGCGAAAGGGACAATTCGCAGAGAGTGAGGAAGCACACAAATAGTTAGAATTAGTTAGAATTGGTCATGTGGACCGTTTTGTAACTGCATAGTAGCATATAAATAGAAGTAGATTTGTAAGCCTAAGGGCATCCAAGCAAGTGATAAGAAGTTGATCCATCTTTTAGATCCGTTTTGTATCCGCGACATGGTGTATTGACTGTTTTTGCGAAGTTCATTCCATAGGTTTTAATGAATGCATGAGGATGTTCGATTATGGTTCCATTTCCGTTTCTATCTCTGTGCGATGATGAATATGAATGTTTGCAACATGTTTAATACTATGTGGGTTAATGATTACTGTTTATGCGAATGAGTAGGTTGAATATGTTGTTGCAAATGTTTATTATCTATTGAATCTGTGAATGATGAGTTGTTAGTATGCTGGGAAGGATAGAATCTCTGGTTTCTACAAAGGTACTGTGTGTTGGATGCATGTCCTCAACTCCGCTGTGGAAACTTGGTTTCTAGTTTCTGTAGCCCCCTTATCCATCTCGAGTGAGACTGCACTTGCTCCACAAGTGCTGCTGGAAAGGGTTAAACCTTTCCGGGCCGGTGTGTAAGGGAGTTTGGGTTGGTGTTTGTTGGCGACAGTGTGAAGTGAACTCTTGTCGATAGATGCCGCATCGACAACACTTGATCCAGTACTTCAAAGGAACATTCTAAGTGATGTTGCTCTACCTTTTGTTTCACGCAATTATAAGTCATAGCCAAATCTTCCTTAATTGTGGGGAGAATGGCTTCATGATTGTGAAGCATACTATCGATTGCATGCACAAATGAGGTCCTTGGTATATATGAAACGATTGAAGGCGGGCGTTAGCCATAAATTGCTTCATATGGGGTCATTTTTGTAGCATTATGATGTGTGGTATTATACCACCATTCAACGAAAGGTAACCATTGCACCCAATGGTGTTTTTTTTTAGGCAAAACATTTCAAATAGGTTTCTAAACATATGTTCACTACTTATGTCTAACCATATGTTTGGGGATGATAAGTTGTGGTCATTTGAAACTGGGTGCCTTGTAGTTTGAACAACTCTTTCCAAAAGTTGTCGATAAATATGGGATCCCAATCCGATACAATGGAAGCAGGCATACCATGGAACTTAAAAAATTGATATATACAAACTTGGGTTGCAATTACTAGTGTAAAGGAGCGTGGTAGGGCACATAAGTGAGCATATTTGGAATGTTGGTCGACTACCACCATGATGATTGATTTGTTGCTTGCTTTGGGAAGACCTACTATAAAATCCATGGAGATATTCGTCCAAATAGTAGTTGATATTCACAATGGATGCAATGCCCTTAGAGTCTTCATTGTCTCACCCTTATTCCTTTGACATGTGTCATATTTAGTAACAAAAGTATGTATATCCTTTTTCCATTACTCGACACATGAAGTATTCCCTAGTGCATTCATAGGTTTTTCCAAATCTTGAATGACTTGCTATAGGAGATGAATGCAACTCTTATAGTATACTTTGTTTCAATGTTTAATTTGGTACCAGAAAAAGGTGACCTTTATATACTTCAATGTCTCGTGTTTACACTTTGAGTCTTTGGGATGATTGGGGTCCTCCAGAAGTCATTTGATAAGCTAAGACACCTCGTCATTGGTTACCCACTCTTACTGTGCACCATTTTGGTATTGGTAAATATAGAGAAAATAAAGATCTATCTTCTTCATATTTCCTAGAAAAGGCATTTTCCATGACAATGTCTTTTCCCTTTTTATATATGATCTCATTATCATACCTCAACATCTTAGTGACCCACTTGTGTTGTTCTAGAGACGAAAGCCTCTATTCCAAAAAACTTCAAACTGTGATGATTTGTTTTGATATGAAAGTGTCTTCCAATGAGATAGGGCCATTACCTCTTTCTTGTAAGTGGATTCATTGAAATTCCAATATCACAGATGTTTACTAGTGAAGGTGAAGGGGTGCCCTTCTTGCATGATTACTGCTCCCAAATTGCAGTTTGACACATCACATTCCAAAATAAAAGTCTTTGTGAAATTAGGCACTGTTAAGACCATTGTGGTATGCATAGCTTATTTTAAAGCTAAAAAGGCTTCCTTTGCGGCCTTGGTCCAAACAAAGGCATTCCTTTTTAGCAAGGATGTTAATGGAGTGACAATCTTCCCATAATTATGCACAAACTTTCTATATTAACTAGTGAGCCCTATGAAGCCACTTAAGCTTTTTAGTGTTTTGGGTTGTGGCCAATCCTATATAGCCTCAATTTTCTTGGAATCCACTCACACCCTATGTTCACTAACAATGTGACCCAACAATTCAACCTTGGAAGCACCAAAAGCGCATCTGGACCTCTTGAAAAATAACTAATTGTCCTTGAGTAGTTGTAGTACTTTATCAACATGTGTCTGCCAATTTGCACTATAAATCAAGATATCATCAAAGAATACCGACACAAAGTGGTGTAAGAAAGGTCTAAAGATCTTATTCATGAGCTTTTCAAAGGTGGATGGGGCATTGCAAAGTCCAAAGAGCATCACCAAAAACTCACAATGACCTTCATGTATGCAGAAAGAAACCTTGGGGATGGGAACTTCCTTCATTCTAATTTGGCGGTATCCAGAGTGAAGGTCAAGTTTGGTGAAGAACATGGCACCATGAAGCTCATCTAGGAGGTCATTAATAAATGGAATTGGGAATTTTTCCTCTATTGTTAGCTTATTGAGATCATGAACGTATGGGCACATGCACCATGTGCCTTCTTTTTTCAAGACTATGACCATTGGTAATGGATAAGGCCTACTACTTGGACACATGACACTTGCCTCCAACATTAAATGAATACTATTTTCAATTCCATTCTTTTGTGCAAAATGGTGTCTATAAGGATGCACATTTGGTGGTTGGCTACCCAAAACCCACATAATACCATGATCATGCTCTCCTCGTGAATGGGGTGATCTAGTCGATGTCTCAAATACTTGATGATGTTTGTTCAAAACTTGCTAAAAGTTATGGTGGATTTATTTTGTGGGACTATCCATAACCTATATGGCATTGAATTGAGCAATAATGTAAGCTTGGCTTTTCTTTAATAACTTCTCCATGTGGTGAGAGCTTATGATTTAAGAGGAGTCCAACTAAATCCCTTTAAGGGTGTGTGTATGAGCCTCTTTAGTAAAGCTCATATATAATTCCTTGAAATCCATGATGATTGGCCCCAATGTATGTGGCCTTTTTGCCACCAAAACTATATTACAACCACCCATATCTATCACAAACACATGAATTTCAAGCTAATAGTCCCCTATTTGGAGTTTCACATTTTCACATCTACCTCCACATTTCATCATACCTCCATTGGCTATCATAATTTGAAAGTTTTTCATTGGGTGGACACAACAATGGGATTCTTTAGCCATACGCCTGTGAATAAAATTGTGGGTGCTACTGCTGTCGATCAAAACAATCACTTTTATGTGCTTGATGTAGTTGAGAAGTTTCAAGGTTTGAGAAGTCAAAATGTCAAATAAAGCATAAAGGGATATTAGGGGTTCTTTCTGCTAAACTTTGAGCTCAGTGTTCCCTGCATGTTAGGGTCGTTATTAGCTACCTTTAACTTAGGGGTATCTTCCATAATGATTTTTTCTGATTAGGCAGAGGAGGTAACATCAATTTGAAATCATTTATGTTTTTTACATTTATGATATGGGGCATACTTGTAATCACAATTATAGCAAAGTCGACGCCATTGATGCTCTACCATTTTTGTTGAAGACAACTGCTAGACTTTCAAGGGTTGAGGAAGTAAGAGGGTCTTTTGGCATGTGCATTGAGTATTGTCATTGTTTCTTGAGCTTGTTGAGAAGCTTCCAACTATGTAGTGCGTTTTTGCATCTTGAATTGTGTTCTAATGTCTTCCTTGAGGTCACTAATGAATCATTCTTTATGAAAAGAACAAGTTACGCCCTTTATACAAATTGCTAATTGCTCAAAATCCATGATAAAGTATACTATTGAGCTTGTTTGGTGCTACTTGGTCAACCGCCCCAAATAGTGCATATCTCGCTCAAAATGAGCATAGATGGCTTTAAATAACTGACTCCATGCTATGTAGCCCCCATAGGCCTTTTTATGCCACTCCCACCATTGACATCATTCCAGATCTAAGTACAACACCCCCACACTAAGTGTAATCATGTTGTCAGTAATGCCACGAAGGAAAAAGTAGTGTTCCAACTAGGTTTTTCTTGAAGTGCCAAATATTGATAATCTAGGCTATCAAATCTCTTATCAAACTACATGGTGTTAGAGCAAGTTGTAATGATGTTTGCGGGTGTACCAAAAAGATTACCATGGAGCGAGAACACACCGATCAATGTCTCACAAGGAGTTTGATGAGGTAAGACATCCACAATGGTGTGGTCGAGTTCACAAAAATATGTTATTAGACCATGGTACCACATTGATCAACATAAAACAAGGAGTCTTTTGAGATAGGTCTCTTGTGAGGTATAGATGAGATCATGACTTTTTTTTGTTGAGTATTACTCCAATGGGAGTATTAATCCCATTTGATTAATATTGCAATGATGAAATTCCCAAATTCTTGATATTCCAAATTATGTAGGAATTCTGAGCTTGTGTAGAGGGGAATAGGGTTTGTAGGGTCCCAAGGACAAGGGAGTGTTAGGTGCTATAGCTCTCTGATACATAGGTAGGGCCCAACAATAGTACTGAACCCAATATCTTAGGCGCTAACTAAGGAGGTTTGACCATGCCCTTATTTATACTACCCGACTACCCAAGTACTAGAGAGCAATTTTCTTGAGTGTTGTACTTGGTGCCACTATAGTAGCAAGATGATCAATTGGATGATCTAAAGATGGTCTCAACCATCCTAGTGGAGTTCCGATATACTCGAGGGTACATGGATGTGAAATTTTGTATACACGTGTTGTTTGATGCAATACTACTCAAAGAGGTACCAACATGGGTTACAAGGCTTTCCAACAAGGTGATTCCACTTTAATTTCCTGCATGTAGTCTTCCCCAACCATTGTTTTACATGATGAATGGCAGGTCTCCATGTTATTTAAAGACGATGGAACATGTCTCTAACTTTTTCTTCTTCTAAATTTTGGGTGCTTGCTTGGCCCAAGATGGTGCTCTGACACTTGTAATGTACTTAACCCCATAAACCAAAAATAACATAATGCTACATAATACAAGTGCTAAACTTAAAACACCAAAGATAAATAGATAAAACTTGAGAAAGAACCCTTGTACTAGTGATATCAAGAGAGAGCAATTTTCACTTACTTCTTCGAGGGGGAAACCTCCTATGAGCATAACTCCAAATACAATAAGAATCCTCTTTCACATTACACAGCCTTCTATTCTATATAAAATGCATCCACAACAAAAACCCTAACCACCTATGGTCCCACTATTAAGGAGGGTCGACCACTTAGTGGGTCTTGATTAATAAAGAGGCATTTTACATTGAGTAACTATCAACTAATTATCTAATAGGCCTTATTCAAAGAAGATGGCCTCATACATCAATAAAGTACTTATAAGTATAAATAGAGGGGTTGGAGTAGGATCCTACCAATTTCCCCAACTAGTAAGACAATTATTAGGGACCAACAACTCTTAAGTGGAGAGCTTTGATCCTAGAAAGAGTTAAAGCCTATCGACTTAGTCCATGACCAGAGGAATCACACCAATGAGAAGTTCACCCTAAGAATTGGTTGAAGTATGGGTGTTCATATTTAGTTGTTGTACCAAATGTGCAAAATAATGTAGAACCATCAACACAAAAGGACATTGTAGTGGGCACCTTTAGACTAAATCAGAGTGGGAAATTGGCATCATGTCACTTGCAGACTAATATTCTAGCCATGCAGTTCTAGTGGCTTGACTCAACTATATAGTCTTATAATCTGGTTGGGTGCATTGATGTGAATGGACATCTCAACATGTAGTTGCACATGGAAATGCAAAAATGGCGATGATTCTTCTTCTATTCTCTATTTCTTCTTTATTTTAAATTAATGTACACCATGTTTTGATTTGCAAAAAATCAATAATAATTAATATACATTATGTAACTTAAATAATATTAGCATATATCAAGTGAGTATACATATTCACAATAACATGAGTTGCTCACTCCTTGACATCAACCATTAATGGAAGTATCCTGGTTGAAAACCACATTTTTTATTTTTTTTTTTTATTTTTTTTTTTTTATTTTTTTTTTTTTTTTTTTCATCAGCAGAAAAAAAAATGTACTATTGTTATTCATCACAAATCAAATAGTACAAAGATCGTTCTGGTTCTTACTGAAGAACACATATACAAAAACAAAGGCGAGACATATCAGCCTGAACAAAGATAAAAAGATGGTTCCAACTACCCATATCTTTTCACAAAAAACTACCCCCAAAATGTTACACAAAAATGGAATCATATAGTAGCAGAAAATACTTAGTCAAAGAAGTAAGTAACACCCATATCCTGGATGTTTGAGTTCTGCCATTCCTCCCAAATAATATGTCCCTCTTCTCCAACAAGTGCTTGTTTAGACAGCTTATCTACCAAAGAGTTATGTTCCCTGTAAATATGTTCAAAAGAGATGGACTGATGCATAGAAATTTCCTGTCGAGTATGCTTACACCAATGACGAAGAGCAATGACGTTTAGATTGAATTCACCTACTTCCCATTTGATGGTTACTCGCGAATCTACAAATACTCTAAGATCCACAAAACCAAAAATATTTTTCATCCTTAAAACACACCAGAGGGCCATGAGTTTAGCCTTCATATTGCTCCCAAAACCACAATTTATGCGCACAGTAAAATAATGATCTTCATTCAGGAAAACAACCCCACCAGCCGCACAAATACCATTTTGAGCATCTCCATCAAAAAACAAGACAGGTTGACACACTTTAAAAGAGAAATGACCGACTCTAGCTACAGGAATCCTTTCCTTGTCATCATTATAAGTTTGGAACATCTTCATAGTTGTCAAACTACTAGCCATAAAATACGGTTTTTTGTCTTGAAATATAGCACAATTCCGAGCATGCCATACCACCCAAGAAATACAAATAGATAAGGTAAAAAGAAATTTGCAATTTCTGTACCAATTTAGCATGCAATAGCTAAAATCTCCAACTGCCCACTGGCATTCAATATTCATCTCCGAACAACAGATATTCCAGAGACTATTTGTGAAGCAACAATCCACAAATAAATGTCTAGAAGATTCAGAAGAGGTCAAATAGAGACTGCACCTATTCGGACCAGTCCATCCTCTCCTCATCAAATTATCCCAAGTCTTAAGTCTATCTTGAAGAGCATGGCATAAAAAACATTTCATCTTTAAGGGTACCTTCCACTTCCATAACCTCTTATACCACCAGTGCTGAGGATAAATATACCTGTCCTGTATGATCCTGCTATATGTAGTCTTTGCAGTCACTGTACCTGTGCTAGGATTCCCAATCCAAACAACCTGATCACGTTCCAAATTCAATTTATAGCCTGCAGAGTTTAGAGCTCCGACATATCTGTCCCATTCCTATGCACAAGACCCCGAAATCCCCAGATCCTTAGAACTCATCCAATAACTGGCCATATTGACTTTTCTGTCCCTTCTTTGGATATTGTTCAAATCCATAAACCTTCAAAAAATCCAGCAACCTATCAGAAAGAACATATGAGTCCTCCATTCCTAGAATGGGATCCATACCCACCAGGATCTCCCTATTGGAGCCAACCTGCCAGTAGATATCTTTAGCAATCCAGTTATAAACTTTCAGGAATCCCCTCCAAATAGGAGAGATTCTCCAGCCAATCTTCCTTGGATTTCTAAGCCAGTTGATCACATCAGTTTTAAGATAGTTCACCGGCAATACTTTGGACCATAGGGTGTTACCAAAAATACCTCTCCACATACTTTTAAGTCTCAATGCAACACTAAAAATCCCCAAGTCTTTAATACCCCATCCACCAAATTTTTCAGGTTGAGACAACATTTCCCAGCCAACCATTACTAACTTAGCATGAACAGATCTGTTGGTCCAAAGAAAATTAAAAAACAACTTCCTCAAAGCATTAATGATAAAAGAAGGCACTTCAAGAAGGGATAACCAATATATAGGTATACCCGAAAGAACAACTTTTACCATAATAAGCTTTCCTTCAATAGATAGAAGACAATAAGACCAATGAGAAATTCGGGACTCAACCTTACGAAGAAGCCATCTCCAATCTTTAATAAGATAATTGTTTGGCTTCAAATAGAAACCCAAGTACTTGAAACCATCCTCTAGACATAAGCATTTAAAAGGAAAAATAACAGTAATTTCTTTCCTCCTTAGCTCATCAACTTCAAAATGATAAAGACAAGACTTTGAGATGCTCACCTTCATACCTGAAGCTTTACAAAAGATCAAAATAATATCATTATACTGATTCCATTCTGCTACCGAGTCCAAACCTGCCACCAAGACATCGTCAACAAAAAGAATATGTGACACTGCACAATCCTTTTCCAACTTAATACCCTTTATCATTCCATTGTCCTTTTCCTAATTTACCAATCTGCTAAAACCATCTATGACCAGCAAGAAGAGTAACGGGGAGAGAGGGTACCCTTGGCGAATTCCATGAGGACATTGGAAAAAAAAAGAAGGGGCACCGTTAACCAACACAACAATATTCATGGATGAAACACAAGCCATGATCCAATTAAGCATCAGAGGAGGAATTCCAATTTGAATCAGAATAAGTCTCAAAAAAGACCAATTTACCTAATCATACGCCTTTTCCAAATCCATTTTTAAGAGAAAGGCCTTCAATTTCCGAGACTTAATAGAATGCATAAGCTCCCGAGAGATCCCAATAGCATC
Source organism: Larix kaempferi (assembly GCA_027924585.1). NCBI lineage: Eukaryota > Viridiplantae > Streptophyta > Pinopsida > Pinales > Pinaceae > Larix > Larix kaempferi. The sequence goes on from BSBM01000511.1 coordinate 6,572,587, forward strand.
ATGGATTTGGCGATCATTCAGAAAACCAAACTGCTCTGCAGAGATATGAGCCAAGAGAGCAGACTTTAAACGTTGAGCAATAATTTTTTATATCAATTTATGGGCTAGATTGCACAAAGCAATTGGTCGAAACTCACCATAAGAAGAAGGCTTGTTACTTTTTGGAATTAAAGTGACAAAAGTAGAATTTAGGGAACCAGAAATGTAACCATTAAGTCTAGAGTAGTTTACCATCTATTTAATGTCTTCCCCCATAATATCGAATAAATGAATATACATTTCCACCGACCAGCCATCAGGCCCAAGACTCTTTTCCTTCGCAAAGAGTTTCAAAGTATGCTCAATTTCATCCAGAGTTACTTCCCTTCCCAGCTCATGAGCTTCCTGATCATCAAAAAGCCGAGGATAGAGTCTAGCAACTTTTATCTACTCCAACAACAAGTCACATTCCCCGGTATCTTTATATATATTCCCCAAAAAATTAACAACTTCCTTTTGCAACGACTCCAAACCTGAAACCGAAATACCCCTTGAATCTTTAATTTCCTAAATAGTATTCTGATTTCTTCTAGCAGAAGCATAGGAATGAAAAAATTTAGAATTCTTATCGCCATGATCAATCCATAAAGCTCGACTTTTGAGACGCCACTCCATCTCCTCCTGCAGTAGCATCTCCTCTCTTTCCTGTTCAAATCTTTTCAATGATTCAAAGGCCTCATTTTCCAACAAACCTCTGAAATTTTCATCATGATACTTCTGAATTTTCTTTTCCAACTGGGAGAGCTCAAATATTTCTGAAGCTTTCCGATTTTTTATCCATACAGTAACTGCTTCCTTAAGTTTCCTCATCCTTTGACAGAAGAGATCCATAGGATTAACACATTCCACAGTAACAATTTTCCAAAACTCCCAAACCATGTCACAAAAATCAACTTACAACAACCAAGAGCTATTGAATTTAAAAGGGAAATGAACCTTTTGTCCATAATCATCCAACTGAAGTAAAATAGGCCAATGGTCAGAGAACTTTGCCTTGTGAACCCATGATCGATATTTCTGGAAACATCCAAGCAAATTAACCTTCACTAGAAAATGATCAAGCCTTTTATGAACACCATCATCCCCAAATCTTCCATTTGACCATGTAGGATGCATCTTGACAGGCTTCACATCCACAAAAGCATTTGCATCTATCAGATTGGAAAGAAATCAGCCATAACATCCATTCTAGCCGTAGACCCCCAAACTTCAGAGGCCGACCTAGTGAAATTTAAATCACCTGCAATAATCATGTTATCGATACTCAATAGGCCTGATTTCACGAGGGACTCCCAAAACTTCTTTCTCTCCAAATAAGGAGCATAACAGTTTAGGATAGATAGATTTAGGTTCAACCCCACAAAGTTTCCATTTAATAGAATACCCCAAGGAGTTTTAAAAACCCTAAAGGTAAACAAGGCAGGATTCCAAGCCACATCCAAACCCCCAAATAACCCACAAGAGCTTACAGCCGAAATCTCCCATTGAGGAAGAATCCCACCAATCTTAGAGACAACAACAGAACTATCACACATAGTTTCCTGCAAAAGAACGATCCCAGGGCTAGTAGTAGAAAAAAGATTGGATAAGGCCTGAGCCCTAGATACCTTACCCAATCCACGAGCATTGAAGGAGAGGAAGGACATTAAAAACTAGTTTCGGAGGGGTTCACCGTTCTAAGGCCCTCAACAGAGTCATTACAATCCAAATCAACCTCCTCCAATCATTTAGAAACTGGCATATAAGCCTCTTCCACTGATAAAACAGGTTGCTTTACATCCCTTTGCTTCTTTCCTCTCCGAATAGTCACATTTTGGAATTTTAAAAAGTGAATAGGAATAGCTTCAGAATTTGATCCAGGGTTTTTAGAAAAAATAGGTAAAGGGGAGAGATCCGAAACCCCTTCAGTAATAGAGTACCCACAACCACCCATAATTTCTTTATCTTCATCAGAAAATAACACATGATTATGATCAGACATGGGCTTTTCCTTCAATACAGACCCTGAGAAAGGCCTCGGACTGCAATTCGATGATGGATTAATGACCGGGAGAGAATTAGACGGAACTGAAACAATGGCTAGGGGAGGTTCAGACGGGACCGAAACATTAGCCAGGAGCGGTTCAGATGAAACCACTAAAGGAGAAAACCCAACCGCTACATCCTTATCTAGCTCAAGGGATAAATTTCGAACAACATGATGTGACTGTGAAACCCTCCCAGAATCATCAACAGACCGACCAACCCTAGGAGGGGACTTAGGCTTCTCATGACACAAGATTACTTCACCCCTAGAGATACGTCTATCTAAATCCTTTTCAACATTCTCAATGAAATCTAATTCATCTTTAGAGACCTTAGAAAAAGAAGCATCAGGCTGAGAAATACACTTACTAGCATTAGAGACCATCGGTCTTGACAAAGATTGCAGAGGAGTCGAAAAAACATTTTCATCGATCAAATGCTCCCGTCGACCCAACATGACTAGGCATTTTGCCTGAACATGTCCTGTTGCTCGACAGAAGAAACAACGAAAAGAAATTTTGAAGAAGTCAAGTCTCTGCAGCCACACCTTATTCCCCCGGACCATTTCAACTTCTGCAGGGAGACATAAACTCATTTCGAACTCAACCATCACCTTTGCATAACGTCTATCCATACCAAAGAGGTTATGTTTATCAATCCGAACAAATCTACCAACTGAATTCGCCATCCCAACAATTACCTCCTCCGACCAAAGCTCAATGGGCAAACCAGGGATAATCATCCATAAGTGTCGTTTACCCTGTTTCTCACGCAGTGGATCAAAAGCAACATGCCAGTGCTTCAAATTTAAAGACCCATTCTTAAAAAGCCAAATGCCATCTAAAATCTGGCCCAGGATAGCAGGATAAGGAAAGATGAACAAAATCCACCGGTTCATAAGCAAGTTAACCCCCGACGCAATCCCAATCAAAGGAACCCAATTCTTATTAACCCACTCAGTGATTTCAGCTTTTGAACCATATGTGTATTCCAGTCGCCCCACCAGGGCACGCCCAACCAACATCTCAATCCTATCCAGGTTGTAGTCAGCACTGATCACATACCTGTCAATATACTCCCTGGCTTTAATGGCCTTCAGTTGTCTTCTTTGCTTAGCCCTCACATCAGTCAGGTTTCCATTCTTAGAAGAGCCACCACCAGGAAGGAAGACTTGCTCCGAGGGTTTATTCCCAGCCCCCTGAGCTTAGAATAGGATAAAGACTCTGAAAGAGAATTGGGAGAAGCGATAAAACCCTATAACCGGTTACTCAAGTCTCCAAACCGACAGGTGCCAAAAATCAAAGCCCGGACTTAGAACACCAGGACATACCTATGCTCAACCAAGCCACAACACGCCACCTGGGCCACCACACCGATGCTAAGCAATCCAAAAAGGGTAAAAACCCTATAACCAAAATGTCCAAAACTGAAAAAGCCACACCACAAACACCACATGGAGCCCACCTAAAGTAGCTGCCAGATCTGGCACACCAATACAAGGAGAAAGCAAAAAAGACCGAAAAAACCTAGCTCCCACAAAAATGTATTGAAAACAACAAGCTAAAGAAAACAATTTAAAAGCAAAAACGTACACCAAAAGTTCCCACTTTTTTTATACTTGGCTGGTACTAGGTTGATTCGAGCGAATCAACTTGACTCCAAGTTGTTGTTGCTCAGAAAACGCCTCTTCAACCATCATCTTCAGCCCAATCCTGCATAAAACTAAGAAAAATCTCCACCAAAACCCTACTCGGAACCCCCATTATGGATATTCGAGTTTGATATCATAATTTTCTTAGTTTGTTCAGGTTGAAAACTACCTATATTCAAACACATGTTCTCACAACTAATATTTTATTCATTGGACGAGTTAGCAGCAATGGAAGACAATTTAAGTTATCATTGATGAAAACTACCTAGGTTCATGGAGGGGGAGCATGACTAGAGAATTATACCATCGAAGTTTTATGTTACTAAACAGATCGTACAATTTCGAAAGTTTTGATATAAATTAAATTTTTATTAAGTATGATATTAAAAAAATAATAATATTAAAACGGAAAATGGTCGAATATGAAAAGAGCAACATGAATCCACAATTACTCTGTGATATATCTATGGTCTGACGCGACCCGCGTTCGACTCTTTCGAACCCACATTTACAGTTGCTTTACATTTGGGTGCACTGGAGTCGCGCATTGGAGTCTGGGCGAGGGGAGGAAGCACCCGGGGTTGCAGATTTTGAGTCGGAGATTCGAAAAATGGGAGAGGACATGTCTCTGTCTTTTGACGAGAAAGCCAAAAGAACCAGAGATCTGCTCACAAGTTTTTATGGCGATAATTCTTCTAGTCCCGATGGACTCACCCGGAGTGACAGCTTGCTCACGATTAACACTCCCGCCTTCGATCCTGCTAGATACATGAATAACCTGGTCCGTTTTCATCTTTAAATTGTCACTTTTCAGCAGTACGAATTATATTATCCTAAATATAAGAGTAAGCTGATAATTACGAACCGCAATATTTTTCCTGATCAAATCTTTGGAGTTTCTCTGTGTAGTTGTTATTGTTGTAATTTTTGTTACCGTTTCTGGAGAATGAGGGTTATAATGTTGAGGATCTCATCGTCCATCGAATATTTAATGTTGGACAGCTGCACGCTAACAGATGAAATTCAAAGAAAAAGCATATACAGTACTGAAAATGCAAAATGTTTCGATCCAAGATAAATTGAGCAAAAGGAATCCTTTGAACTGTTAGAAGCCAGATCTCACATTACAGTTTCATAACAATTATTATAATAATAAGTGAGTATAAGTACTGTAGAACTGGACGGAAGCAGTTATATATGTGAAATCCCGTAGAGAAACCCTAAACTCGCATCAACTATATCAAGAGAGTTTTACAAACTGACCTACCCGACAGTCTTAATTTCAGATCTCTTCATTAGGTTTTTTGCAGAATTTTCCAAACTCCCAAATCAAACCGAAGAAACCTGGAAATTTGAAAATAGCAGTGAATTTCCAAGGTTTCTAGACGGCTTTCACACCCTTGGCAGCTGGAATTGAACTTTTCAAGTACTTTGAAAGTCTAGAAGAACGGAAAGAAACTGTATAAAATTCTAGAATCATTAGAAATGAAAAGCAAATTACTCAGGCTTCTTAGAGGGTTTGAAGTAGTGAAGGATTATTTACAGATTACTCAATGAATCTCCAAATGGACAATAAATATCTACAATATTGTAGCCTTATTGATCCATACTTTCCAGGAAATTACTTTCATTTTTGGTTTTGAATTTTGACAGACAGTGATAGGTAAAAGAGAATTATTTCCAGATAAAGAACTCGATCAGATCCAAAGTCCCAAAGTAATATAACTCGGACTTGGCAACAACTCGGCAAATCCAAAGTGGACAATCAATTTGTTCGGTGCACAAATCGGCAGTTACTGGTTTATTAAGAAATACAGAAACATATGCTCAAAACATTCAGGGAACATAAACTTGGCGAAACTCGACAAAACTCAGCAAACTTATTGACCAAACTGAGTCTGATCAATTTCGACTGGGAGTTTTGTCTCGGCTTGCCAGCTTGGAGAGTGGAGTCAACTTGGGAGTACTCGCAGAGTAATAAAGAGTCATGTTTCGGTGAAATAAGGATTCAGGAATCATTGTCACAGTCCGAGATTTATTATATAATGCAATTTGTGCACTGTAGAAGCTGATTGCAACTCCGAATTCTAAAACTTCAAAGTTTTAGTAAGAACTAAAATTGCAAAATTTTGAGGATGGCAAGCTTGATATTTGTCCCACAATATAATGTGATTGAAGCTCCAATGCTTCAGTGAACCTCAAATATGAAAATTGCATATCCTAATTCAGAGGAAAATACATGCTTAAAATCGTATGCATCTAATCTCAAAGCGGTTCTCAAAACAAGATTACATGAAAGATAGGTGAATTATAAAAGAATAAACCTTCAGGGAGTAGTTATTAATTAGCCAATGAAATGCCCATTCACAAAATTATTGCATGATTTTTGAGCCGATTTATATGCCTGCTTACAACTAAAATCCGCCCAAGGAACACTGTAGATTCAATTTAATACAACCTAACTTGGTTTTGCATTAACTAAGAAAGTAAATCATGAAATATGCAAATGCCTCAGCCCTTCATTGCTGGTTTTATAAGTTGGTTCCAGCCCTTCATGGCTGGTTTTATAAGTTGGCTCCAATAATCTTGTATTTAGGTACTAATGTCTTGGTTTTTGCATTTTATTTTCATATTTGCACTTACCATATGTCGTCTGCAAGGCTTTATTTTATGCACTGTGTCAGTTTCCGTTAGATAATTATGATTTGCTTTTATTACCTTCTCTGCATAAAGGTAAAGTGGAGATCATGTTCTTTTATATATGTCAAAGAGGGAACACTACATTCTGATATTGCTAGCAGATGCCTTTATTGCATTGATAGAATACAGCTAATAGATGATTTAAATGGTATGTGTGAACGGAATAATCATTGGGGAAAACTTGCCACTTGTTGCTATATTTTTAAACTTGTTACTGAGAATCATCAGGGAGTGCAGGACAGTTTTGCAATGGCAAATGCTGTCCGATTTCTGGATCTTACTTTCAAGAGGTTTTCTAAATATAATTAGTTGGTGGCGACCATAGTTGTGGGCTTTTCTCCCTTCTTTTGCTCTTCTGCCTTTGTCAGAATGCCAACTGTCTTTTCATTGACTTGCACACCATATGGTATTTCCAGGTAGGCAAAACCAATGTGGAAGGCTTGCTTCAAAGACATGTTGAGATGGCAGCTGAAATTACGAATTTGGACAGTGATCTGCAGATGTTGGTTTATGAGAATTACAATAAGTTTATCAGTGCTACAGACACAATTCGAAGGTTAGGATTCTTCTTATTGACATATTCTGCTTTTATTTATGCTTTTGCTACAGTTTTAATTGCAAAAGGGATGATGAATTCTTGTGTAACCTTCTGAAGGCTACTTATTTAGATTATTTTCCCTTTATAAATTATAAATTAAAAAAAAAAATCATTTTGGGAACATTTGCACTGTGGTCTTTCCGCAGCAGGTCCACTTGTTCCTCTCCTGCTTGCAAAATGGTATCCTCCTTGAGAGGTTTGTTGGTCTCCAATATACATTCCTAAACGGAAAGCACTTTCAACATGTGTAAAGCTCTATGAGTTTCTTGATGCTCACTTTCATTTGCTTGGTGGTCTGATGGTTTATTTGCTGTTATAAATAACAACTATTTGTTGGTTTCCACTTTTGATATTTTTGATTTTCTAGTGCAAAAGTAACACAAGCTTTTGTGATGCACTAATCAGTGCTTTGATCAAGGCTATCTATCTCGCTTCTTATGAGAGTTCAAGAACTTTTACCATCTTTTACAATGCCATATTTGTTCAATTGTTATTTAGCTCCACATGTCTGACTTAGAGGTATGGGCTTCTAAACTTTATTTTGCAAGCATCTAGTGGTATGACATCACACTTGACTCCAGTAATCTCCGATTCAACATCCTTATTCAACCAACCTAAAGAGGATGGCTTGGGATACATAGTCACTGGTAGGTCGAACTGCTAGTCCATTAATTTCACTATAGGTCGTTTTGACTCCTTGTGTCAAACATTGTAGGTAAACTCTTTAGCTATATTAGAATCTGAAGTATCTCGTACCTTAGATTCCACTGTTGATCAGTTGGTTCATTTGTTGTTGTCAATGTAACTCTTTGTCAACTCTGTTTAATGGTGTCAAAGGTTGGTCATCGATTACCTATGCTTATATTTCTTTTGGTGGCCTCTTCTTAGGATGCAAGAATTATGATCGTCTTCATCATGGCCTCTCTTCTTGCAGTGTCAACAATGCATCTTCTTCTTTGGCATTGGTGCTTTCCTTGTGAAATTGTTTTTTTCTAAGGTAAACCTTGTGGGGAATCCCCAATCACTTCCAAGCATTTCATGGATGGTACCTAGTGTAAGCCAATGTTATTAGGATCAGATTGGTTTCTGAACTGAGTGACGCAAAAAACTGGAACCAGTGAAAAACCGGCCCAGTTGACTAAAAATACATAAAATATTCAAATTTTGATTAAAAAAAATATTCATGTACATCCATGTGAATCGAAACAATTAGACACTAATATGCAAAGTTTTCTCATGTGCAAGTAGCTATCCATATCTGAGCCAAAATATATAAACAAAGAGGCAAACCATATCTAAATTAGGTTTAGGGTTTATGTTTTATTTTAATGTTTTTTACTTTTGTGTTTTTTAGTTGTTTTTGTCGGCCCAAGCACCTTCATATGCCCCTATATAGAGCTAGCCATTTTAGTCTTGGAACCATCGGTTCTGCATGAAAACCCTTTGAAACAAAGAGGCAAAGCATATCTAAATTAGGTTTAGGGTTTATTTATTTATTGTTTTTAAGTTGTTTTTGTGGGCCCAAGCACCTTTGTATGCCCATATATGGAACTAGCTGTTTTAGTTATGGAACTATCGGTTCCGCATGAAAACCCTTTGAAACTATTTCAATCAGTTGGATTGGCTAGTTTTGGGACGGTTTTGATAACGCTAGTGTAAATGTGTAAGCCCTGTTGAAATATTGTAACTTCTAAGAATATTATATTTGTACTTTATTATTCCGGAGATGTTTCATTCCTCCGTGAAGACCTTATTGTATATCCGGAGATGTTTTATTCCTCCGTGGAGAATGTGGTAACTTGGGTTATTAGAATTCCCTAGTGGGGGTCGGCCCTGTATGAGTCATGTGGGTTAAAGGGTTATTAGACCACCCTAGTGGGGTCGGCCCTGCCACATTATGTTAAGTAGTTAAGTTGGGGCCGACCTAGTTAGTGTAAAAGTCAAGTCGGAGTTGTGTATAAATAGAGGAGTTGTGTTCCTCATTTAATACACATTACACTCACTTGTGATTGGCGCATAGGTGAGGGAGAGATCTTCTATGGAGGAGAAGGAGCTCATGTCTAGGGTTTACATCTTTGTATTTGCTAGTCATCTATATTGAGGAAGCTTTGCTGGGTTTTCTACCCCATGAGGGTTTCCCAGGATAAATCTGTGTCTCTTGTGTTTATGATGTGCTTGTTGTTCTTTCAGTGATCCCGTATATGCTATTGTTGTGAAATGGAATGTAATGCTGATATTTTCTGTCTTAGCATATTGAATCTTAACATGGTATCAGAGCTATCCTGAAGGAAGGCAATGTATGGCACTTACGACACTTGATTCACTTGCGACAATTTGAAGGTTAGGGTTTTATATAGCAAAAACCAGTCATCGTGGAACTTTCTCTATAAATCCATTTTGGCGAAGGTTCATGATCTGAAACCTTTATAGGTTGTAGATAACATCCCCCTGTACCTTATGTCCAAAGGAAAGCTTCTAATTCGTTGTACTTTGTGATTTATGATCAGTACAAGTTGGGGTTTCCGCCTCTTCCAGATCTCAGTCATAAACAGGTGACCTAGGCAAAAAGGTCACAACTTGGGCTAGGAAGCTCCAAACGAAATTTCGTAAAAAGTGACAGGTAGAGCATGGATTGTAGTTTCTCAGGTAAGTTTTTTAGAGGCCGAAGTTGAACTAGTGACACGTGGCACGCCGTACAAGTTCGCTCTCCTGTTTTATCCCATAAACAGGTCACGTTGCGACACTTGGCATAACTCTCTCTCAGAGAATCCAATTGAGGTCAGACCTGTGGGGTTGGAAAGATGACAGGTCAGGATACCACAGGAAGAATTTTCAGACCCTGTGGATTCGTAATTTTAGAGATGCACCAGAAACAATCAGGTGCATATTTCTGTCAAAACAGAATTGGATTTTGAGCACCTTCATTCTTGGCTTATCACTGCTGCGGGAATTTAGGGCTTCGGAGAAAGTTGGAATTTTTGGAATCAGAGTCCATCGCTGAATACTCCTCAGAAAAATCGAAATTTAGAGACCAAGATCAAAATTTTTGGTTGGTCAGAAGGCCGGGCTTGATCAAACCCTAGTTTGGGATTTTGATGGGAAAGATGGAAAATTAGGGCTTCTGCAAAAGTTGGAATTTTTGAAGTCTGTGACCACGGCTGGAAGCTCCTCAGAAAAATCGAAGTTTAGAGCTTTGGATCGAACCTTTTGATTGGGCAGAAGGGTGGGCTTTATCAAACCCTAGTTCAGGGTCCTGTCTAGTGAATCTAGAAGTTTCAAAGGCAATTTTGAGGGGTCAAATTTTGCAGTTTTCAAAATTGAAGTATACCAACTTGATCAGCTCAGCAAGTCACATTTTTCCATCCATTCAGAAGTTTGAAATTCAAAATTTGAATTTTTAGGGTTTCTCTGACAAACCCTAATCCAGCTCCAGATCCAGTTTCAGGGGGAGATGAGGCTCGGGACTTACATAAGAAGACTACAAGAAATCTCGACAGGTATGTGTTGAAATCTGTTCATGATTAAGTTTATGATATGTTTGTCTTCATATTATTGAGGTTAGTACAATCTTGATTAATCTTAGAATCGTCTTATCACCCTAGTAAAAGTATGAATGCATGTGAATGATAGAAGACATTCATTGATTAGGATTATATGATTGTACTAATGCACCTGTGGTGTTGTATGAGGATGATGTCGTCTGCTAACAAGATACAGGTACATCAAGAAAGACAAATCAAGTTCTATGACCATGATGACATGAAGACAAAGACTCATCCATAATCTTTGATCACATAGAAGCTCTACTTACAAGGTATGTATGACTTTGTTCTGCTATGCTTAACTTATGAGATATGCAGGTTCTGGCACAAGGTCTCTAAATCATTGAAGAGAACAAAGAAGATATTGTTTGGGTATGTTAAGACATAACCAAGCTTGATAATCCAAGCATGTTTTCCTATATCAAGTTAGAATCCTACTTTGTTAGGATCTTAGGTAAGTATACCTATGTATGAAATGATTATGACCATGCATACTTAAGATTATTTAGAATCATAATGTTTTGATAGTATTAAGACTATACTAATGAATGTATGATTATGTATGAGATCATGAGGATGACACTAGTGCACACTTAAAGCATGCATAGTGGTACAGAATGAATAGAAGTTCAAAGACATATAGAGATCAAGCGGGAGGCAACCACACAAACATAAAAGATAAGTATTGAGTTGTTATTTGAATCCCTAAAATAGTCAATGATATTGCTCGTAATAGTTGTGTGCTTATTTGTATTCCTAGAATATATCATGCTGAGTGTAAGCATTCATATAGCATTGAATAGTATACTACTAATATGCATATGATTGGTAAGTTGGACAAACATTCCATTGTTGCTTGTCTAGAATGAAACCTCTTTGCTAACATGCTTAGAGCTATGCACGCTCTTGATAGTATGTTCTGGTAGAGATGGAAGGCATCTAGATAGCCACTGTATGCATACATGATATGGAAAAGTGTTGTGCCAAAGTATTGGTCAAGATAGTTGCATAACTCTGTGAATCATATCTGTATGCATAATAACATGATTTGATGATTATGAAGTATTACTAATCATGAAATTAACTTTGATTTGTAGAAAAAGATCATGAAGAATGATGAACACCAAATAAGTGGTGGATGTTCAACAAGAAGACTTAAAAATCAAACATACTATAGAAGGCTCGTGGCTAGAAGATTCTCTTAGAAAGAGGAAGAGGATCATGACAAGATGTTTGCTCCAAGTGGATAGATAAGACCATTCTCTTAATGGTGTAATTGAAGAAGTACGAATCAAGAAAACTCCCAGGATTCAATTGAAGAAAGCTCTGTATGGGTACCCAGGATCGATAGTCATTTGATGAGCTTAATGATCACCATGGGTGATGCGGATTTCAACCTTTGCTACAAGGTTGAAGATGGTGTCTATATACAGATGGCATTCTTCTCTTAGATGGATGCAAGAAGGAACTCACCACAGAGTTCGAATGATCTTGAGGCTCATATCAGTAGACCCATCTGATGGGAGATGGTACATATAGATATGCAGAAGATCACTCAATGCAGAGTGTGAATGATATTCAGTCACAGAGGGAGAATTGACAGTTTCTTGACAAGCTTGGGCTTTACCAGAAGTAAAGATGATCCTAACCTTTACCTTAAGGTTATGGATGATACTATTATTGTATGTGGATGATCTCTTTCTGATAGGGAATGAGAAATAGATCATGGAAAGCAAGAAGAAGCTAGCTATAGAATTTGAGATGAAAGATCTCGGAATGATGCATTACTTCCTAGGTATGGAAGTATGGCAAGGCCCAAAAGGAATCTTTCTCAACCAGGGAAAGTATTTGATATGTTGGAATGCAAAGCCAAGGCCACTCCATGGATTCCAACTTGAAGCTGTTAGCTGATGACTCATCAGAGTTTGTGGATATGACTCTATACAAACAGATTATTGGGTCATTGATGTACCTGACGAATAGCAGGCCAGATATATGCTTTGCTGTGAACACCTTGAGTCAGTATCTAGTGGAACCTAGGAGTGTTCACCTGATAGCTGCAAAGCATGTGATGAGGTACCTAAAGGGTACGATAGAATTTGATCTATGTTATCTTGGAGATCATGAATTTAGATTGTATGGCTACACAGATGCTGATTGGGCAGGAAGTGTATCAGACAGGAATAGCACATCGGGAGGATGTTATTGTCTAGGATCTGCCATGATCTCGTGGTTTAGCAGGAAGCAGTCTAGTGTGGCTCTCAGTACAGCTGAAGCGGAATATATAGCTGCTTACTCTGCTAGTTGTGAAGCAGTTTGGCTTCGGAAACTGTTGTCAGGACTATTTAACTTAGAGATACAACCAGAGTTGTATCAAGATGACAGAGAATCCAGTGTTCCATGATAAGTAAAAGCACATAGAGATCCGATATTTCTATATACGGGATATGGTGCAGAAAGGAGCTATCAAGCTCCAGTATGTGAGCACAGACGAACAAGTTGCTGATGTATTGACCAAACCTATGTCTCGAGTAAAGTTTGAGTATTTCCGAGACAAGCTTGGTGTAGTTCAGAAGGACCCTCCTCGAAAGAGGGAGTGATATGGTCGATGATGATATTTGGATATTGGCATCGTTGTGGATACCTGTATCGATGATGAGATTGTCTATATCGACGGTAAGGTCGATGACGAGGATAGTTGTATTGATGATGTGGATACTTGTATCGATGATGAGGATACATGTATTGATGATGAGGTTACTTGTTCCGACGATAAGGTTGATGATGAGGTTACCTGTGCCGACGATGAGGTCGATGAGTGGTACTTAGACTTGGTCTAAGTTGACAAGGGGATTGTATCATCCCCGGACTTCGGTCCTAGAATTGATCCGTAGATAGATGTCTCCGAGAATGTGGGGATTGTATCATCCCCGGACTTCGGTCCTAGAATTGATCCGTAGACAGATGTCTCCGAGAATGTGGGGATTGTATCATCCCCGGACTTCGGTCCCAGAATTGATCCGTAGACAGATGTCTCCGAGAATGTGGGGATTGTATCATCCCTGGACTTCGGTCCCAGAATTGGTCCGTAGACAGATGTCTCCGAGAATGTGGGGATTGTATCATCCCTGGATGACGGTCCCAGAATTGATCCGTAGACAGATGTCTCCGAGAATGTGGGGATTGTAACATCCCCGGACGATGGTCCCATAATTGATCCGTGGACATATGTCTCCGAGAATGTGGGGATTGTATCATACCCGGACTTCGGTCCCAGAATTGATCCGTAAACATCTGTCTCCGAGAATTGATGATAGGATTGCATCGTCCCTGGACATTTGGTTCAAAATGTACGTGATAGGATTGCATCGTCCTTGGACTCATGTCCTAAATTGATAAGGATTGATCATCCTGGAAGTAGATCTGGATTGCATCGTCCATAGACATGAGACTTGTCTAAAATTGATAAGGATTGATCATCCTGGAATTGGATCATGTGTATTGCAGATTATGCTGCTATGATGATGCTGTAGATCGAGATGATCCAGATGCTGTCGATCGAGATGATCCAGATGTTGTTGATCGAGATGATCGAGATGTTGTTGATCGAGAGGATCCAGTTGATGATGTGATGCTGTTGATTGAGAGGATCCAGTTGATGTCGTTATGATGATGATCAGTAGACCCAGACGATGAGGCTGTTGATCGGGTGATCCAGATGATGATGTTACTGTAGCTGATCGAGTGATGCAGAAGGTGAAGACTCAATACTGACGATGTTGATACTCCAGTATTGAAGACCTGAAGATATTCCAGTAATTGTGTCATGTCCCAAATTTGGCATTGGGTCACAATGGCCTAACCACATTGGCCCTATTCATTAGAGTTTGTCAAATTGATGCTAAAGGTCAAATAATTGCCAAGGAGGAAAATTACTAGTTTCCTAGGTTTGGGGTGGAAGCTTTGGGATTTGGAATAATGGGGATAATAAATGATGTTTGAACATTAGAATGGCATAAATATTTAATAAAGGAGCTAAATAAATATATACAAGTGAAAATCAAAGTGGCATTTGATGATGAAAACACATGGAGGAAGTGGGACCCACATATGGCTAGATTTCCCCACTACATTTGGCATCATTCTCTCACCATTTCGAATTCAAGGTGAATGGTAACATACTTGGGGGAGTCCAAAAGGTATTATTAATGGCATGAATCATCCAAGGTCGAAATATAGAGGAAGAGTAACTCCCATGGAAGAGGAAGAGGCAATTTGGAGCTAGTGAGACACTTGGGCTAGATTCCCTAGCTCTATGACAACAATGATGAAGATGCTATGACACCTATGACACAAATCAGACCTGAAGGCTGACATATGACATATATGACATGTCAGGGCTAAAAATAGACTCTAAGAGGGCGCTCAAGGGTGTTAGGGCAGCTAAAATGCTTCCACATGTGATTTGGTGGAAGTGGGAGACTAGGAATTGTTGTACAAGTGGCGTTCTTTGGAATCTCTTCCCAACTTGAGTTGGCATGAGTCTCTTGGAAGGAATTCGACCCATGGAGGACATTAGAACTTTATAAATGTCAATAACAAAGAATGAAACCGGCTTTTGATCATTTGTAGAATTTGCAATTGCAATTGTGAAGAGGGAGAGCTAGTGGATGACTAGTTTCTTGCCTTAGCCAATTTCGAGGGTGAAAGATTCCCATCCAAGTTGGCAATTGGAAAGGCCATTCAGACCTTTCATTTGAAGCTTTAATGGAGTCTTTATTTGCAGGTGTAAGCTACAGGGCATCTCATGGTTTCTTCTATTGCAGCTCGCTCCTTCAACCATTTCCAGTTTTGATGGCATATTCTTGATCCTTGAGGGAGGGCGTTTTTGGTGAGCCATTGTACTCTTTGGGGGAGCTTCTAATGCCCCATTTCTTTTGTAATATGAAGTAAATACTCTGTTCTTCATCTCCAAAAAGTTTCAGGTCGAAATTCCAAGTAGAAGTGTATAAATCTCATTTTTAATGGAAGAACAATGCCATTTCCCCACTACCTTGTTGTGAGCCAATGTATTGATGATGATTTCGAATGAATGGATGATTCTATGATATATTTGTGATAAATATACTGCCATGGATGTCTTATACAAGTTTCATATACTGTACTTGAGCATTTGAAGCATTTTTACTCAGTTTAATTGCATTGGGAGAAGAAATAGTGCCATTTCCCCAAGGGTCGAATTGGGGATTTTTGTAGTTGAATGGGAGAGGGTGAGAACAGTTGTAATAAACCATTAATGGTGCATATGAGACATTAATAACATACTTAACACATTACATACCTCTGTTCATAAATTTGAGTGGGTTTGGAGGCATTTGGGAAGCCATTTTCAGTACTTACCTTAGGGGGATTTGAACCCCAAATTACTAGTAAAATTGCATACTTGGTCCAGAATCTTAAGAGAGTTTGCAGAGGTCTTTTGGTGGCCATATGTTATCCCTGAACATCATATTCAATTCATAATATCATTCATAAACCTTCCTTGAATATTTGAAGGCATTTGGAGTCAATTTGAGACCTAGAGACCAATACTAGTCAAAGGGAAATCACTAGTAAAGTTACCTACATGGACCAGAATTGAAAGAGTATTTGCAGAAGTGTTTTAAAGGTACAAAGGAATCCCTGAAACACATATTCATGTTCTAATATCATTCATATACCTTCTCAGAAGATTTGGGATCATTTGGGGCAAATTTGGGACCTAGAGATCAAAACTAGTCAAAGGACGAAATTGGGGAAAAAGTGGAAAAATTGGCATTTTAATAAAATTTTGAAAAAGGGTCATTGCAAATTGGTTGAGTTACTGATGATGTTGAGAATGCTTCCAATGATTTATAGATGTATCATGTATGATGTTGATGACTCCTTGCTCCTGCAAATGTTGTTATAATATCCTTCTCGTTAAGGGGGAGTGTTGAAATATTGTAACTTCTAAGAAAATTATATTTGTACTTTATTATTCTGGAGATGTTTCATTCCTCCGTGAAGACCTTATTGTATATTCGGAGATGTTTTATTCCTCCGTGGAGAATGTGGTAACTTGGGTTATTAGACTTCCCTAGTGGGGGTCGGCCCTGTATGAGTCATGTGGGTTAAAGGGTTATTAGACCACCCTAGTGGGGCCGGCCCTGCTACATTATGTTAAGTAGTTAAGTTGGGGCCGACCTAGTTAGTGTAAAAGTCAAGTCGGAGTTGTGTATAAATAGAGGAGTTGTGTTCCTCATTTAACACACATTACACTCACTTGTGATTGGCGCATAGGTGAGGGGGAGATCTTCTATGGAGGAGAAGGAGCTCATGTCTAGGGTTTACATCTTTGTATTTGCTGGTCATCTATATTGAGGAAGCTTTGCTGGGTTTTCTACCCCATGAGGGTTTCCCAGGATAAATTTGTGTCTCTTGTGTTTATGCTGTGCTTGTTGTTCTTTCAGTGATCCTGTATATGCTATTGTTGTGAAATGGAATGTAATGCTGATATTTTCTGTCTTAGCATATTTAATCTTAACATGGTATCAGAGCTATCCTGAAGGAAGGCAATGTATGGCACTTACGACACTTGATTCACTTGCGACAATTTGAAGGTTAGGGTTTTATATAGCAAAAACTAGTCATCGTGGAACTTTCGCTATAAATCCATTTTGGCGAAGGTTCATGATCTGAAACCTTTACAGGTCGTAGATAACATCCCCTTGTACCTTGTGTCCAAAGGAAAGCTTCTAATTCATTGTACTTTGTGATTTATGATCAGTACAAGTCAGGGTTTCTGCCTCTTCCAGATCTCAGTCATAAACAGGTGACCTAGGCAAAAAGGTCACAACTTGGGCTAGAAAGCTCCAAACGAAATTTCGTAAAAAGTGACAGGTAGAGCATGGATTGTAGTTTCTCAAGTAAGTTTTTCAGAGGCCGAAGTTGAACCATAGGAATAGTGGTAATCCTTAATCAAATAGCATGGCCTTAGCTGCACTCACCAGTGTCCTGTTCTTCCTCTCTGCCACTCCATTCTGCTGCGGGGTGTGAGGAACAGTGTGTTCCTGTTGATCCCCTCTGATGCACAATATTCCATGAACTCTCTGTCGGTGTACTCACCACCATTTTTTGTCCTCATTATTCGGATCTTTCTCCCTGTTTGGTTCTCCACGAGAGTCTTGAACTCTCGGAACCGATCGAAGACCTCTGACATGGCCTTTAGAAAATAGATCCAGGTTTTCCTAGAATAGTCATCAATGAATGTGACGCAATAACTGTAACCGCTGAAAGAATGGACGGTCATCAATACGCATACATTCGAATGCACCAAGTCTAAGGCCCCCTCAGACTTGTGCTCATTATGTGGGAAAGGTCTCCTGATGTTCTTCCCCAACGCACAACCCTTGCAGTGGTTGTGCTTCTCCTCCTGTACTGAAGGAACTCTGATAACTGCCTATTTCAGATGCCTCAGTACACCATGATGTAAGTGTTCCATAACTCACCATCACTACTGCTGCTGTTTACTAGAGCCTTTGCAGGCTCAAACTGTAGTCTGTAAACCTTCCCACTACGAACCCCAATTATCTTGTCCAATCTCTGATCTGACCCATGTGGCCTGATATATACTTTCCTGTCCCGGAAAGTCACTAGAAAACCCTTGTCTTCTAGTGTGGAAACTGATATGATATTCTTCGTCATCCCTGGGACATATAACACATCAACAAAACTGATGGGCTTTCCAGACTCCCTCTGAAATGAAACAGTGCCAACACCCTGCGTTTGATACCGCGCATCATCTCCTAACTCAATATGGAGATTTACTCCACCCTCCTGCAAGCTCTTGAAGAACGATCTATGTCCTGTCATGTGACAAGATGCACCGCTGTCCACATACTAGATGCTGTTGCTGATGGAGCTTGCCATGCAAGATATCAAGCAAAAGTCCTTGTCAAAACTCTTGCTGAAGTCATCCAATTCTGTTGAACCTGTCATTTGTGTGTTGTTCTTCTTCTTTCTATCTGGGCACTGGGAAGCAAAGTGTCCATGCTTGTGGCATATGAAGCACTTGACTTTTGCCATGTCCAAGTTCTTCTTACCACCCTTCTTCTTCTTTGCCTTCCCCTTACCTTTGCTTGCTAGGGCTAGAGCCTCTTCATCCACGATCTGTGGAGCACTGCTGGATGAAGTTGAACCTTGACCCATGCGAGTCTCTTCCTGTGCTAAATCATCCCACAATCTCTTCTAGTTAGGGAGCTTCTCCCTAGCCACCACACCTTTAAAAAAGACGTCCTATGGCTTAGAAAAGCCATTGACAACTATACAAACTAGCTCCTCATCCTCAGTCTTAGAGCCCACTGTTCCAAGCTCATCCCTAATCTGTGTGAGCCTTGTAATAAGATAAGGCACCACTCCTTCACCCTTGGCCATCCTGGTACTGCGCAATCTCTCCTGCAGCACCATCTTCCGGTTTTCATTCTTGCTATGGTAGAGACTCTCCAAAGCCTTCCACATCTCTAATGCGGTCTTCTTCCCAGACAGATGAGGGACTATATGGTCCTTCACCCCATCTAAGATGATCAACATAGCTCTGGAATCTATCTTCTTCCATCTAGCCAAATCTGCCGGATTTGTGGGAGCATACTTCTGATCATCAATGTGCTCTTCAGCATCACTGACATCTAGGATTCTGGTGATCCTTTCTTTCCAAGTAGGAAAGTTCTGTGCCCCCTGGACTCTATCCTCAACTCTCAACTGTACAACCATAGTGAATAGTGCCTATAAACCCTAGGATAGATATGCCAATAATCTATCCAACCAACCTGCTGCTTTCTCTCAGTCTGCTCAGAAGAGCTCTGATACCATGTAAATTTCCTTAAAATCCACTCTAGGGCTAGAGTATGCTGGATTAATTAATTAAACCCAAATTGTTACTGTTAACCACACATGGATTTCTTCACTATGTAGCAGAAAATAAATGCTGAAAGAAATACCAATCAATCACACCAATAGAGACAACACATTGTTTTTGGGTATAAACCCCCGGAGAAAACCCAAGATGGGAAAACCGGTGCAGCAGTATGAGAGGATATTTTATTAAGAAAATATGAAGCTTTTACAATTTCAGAAAATCGATTTATGCCCAACCTGGCAAAATCAAACCACAACAAACTCACTGAGAAAACCTGTAGAATGGCATGGTCCCCAATGCAGCTGTAGGGCTTGCTGCTGTATGGCTTGTATGTAATTCGTACGGCCTGCTGTACGGAATCCGTACGGTCTGTACGATCGTTTGCTGTACGGTCTGTATGGCCTGCAGCTGTACGGTCCACCTCTGCAACTCGACCTTGGCTCTCTCCTTTGCGAATCCCTACAGTCACTCTTGCCTGGATGCTATGTCGATCTCACTAAATTTCTGCTTCTCCGTCTTCTCTTGGAAATTCTCTCTCTCAAACTTTTCTCTCCGTCTTTGTCGGAATGTGTGTCCTCTCCCCCAATTGATCCTCCTTTTAACTCAATGGCTAAGCAAAATATCTAATATCACTATGGATCAATGGATGAGATCCTCCGGTGAGATCAATGGCCAAGATTAGATTAGCCATCACTTAAATATTTTCACTTTCACTTTATAAAAAAAGTGTTCCATTAAGTCAATTAATAATTAGATCACTTTAATATATTTTCCAAAGTAAACTTAGGAAAAATACATTAAATACATTTTATTCGCTTCTTCATTTAAGGCCTCTGCATGCAAGGACACATGCAATGCAGGAAGACCTTCCTTGTTGTCACTTTCTAACAATGGCAAAGTCCCTAACATGTGGCTAGGGCCCCTATCTACCTCTAAGGCATTCTTGCACATTCAATGTAGGAAGACCTTCCTTGTTGTCACTTTCTAACAATGGCAAAGTCCCTAACATGTGGCTAGGGCCCCTATCTATCTCTAGGGCATTCTGGTCAGGGACTAGACAGTTTCTTGGTCATAAGGACCAAGCAGATCCTGCAGGCAGAGATCGAGACATCCTAGTCTGGGACCAGGCAGATTCTTGGTCTGGGACCAATCAGATCCTGTAGGTGTATTCTTGGTCAGTTAACTAGTTGGATCTTGGTCAGTTAACCAGGTGGATCTTGGTCAGTTAACCAACATGATGATGTGTGATGCTCTAATCTCCTAGGTCTTCGAGATAGTTGAGCTAGGTTGTCTTCTCAAGGGACTGGCCACTCCTTGATGGAGTCACCGACACTTGACCTCAGGAGTAGTCAGGAAGACCATAGGATCACATCATCCGGTGTGGACCTTCCTTCTATGGTGATGATAAACTTTCAGTTATTTTATGGAACACCTGTACATTTGAGAGAGAGATAAATGGGTTGTATTCCCACCTTGTTATTACACCCTTGGTCTTGTGGTTAGTAGGGTTGTCTTCCCACCTTGTGGTTGTTACACCTTTGGTCTTGTGATTTGAAGGGGTGTTTACCCAACCTTGATTTATGGTGGTTAGCCTTGTCTTGTGTTGACCTTTCCTTATTGGTCCTATGTGCTAGCGCCCCCCCCATGTATGTTGACCTACCCCTTGTTATGTTACCCACTCCTAAAGATGTCATAGCGTTAAATTATAATTTTATAATTGGTAACCTTCCTAAAGATAGGACGTCTTGAATAACCTGTTATCACCAAACTTGTAGTTACCCCTAGAGATGGATCCAAGATGGATGGCAGAGGGGATGGGCAACCAAAGAGGTGCAACCAAGATAGCCTCGACTCCCAATGGATGGTTGTCACGCTAATCGAGGCAATCTTCACTTTATGTTATCTAGCCCAAGACAACAAAGGGGGAAACCCAGATCTACTCTCGATAGGAGAGATCAGACCAAAACACCAGATCAAATCAAGTATGGATGAAGTACGTAAGGTGTATGGTAAACCCTAGATCTATGGATGAAGTCACAAACTGAGTAATGGGTTGGATCAAGAGGTTTAAGCAATGTTGATTTGGTCCAACTTGGTTATGTGAGTGACTTATGAGATTTGAAACAAGATCCAGGATCAGGGTACTAGTCAAAGATGAGAAAATTCATTGCCTTGGGAACCGTGTCCAATGCAGGGTAGTTAGAGACCAAATTGGGGCTAACCAGTACCAAAGATAAGCTTGATGAGTGGATATGACAATGTCTAGGTGTTCAAGCAGCAAGACAAAGAACAAACCACAAGCAAACTCAACAAACTAGAAAAGTCGTGAGGGCTTGGAGAAAGATCAGTGCCTTGGGAAATGGGCCAAATGGAGTCGGATGTCCACCAAACTGTAGATCAGGGATGTTGAGGTGTAAAGCTAGGTGGGTCTTGAAAATTAGGATCATCCAAAGGCTAGATCTCAGTAGATTTGAGATCTAAGATATATCACCAAGTGACCCAAGTGGGGCTCAACCCTCAAAATGAGGAATGGGTCCCACAAGGCGAAAATCACTAAAGTGACACACTAGGTGTAGGTTATCAACAGTGTAGATTATGGATCAAGTGGGATCTCACCTACCCAAGTGTTAGATCTAGCCAAACTCACCTGTCCAAGAAGTGCGACCTCACTTGGAGAGGCTAATTTGCCTTGGGAAATGGGTCAGATGAAGGCCAATCCACACCAAACTATAGATCCGAATTGCACCCTACAGACAATCTGGGGTGTAACACTAACCTCATATTTAGTCATGTTATACTTAATTAAACTAACATGCATGTCTTTCTAAAGGGGAAATGGCCTTAAAAATATGACAATGTTCTTATATTCTATATAAAGCCCAACCCATTCTTAGTATGGTGAAATCATCAACCATTCATACCTGTGAGCAACATATAACAGGAGCATGGAGGTGTTATTGAGGAGGGTATTGGGACTCAGATGTCCCATTTCAGTTGGAAGTGTACAAAGCAGCATCAGGCTTTATGCTTTTTAGCCTTTTCCTCTTCAATGATGGTTGTGAGGATGAAGATATGGTCACAAATTAGGAAACATGACATGTTCCCCAGGGCCTGCCTATCTGTATCCCAGCATTGGGCACGTGACATGCTAGGCCACCTGTCGGACATGGTTTGAAACTTTGACATGTCTTAAAACAGGACACATGTCAAACAGGTATTCGACACTTGCCCTAGTAGTGTGCTAATGCATCCAAGCTGTTAACTTCATGACAGAGTATTCAGTTTCTTCATTTTAATACAAAAATCACTTTTTTGCTCAAACTGCTGAGATTTGGCAAACTGGAGCAAGAGTGTACATTGACTGTAGAGGATTTCCTTTGATTGATATCATAGCCAGCCATGCCATGGAAACATTAACCATAGTCCTGTGAAAACTAGCTATCACCTCAAGGCACTTGAAGTCATGTAGCAATTTCGGATTGGTGTGTATTTACGAACACATACCATTATAAGGATCTATGTTCCTGAGATAGGATGATTTTGCTCTACAGATAAGAAAGTGTCCTGCTTGAAAGATTATAAAACAAATTATTCTTATCTTTCTATATTTTAAACTGTCACAGTCTTCTGTCATTTGTAATTTTGTCAGTCTAATTAATTTTTGTAGGAGTCCCGATTTTTGTAAATCCTAAGCGTCAGATACACTGCCTGCACAAATGTATGAAAGGAAACATTATTTGATTTGGCTGAGAAAGGGTTGTAGAATACTTGGATTCATGTTTTGATTTCTTTTTGTCATCTGCAATATCCTCGGTTATTTAGTGAAATGGGTTTGTACAGCAATGTTGAATTGGCAATAGCCAACTTGGATCTTAATGAACCAGCGCTAGAGCTGGTCACTTTGTAATTTGTATCTAATATATATAATTCTTTTAATAAATACACACACACATAGCAGATATAAACATACACAGACAGACACATAGATAAATAAAATAAACATACACAGACACAGACACATAGATAAAATAATAAATAATATATATAATTCTTTTAATTTGTATGTGCTCTGTGTCAAATACTCGTATCTGCATGTCTTGTGTGTCCTGTGTCCCAGTGTCATGTGACTCAGGTCACAAGTATGTGGTTTGTCCCTTTTAATTGAATATTTCTGGTCTTGGGCCATTTAGAAATATAGTTATAAAGTGTGGTGGCAAACAATATAGCTAATGTGTGTCCGACCATAAAAGGTTGATGGTTCCCTGATTCAAAGATGGGATGAAAAAGAACTGAGGCAAAGAGGCTAATGTGTGTCCGACCATAAAAGGTTGATGGTTCCCATGGTTCATTTTGGTTCCCTGATTCAAAGATGGGATGAAAAAGAACCGAGGCAAAGAGGCTATAAGACTCAAGAGAGTTCCAAAGTTAAGAGCTGTATTGTCTAGCAAATTCCTTGATAGATCTATGCACAAAGTAAATTTTAGCCACATCTAAAAATGTATTTTTTACTATATTCAAGGAGAAAATTTGATTGATTTGAACTTTGAAGAATTTGGTCACATTTGGGTCATGAGTATGCACGATCCCTTGTCTACATACATGGACATGTATTCCAAATATTATAAAGCTATAAGAGGAAAGTCAAATCATCATAGATTAGAATGCACACTAGCAACCACCCTTCATAAAGCAGGAAAATGCATGAAGAACAAATCAAATCTATATCCTGATGAATATGAAAAGACCTAGTTGAGCGTGAATACGTGGAAAACACAATATAATGAGTGTCTAAATGGTTAATGCATGTTCTCTTTTCATTGAAGTTTGAGATATGTACTTTTATTAGTGGAAAGTTGTGTAGGTTTAATAGTATTAGTGAGGTGGAGGTTTATAAAGATGCAAGAATCTAATCAACTCTGACGTTCCATGTACTTGGTTGTATGATAAAGGCACCTTTAAGCACCAAGTATTTGCTGTGTGCTTTTTATCTAAAATTTTGAGAGTTTATCTATGAAAATGCAGGCATCAACAACACGTTTTGTTGAAAAACTCAATGGTTGTTATTTTCATACATAGAAAGTAAAACTGCAGTTGCATATGTTGGAGATAAAATATCTGGAATGTCATTAATGGCATATAACAAAAATCTAGAAATGCAGATCAATTAATAAAATTGGAGGTTAAAAAAAATAAAGCCGAGACAATGGGAGGGCTGGTAGCACTATCAGATACTCCTTGTTACCCCCCATTTTGCACGGTGTCGACTTGTGAATTTTTATCACAATCTTCAGCTGAGGGTGACAACTTGATGATGCTTTGTTTCATTGATGGATGGCTTGATGGTGTGCGGCGTGTGCATATGATATATGGATAATTGGTTATTGGCAGGTTCTTATGTGGATAAAGACCTCTCTTTGTCAAGTGGGTGGCTGAACTGAAACTCACAAGGGCAGAGAAGTTTTCACCTTATTGCAAAATATGGAAAAGGCATATATTGGAGGCAGTTAACCGGGGGTATGCAATCTGTTTGACTAATTCTAGGCTGTGCATGACAGCATTATCAAGAGCAGGTCAATGATGATATGAATTCCTGCATGGCATACGCAGGTTCTCAATCCTTCATACATGTTTTTGTCTAGTTACCAAACCCTTATTGCAATTCTGATTATAAAGAGGTAGCATATGGTCTTATATTGATGAAAGGAACCTGATCCTTGGTGTGTTACTTATTTTTCTTGCGTCTCAGTCTAATGCTTTAGTTCAGATAATGTCATTGGCAATCTGAAATGAAATGGCCTTCTTCTGAATGATGGCAGAGAAGTAGTTTGAACAGAGGATGTTGCATCTGTACTTACAGCAGCTGATAGCCTCGATCCGTATTTGTTGAACTTGTTTCATCTCTTTGTCAAAGACATTCAGGTGTATGATAACTGCAAACAACAGATGCTGCCTTACCAGGTTGAAACTTGAGACAATATCTGGTACGTTGATTGTGCAGTGGATAAACATGTAACTTGGTAGAATCTCAGAATGGATTGAACGAACAATTCAGCAGGAGAAATGGGAGCTTTCATCATCTCAACATCCACATGGTAGTTCTATTTTGAAGTTTACAAAATTATGGAAGAGACAGTGGATCAATTCTTCAGTTTATAACTGCCTATGAGGGTTCGACAGCCGAATGGCCTCATCAGTGCTCTTGACCATACACTACAAGCTTATATTCAGAGGGCTATTAGTCAGCTACTTGTGGAGAACACAACTGATAGATGGATTAATACTTGGAAAAAGCCAAAAGAAAAACCAGCCTGTCAACTGGCAGGTAAACACTTGAAGTGTGGGTCAGGCCAGATCTGTTTACGCATATAATTGCTGGGAAAAGGGTATCGTTTTGGAGATTATGTACATTCAAAGCAGTTTGTCCTTTGCCAAAGTTCCTTGCCAAGTCAGAGCCCTTAAAACACGGCTGCAGTGGGCATTTATAGGGTCTTTCCTCTGGCGAGCAAAAGAAGATTCCTTGTGACGTTTCCCATGCTTTGGAAACAGATAAAGATTTAATAAGGTTAGAAATTGAAGCCCGATCCATGCCATGTTTCCACTGTGAAGGATATCTATTATTCTCCATCTGGTTGGAAGTTTGTTGCTGGATCTTATAATATGACAGCGATGATATTCCCCTATAATGCAGTAGTATGCAGAGAAATGACAGTTTCTTTTTACAGCAAGGATTATAAGTGTGAGGTAGCAGACATATCCATGCTAAGCCTCGTCTGTTTCTCACCCAACCCTGCATTCTGTGTGACTTTGATCTAGTAAAACAATGTAAAGAGACGGATATTTCGTGCAATTTGGCATAATTACCAGGCAAATTCAAGCTCTGGTCACCTGGTGATTTGGCAATTGTGGGAGTAGTCCAAGTTCTCACTCTCATCATTTATAGAATCTGGGAATCTATCTGCAGAAAGATAGTTGGTAATTTGACAGATTGAGCACTGCTAAAGATCAGATTTCTTTGACAGGAAATCCTCGTGCCTCTTGTCTGGCCATCTGATCTCGATTGACCATGGAATCACCGCAAGTTGACGCCAGTTGTAAAAATAGATGAGACCAAACCTGCCATAATCGTTCTGGAAGTTTACTAGTTGAGGGGATCCAGCATGTAGTTCTTATTCTCAGTCAAGTTCTGTTGAAGACATTGAGCATTCACGTTCTGTGAAATGCAGACAAAGTGCGCATGCCAAAGGCACATATTGATTACCCAATTCACTGGATAACATCTTTTGGCTACATGTGTTGTGGGAGGATTTGCTGGCATTTTTGCATGCTTTTGAATCATTCACCGTGTGGAGCGTCCCACTGATTTGAGGCTCCTGATCTTGATTTGGGGTGGGGTGTCCAACCTTTTGAGTGATCGGTTAGCATAAGGAAGGCCCCACTCATTACTTTATGCCTTATTTGTGAAGTGTTCAGCCTTGGGGTATTCCATTTGCCATTGGACACCACTTTGAGGGAGAACATGTTTTATTGGAGGTCGTGTGGCAATTTTGGAGGAATCTAAGGGGGATAAACCCCAGATCTAGGGTTTTGTCCACATCATTCATGACCATTAGACAATTTCTTCTTGGAGTGACTTTTGTAGAGTTTTGGAGGCACCCTCTTCATTGGGCCTCATTCTCTCTTGACATTGTACATTTGGTGTTGATTACTTCATTTTTTGGATATTTTTAGAGTTTGTTAGGGTTTTGTGGAGGTTGTTCATTGTTTACTCCAGCCTAGTGTAAACATACATAATAATAGTATAACAATAAAATAAATTACATAATAATGTTAATAATAATAATTAATAATTAGTGACTAGTGATTAATGAAAGGACACATGTTATCCAAAAGACATGACCTATTGAAAGGACATGACTTACCATTGTGACCAGTCAATGCTATAAGTACACTGTCACATGGTCATTGTATCATATCATCTCTTATTCATTATACATTTAGTATATACTTGTCAATTTATGGATTATTTGTCCTATTTACATTGGATGTTTCTTTAGTGATGAACTTTGTTCGTCACACCTAAGCTAGATATAGGACTTTATGGTTATTTTATTGTAAAGGGAGTTGAGCTCCTCTCTTATTTAAGAGAGCCTCTTCCTCATTTGTTGATCATGTTTGGATTGGGGGAGAAATCCGAATAAGACTTAATGAATTATCTTGTGGTTCTCATGGATGGCTGGCATGTTAATTTTTAGTGCAGCTGCGAGACCCATTCTTAGAGAGAATGGTACCCTAGTTAGTTAACTAGGGTTCCTAGTCAAGTTAACCATGCAAAGTTAAGTTTAGGACCCTAGAAGGTACCCTAGGGCCCCCAGCTGTCTCCTGGGGTTCTTGGTCAAGGACCAAGCAGGTTGATGTCATGGCAAAGTCCCTAGCATGTGGCTAGGGCCCCTATTTGTCTCTAGGGTATTCTGGTCTGGGACCAGACAGTTTCTTGGTCATGTGGACCAGGTGGATCCTGTAGGTTGAGACAGAGACATCCTAGTTTAGGACCAGGCAGATTCTTGGTCAAGGACCAAGTAGGTCTTGCAGATGGTTGATCAACATTCAGTCTGGGACTAAAAGCTCAGCTTGAGGCTGAAGACCATTCTCCGAGAGAATGGAGGACCTGGTCATGGACCAGAGGTTGATCAACATGACTCAGTCTGGGATTGAAGCTCAGCCTTGGGCTGAGAGCCATTCCTTGAGAATGGAGGCACTTGTTCAGTTACCAAGATGATGATGTGTGATGTCCTCTTCTCCTAGGTTTTCGAGATGGTTGAGTTGGATGGTCTTCTCAAGGGACTGGCCACCCCTTGATGAAGCCACTAACATTTGACCTTAGGAGCAGTCTAGAGGACCACATGATCATATCATCCGTGTGAACTCTTCCTTATACAGTGATGATGAACTTTCAGGTTATATGGAACATTTGTACATTTGAGAGAGAGATGACTGGTTGTACTTTCCCCACCTTGGTTGATTCATTCTTTGCTCCTTACACCTTATTGATTATTTGTCTTGTGGTACCTTGTTTTTGACTTATGATTAATAGGGTCATTTACCCACTTTAAGTTGTACCACCTTTGATGTTTGTGATCTTATGGGTACTATGTTTGTTTGACCACATTTAAAGTTTAGTTTGGTCATTGTACCCACCTAAGACATTCCACTTTATTTTTATTTTTTATTTTTTATTTTTTTTGTTTTTTATTTTTTATTTTTATTTTTATCTTTTATATTTTATCTTTTATTTTTTATTCCTTTTTATTTTTTATCTTTTTATTTTTTGTTAAACTTCCTAATTCTATGGAACCCTAATTTAAAGGATTAATTTAACGTTTTCTTTAGAAGATCACAATCCCATTTATTGAAGTCCATGATCACTCATTTGATATCATCAAAACATCTTTATTTTTTTCAGCTCTGCTCCTTTTTGTACTGCTTGACGTCAAGGGTATCGAGGACATTCTGTTGCTGCTTGCTCACATGTTTTTAAGGCTGCCCACCTGCTGAAGTTTACCCCACACTTCAGATCTGATTTTTGGTTGAATGTTGACGTGGAGATCTTTGCTGCTTGCTCACATGTTTTTAAGGCTGCCCACCTGCTGAAGTTTACCCCACACTTCAGATCTGATTTTTTGGTTGAATGTTAACGTGGAGTTCTTTGTTGCTGCTGCCCTAGCCGTGATCCTGTAGAGATCCGTTCTGTTCCTTGTGACAAGTTTCAGCCTGCTGTTGCAGCCCTGTCTGAGATCTGTTTTTTGCATGTTGATGATGATTGGAGTCTGTTCTGCTGTATTTTCTAGACCGTAAGCTTGTGAACCCTGATCTACTGAACCGTGGGTTAGTTCTGCCTGTATTTAGATATACATTGCATAATAATAAAAGTTTTTAGTTTTTACATGGTAATAGTAACATAGTTCAGTATTATTTACAAATTTGAAATTTGATATGGTAAAAATTAATAGATGTACATTTCATAATGATGAATTTAGTTTTTAGTGTTACTTTTTACATGGTAATAGTTATTGTTGGGATTAATAATATTTATATTTTAAATTAATTTTTATGACTCCGACGTCCCCCCCGTTTCCCTGAAATTTCCCTAAAATTTGGGGTTGCTTCCACATGCCCCCCTTGTGCGTTTCCCCGCTCCCGCGCTCCCCTGTCCCGGAAACTCCGTGGAAGATTGGAAAAATTGTTTGGGTTCAAGTTTCAAATTTCAGAAAGCAAAGATAACATTAAAGCAACAATCTTTTGGCCTTAAAATGTGATCAGAATGCAAAGATATCATTAAAGCAACAATCTTTTGGCCTTAAAATGTAAAGTAATCAAGTTCTGCCTGCTGGTCATTGATACCCCAACTGGCAGAAATAGGATTAAATGTTGGAGAAGATGATATCATGGCCGTGTTGCTAAAAGTATATCATCAGAGTGCGACAATATAGTATTTACTCTTGGCAAATGACCATCACAGATTTTAGAGTCAATTATTTCAACCATAGTAGCAATATTTGAGTTCAAATACGAATACGAATACGATTTGATGTGAAAAAACACGTAAAGAAAAATTCTAGTACTACTAAAATATGGAAGTAGACATCTCATAAGTACAAAAAATACATTTTTAAAATTTAAAAATATACGTGGCCATTCAAAATTTTGAAGTAATATTAAATTTTAATTCTTCATTGTAAGTAAGTTGCAATATATCTCAAATTTGAAACATAGCATATGATATAACAAAGTGAAAATAGAGTTTAATAGGTAAATATGGGCTCAGGGCCTCATTGTATGTATTTTTTTAATGTTGATTAAGTAATAAGTATGAACTCATGGCCTTAATGCATGCATTCTTTTAATGTTAATTAAGTAATGTGTGTTACAACTTACCTATTTAGAAGATTATGTGGAACAATAGACACAAATTTGTTTAAAATGATTTGTGAGTTTTTGTGTGTTTACTTTATTTTGTTTTGCAAAATCATTATTTTATTATATAATTTAAGTTATATTTATTTATAAAAAAATATATGCTGAAAGTTATTCTAGTTGAAATTCCACGCTTATCTTACAAGTAAATTTTAAACATTTAATGAATTTTAAAATATAAAAGTCGTAAATATATTTAAGTATTTAGTCAACTTTACCGTCCCGTATCCATACTATGTCGAATATTCACTGAATTTCGAATTCCAAACGAATTTCCATAGAGTCACCCCCAATACGACGGAATCTTGCTACTGAAGATTTTCTGCTCTCAACTGTATGCTGGTTTAGTGCCAAGTTTTGGTGGTTTTCATTCCCAGTCGGTTATGCATAGACTGGGAATTACTTAATGCCAAATGTATTAACAATAAACACACAATTTAAAAGCAATTTACAGGCTGCAAACTAATCTATCAAACATTCACACATAAATTTGACACAAGTATTTTTGGCCAAATCGAGCCCTGGAAAAACCCCCACGGGGAAAACCAGTTGATTGAGAGAGTCAGTTTCTTATTGCTTCATATATCTTCAGTACATTAAATCATGGCAGAAATAATTTTACTTATCTCTACGGTGAAATATCACCCAGCAGATTTCTCGAATACTGTGCAAAAATCAGCAGCCCAGCAGTGCTGAAAGTGCCTCGAGAAACGTGTAGAAAGTACAGGCTCTGAATTGTAAGGAACACATGGAATAAACAGTGCTGAAGCAGTCTCAAAACTGAGCCCAAAAATGATTCAGACAGGATGCAGCACCACGAGTCTGTGCTCAGATTACTCCTCAAATTAACGCTGAAACCCAAAGAGAATGTGCCCAGATTGTACTCGAACTGTGTGCAGAATGCCTGGGATAATGTGCTCAGATTCTATTGAGAAATGGGCCCAGAATTTATGGAAACTCGTGCCCAGATTGTCTGCTAACTCGTGCCCAGTTTATATGCTAACTCGTGCCCTAACCCTGCTGTACCTTCATCCCTGGTTATGTACTGTAGCCACCAGCAATCTATTGGATAGTGCTGGTAATATATGCCTGAAGCAATCCTCGATGTCTGAGCCAATGCTGAAGTAAGAATATAGAAACCCGTGCCCTGAAACTTGCAGTCAAACTTCAGTACCTGCGCCTCCTTCAAACTCGACCTCCTTCAAGCTCTCGACCTCTCTCACTTCTCTTCATTCACTCAACAATAATGAATGTAATCTGCCTCCCTCTACCTTTTATTCAACCCTAAAAGGAATCTTTAAACCAATGGCCCAGATTAGATCTAATCAATGGCCCAGATTAGATGTGAGTACATTTTATTAATTAAATCACTTAAGTAATAAATACTCACTCACTTTTAGACTTAGGATAAAAAGTGACATTAAAGTCTCATTAATTAAACACTTAATGTGAGGGTCCCACCACCCCATGCTTAGTGACTTAGGCTAAGTCACTAGGGGAACTCGACCAAGGTATAAAACTAACACTCCCTCTTACCGAGGAAGGAGTTCCGCACCACTCCCAACTTATCTCTGAAGAAGACAAACTTCCCCCTCCCCAAAGATTTCGTTAGGACATCTGCAACCTGCTGATCAGTGGATATGTACTGAAGCTCAACTGCTCCTCTCTGAACGTAGTCATGGATGAAGTGATATCTGATCTCAATATGCTTTGACCTGTCATGAAAAACTGGATTCTCAGAGAGCTGAATGCAACTCTGATTGTCGCAGTAAATCACCGTAGGCCTCAGCTGCTGATCAAATAAGTCTACCAATAACTTACGAAGCCACAGTGCTTCGCAAGCTGCCTGACTGGCTGCCATATACTCAGCCTCAGCAGAACTCAATGCAACGGACTTCTGTTTCCTGCTGAACCACGACACTGCTGCCGAGCCCAAGCTGAAACAGCAACCGGAAGTGCTCTTCCGGTCCCTCACACAACCTGCCCAGTCTGAATCTGTGAACCCAATCAAACTAACTCCACCTGAACCCCTGTAGTCCAGACCATAGTCCACCGTCCCTGCAAGGTATCTCAAGATGTGCTTTGCAGCACTCCAATGTACACTCCTAGGCTGCACCATGAACTGGCTAAGAGTGTTGACTGCAAAGCACAAGTCTGGCCTGGTGTTGACCAGATACATCAACGATCCGATGAGCTGACGATATAATGTGGGATCCACCAACTTACCATTTGAAGCATGAAGTTGCTTCAAGTTGATCATAGGTGTAGACATGGGCCTGCAGTCGTCCATCCGAAAAGTCTTCAGGATCTCTGCAGCATACTTCCCCTGTCCAAGGAAAATATGTCCTGGCTCCTGCCATACCTCCATCCCCAAATAGTAATGCATCAGCCCAATATCTGTCATCTCATACTCAGCTGCAAGATCTCTCTTGCACAGAGCAATAAGACGCTCATCTCCAGTGATAAATAAATCATCAACATATAGCAGAAGAATGAGCGGATCACCTCCAACCACAATGTAGTAAAGGTTGGGATCAGCCTCACTCTTCTGGAATCCCATCGACATCAGATACGCATCTATCCTGGAGTACCAAGCTCTGGGAGCTTGTTTCAGACCGTACAAGGCTTTCCTAAGCCTGCAAACATGTGAATCTCTCTCATGTGTCTCAAATCCCTGTGGCTGCTCCAAGTACACCTCCTCCTGCAGAAGACCATTGAGAAATGCGGTCTTCACATCCATCTGGTGGATCCTCCAACCCATCTCTGCTGCAATCGATATCACTGCCCTGATGGAGGAATACCGAGCTACTGGAGCAAAAGTCTCATCATAGTCGACTCCCTCAACCTGTGAGAACCCTCGAGCCACAAACCGAGCCTTGAACTTCTCTACACTGCCATCAGCTGCATGCTTGACCTTGTAGAGCCACTTGGAAGTCACAACTGACTTCCCCTCAGGCCTCGGTACAATCTCCCAAGCATCATTCTTCATGATGGAATGGTACTCTTCCATCATGGCATCTCTCCAAACCTGATGCTGAGAAGCCTCCTCATATGTAGAAGGCGCTGAGTCACGAAGACTCGCAACAAGGGCTGACCCATATCTATCTCGCTCAAAAATAGTCCTGATCTGCTCCTGAGGTCTACCAAATGCCTCTGCTTCCTTCAAGGTGTCCTGAAGCCACTTGGGCTTCTTCTTCCTTGAAGGCTCCTCTGGACCTGGTGTAACCTCCTCAGAGGATGTGTCAGAAGCATGAGGTCTACCACCCCTAGGACCTGTAGCTGAAGAACTAGTCCCAGAAGACCCTGCAATCTGTGAGCCAGAAATCGGTGATCCTGAACTTGTGGCAGTCCCTGTACCTGTCCCTGTACCTGTAATCTGAACCACTGACTCTGTAGAACCTGTGCCTGTACCAAGTGATCCAGTCACCCCAGAAACCTGTGGACCTGTAACCTGTATCGAAGAAGCCTGTACCAACTGAGGTGTGGGAGCTGGTGTCTCCTCCTGCTCTAACTCTCTGGACTTCCTGAAGGCCCTCTCCTCCTCAAACTTTACTTCCCGCCTAACTACAACTCGCCTCTGGCCAGGAATGTAAAGCCGATATGCCTTCGAAGTCTCGTCGTAACCCACAAAGATGCCTCTCTCTGCGGTGGGCTCGAACTTCGTCCTCCTCTCTGAGGGGACGTGAGAGTAAGTCAAAGAGCCAAATATGCGAAAGTGGCTCACCTCAGGCTTCTTGCCTGAATACATCTCCTCTGGAGTCATCTTCCCCACGGCACGGTGGGGACTCCTGTTCTGCAGGTACACTGCAGTGTTGCAGGCCTCAGCCCACAGAAAGAACGGTAATCCCTGATCATGAAGCATGGCCCTTGCTGCTCCAAGGATCGACCTGTTCTTCCTCTCTGCTACTCCATTCTGCTCAGGAGTGTAGGGAACTGTCAACTGACGCTGTATGCCCTCCTGTCTGCAGAATGCACTGAACTCCTTGGAGGTATACTCACCCCCGTTGTCTGACCTCAACGTCCTGATCTTCCTCCCCGTCTGCTTCTCCACAAGGGCTTTGAACCCTTGGAAGACATCCAATACAAGTGAGGACTTCTTGCCCCGCAAGAAGTAGATCCAGGTCTTCCTGGAGTAGTCATCAATAAAGCTAATGTAGTACTCATGGCCACTCAAGGAAACTGAGGACATAGGACCACATATGTCGGTATGAATCAGATCGAGCACACCTGCTGCTCTCGTGTCACTGCTAGGAAACACGGTCTTGGTGTACTTTCCCAAAGCACACCCTCTGCATACATCACTCTGCTTAGAGTCAAAATCAGGTAAACCTGTGACCATGCTCCTCAACACTCCCAGAGCGGAGTGATGTAAGTGGGCCATCCTCCTGTGCCATAACTCACACAGCTCACTGCTGCTGCTGTGTGCTAGAGCATGCTGCGGCTGAAACAAGAGCTTGTACAGTCGTCCACATCTAACTCCAATATCCATGGGAGTAGATACACCTGTGGTCTTGGGATATATCTGCACTCTCCCATCTGAGAAGCAAACCCCAAGACCCCTGTCCTCAATCGTGGAAACTGAAACAAGGTTCTTCTTCAGCCCAGGGACGTACAACACATCCCTCAGTGTCATGGGACTCATGGACTCCCTCTCAAATATGACTGTCCCCTGACCCACTGCTCTAACTATGGTGTTGTCTCCAAGCACAACCTCCACCTCTCTCTCTGTCCGTGATAACTCGGAGAAGAACTCCCGAGTACCTGTCATGTGCCTCGAAGCTCCACTGTCGATATACCACGTACCAGTGGTGGAAGGACCTGTCTGATGCCCAGTCAACAATGAGTGCTCAACCTGCATATCCATATCAATGCTGGTGGCTAAAGAAACTCTCTCTCTCTCACTCTGTCCAGCATAAAGGGAAAACTCCCTCTGAAACCTGTCACCAAACTCATCTATCTCTGCTGAGGCTGCTGTCTGCTGACCTGGTCCCTTCTTCCTCTTCTTGTTTGGACACTGAGATGCATAGTGCCCAAACGCCTGACAACAGTAGCACTTGATTTTACTCAAGTCCTTCTTCTGCCCACCCTGTGTATGATGCTGCTGCTGCTGCTGCTGTCCCTTGGCCCCATGCTTCTTGGGACCCTTCTTCTTCTTCCCTTTGGCTGTGAGAGCCACGTTCTCCTCATCTGCTATACCACCTGATGTACTGCCCTGTACGAGACCCCTCCTGGTCTCCTCCTGTACAAAGTCATCCCACAACCTCTCCCATGATGGAAGGTTCTCCCTGCCCACAATAGCCTGCACAAAAGCATGCCAGGGCTTGGAAGCCCTGTTGACTGCTGTGCGAACTAACTCTGTAGGGGATACCACCTCACCAACTGCTGCTAGTTCATCACGAACTGCTGAGATCCTGGTGAGATAAGCTGTGACTCCCTCTCCTCTGGTCATCTTGATACTCTTGAGCTTCTCCTTGAGAACCATCTTCCTGTTCTCGTTGGAGCTCTCATACAAGCTGATCAAGGCACTCCACATCTCGTGTGCCTTGGTCTTCCCCGAAATATGAGGGATGATGTGGTCCTTCACTGCATCTAGAATGATTCTCCTAGCCTTACAGTCTTTCTTGTTGAAGACTGAAAGAGCGGTCACATCTGAGCCATCTGGAATAGTAACGGGGTATGTGGTGGTGTTCCTCACCACCTCTTCCCATAACTCGTTCTCCTCTAACAGCAATAGAATTCTGGCCTTCCAAGGCACAAAATTCTCCGTCCCACTCAATCTGTCCTCTATCCTCAACCCTGTAGCCATCTGGAAATCAGTCCAAAAGAACGCTGCCCAAATCAAAGGTAAGAACACTTAGTTTTCTGAGATCTGCAAATTTTATGGGTGTCTGCAAATTAGTTTTATTTCTGCCCCCCTGTGCTCTGATACCATGAAGATTTTCTGCTCTCAACTGTATGCTGGTTTAGTGCCAAGTTTTGGTGGTTTTCATTCCCAGTCGGTTATGCATAGACTGGGAATTACTTAATGCCAAATGTATTAACAATAAACACACAATTTAAAAGCAATTTACAGGCTGCAAACTAATCTATCAAACATTCACACATAAATTTGACACAAGTATTTTTGGCCAAATCGAGCCCTGGAAAAACCCCCACGGGGAAAACCAGTTGAGTGAGAGAGTCAGTTTCTTATTGCTTCATATATCTTCAGTACATTAAATCATGGCAGAAATAATTTTACTTATCTCTACGGTGAAATATCACCCAGCAGATTTCTCGAATACTGTGCAAAAATCAGCAGCCCAGCAGTGCTGAAAGTGCCTCGAGAAACGTGTAGAAAGTACAGGCTCTGAATTGTAAGGAACACATGGAATAAACAGTGCTGAAGCAGTCTCAAAACTGAGCCCAAAAATGATTCAGACAGGATGCAGCACCACGAGTCTGTGCTCAGATTACTCCTCAAATTAACGCTGAAACCCAAAGAGAATGTGCCCAGATTGTACTCGAACTGTGTGCAGAATGCCTGGGATAATGTGCTCAGATTCTATTGAGAAATGGGCCCAGAATTTATGGAAACTCGTGCCCAGATTGTCTGCTAACTCGTGCCCAGTTTATATGCTAACTCGTGCCCTAACCCTGCTGTACCTTCATCCCTGGTTATTTACTGTAGCCACCAGCAATCTATTGGATAGTGCTGGTAATATATGCCTGAAGCAACCCTCGATGTCTGAGCCAATGCTGAAGTAAGAATATAGAAACCCGTGCCCTGAAACTTGCAGTCAAACTTCAGTACCTGCGCCTCCTTCAAACTCGACCTCCTTCAAGCTCTCGACCTCTCTCACTTCTCTTTATTCACTCAACAATAATGAATGTAATCTGCCTCCCTCTACCTTTTATTCAACCCTAAAAGGAATCTTTAAACCAATGGCCCAGATTAGATCTAATCAATGGCCCAGATTAGATGTGAGTACACTTTATTAATTAAATCACTTAAGTAATAAATACTCACTCACTTTTAGACTTAGGATAAAAAGTGACATTAAAGTCTCATTAATTAAACACTTAATGTGAGGGTCCCACCACCCCATGCTTAGTGACTTAGGCTAAGTCACTAGGGGAACTCGACCAAGGTATAAAACTAACAGCTACTATGATTACAACTGCCCTTAAAGAAAAAGGATGAACAGCACTGAAGAAGAGTCAAGTAGCCTAGCATTATGTTTTGGTAAAAGAAAAAACAAAAAGCTTCAAGTTCATGTAACAAAACAAATAAAAATAAAGTATGTCATTACTGCAGAAAGCCAGAGCACATTGGCTGGAATTGTGAAGTTAGAGCTTCTGACGTACTATGTGGAAATGCTTCTAAGATAGAGAATAAAGTTGAAAATTGTAATGTTGCAATGACAATAGTGTTGAGAATTTTGGTATCTCTGCTAACAGTACTGATGGATTCCTTGTTTTGGACATCGAGCTTGGATGATTAGTTCCTTAAAAGGTAGCATGAAGAAAGAGTGTCTGGTGGGCCTCCTAGCAGAGATAATGCTTGGGGGTTCAATGATGGTTGCCTAGGTGAGTTCCACATTAAGCTGCGATTTCTACTTTCAATGTGAGAGTGATGGCAGACCAGTAGAGAGAATGACAAGGAAGAGTTTCAGAATTGCAAGAGAAGCTGTAGTCAACTCCATTTTGTTATCATCAAAAGTAAAGGAATAGTTTGTGAATTTTTGTGAGAATATTTGTGTTGTGAGGGGGTGGGTGGGTGTTAGAATAATATCAATACTTAAATAAATATATAGACATGTATGTGTTGACCAATATGTGGAGTCCGTTTTGTAGATTCACAATTACTTCCACATTTGTATAAATATTTATTCAAAACTATGTAAACATCACTGTGCAGTGTACATTAACAAAGCACATTTTATTATATGCCTTCTCTCTCTTTGATTGACAGTCTCTTCTTTTACAAAATCCAACAAACATGGCAGCTTCTAGCAAACAATCCATTTTTGTTAAACAGTTTCTGTCTGAAATTCCTAAATGCATAATCTTCTGTAAGTATTTGTCAGCATGCAGTAATTCTGTGTCTTATGAATAAGCATGCAACTAACTGTTGGTACAATCTCTGACTACTGCAAGAGTTAATAAACCACTTGTATCTGATGAACATACTAATCTTACTAGTGATGTTTTTGTACCATTGTTCATTGTTCTAATAAAAAGAATGCACTTTGTTTGGACTTGGATCTTTCACAGTTCAAAAGGCCTAAAACTGGAAGCCATAATCCAATAAAGATCTAAAGAATTTCTAGAAAGTATATAATTTACATGTGCATCTAGACATTTATATGTTATCTTCCTTCCCAAGTTTAATATTAAGTCAACGTATGGCACAAAAGTTTATGTCCAATGGGAGATGCTTACTTCTGTCTATCTTTTACATGAGATACAGTTATACATTGGATATGGACTATACTGGAAAGATGATTCTGTATTTTGTCAGATTCTTTCACGAATGATCTGAATGCCCATTTATAGCTTCTGCATAGTCATATGATTGTTTTGTTTAACCTTATGCTGAGAAAACTTGTTATTTTTAAATGTAACAGAATGAAGGATAATGTTGTTGGCATGGAGACCAATATGGAACAGCTTCTGGAGAAGGTAAACTGAAATGATAGAATTGAAATTTGATTTCCTGTTAGTGCTTGTAGTTTTTGATAACATTGTAGTAAAGGTCATTTCATGCTAAAAAAGTACAGACAGTTATAACTGTTACTTATGCACTAACTCTTCTGATCTTTCATTTGCTTTCTCACTGCAGATTACATCTGTTCAGTCAAAAAGTGACACTGTTAATGCATCTCTATGTGAGAGAAGAGAATGCATAGAAAACCTGAATCGTACTCGCAGTCTTCTTCGTAAAGTGCAGGTCTGTTGGCATTTCAATGGAGTCTTGACCTATGTTTGGACTTGCATGATACCTCCATGATGTTGCTTTTTATCTCCAAAGAAATTCAAACCATCCTTTACTTCACAAATCCCAAAGAAATTGCACCCACAGTTGAATGGAATACATTGCATCTTTGTGCTTTGCAAGCTGGGAATCTGCATATTGTTATATGAATATCAATAATATTTTAATTACTGGATTCAATAGTTCAATAGATGCTTTTCAGAACTCTTTGATCAAGTAGACATGAATTATCCGTGTATGTGAATTCTCTTTAAATACAGAGTTTATGCTGTTTAAGAATTAAATGACTTGTTACTTGAGCTTTTGAACAATGTGCCTATGCCTATATGTTCACAAGTAGATAAGTTAGTTTGTTTTATATTTCTTGACAGATAAGCTTGAGCAGTCACCTTCTTAGTTTATGGCATATGCTCATATGTTTGTCAAAGCAGTTCTCAGTACTGCTTTGGTTTGAACTTTTCAATTTATAGTAGGTATCGTAGTTGAAAACATCACCGAAAAATTTGCCAATTTCCTGAAAAATCATGATTTTTTGGAAAAATTGGACCTAGCGATTTTTGAAATTTTTTTTAAGGAAAAATTACGTGACAACCCAAAAAATTGCCAGGGAGGCTGGGCCGTGGGTGTTAAGGCCAATTTTGAAATTTTTTTGGTCATTTTCATAGTTTTAAAAACACAGATTTTCTAAAAAAAAATTGACCATTTTTGTACAAATGACATTGAAGTCAGTAATATTAAATGGTAATGTTAAATTCTTAAATTAAAAGGATGGAAAATAAAAGATAAGGAGAATGTCACTTTAAAGCTAAGTTGCACAAAACGTGGAAAAGTTTATGAGTTTCCGAAACGGGGACGCCTAGAAACGTGACCCTTCCAAAATGGGTACGCTAGGGGAAACACCGTGTATATATATATATATAATTTAGAAGGAAAAGCACATCTTTATTAACTCAGCCTTTATAGATGAGGCTTTACATCTGAAATTAGCTTTTATGCATGAGGCTATATGTGCTGGAAATGAAATAAAACATAAGGTAAAGACATAATTACGTATAAGCCCCATCAGCATCCTCAAAAATAGAACAAGATACTTGTTCTATAGCACTAGAGCATGGATTTGAAGAAGAGCCAATCTCTCTTTTCGTTTTGGAATGACGCTCTTCTCAAAATGATGTGGACCGTATGGTATTGCCGGCGGCGTTTTGACTGCGTTTCGTACCAGTACCCGCATTTCAGTGAGTTTCCAGTATGGGTACGGCCTTCCGGACGGAGTTTCCTGCAATAGAGCTTTAAAGGATGGAA
Organism: Larix kaempferi; assembly: GCA_027924585.1. Lineage (NCBI taxonomy): Eukaryota > Viridiplantae > Streptophyta > Pinopsida > Pinales > Pinaceae > Larix > Larix kaempferi. The sequence goes on from BSBM01000511.1 coordinate 6,613,327, forward strand.
AATAAAAGATAAGGAGAATGTCACTTTTACTTAAATTTTTAACATTACCATTAGTTGTTTCAGGATGTTTGAGAGTGGTTCCAACCTCATGAGTCATCGGATTTTATATGCAAAAAGTAGAATTTTAGATCCCATTCAGAATTCAACCAACTTAATAGTTTTCACTTTTCAGGATTTCAGGATTGTAACGTCTCCACTGGATTCTATCATGTATGAGGGTACGGGATTGGAATTTAGTCAAGACTCAAGCACATCAAACTCTCTATGTAACTTGATGTTGGTGGTGTTGATGCCTGATTGTTGAAGTTGATTGAACTCCTCTGTCATGTCCTTAATAAAAAATGTACCCTTCAGTCAAGCAAAATCACTTATTAAGCATGGGAAGTTTTTTCTACCTTATTTTAACGCTTGGATTAGGAAGTTTCATCAAAATTCTAGGGTGTTGACTAATGTCCTTGGAGGATCAACTTTGAGATTCGAGGTAGAGGCAAGTGCTAGAGCTTAGAGGAGGGGGGGATGACCAATGTTCCAACCGGTGTTGAAACTTCCAAATTTCCAATCTCTGAAACTTTGATGTATCATTTTTTATTTGGCATCCACTACATCATATATATTAGTGCCTTCTCCATATTTATGTGCCAACGTGTTTATCTGATATTGTTGTTGCTTTATATGTTTAAAATTCCGAAAAAAATGAATATATTTTGTATGTTTTAATATTTTCCACGGTTTGCTGATTTTTGTTGATTTTTTCCCTGATGTTGCTGAGAAGTTGTATTCGGGACCCTTGCCCTTTTTTTGCTGATGCCGATTTTTTCAACTATGGTAGTTATAGAGAAAGCAATTCCAAACAAAACCTTACATTGATTTCCTTACAGGTACACTTCCTGGGTATTTTTTTGTGCAAAGATTGACCTTAATTTCTTCTTAGAAATAGACACGAGGAAACTAAAACAAGAAAGTGCAATAGGTGCTGATGTTAGCAACAAGTGATGCCCTTGCAACACTGATTTTGAACAGGAAAAGCCAAAGGTCATATGACTAGGTGGATTCTTATCAGAAGTTACAAATGAAAACAAACTTGTTTTGCTTTTAAATGTGTTCGGTTTCAAAACCTATGACATGAAATTGTTTGTTGACTCAAAAGAAATACTCATGGATTTTTCCATTTATTGTGGTTGCACTAGAATGATTTTCCATTTACATGCATTTTAAGATCTGAATTTTTTGTATGATTTTATTGGAGAGCAGTTCATATATGACCTTCCTTCACGGCTGACGAAGTGTATCAAATCTGAAGCATATGCAGATGCAGTGAAATATTATGTAGGGGCTTTGCCAGTTTTGAAGGTAGAGTATCTATTCTCAGTTTGTGTTGGAGAATATCTATCAGAGTTATTCTGCTTGAATTTTACTGAGAAGTTTTCCTTTACTACTTGTCTCGGGATCTAACTTAAGCTCAATCTTCTGTAATGTCTGTGACTCTATGTTTAGGCATATGGACAATCATCTTTTGAGAAATGCAGAAAGGAATCTGAGGAAGCTATTGGTACAGTCATAAAGCACCTTCAGGTGAGTTCTTGCTTTCGAGATCTGAACCTAAGTAGTTGGATGGGTAATCACAGAGTCATAAGTACATGGAGTGTTTTAATGTTCATGTGTTTGTATTCAGGATCTCTATTAAATATTTTAAATTATTTGCACAAGTTCTAAAAATATTGAAATTTTCCCATTTTAAATGTACTGATTTGTTTTGCAAAAGTTGTGAAATGCAGCTGCAAAACTGGCATTAATAATAATTTATGTTTAGAAAGTTGGGAGCTAGATTAATTTTCTTGCATTTCCAATTAAAATACTAAAGAATATAATAGAAAATGTATTAAGAAATCACAATTTTTTTTGTTTAAAATGCATCATATATTTCACTAAAAATCAATAAAGATGTACATCAAGATCAACATATCCTGTAAACAAATAGCGGGAACAGCAGAATCCCTGGCCTGCATTGGATAGGAGTGCTAACATTTCTGCTTTGGCTCCAAGTGACAGTCTATATCCTTCCTAAACACGTGAAGCCTTACTGAAACCTGGAGAGACAAATCTGATGGGAATGTGGAAACTCATTTCAAACTGAATGGAGACAATGCCTCATGAAATTTTGCATGACACTTAGGTTGTTACAAGAAAAAAAGTAAGCCTGTTTATCTGATCACATTGCACATGTTCCTAGTAGTATGTTGGACCATCCCCTTGTTTCCGAACAGAACTCCCTTCCAATGAAGCAGAGCAACAAAAATGATTCTACTAACCTTATTCAACAGCAATCAAAACCCAAAAGGTGTGGACAACTGAACAATTCCACATCACATGCTTAACCATTTCAGGCTTGTGATAGACTACAGAACATCCAAGTAAAACCAGAGCAGTGTAAACAATCCTCGACTGTGAGACTGTTATGAAGAGTCCGCCATCCCATAATGTGTGTCTGAAAATGAAGAATAAGACTTCCAGATGCCTTGGCACTGCTGGATCCACCTAAGCTCGGAATCATTATTGTTCCACTTTATATTTAGATGCTATGCTATCAAATCAGCATGTTGGACCATCTGCTTGTTTCCCAACAAAACTTCCTTCCAACGAAGCAGAGCAACAAAAATGATTCTAGTTACTATATTTAACAGCAATCAAAGACCAAAATGTGCGGGCAACTGAACAATTCCACATCACATGCATAATCGTTTCAGGCTTGTGACAGACCACACAACATCTAAGCAAAACCAGAGCAATGCAATCAATCCTTGATATGTGAGATTATCCTGGAGAGTCAGCCATCCTAATATGTGTGTCTGAAAAGGAAGTAAGACTTCCAGATGCCTTGGCACTGCTGGATCCACCTAACCTCAGAATCATTGATGTTCCACTTCATATTTAGATGCTCTGTTATCAAACCAGACGGCCATATTTTAGCATTGAGTTCCTTGGAGTGATAGTCCATAGGTCTGCCATAAAACCATAGCCAGTCTTTCTAAACAGGCAAGCTATGGACAATGATATTCAACTTAAGTCTTAAACATACAGCATTCCAGAATTAGCTGACATAATGCAGTAAAAGAAGGGTGGCCAACAGTTTGAAGCAGATAAGATGAATGTAACTGCTTCCAGGATAGCCATCCCCCTTTCCATTTATCCTACAAATCACCCCGTGTGTGAAATCCTTTTTTTGTGCCAAGCGTTTTCCTGTAGAGTGGGGAAGGCAACGAATAAATTGTCCTGGTAGAATAACTTTCTTTGGGATAAACAAGGTGGAAAACATGAAGCCTCTGCACCTTACCAAGAAAGTAAGGTCGACTGGGCTTGATTGATATGCATGTCTAAGGAACTATATTAGTGGCACTATGACTGACACTTGTGTGCCATCATCTTCAGATTGCTACACACATAAATGGCTTCTGTGTTCCTTCCGACCTCTATGACATAATCAGTGCAGTTGAAGCCTTCAAGATTTCTGGATCCAGTATTCTTAAAAAAATATTGCAAGCTTGGAAGTTGGTGTTCAAGAAGTTACCTTAATCACAAGCTGACTAACTGGTTTTTCAATTCTAGATTACTCCCAAGATATGCCCACATGCCACAAACAAAAAGAGGGGTTCTGAAGACAATCTCTGTGTTTCTAAAGGAAAATAATTTCTCTGTGAAACGACCAAAGCTAAATTTTGATATTTTTGTAACAGTGGCCTTGAAGACATTGTCAGAGAACTCATAATTCATTGCAGCATTTGCAAAGACACTGGGCACTACTTCTCAAGCATTTCTTGTTTATCAGAACAGACCTAGGTCCTAAAAATGGTAGACCTTAGTGTGGAGTCGCGGACCATATTTATTAGGAAATGTGTTTCTCAACATCTTTGTTCACCAATAGTTGTGCATTTGACTGTTTTGGATCTAATATCACTTTCAATATGGATTTCGAAAACAAAATCTTTTACTTGTTTGTTATAATGTTTCCTTTAGTATATAAAAGTAACTCAAACGTGATAACATTATGTCCTCTAAGATTAATAACCATGACAGTCGAGTTAATATAAATTCTCTCTTAGAAAAATTAATGTATTTAAATCTAGGTTTTCTGACCTGAGAATCACAACCTTAAGAAAACACGTTCCTAATACTTTTGGAAAATTGAAACCTTTGCATTTCCCAAAGCTTCTGCAACCATGGTAAGATGGATGGATGGTCCAGGGATAAAACCAGGATACCAATCTGTGCTGGATTATGTTGTCCATCTTAAAAGCATTGTTACAAATATCGCGTTGGCAAATATCTCGCCAAGGGTCCAAAAATAAATCATCGGAATTATCGGCGAAAATGTCGGCAAACACAGGCAATATATTGGCAAACTTAAAAAAATACAAAAATATTCATTTTTTTTTTCAATTTTCTAAACATCTAAAGCAACCGGAACATCAATTAAACACATTGCCACATGAATATGGAAAGAAAATCGATTAATAAGATGTAGACGTCTAGTGATACATCACACATAAAAAATGAATCGTGTCTTGTATCTTGAGTGCCCAACTCATGAATTGCCAAAAAAATACAATCAATGTATCTCATATACAATGAAATCAAGTAAATAAAGTAAACTATTGATTCCCTCTACCCCTTTTATAGGCAAAGGTAATCGCTCTGGTAATGGCTTTGCCTCTAGAGCTAGAAATCCCTGGCGGTCGTCGTGGACTATGTCGTCCTCCAGAAGTGTCTGGAAACTAATGTACTCTAGAAGAACTAGAAGAACGATGAGGTAGTAGACCCTCATCAAGTCCTCTACCACTGCTACTGCTACCACTACCTATATATCTTGCTCCCTTTGACTGAAATTGTTGTTGTGAAACTGGTGGTTCCGCTGGTGGCAGTGGGCACACTCTCAAACTCCTCATCCTCCCATGTCTCCATGTCCTATGTATCATCCTCTAACCAATCAGGGGCTGCTTCCATAACAGGTTCCTCAGTCTCCACTCTCCACGCAGCAGTGGTGTCAATCCCATCCAATGAAATGGCCTCCACATCAGGTTTTTCTCAATCTGCTTCACCCACAACCTGAGATTGTAGTAGACGTAGACTAGATCATTCAGGCGTTGGGTATCCAACCTATATGAGGATCATAAATTTATTAAATTAGAATTCATAAATTACTCAGTGGACATAAATTACAAGTTATAATGAATTTATAATTTAATATGAAATTCTTTAACCTGTTGCGCTTCTTGGTGTGTATTTTGTCAAATACACTCTAGTTGCGCTTACAACCAGAAGAGCTACATGTCTGGCTAAGCACCCGAACGACAAGCTTTTGGAGATGAGGTACTTGTGATCCATAGGTTTCCCACCAAGTATCTACAATGAATTGGAGAAACATAAGAGAAGACATTGAAAAATTGAAATGTGAAACGAAGAAAGTAAAGAAATTGAATTTTGAAACAAGGTGAAACTTACTTGGCATTATGTTCTTCCTATCACTAATAGCCATCTCAGACCCAAATGTTCCCATGGCCCTCTTATAGACTTCCAACTCTTTGGAAATCTCTGAATGGTCAGCTACATTGGGCACCATCTTGTGGACACACTCCAAGAATCCATCCTTTACCTCTGCATCAAACCTGAAGCCATAGGAGTAATAGAACGCGGGGTTGAGGTATAACCCTGCAGCATGAATGGGGCGATGAAGTGTATTGTTCCATCGCTGATCAATCACTCCCCATATCAATTGTTGTCTTTCATGCCCCTCATCTCCCTTGTCCTCATAATAGGCACAAATGACCTCTTTGGCCCTATCCATGGCCTCATACAGGTAGTCCATTGTGGCTTGTCTCCATCAACCAAGCGAAGGACCTTTACCAAAGGTTCGTTGATGGTACACACCTCCTTCACACCATCCCAAAAACTCTCTTGGTATGACACTAGCTTGAATATGGCCTATCCCTTCGGTTTAGCTCTAATTTATAAAGCACGCCCTATGCTGTTGGGAGCGGGGAGCGAGAAGCGGGAGCGAAGCGAAAAGCGAAATTTTCAAAAGCTTTCGGGGTGGGAGCGTTTTCAGGAGCTTTTTTTATATAATATATATATTTATATATTTTGATGCATATGCCAACAAAACCATGCGCATCCATTAGAATTTAAACCATTATACACAAATATGCAAAGTTTCTCATGTATATAGCAAGTAAGAGTGCATACAACCAAAATAGCACCGAGTGCAATCCATATTTGAACCAAAGTACATCAATAAATAGGCTATAAACTAGGGATTATTCAAAAACTAGTTTTGAGGCCACCGACATCAATTTGAACAATTAGCACCACCAACATCAAGGTACATAGAGGGGTTGATGTGTTTGATTGAATGTCAATCCCATACCCTGATACATGATAGAATCCAGTGGAAACATTGCAATCCTGAAATCCTAAAAACTGTTAAGTTTGTTGAATTTTGAATGGGATAAAAAATTCTACTTTTTGCATTTGAAGTCCGATGAGGTTGGAACCACTCTCAAATATCCTGAAAGAATTAATGGTAATGTTAAAAATTTAAGTAAAAGGATAGAAAATGAAAGATAAGGAGAATGTCAACTTTTACTCTAAGAATTTAATATTACCATTTAAAGCTACTGATGATTACTAAGGTTATGTTTTTAACTTTTTTGCTATTAGAGTAGGCCTTTCCTCCTTTATATAACATTAGTATAGGCCCTAGGGTTAGTCCCCCACAACCCATCACTTAATTTTTTGTTTTTTTTAAGAAAAATTGAAAAAAAAGAGGGAGCGTTTTTTTTTTTGCAAGGAAGCGAGCTTCTTGAAAACGCTCCCATATGGGAGCGTTTAGGGAGCGCGCTTTCCTAGCGCTTCTTGGACGCTTCCTTCGGAAGCGAGCTTCGGGAGCAGGGGTAGAGGGGGGGGGGCACTCCCAAGCAACATATGCATGCTACTCAACTGAAAGGAACATAGTCTGCAAATCCCACGTAGAAGTAAGGAGAGACTGAAGAGAGATGAAACTAGTGGCAAAACGAGTGATGGCAGGATGCATCAACTCCTTTTCACTAGTGAACTGTCTCATGAAGCTAAGCACAGAAGCATGATTGCATATAAATTTGGTGATGCTTTTTGCTGAAACAATGGCATCCCTGACAATATCAATCTTTCCCATATTGTCTAAGATCAAGTCAATACAATGTGCTGCACAAGGATTCCAAAACAATGTAGGATACCTGTCAATAAGCATCCTCCTAGTGGCCACATAATTTGTAGCATTGCCCGTTATGACTTGGACAACATGCTGCGGACCTATCTCTTGGATGAACCCATCCAACAACTGATAGTAATGCTATATCTTTGACCTGTGCATATGCATCCATGGATTTGATAAACATTGCCCCCCTGGGACAATCAACCAAGAAATTGAGAAGGGTCCTATCCTTCCCATCAGTCCAACTATCTGACATCACAATGCATCCTATGACCTCCCATGAATCTCGAAGCTCCTGCAACCTAGAAGTGCAATCGCCCTTTTCATTTTCAAGGATGGGCCCTCTCAACTCCTCATAAGTGGGGTGCTTCTACCTCATCCCGACAATAGTAGCAGCCTCAAACATAGGCACACAGAATGGGTTCCTCACAAAGTTGAATAGAATATCACTCCTTAGAAGGCATCGACCCACAAGCTTGTCTGCTTCATTTTTCTCCTTTGTCTTGACCATTGACCTTATACCTAGTTGTACACTAGGTGCGGATCTCGAAACAAAGAAAGGAGATGTAGTTGAAGGCACTGTGGAAGGTGAGGATAAGGTCTCACTCCCCCCTCTCCTTGAAGTGTGTTCGGTTGTCCCGGATCCTAATGCTACTCTCACTCCAAGTTCATGCCTCAAAGTTTGCTTTTCATCTTTCCTCTTGCCAATACTTTCAATTATGAGTTTGGCCCTATGAATAATTTCTAGAGTAGAGTTTCAACAAATATCCACCTCATGCCTTGTAATTTGTGCAAGTTGGTATTTGAGCCTATTTATTCCCCTCGTCATCTCCTTCCCACACAAATTTCAAGAAAGATTTTGCTGATTATGTGGATCAACAGGCTCTGCATGCTCCCATAATGGATCCAAAGCCTTTGGCATGTTTGTAATATGGAAACAAGTTTGAAACTTTGAACCTATGACATAAAAACATTTTTTAGCATACTTCGTTGCAAAAAATTGCAAATCAAACAAACAGGGGCAAATGAATGAGATTTCATCGATACAAATATTATTACAAATTTAGTTTTGAAGAGGGGAAATTCATGGGCAAAGGCATGGCCCTAGGGCAAGATAAAAATGTTTTTTGAGGAAATTGACTTCTGCGAATTGAAAAAACAGCGGACAGTCCTTGGTAAATGATCCAATTAATTGTATTTTTGAAGAAGGCAAATTTATTTACATTTCTAAACTATCAATCTTTGCCTTGGAATAATTAAAATTGATTGCTAGGATGATCTACATACCTTGGAATGAGGTTGACTGTGATTGCATTCCAAATTTTAATTTCCACTCCACGAATTCGATGCTTAATGGCAAATGGAATGAGGTGATAAATCCTCCTTGGCCCAATGTAATTCGGTGTTCTCCTCCTTCGCTCTCCTCTAGCACAACAAATGACCGAAATGAGTGAGAAAACCCCCCAAAAATCGGTTTGAAGCTAAAACCCCGCTGGCGGCCAATGTTTCCCTGTCGACCTGCAATATATTCCAAAAAATCGCAAAAATCGCTGGAAAAAATCGTGAAAGAATCGGGCCAATATTTTGCTGATATATCGCCGAGCAATTGGCTTCGCGATATATTGCGATGTTGCCGATAAATCTGTGATATTTGTAACAGAGCTTAAAAGACTGATATTTACATCCATGGAAATTGATTTCTGTTTATTCAAGTGAACATTTATTTTTTTAATGTTCGTACTAGCCTGTAACATATCCTTTCCAGACAGTAGACTTTCATGCCTAGGCCACAGATGGATAATGAATATAATTGGTGTAACTTCAATTTGGAAATAAAGAGGGCTACTTTTTAGTCAGTGCGTTATAGTCAAGAGCTTGAAGGACAAATTGATTCTTGGGCTCTGTCTATGCATTGCCTGTATTTTGATACCAATTCTAATGAAGGGGATGATTTCAATTGTACTATTGCTGAACATTTCACCCTTCTTGTATATATTTTAATATTTAAACCTTAAGCATATGACTTTACAGGAAATATCTAAAATCACAATCCTTTTGGACTGATTTTGAAGGATAAAAAAATAATACTTCATATTTATGTTTTTCACAGGCTCGCCTGTTCACGGATTCCGAACCAGTCGAAGCCAGGGCAGAAGCAGTTGTATTACTTAAGCAACTAGGTTTTCCGGTTTGTCTTTTTCCTATGTTTGAAACTTTGAACGACAGGGAAAGTTCTTTAAATAAAACTTAGATTGCTTTTAAGTGAGTTGTTGGAAACACATACTTGAGTTCTTTATTTCAGATAATGCATGATATGTTGGAATCACAGCTGTGTATGGTTGTCTTTAGAAGCATTTCAAGAAGATATAAGCAAAGTAATAGAGTAAATATCGGCAAGGACAAAATTTAAGGATTTCAGTAGGAATCTCTATTGCAGTATTGACTCTCGAAAAGATGTATTGCGGCCTTTAAGACAAGAAAAACTGTCTTCTTTGACCAGGATATTAGTGACCAGTGCCTTAGATGATGATCTTAAACGAATAAAGAAGACATGCTATTTATGGAAAGTGTCTGTAGATGCTAGATAAGATGTAGATATTCAATGTATTTGTGTAAGCGATCAATTGTATGTTTTATGACTTCAACTACCATTGACATTCAAGATATGCTAAAAGACCATTTACCCAAAACACCAACATGTGACCATATATTATTCAATGTGGTTGCATTAGCAATTGCATATAATAAACCAATAAGAACTGATATAATGAAACCTCACAGCCGACAAGGCTAGCAGCAGCAAGTATGTTAACCATTAACTATGAAGACAATGTTAACATTAACCAAAACCTTTAATCAAAAAGATATATTAACATTAGCAGTAGTAAAGAAGCTTATGATATCACTCAATGAAGAGCTCCATGTATCCTTAGTGAATAAAAATAAAATAAAGAAGTGGACACTTCACCCCTTTCATTAGTTTGTTCTCTAGTATATATCAGCAGTATAGCAGAAATACTTAGGTGGATGCAAATCAAACAAGGTGACCAAGATTAGAAAGAAAATACTTGCTCAAACAAAATTCATCATCACCAGATCTGAGTTGGTTCCCATTAATAGCATAAGACTTCTTAGGATAACCGAGTTTGTATCAAAAAAGTGTCTGAATGAATGCCAACAATAAGCACCTTAAGTTTCAATGAGAAAACCACTAGCAGCAGAATGTGGCAAACAAGTTTCAGACCTCTGTAGAATGAAATTCAGACCTCTGTTAATGATGTTTCAAAATTCTTCCTTTGTCAAGTAGTGACCTTGCAAGTGCCCAAAATGTATCAATGTTAACCCCCTTTTGTGTTCTTGATTTGTACAGGTGTTAGGGGGGCTTAGGCTCAGTCAAAGGGAAGGTCTGCAACTTATTGCAGAACTTGGGACAGACTTTGGGAGAGGCTGCTAAAGAGGGCCGAGCCCTAGGGAGACCCTGTAGGGGGAGGTCAAACACAACAGGAGGCCCCAAAGGCTAACCCAATGGAAAAGAGGGGAGATCGAGGGCCTTGAAAGGAGGGCCAACCCCTTCCTAGGGCTGGCCGAGGGTAGAAAGGAGGGAAAGGAGGAGGGACGGAGGAGAAGAAAAGAAGGAAACTAAAGGAATGAAGAGGGAGATGAGGGAGAAGGAAGGCGAAGGGAAGAATTGGAGAGGGAGGAAGGAAAAGGAGAAGGGAGGTAGTGTAGGGCAGCGAAGTTTGGAGAAAGGAGGGCCAACCCCTTCCTAGGGCTGGCCGAGGGTAGAAAGGAGGGAAAGGAGGAGGGACGGAGGAGAAGAAAAGAAGGAAACTAAAGGAATGAAGAGGGAGATGAGGGAGAAGGAAGGCGAAGGGAAGAATTGGAGAGGGAGGAAGGAAAAGGAGAAGGGAGGTAGTGTAGGGCAGCGAAGTTTGGAGAAAGGGAACAAGGTGGGAAAAGAGTAGCAGCGAAGGGAAGGAGAGAAGAGAAAGGAGAGTGAGGAGGAGAAGAGGGGGTGCGAAGGTAGGAGGAGATGGGTAGAAGGGAGCGAGTACAAGGTAGAGGAGAGCGAAGGCAAGAAGGGAGAGATGAGGAGGCCACTAGGGAAAAGAAGGTTTGCAGTTAGGGTTTAGCAGAAAATTAGGGCCTTTTTCAGAATTAAAAAAAGAAAATTATGAAAAACAAAAGTAAAAATTGACTTAAATTACAAATATAAACGAATTAAGCCTAAATAATATATACAAAATTACAAACTCAGAAAATAGGGTTTTAAAATGGTAGAAAAGAGCAACCTAGGGTTTTTAAAAGCTTTTACCCTAACCCTGGGGCATCAAGGAGGATGGCCCTCCTCTTGAGATGGTGCTTGCCAAGTTTGGCAAACCAGGGCTTTCTTCAACAACCACAAAAGTTGGTTGAAGAGGCTCTAGTTAGGGCAAACCTTGGAGACCTAAAGCTCAAGCCTTACAATGCTAGGGTAACTAAAGGCTGAAAATGACTTAGTTAAGACAAAATGCAGCATTAATGGCTACCATTCAACCTTAGACAAGCATCACATCCAACATGTAACAAAGACAAATCAAGAGAAGAAACTTAGATACCCCCTTGTGCATGTGTTAAGCAAACAACTCTAGCCTCACCTTAGCAAAGAGCAAGAACAAAAGATACTTCAAATATTTGCTTCCAAACAAGAAAGTAGATCCATCCTCAAGAGGTGCGCATCACTCAGAGAGTCCTAAGAAGGGTAAAAAAGTAGCATTGTGTTTTATCCCATAAGTTGTTGTGTTAAAATGAAGTGAGGAGAAGTCTATTTATACTTTCTCACACTCACTTTACAAAAATATAAAAATATCCAGGCCGACATGCCTTTAGAAATGTATATTTGAAACTATAAAATGTCAACTTAAGATTAAAACAAAAATAATATAAAATAATTAAATCTGTGGGTAATTTGGGGCATTTTCCCCAGCATTTACCCACACATGACTAAAATAGTTAAAAATAAGCAAATCACTCCATTCGGAAGGCCAGAATGTGGAGGGGGCGGTCGTCATGCTCCATCTAACCCCAACAGTAGTGAAAATCCCTCAATGTCCCCCCCCCTAATCAAGCACTGTAGCCTGGATTGGAGGATGCCGTCATCATCAAGAGGAGCCCAAGGAGAGAGGGTGCTGGTGAACTGGAGGACCAGGAGGGTGTGGAAGGTGACCTGGAGGAGAGACATATGCCTAAGTACTGAAAGATCTGCCACCAGAATGATAAATCAAGGTTGGGGTTATGTGACCAGTGACCCACCCCTGGAAGCCCCAAACACCAACATGAGGGCTTCAAGCCCTTTCATGAGGCAGTCAGCAATGCCACTAAGCCATAGTACTTCCAAGGGAGAAACCAGAGGGTCTGGCCATAACCCCTATTCAGAAAAAGCTGGCTAAACACCCCTCTTGGTTAGAAAAATGACCCCCTCTCCCTGGGGTATCTCTGCAGATGCGTTGGTACTGGTACCACATAACAGGTGGCATCTATACTTGTTTCCATGAAGCCTTGTTAAAGGGAGTAATAAGATGTATATGATATGGCACCCATGTCAAATGTGATACATCATAGAATTAACATCCAAGTGCATGGGTCAGTCTTAACTGCCAGGAAAATCACACAAGAACATGGACAATGAATGCAAACCAGAATATTTTAAAAAAGAAAATGATTTGCTTGATACATTCTATATGGTGTGGATGTTAATCCATATAATGGAGACAATGTCCCATACCAAAATCGTGTACAACCGCTTTATTAGTTAGGTTTTAATCTAACCTAATGTAATGCAACTCAATTTATGACATGTGACTTTAAGTCACTCAATTACTAACCTAAAGTACAACATAACTTTATCATATGACCATTCTGATATGCTGACATCCTCTCTCAATGGTCATATGGAGAACACATGTTTGTCCCAGAATGCAAATTTATCTGGACCAAATGTGTCAAAATGTCTACAGTCTGCCTCAAATGCACTCCAAAATCAGATTTTGGAGTTGTCCCCAAATGAACAGAACTGCTGTCTGGACTCTGGATGACATAATACTGGCATAGCTTGTTAATTTTTTAAATCATGATAACAGATCTGCACTTAAAGATTCGACTGTACAGCTGAAACTTAAAATGTTAAGTAACACGAATCAAAACTTCTGATTTTCAAAATCTAAAAGTACTGGAGTATCGATCAGGAGTTTAGACACAGCATATCTGAAGCTTGGAATCTGGATCAATCCAGCAAGTGATGGACTGTAGATCTGAAAATAATAATTGTGCAATCACAAACCAGAAACCATGAATTTTGTAACAGCAAGCTTCTTTCTTCTTTACAATGATACAATACTAAGGAGAAATGCCAATAGAAGGTAGGTGCTCCACTTGGGTGAGTGATCTCAGTCAACTTGCCCTCAAACTTACACTGTGCTCATCTCAAGCAAAAGAATGGCCGAAGAAGATAAATCAGCAGATAAGGAAGGCTAGAAAGGACTAAGTTAACTCTCTTAAACTGACACACTAAGTATACTAAGTAGGTTGCCCCACATGAGAGGTCTCACTGAAGTTTCTCTGAGGTGTGTCAAGTGAACTTGAGTAGATATGACTTTCTGTTTTTGAGATAAGGTGCCCTTGTGCATGAGGAGTCTGGCACACTAGTGGAGAAATTATCTTCACTAATTAAAGTGCTCTACTCATTATTAAATGCAATTAACTCATTGATGACTAATCACAAGTCAAATGGTCAACTCTAGTCTATAAGTAGAACCTGCATAAAAAAGGCATTCTTAAAAAAGAAAATCTTTTAAAAAACGAGGATTAATCACTAATCCACAACAGTCTAAAAAGAGCTTCTCCAAAAAATTATGAAACCCTATTTTTTAGGAGATTACAAAAATAATTTAGAAAGCAGGATCGGAGCAACAAAAAAACTAATACTCCCTCTTTGAGATGAAAATTTTCTCCACCAAACCAAGCTTGTTTCTCGTCATCTCGAAGTTCCCCTTTGCTAGGGGCTTTGTCAAAATGTCAACCACCTGTGGCTTTGGATGAATGTAATTATGGATCACTGCTCACTTCAATACTTTGTCTCTTAGGAAATGATACCGGATATCATTGTGCTTGGTTTGATCATGTAAGACTGGATTCTTAGAGAGAGTGATGCAACTTTGATTATCACAGTAAACAAGAGTGGACTCTAGCATCTCATTAGACAACTTCACTACCATCTTGTGAACCCAAAAGCTTCACCACTTTCTGAAGACTCTGCCATATACTTTGCTTCCACTAAACTGAGTGAAACTGTTGCTTGTTTGTTGTTGAACCAAGAAATGGTCCTTGTGCCCAAACTGAAACAATTGTCAGAAGTGCTCTTTTGTTTGCTTGCATCTCCTACCCAATTAGAATCCATAGATCCATGGAATAGCAACTCACCATCTCCTACATATTGTTGAGAAATGTAACTTGGACATGATCATCTTGCATAGGTTCCAGTATGAACACGCAAGGAGTGGGTCGTGACATTTCATAAAGTGACCACTTCGGAAAAGTCAATAATATTTCTATTTTGTAATTTCACTTGGGAAAAGTGAAAGTCTAATGTTTAGAAGTCGACTTAGTCTTAGGAGTCTAATAAAGTGTATTTAATACATTAATGACTTAGACTAGATTTAATCTTTGTCGTACATCTCAAGATTGAGATAGGTGGTGGTCAGGGTAAAGGAGCTTAGGGTTTTGGCGAAGCATAAAAAGTAGATAAGATAGAGAGGTCGGTTGAGTTGAATAGGTTTAGCGAGCAAGATAAGATAAGATAATTTTATTAATGTCCAACGAATGACCGCAAAAGTAGGTCAATGGGACTGTTTGGTCCATGATGTCAATACAAAGTGGGAGCTTAAGACGACTCCTATAAAAAGTGAAATGCAGAAAGAAAAGTATGGTTCTAACCTAAGTACCATAAAACTAACTCCAAAGATGGAGAGCCGATCTAGGAGAAAGATATACAAAGAAAATGGATCTAGGATCTGTGATACAAAAGGTGTAAGTTTGTCATGGTTCGCTGGAACCATCTCTCCTAAAATCCGACGCCGAATATAGGAAACACAAAATAGAACTCTGTTTGGAGGAGTAACTAGAAGAGGAGCTATATTAGGTACTACACCGCTGCCTAGAGTGGGGGGCCTGTTGCTATGACCTAGATGAAATCATCTCATTGTTGGTATGGGGGACGAGATTGGCCATGCCATTGAGGTCTGATGGAATTGGAAGTGGTACTATGTGTTTGAATTGATCTGGGGTCGGAAGTAGTACCGCCATCCATTTGTCTCTTGGAGCCCCTAGAAGATGGGAGCGTCAGGAAGAAGGAATTAATTTCTTGGGTGGAGGTTGGTCCAAGATGTGATCGTGGTTGGAGGACGAGGGAGCGAAGTTGGAGGGCCTCCTACAAGTATAGGGAAAATAATCTCTGGTCAGGATGCATAAAGAAAGTCATCAGAGTTTGAAGCTCCTTAAAAAGACAACAGAATCACCCTTGAATATTGTAGTAAATAGGACAATGAAAAATGAAGTGCTCCTCGATCTCAACATCTTGAAGGTGGTGTTACTGTTCAAACTAGCAGGCTAGGCTTGCAAGTGAAAGGCAATCACATAAGAAACTTGGACTGCTGTCACCTTTGTCCAATCTCCTAACTTCTTCGGGATCCAATGTTGTCCCAAGGGGAGAGCCTTTTAATGTAGCTGCCAAGTAGATGCCAAATTCCTTCCAAACACCTTAAAGCATAGATCAATGCCTCTAATGGAGTCAAACACAGAGTAATAGAGAGAGTTAGGATGGTGCTTGTATAGTAGTTTTGGCAGTCTTGCAGGTCTGTTTAGGTTTAAAAAAGATAGGCCGAGGATTTCATGCCTGAAATTTTAGGGCTGCGAGAATTTAGGGCCAAAATTTTGTGTTCGTGAGAATTTGGGGCTGCGAAAATTTAGGACCAAAATTTTGGGGTCGCGAGAATTTAGGAACGAAATTTTGGGGTTGTGAGAATTTAGGGGCGAGATTTTAGAGCCGAAATTTAAGGAGGCCGAAAAATGAAGAAAATTAAATTTTTTGATTTTAGGGTTTTTGTTATAAAATTGCAGACCTAATTCTAATCCTAATTCTACCATGAAAATGCAAAATTACACATGAAAATGCAAGTTTAACCTAGCACTAATATTTACAAAAATTCAAACTAGGGTTTGATGTAGAGAAAATGGACAAACTTAAGGTTTTAATGGATGTTACCCCAAACTCTAGCCTTAGAGGAAGGTGACAAGCCTTCCTCTTGGAGGTAATTCTCCTTGATACTAGGTTAGGGCTTCTTGAAACAACCTCTAGGGTTGCTTTCAAGAGTCTAAGCTAGGGCAAAGTTGGAGCTCCAAGGCCAAACTTTGTAAAAACCTCCTCTTGGGAGCGTTTTTGTATGCAATGAGGATAGAAGAGCAAACAAAATCCTTATTCAAAGAGAATGTATCCCTAGGGCTACCATTCAATTATTCAAGATGCAAAATTGATCTACCATTCATCAAGCAAATCTTAAAAATGTAAGACTTACTTGAGCATGAGTTATTCCAACCATTCTAGCATCCACAAAGCATTAGCAAGACAAAGAAAGCATCCTACTTTATTCAAGAGCAAGAAGAATCATCCCTCCAAGAGGTGCACATCACTTCATAAGGCCCTTCTAGGGTAAAAGAGTAGCATAATGAATTTTATCCCATAAGTTGTGTGTTAAAATGAAGTGAGGAGATTGTATTTATATGATCTCACATTCACTTTTTACAAAATATCCAAGCCTACATGCTTTAAAATGTCAATTTAAAATTAAAACATGTCAACTTAAAATTATAACATAAAATAATATAAAATAATCAAATCTGTGGGTAACATGGGGCATTTTCCCCAGAGTTCACCCAAAAGTGACGAAAATGACCGAAAATGAGCCAAATACTCCAAACTGAAGGTTGGAGTAGGCAAGGGGGGGACATCATGCCCCATCTAACCTCAATAGTAGTGAAAATCCCTCAACGCCCCCCCCTAATCAAGCAATGTAGGCATGGAAGAAGGATGATGTCATCATCAAAGACAACCAAGGAGAGAGGGCACTGTTGAACTGGAGGACCAGGAGGGTGTGGATGGTGGCCTGGAGGAGAGACACGAGCCTCAGTGTTGACAGAAGAGCCATCAGAATGATAGAACAAGGTGGGGGTCATGTGATCTAGTGACCCACCCCTGGAAGCCCCAAGCACCAACCTTAGGGCTTCAAGCCCTTTCATGAGGCAGTCAACAATGCCACTAAGCCATAGTACTCCCAGGAGAGGGACCAAAGGATTTGGCCATAACCTCCACTCAGAAAATGCTGGATAACACCCCTCCTGGTCAAGAAAAAAAATGACCCTCTCTCCCTGGGGCACATCTAAAAGTGCGTTGGTACTGGTACCACGTAACAGGTGGCATACTTGGAAAATCCTGTTTGTCGGTCAGTCTAGTGATGCGTCTCCACCCTAAGACAATGAGAACTGACTTTGAATTGGCCTAAAGGAATACGAAGAGTGTGTGCCCAATGGGGGAGTTTGTAATGGGGTCGAACAATGAGACCGTCCCTTAGATCCATGAAGTGCTCAGTTTAAAGGCCATCTTTGGATGTAACCCACCTTGGGGGTGATCCAAGTGACTTGCACAAACTGCCTATAGATATCATCTTGGGTGATCTTGTTCAACTCTTGCCTAGTAGGTAAGAAATTCAGTCGCATCCAGGGAATACATAAATGGAGAAAGTCAGTCCATTGCAATGCCAATAAGCTCCAAAAGATCTGAGACTCCTGCATACCAGCACTAACTGTGCCCTGAAGGACTAGCTGAGGCAATGGACTCTGATGAGCAATAGGCCAAGTACGGGTACTGGTCCCACCCCTTCATCATGTCGATGAAGCTTCAAATGTGGTTTAAGAGTGAGACAAGGATGAACACAATCTCAAGGTGAAAGGGCATGGCACCAAATTACGTAAGTATGATGGGCTGAGGTACAGTCTATTTGCATTTGATGATGTGACAAAGGAGGAGGATATGTTCTCTCTTTGTTGAGGCCCAATAAGAGTCTAGAAAACAAGGCCCTCAAACCTCAAAGCCATAGAGGACTGTGGGCCAAATGAGAGTGTCCATGAGAGATATCTTGGATGGTATTTCCTGAAAATGGTGTTTAAAACATTGTCTCTCAAGAAGGGCCAAGGATTCGTAGTCCTTGTTGACTCTGGGCTGAAGGGCATGCCGCAAAATGAAATGAGGTCTTGTGAATTGTACCCCCAAATAGGTATAGGTGCTAGCGATCTCAATCTCCTCCCCTTTAAAAAGAAATGAAGATTCGAGAGAAGTTTTTTCGACTTGTTGAAGATCATGAACTTGGTTTTACCTAGGTTGACTGTCAATTGATGAAGATCATAGAAAAGGGCTAGGGCATCTAGTTGCCTTTGCAACCCCTCCAGAGATGAGGCCAAAAGGACCACATTGTCAACGAAGAGTAGGATAGAGATCAAGACCTGGTGGAGAAGGCACCCATCTCCATCCTAGATGTGCTCTTGTAGGAGGGAATCCAACTTGTCAATGTAGATCCTAAATAAAGTAGGGGTTAGGGGACACCCCTGTTTGATCCCAATGGTATTCCTAATAAAATATGATACCCCATGGCCTGTGTGAAGAAGACCAAGAACTGACTTGTATAATTGAAGATGGTGGTTAGAAGGGTTCTGGAAATGTCAACATCTTTGAGCCTTTGGAACAATGCCTCTTTGAGGATGGAGTCAAATGCTTTTCGAAAGTCTACAAAGAAGCAGTAAGCTTTCGAAGAGTGGTGGCATGCCTTCTTGATGATGACCCAAAGCATAAGAATGTGGTTAATGGTTTTGTGTGTTGCTCTAAACCCAGCCTGTCCTCTATCTTTAAGATGGCTTCGCTCAAGATCCCTAGAAAGGTACATGTAGAGGATTGTAGCATAGAGTTTTGAGAAAGTGTGAGCAACCATGATCGTTCTATAGTTATTGGGATCTGCACTAGGGCTTGATTTGTGGATCGGGTGAATAATATGATGTGACTAGGGTTACGAAAAACTTGTATGGACCACATGGTTGAGTAGAACGACCAAGTGACAATCCAATGCGTGGAGGCCATGTTTGAAGAGTTTAACCTATAACCCCTCCTCATTCATTGCTTTGTTGGAACTCATAGCCCAGAATGCCTTTGGGATACCACGACTACTGAATAAGTAGGAAGAGGTAACTTGGATAACGGGTTGCCTTGAGATATCATAGAGGGATGGGGCATGGGAGAACATGGAATTTGGATCAAGATTGGGCGGGAGATGGGAGTGGTGGGGGAAGATGGTATGCTGGAATTTTTTGAGAGTGGATATGGGAAGCACATAGCTCTCATCTCCTTTGAGAAATGAAGAGCTGTTTTTTGTGGTGGGGGAAGATGGTATGCTGGAATTTTTTGAGAGTGGATATGGGAAGCACATAGCTCTCATCTCCTTTGAGAAATGAAGAGCCTTTTTTGTGGTGGAGGAGACGGTGGCAGGAAACTTTAAGATTAGGGTAGGAGGGGTGTCATGAGTGAAGGCGTGCTGAAGTTGGCTGTCGAGGTTCTTGTAGTCCTCATCGTATCACCTATTCAGGGCGTAGGACATGGGTTTTGGGGAAGAAGAGGTGGATCGAGTGGATTGGGGGTAGGTTTTAAGTGCAACTTCCCAAATGGTGGAAGAAGACAAGTGTTCTTGGTAGAGGTAGATTCGAGGGATACGAAGCAGGATTCGAATGGGAGCATTTGGCTGAGGGTGGAAGTAAAGGTGTTGTGATCCTTCTTGATAAAGAGGATAGTGGTTGAAGGTGGGCCTAGAGGGGGATGGGTTGGGTGTGGGGGGGTGTTAGTCTAAAGGTAGAAGGAGAGAAGAGCATGGTCAACCAAAGGAATGGGGGTTATCGAGAGATGATGAATAAAGGGGAGTAGGTCATGATGGGAAAGGACATAATCCACCACACTTGCACTTTTGTCGTGAGGTTGATAAGTAAAGAAGCGAGATTCTTGTAAGCAGGGAAGGTTGTTGAGGATAATAAGCACATGGGTTTCTCCAAGCCACAGGAGGTACCTGTTGTACCCTGTAAAAGGCCCCAAAGCATTAACCGATAATTGGTGAAGTCCCACTGAAGTTGTATCAATCGCGTGAACATGTAGCACGTGCTTAGATTGGTCATGGAGAGGGACTTGATGGGTTCTGGTGCAGGCATCAAAATCACCCAATGAGATGATGACCCCCGCTACTGAGTACTAGATGATACTAGAATACAAATCTAGGTATGGGTCACCGTCGAAATTGCTATGGATAGCAAACTAAGACGAGGTTGGGGGAAAGTAGTAGATCGCTATGTAGAGATCTTTTGGGAGAGGGCATAAACTGCTGAGCATAACCCACACGAACTTGGAAAACTCATCCAATGCCACTAAGAGACCCTGCATCGGAGGGAGTCATCTGGTTAAATAGGCCACCTCACCCGAACCTCTGACCCCCCTTGAAGACCTAGTTTCTTGTCAACAAGTGGAAAACCAATGATAACTTGCTATGTCTATAAGTGGCCTGGTAGGTCTCTCATGGGTTTCAGTAATAAAAAGGCGATCATATGAAGCGAGAGCATCATACAACATACTCGGCGAAGGCCAGAATGACCCATTACTGTTCCAACACCCTACTGAAATCCCTACACCCCGTCTCCTCCACCGGGCTAGTTATTTAGAGAACCCAAGCCAAGAGTACCTAGGGGGTGGGGAATCTCAAATAATGGCTAGGAGGTCTCTATTGACCACCCATTTCCTTGCCTCTTGTGTTGTTGGGACTAGCTTTTGGGAGTGTTTCAGTTTTGCAACTTGGGATCTAGTGAGGTCAGTATCTAGGAAAATCCAACTGGGGAGGGAGAAAAACCTTTGCTTGGCTCTAAGAGCCCGAAGTCGGTCACTTGTTGACCTGAATTGGATGAAGAGTGTAGAATCATGACCAAACTAGGCTCTCTCAAGAAGGATGTCGGGAAACTCTAAGAGGAGCTAGAGCGCTTGAGGGAGGATAAGGGTGATTTGCTGAAGCAATCAACAAATACAATAGGACGTATAGTAGCTACTGTTGTTTTTCCTTTCTTCATAGGTCGTACACCTCTTATGCATGCCATACACCTCTGTTCAGGAGTGATTTTGATGACTGTAGAAATGCTGGTTTAGTAGACTGTGGAGGTTGCCTTGTAAGCTTTGATCAAAGGAATGAAAATCTGATTAGGTGAAATCATCTGTGTATGTGTGTATATCATTTAAGTTTCCCATGTTTACTTTTACATCTATTGTGTGAATGATGCTATGTTCATAAATTAATTTTTTGCATTTAAATAAACTCAATATTTGATTTTTTAACTTGAGAACATAAAGACAACAATCATCTAAGGTTGGAAAGTTTAACATGGTATGAGAGCCTCTCTGATTGAGATTCTCAAGGGTTTACAACAGTAGATCAGTTGTCGAGAACAAATCCTGGAAATAACTGTTAGAAACAAAGACCAATAGTTAGAGGGTGTCAAAGGTGGTGCTTGCCTACTTATCAGATCTGGGAGTTTGTGTATTAGATCTCAGAGATGGCGTCAACTAGCCTCAGATTTGAGGATAGGTTGTAAGGTGCCTCAAATTTATTGCCTTGGAAAGTGAGGGTAACTTTCTTATTGCAAGAGAATGATATATGGGATATTGTCAAAGATGTTGTGCCTCCACCTACAGATCTACAACAGTTGGCACCTCACAAGGAAAGGAAGTGAAGGCCAAGCGAATCATCTTGGATCCTGTAAAGGATCATTTGATTCTTCACATATCCAAGAAGAAAATGACAAAGGAGATGTTCGATGCCCTTGTTAGCCTATACCAACGTGAGAACACAAAGATGAAGTTGATATTGCAGAACAAACTTAGAGCTATAGAGATGACGATATCAGACACAGTTTCCAGTTACCCGATGAAGGTCATGCAGATTCGTGATCAACTTGCTGTAGTTGGGGAGAAGATTGAAGACTTAGAGCTAGTAAACATGGCACTAAATGGATTCTCAACTTCACGGGAAACATTTGTCCAAGGTATTTGTGCTCATGGGCATTTTCCTTCCTTTGAAAGACTATGGGATGACTATATCTAGGAGGATAGTTGGATGGAGTCAAAGGTCAACGAGAAGGGTGGTGACAATAACCTAGGTCTTTTTGGATAGACGAAGAAGGGTAGAGTTAAAATACCTAGTAGGGTAAAGGGAAACGATGAGGAGTTAACCTCTCAGCTAGGGAAGAAAGACTTGAGTAAGGTCAAGTGCTTCATTTGTCATAAGAATAACCATTATGCATCATAGTGTCCAAACAAGAAGGGAAAAGGGAAGTATTTGTAGAAACAAGTGGCAACATTTTCAAAAACTCAAATGAACGAGTTTGCCAACAAATTCGAGAAGGATTTCTCGATTGTTTCTTGCCTTTCTACCATCGTGATTTCGAGGGATGCTTGGTATGTGGTCAGTGGGGCGTATTGACACGTGACATTAGATCGACATTGTTTTACCACTCTAAAAGAGCACAACTCAAGTGTTAGGTAGAGCTTGGTGATGATGCCAAGTACCCAGTAGGAGTTGGTACCATTTCTTATGAATCTAGCCAGGTATTTCATTAGACTTTTATGATGTTTTGCTTGTCCTAAGTTTCAAGAAGAACTTGCATTTAGTTTCAATTATGGAAGAGAAGGGTTATGCAGTAGAGTTCAAGAACCAACATGTCTTTATTAGGCCAAAGGAATCTAGACCAAAAGCATCACAAGTGATAGGGGTTAGGGAAGGCAATATATACATGTTGCAGGGTGAACTTGATCGAGCCTTAGTTCATAACAGTGACAACTTGTGCAAGTTATGGCACATGAGGATGGGGCACCTGCATCATAAAGCATTGCCTATTATGAGGGAGAGAGTCACATGTCTTTGAGAGTTCAATATTGAGCTGTAGGGTGTGCATTGTTGATGTATTTGTAACTTCGGAATGTATTCACTTGTATATTGTATTTGTATTTTATTATTGTACCTCTGACGGAGATGTTTATTCCTTCGGTCAGAGAAGTCATTATTGTACTTGGGTCATGTAAAGTCATTGAGGTCAATCCTCCCATGTATGTCGGGGCATTAGACCCCAGAGTTAAGTTATTAATGGGTTATTAGACACTCCTAGAGAAGTCGACCCAGTCAGTTACACTTAGGGCCCGACCTGTTTGGGGTTAAGGCTAAGTGGAAAGTAAAGTATAAATAGAGAGGGTGCTCCTCTCTATTTGATCATTCACACACTCACTCACTTCGCATTAGTGAGGGAGAGGAGGAGTTCACACAAGTGGAGGAGGAGGAAGCTGCTGGAGACCATCCTACTTGTTTTGGGGTTTTGTATTATTGCTCATTCTATCTCTGAGGAAGTTGCGGGGTTTTCTCCTTTATGGTTTCCGTGGTGAAATGCTTTGTGTCTCTTGTCTCTTGTGTTTGATTTGCTGTACATGTTGTTCTCTCAGATAAGATCCTAGATCATATTGAATTAAATGATGAAAAACTAACATGGTATCAGAGCTAGCCTGAAGGAAGGCATTGTATGGCATTTACGACATTTGTTTCACTTGTGACAATTTGAAAGCTAGGGCTTTGTATAGCAAAACCTAGTCATCGTGGAACTTTCGCTATAAATCCATTTTGGCAAAGGTTCAGGATTTGAAACTTGGACAGGCCGAAGATGAAATTTTCCTGTACCTTGTGTCCGAGTTTCAGTCTTAGATTCGTTGTACTTTTTGAGATATGATCTGTACAAGTTAGGGTTTCTGCCTCTTCCAGAATGAAACCCTAAACAGGTGACCTAGGTAAAAAGGTCATATCTCGGGCTAGGAAGATCCAAATGGAATTCCGTAAAATGTGCAAGTTAGGGCACTCACTGTAGTTTCACAGGTCCGAGTTTTAGAGGCCGAAGTTGAAACAGTGACACGTGGCACTCTGTACAAGTTCGCTATGCTGTTTCATCCCTTAAACAAGTCATGTTGGGAAACTGAGCATATCTCTTTGATGGAGAATCCAATGAAGATCAAACCTGTGGGGTTGGAAAGATGACAGTTTAGGCTACCACAGGCCGAAGTTGCAGACCCTGCAGATCCGAAATTTCAGAGATACACCAGAAACAATACGACACATCTCAAATGGCTCAACGGAGGAAATCAACAAAGAGGAGGAAGAAGCTCTAACTTAGGGTTTTCATATTTTAGGTATGGCATGACCTGATACAATGTTGGAGACACCTGATGCAACATTGGAAACTTTGAAAATGGATTTGGAATCCATTCATCATAGATATTAATCCTCCATCAAAATGTTGTGGGAGGAAGGAGATTGAAAATTAGGGTTTCCAAGTAAGAAGAATCCCTAGCAAGGTTGGGAGACTCATAGGGCAGCAATGAAGGAGGTTTAAGTGGCACTGATATTCTATCATCCTAGCACCATGAACCTATATAATATGTTACAAGTGATCTACCTTGGATGGTTAGGGTTTTTACCCTTATAGAGAAGACTACAAGCAATCTCGACAGGTATGACTTGATGAGATACAGGTATGTTTTGAAATTTGTTTCATGATTAAGTTCATGATATGTTTGTCTTCATATTATTGAGGTTAGTACAATCATGATTAATTTTAGATTGTCTGATCACCTTAGTAAAGGTATGAATGCATGTGGATAATAGAAGACATTCATTGATTAGGGTTATGACACTTATGATTGTACTAATGCACTTGTGATGTTGTATGAGGATGATGTTGTCTACTAACATGAAAGGTACATCAAGAAAGACAAACCCATATGACCATGATGAAATGAAGACAAAGACTCATCCATAGTCATTGATCACATAGAAGCTCTACTTACGAGGTATGTATAATTTGGTTCTACAATGCTTAACTTATGAGATATGCAGGTTACTAGCACAAGGTCTCTAAATTATTGAAGAGAACAAAGAAGACATTGTTTGTGTATGTTAGACATAACTAGCAAGCATTATAATATGTTTTCCTATATCGAGTTAGAATCCTACTTTGTGTTAGGATCTTAGATAAGTATACTTTTGTATGATTGATAATGATTATTCATGAAGTTATAAGTTTGAGTAATCATGGGTTTATGCATATTATGTTTCTTAGTTTTATTAATGATATGAAAAACTAGAAGAGTCTTATGGTCAAATAAGAACATGCATGAGTAAAAGAAGTACTCCCTGAAACCTTGAATACTAATGCTTGTGATCAATTACCTGTGTATGAAATGATCATGACCATACATGTTTAAGATTATTTAGAATCATAATGTTTTGATAGTATTGAGATTATACTAATGAATGTATGATCATGTATGAGATTTTGAGGATGACACAATGATGACACTAGTGCACACTTAAGCATGCATAGTGGTCCAGGATGGATATAAGTTCAAAAATAGATAATCCAGGAAGCAAAGAGCAAGAGGGAGCACACTCTAGTAGTTCCTGCAAGGAAGCAAAGATTAAGAGGGAGCACACTCCAGTAGTTCCTGTAAGGAAGCAAACATTGAGAGGGAGTCCACCCAACAACCAAACAAAGATAAGTATTTGAATTGTCATTTCTTGTATATATGATTACTTAAAAGATGTTGTTTAGTCATTGTTGTCCGCCGAGATGCACACCAGCAACATAAATCTTTCGAAAGCTGTTCCCTCAGTACAAGTGGGGAAAGTGTGGCCTTGGGGGCAAGCAATGAGCCAGGTACTGTTACCTGAATCCCAGCTCCTCCGTTTAGGATAACTCCTAACGAAGCCAAGGGGGGTAGTCCCTACAAAGAGTTTTCTATGGCTCTTATGTTTTAAATGTTTTTGTGTTGAGTGATGTGGATGGGTGTTGTTTAGGAGTTTTAAATGATGAGAGATCACAATTTTATAATTGAAACAAACACAAGATAAATGAGCAATCCACGTTGCGATACAAGATATGAGATCAACAATATAAAGAAGACTTGCAGTATAAAAGCATCCACAGATAGAAAATAAGTTCAGATAGAGAATTCAGAGGACAAATGGCCCCGATTAATTAAAGCATGTAAGTGAACATAGACCAGTGCCAAATGGAGTAAAAAATTGAAATGCTTGGGGATGCTGAAAATACAAGTCTTGAAGTAATTGTTCGTGAGGTCGTTTTGCAAATGATCTCGGTTTATTGAAAGTTTTAATGATCTTGATTATTAGACTAGCAAAAGAAAGGCATGCGTCCAACCGGAAAAGTATACTTTCAGTGCCTTCCCCTCTGGTGGTATGACATACCGTCCAGTTATCAAGAATAGGTGTCCAATGACTTAACCACCCTCGAAGTCTAAGACAACGGTGATTTCCGGCCCCACCAGGTTTAGGAACTTTGTCCACTACCTGAGTATTTCTCGAATAATCAACGCCGGTTCGTTGGTTGTGGGGTGAAAATTTTATTAGATTATCACTTTTGAGATTAACAGATCCAACACTGTTCTGAGTACGAGCCCAACCCCTTAGGGTCGACAAAGCATACTAAGTGAAGGATAGCAATGAAGATAAATTTTATTGAGGGATGTGAGTTGGAAGTATTTTAAATTATTAAGAGCACACAGTTCAACCCTCCGACAGAGAGCGCTCTTAACTTCGTCTTAAGACGGAAGTTCAAGAGACTTAGCTAATCTATATGCTTGATGCAAGGATATGCAGTGGGAATGCTCTCCGATAGAGAGTGCTCTTGACTTGTGTTATGGCAAGTTCAAGAGACTTTAGTTCTTTGTTAAAATAGAAGCAGCTTAAAGCAAAAGAACACAGTTATGAAGTTCAAATAATGATAAAATGAGACAAGATAATGATATATCAAATGAAATAAACTACTTGCAAAATGGAATAAACAAGCAACTAGTGTTCTACAACCAAAGAAACTACTCTAACAAAGTGGAGTTAAAGAAAAGACTCCTACACACTGTTCATGAAACTTCCATCTAGTTGGTCGTATGCAGTACACAGTGGGGAAAGAGAAGTGGCACGCAATGTCAATGCGGCACTTAGGATCAAATCCCAAGTTACTTCTCAGGTCAAGACTGAAAATAGTAATTAAAATTCTAAGTGCAAAATGAAACTATTCTCAAAACTTGAAACAGATCTAAACTAAGCATGCACAAGACACTCTTCCCCAAATGGGGAAAAAGAACCAAAATGTGGGAGGCCTTATCCCACTTAGCCTTTTTATTAATGAAGTACAAGTGCCTTGGGATTTTAACCCTTGAAAGGACTTTTTGAGAGGAAAATAAAACAACTAAGAGAACAATATGGAATCAACTAAGGATTGATGCCATATAAGAAGATCTAGGGCATTGATATTATATCATCATTAGGTAGACAGGGGCCACCTGAGCCAAAGGCCACCTGCATGCATGACATCTGAGCATTATTTCATGATGCACGCACCTGATTGAGTCTCGAGGCACCGACATGCAAGTCAACTGCAAATTAGAAGATAAAGTGACCTAATTAGGTTATTTGCAGTTGAGAGTTATAAAAGAAAGGTAAAGTGAATGGAGAAACACACTTATATGATTATTGATTTGAGGAGTCGAATTGGAGAGCTCAGCGAGCTAAGTTGGGGTTGAGTGCATGCTCAACTATCTAGTGTATTTCATCAGCGAAATCTATCTGCCCTAGTTCATCATTAGGTTGGATCATCCAGATTCAACATTGCTTCATCATCAGGATCTATTCATCAGTTGCTTCAGGAGATTGAGTTCTTCACTGGATTGGGGGATTCGCTCTCTTTGCTTGGGCGCATTGCTCAATTATACACTCATTCGTTTTACATTCTACAGGGAGCATAACCTCTGCATGCTGCTCCCATCCTTCTCAGAGTGGCCATATTACCCTTCCCATGGAAGAAGGGCTTCTCTATTGGATTCTTGAGAGAGTTATCAACATTTAGCTCTATTGGAGGACATTTGCATGCCTGAGGGCGAATCACTTTGGAGGGATATTCACGTGTTGGGATATTGAGCCATCCTTTCTTCTGCATGCAACTTCTATCATCACCAGAGGGGCGCTATAACCCTATTGCACCTTGTCTGGGGCTTCATCAGTCAAGCATTATTTATTGAGTAGCAGTTATAGCTTGGAGGAGGGCGCACTTATCTATTGGAGGACGACTTGACTTATCTACCTATCCCTCCGACACAATTCTTGCATGCTGGGATCATCTTCATCAACATTAGTAGATCTACATACTGGTATGTACATGCATTAATTCCTCCTACTTTCTAGCATTTCAGTATTATCTAGGTTACAAATCTGCATGCAAATGCATGCATGCAGCGATCAGGGTTTACTTTCATATTCATTCTGAGACATAAGCCTACTAGCCATCCACAATACAACAAAAAAGAAAAAATATCAGTTTGGGATATTACAGTGGTATCAGAGCATGTTCCTTGCTAGCTGTGGGCATGCAAAATTGTAAATGAATTCAGAAATTCTAATTTTTTAATATATATCTAAAACCATGTCCTTGTGTCTTGTTTCCGTGGTTGTCGTGTCCTCGTCAGATGCTCGTATTTTTGTGTCATCCGTGTCTTGTGTCCTCGTGTTAGGTGACTTAGGTTGGGATTAATGTGCTCGTTTTGGTGTTGTATGTAGATGACTTATTTCTTACAAGTGCAGAAAAGTTCATTGCAAGGTGCAAAGCAGATGTGATAGCTAAGTTTGAGAAGGACATTGGCATGTTGCATTACTTCTTGGGTTTGGCAGAGACTAGGGGAGATATTCCTTGGGCAGGGTAAGTATGCAGTTGAGATTCTGAAGTGGTTTTGGATGGAGGATTGCAAACCTTTGGCCACACCCATGTTCACTAATTTGAAGAAGGTGATGGCTTTAGATCCAAAGTTGGTGGACCCTATGTTGTATAGGAAGTTGACAAGTTCCTTGATGTATTTGGTCAACACTAAACCGATTATATGTTTTGTAGTGAATACCTTGAATCAATTCATGGTGGAGCCAAGGTAGGAGCATTTGGTAGCAACAAAACATGTGCTAAGATATTTGAGGGGCATAATGGAATATGGTTTGAGATATCTTGGAGATGGTGAAGTGAGGTTGTAGGGTATATGAACTCAAATTGGGCAAGTAGTGTAGTAGATAGGAAGAGCACCTTAGGTTGTTTCTTTAGCCTTGGATCAAGTATGATATCTTTGTTCAATGGGAACCATAATTTCGTGGCACTTAGCTTAGTAGAGACATAATACATGGTAGTCGGTACTGCTAGTTGTGAGGCCATTGGGATTTGCCAGCTACTTGCAAAGTTATTTGATCAGGATTTGGATCTCACGGTGATATATAGTGATAATCGGAGTTGTATCAAATTCTCTGAGAATCCAATATTCCATGATAGGTCCAAACACATAGATATCAGATATCACTTCATATGAGATAGATTTTAGAAGGGAGCAATAAAGCTCTTATATGTTCTCATAGATTAGCAGGTGGATGACATTTTGGCCAAGCCCTTAGTGAAAGTGAAGTTTGAAGCATTTAGAGATAGACTTAGATTGGTGCATAGTTCCTTCCTTGCTAAGAGGGAGTATTGAAAAATGTAGGTCGGACAAGAATTTCTTGCACATGTTTCATTATGAACACGCGAGGAGTGGTTCGAGACAGTTTGTAAAGTGACCACTTAGGAAAATTGGGTAATATTTATATTTTGTAGTTGCACTTAGGAAAAGTGAAATTCTAATATTTAGAAGTTGACGTTGTCTGTGTATTTAGTACACTAATGATTTAGACCAGATTTAATCTCGATCATACATCTCAAAATTGAGGTAGGTGGCAATTAGGATTAAGGAGATTAAGGTTTTGGACAAGCATAAAAGATAGGTAAGATAGAGAGGTCAATTCAGTTGTATAGGTTTAGTGAGGAAGAGAGGAGTGATAATAAATTAAGGAGGAGAAGGGTGATTTGCTAGAGCAATCAACAAGTGTAGCAGGCCGTACAACAAACATTGTTATTTTCCCTTTCTATGTAGGCTATACACCTCTTATGTAGGCCATACACCTCTATTAAGGAATGATTTTGTTGTTCGTACAGATGCTAGTTTAGTAGATTGTGGAGGTTGCCTTGTAAGCTTTGATCAATGGAATGAAAAGCTGATTCGAAGGAGAAATCAACTGCGTATGCATGTATTTCATTTATGTTTCAGTTGTTTACTTGTTCATCTATTGTGTGATTGATGCGATATTCGGAAATTAATTTTCTTAATTTAAAGAAACTCAGGATTTGATTTGTTTAACTTGAAAAATTAAGGACAACAATCATCTAGGGTTGGAAACTTTAACACATATTGCATGCCATAATAAATCACGCCCTTCAATTATCTGAGCACATGCTTACTAGCTTTCCAATGACATTTTCGAGGTTCGACCATAAACAGACTCAACATATTAACTACATATGATATATTTGGCCTAGTATTCTCACGGTACATTAGAGACTTGATCAACTGCATGTATAGAGTGGGATCAAGCAAATCTGAATCCTCATCACAAGTTTGCTAGATTTTTGGGTACTTTAAAATTATTTACATCATATTTGGGGGTGCCTCATGAGATTTGGGGTACATGGTGTATGTTCAACTCCTAAAAGGCTTGAAATGCATTGTAGTATGAGAGATGGTCCGTGATGGATATGCACACTTGAAATAGTTTGCTTAGTGGATGCTTGACCTCAGTTGATTGTTGGCTCAGTATTCTTCCCTTGGGCATTGGAGATCTCTTGCATGGATGGTGGATCCACTTCATGATAGTCACCTGGAGTATTTTGCGTCGTGGAGGAAGGCTTCAAGTCCTAGATGGCATGCGACGGCTTGGGTTCTTGTTTGAAGGATTAAGTATGGTTCGGGGACGTCTTGAGCTTCGACATTGTTCTCGCACGGTGTAGCTGCCCCAATGGAGTACTTTGTGTTGGAGGATAGATGGATTCCATGGAGGCTTGGGATGGAGTGGTGTGGACTTGCCTTGTGTAGCTACATGACCTTGGAGTCCTTATTGTGCATGACATCATCATTGGAGCATGACACTTGTACTCTAGAGTGGATGTCTCACTTGTGTGGCCTACAAGGGCTCATGTAGGTTGCATGTAAGAGCTTGTGTCCACATAGTATTGTTAGCCTCCCTTACCTCATATAAATAGAGGAAGGAGACAGTCTTCCCATTCATATCATCATTTCTATCTTTCTCTTTGTAGTTGTCTTCTTGGAGAGATTCTCTAGGGTTCATGAGTTCATATCTTGTGTCAATTTCAGATTTGATTTTCAGCTACATGTGTTCTTCTACCTCATAATTTGCTATTTACATCTATTTATGAACTTGCTGATTGAACAAAAGTAAAAGGTTAGATTGTTAAGTGATTTGACATCTGAAAGAGAAGATAAAAGGGCTGATTTTACTGCTGTAATACTGCTGTTATTTTTGCTGTAAAAGTACATTTTCAGATCTGAATATTGATTGATAAGTTGCCCTAGAAGGGCTGAAAACTTATCTCATTTGTTGGTGTTTTTTCTCCTTAATTGTTGGGAAGTTTAGGGCTGTTTGAAAGTGAATTATTGTACTTCTTCCGCTGCTGTTTTGTACTTTAATTTACAGTAGTCCTAGGGCAGAAAATTCTAGGTTAAGATCCGAGGAACCTTTTAGAAAGAAGGTGAAATTTCTGAATTGCATTGAAGTGTCATTTCGGTGAAATTTCCAGCAAAGTTAACTTCAGATTTGGAACCTAGGGGTAGACATGGGTTTACTGTCCAACATTTGAAATCTCTTCAGGATCTCTACAACACGCTTCCCTTCTCCAAGGAAGACTTCAGTTGCAACTTGGCAAACCTCTAGTCCCAAAATAGTGTAGTGGAGCAATGTCCTTCATGCCAAACTCACTAGCTAGTTTCTTCTTATACCACAAATCGAGGTCAGAACTTCCTGTAATACTAAGATCATCTACATAAAGTCTAATACAAGATGTTTGGAGTCATCAAATAAAAAATAAAGATCAGAGTCTACGTAAATCTCGAAAAATCTCAACTTCAGTAAATACTCATGCATCGTGGAGTACCATGTATGTGGTGCCTGCTTCAGACCATAAAGGGATTTTTTCAATTACAATCATGGGTCTTGTTATCACCTAAACTGTAGTTACCCTGTGGATGTATCCATTAATGGATGGCAATAGGGAAGGGCAACTCAAAAGGTGTAACCACAATCACCTCGACCTCCAATAGATGGTTGTCACGCCAGTCGAGGCAACCTTTGCTTTATGTTATCTAGCCCAGACAACAAAGGGGGAGACCCGATCTACTCCCGACAGGAGAGATCAAAACCAAGACACCAAATCAAGTTAATTCTAAGTGAAGTAAGGTGTATGGTTTATCGTAGACCTAAGGATGAAGTCACAAGACAAATGAGGGGTTCAATGAGTATAGCTTTGGTTCATTATTGATGTGAGAGTGACTTATAGTGTTTGAAATGAGATCCAGGATTGAAGTACTAGTTCAATGTGAGAAAATCCACTGCCTTGGGAACCGTGTCCAATGCAGGGTAGTTTAGGGGTTGAATTGGGGCTAACTAGTACAAGTGACAAGCTTGATCATGATATATGATGACATCAAAGGGTTTAGTCCACCACACAAGGGTCAAACCACAAGTTAATCCAACAATCTAGGAAAGTCGAATTGACTTGGAGAGAGACCAGTGCCTTGGGAATTGGGATAATGGAGTCAAAGTGAAGTTAACTTGTGGTTGATGACTCCTATTGCATGAGACAAGTGGGCAATTAAAGTCTTGATGGATGAATAGGTCTAGATCTAGAGATTCAAGATTTGACCTAAGTGAACCACAATCCCTTAAAACAAGGAATGCTATCCCCAAGGCAAGATTTGATGAGGTGACCAACTAGACCTAGGTTTTGAATTATGCCCGTTCCAAATCCACTAAAATCTCATGTACCCATGTCCTAGAAGTGGACCAACTCCAATCTCCAAGGGAGTGCGACCAGTGTTATCGGAACCGGAAAAACTGGTCGGTTTGACTGGTTTACAGAGGTAACCGGTCCGGTCAGGGACAAAAACCGGTTGAACCGGATTTCTGTCTGAACCGGGTACTGAACCGGCCGAAACCGGTCAAAACCGGCCGGAACCGGCCAAAACCGGCCCGAACCGGCCGGTCTGTACAGTGGACCCATAAAACTGATTTTTATTTTTTTTAAACACAAAAAAAAGTTTTCTATGCTTCTATGATTAGTTTTTTGTTATTCATTAGTACTATGGTTGCCATTTTGAGCCTCTTTGTTGATATACTTTGGTTCAGAACCTCAGAGATGTATTGCATTGGGTGTTGTTTTGGTTATTTGCACCCATACTTGCTATGAGAAACTTTGCATATTTGTGTATTAATGGTTTGGATTCATATGTATGCACATGAATATATATGTTTTTTACAAAATATGAATATTTAATGTATTTTTTAGTTGACCGGTTTTTTTCCCGGTTTTTTTCCGGTACCGGTCCGGTTCACATTTTGGGCTTCGCCGGTTCGATGACCAGTCCGGTTCCGATAACATTGAGTGCGACTTTGCCCAAGGAGGGTAAAATGCGGGATAAATGGATCAAGACAAGTCCAATGACATCCAAATTTTAGATCCAAGTAGGTTGATCAAGTGAGAGTGTGGATCTACAATTTCAAGGCAATCCAATGGCTAGATCTTAGTAGATCTGAGTTTAAAGATACCAAGTGGTCCAAAATGGGGATTAAATCCCTTGAAATGTGGAATAGGGCCCACAAGGTAGAAATTGCCAAAGTAAGAGTTTAGGGGTAGGTTTTAGGATGTGTAGATCATGAATCAATTGAAATCTCAACTACCCATCAACTAGATCTAGGTCAACTCACCCTCACCAAGAAGTGCACCCTTGCTTGGAGAAGCTAAATTGGCTTGGAAAGGGGATCGAATGAAGGCCAATCCTCACCAAACTATAGATCCAGGATGCCGTGGATACTATAGAGGTGGGTTTTCAATGTTATACCCAACAACCCACTAGATCTTAGTAGATCTAAGAAAATGTAACAATGGGGGTTTGATTAATTAAGGTTTTTTAAATTATGTGTTGTGCCAATGGATTGGATCAAGATAATAAGAGAAACAAACCTGTGGATCTTACCTGGGTAACCTTGTAGATGCCTTGATGATGATGATCTACGCAAACCCGATCAATTTGAGAAGCTTTGAGGTAGTTTTCTATGAAGTCGATCTAGTCCAAGAAGCCAATGCGCCCTCTCTCGTGCACAACAAACGTCAACAATATCAGATTTGATGCAATCAAGAGATAAGACTAATGCCACAAGAGAAGTAACAGAAAGATAGCATAGATCACAATGATACTAATGATAACCCTTGATACAAGCAAATGCCAAGAAGATCGGTTTGAAGAAGCCTTGCAAAATCGCCCTTGTTGAAGTCGCCCTCCTGTAGACAAGACAATGATTTCCAAAAAAAGATATATCTTACCACAAATTCCAAATGCTAGGTTGCAATAGATTTTCCAATCACCATCTAAGAACACCAGATGCAAAGGAGACCACAAGAATTTCCACAAGAAAGTTTTTCTATACCAATAATCCAAGAGCCAAAGACCCCTTACAATGAGAAGGTCTCTCCTTTAAATAGGAAGGAGAGGCATCAAAACCCTAACCACTTTTTGAATGAGTGGCTAAGATTAAAAGATACAAATGTCTAATCAATGGCTGAGATGAGCTCAACAATAAAATACATGGATCACTAATAAAATATAACATAAGTGGACAAAATCGCCCTAGTAGAGGGGAATCCCACCATATCATGATGACAAAATATAATAAGAAGCTTATGGTGGGTCCAAGGGGTAATTTTAGACACCCTTGGTCAATCCCCATAGCACAATAATAATAAAATAGTGATCAATATACCAAATCGTGCCTCTATGGACAAATCGTGGGCCTTAAGAGGCCTCAGAAATCATCAGAAAATGCCATAAGTGATGGATGCAGGCCCCGATGAAGCTGAAACTGCTGGAGGAGGTGTGGAAGACATCAACCCATCATCACTGATCATCCCATGCCAAGACATTGCCTCAGTAGCCCAAATCGAATTCCTCAATAGCCATTTCTACCAATCCTGAAATGCCTCGGGAAGCGTGAAACTGCCCCAAACTGCTTCCTGGAGTGCCTGCGCCGTCAAGGTGAGGGCACCAGTGTGTCCGTGAGGGGGGTAATATGGTAAAAACTGTTAGTTTTGTACCTAGGGAAGTGTTCCCCTAGTGACTATTTGCCTAAGTCACTTAGAAGGGGGAAAAAGTGACCCTCACATTAAAAGCTACTTAATGAGACTTTATAAAGTTAAAGTCACTTTTTGATAAATCTTAAGTGGGTGAGTGATTTTATTTATGTGAATTAAATAAAAGGGATTTTCACTCACATTGAATCTCATCCATCGGATTAGATTCAATATTCACCGTTGGATTAAAAACTCACTTAGGGTTAGAACAAAAAGCTTGAGGGAGGCAAGAGAGCTCACTTTTTTGATTGAAGTGAAGAGAGCTGAAGAGAGAGAGCAAGGGCACGATTTCCAAGGAGCTTGCTAGAGAGATTTTGGTGGGCACACAAATCGAGATAGTCTGCATTTATTATCAGCACGATTCCCAAGGCAAGTTCAACCATTAATTGCAGGCACAAAAATCGAGGAGTGTACGAACTGCATTTATTGCAGGCACAGAAATCGAGGTGTACAGATTCCGTACCGTACGGATTTTTTTTGGGCACGGAAATCGAGGTCCGTACAGTGGTACGGACTGTACCTTTCTGCACAGATTTCGAGATAGTTTACCTGCACAGAAATCGAGGTTTTGGCACAGTTTTCGAGGTGCTATTTTAGCACAGAAATCGAGACAGTCAGGTGCACAGATTTCGAGGTGATTTTGTTCAGTGTTTTGAGTTGCAGATTGGCACAGAAATCAAGGCAGATTTCTGGGTGTCTTTGGGTGGTTGAGATAAGTACATTATTTTTTACTGTAATATTTGTACTGAGATTTTTGCTGAAGAAATAATAACTCTCTCTCTCTCTAACTGGTTTTCCCCATGGGGGTTTTTCCAAAGCTTGATTTTGGCCAAAAATTTCTGAGTCTATCATTTAATGGTGTGATTGTTAAATGTGTTTTTCAGCCTGTTAAAAGCATTTTACTGGGTGTTTAATTGTTACAACAATTTTTTTATAAGTAACTTACAGCCAATGCATAACCGGCTGTAAGTGAAAACCACAAATGTTGACATAAACCAACAAACAGTAAAGTGCAGAAAATTCTACAAAAACAAGTGGTTGGACCACCCCCTCCAAGCACAACGCCCTAGGTCAACCAAATAAAAATCCTCTCTGCTCTGACAGGGTCTCCGACAGACCAAACTGCACTGGGTTAGCCTACTGAGGCTCAATCATCACTGTAAGTGCCCGGAACTGAAAACGGACTGTCTCATTGGACTCGGAAGGTCCAAATCCATTCACGATGTGTACTCATACACCATATGAGTCTCTGCATGATCATATAATATATCCAATATATCGGAACAGGTGAAATAATAATGATCTGTAAATGATCAAATAATGTTGTAAACTATGAATCATCATCATAAACCTATATCTGATGGATAGAATCATCATGTACATGTACATAGACCATATATCATCTATCCATATCATCACAAGGTCCAACCATCTCATCTCCTATGGTTGACCTTGGTCAAACTAGGTTTGACCAAGTCAACATGACCAAATATAACTCAGACCATCATCAGAAGCTGCTGCAAAGTGTCAAAGGTTAATGCATGCTCTACAACTTATTCAAATAGCAATTATAACACAAAGTAATCGTTTACTGGCGATCTAAATCCAAATATATAGTGTCATTACTTATTATTATTACTCAGACTAGACTTTCAGGACCATACTCACTTCATAGCTGTGATCAATTTGCTAGTGAAGGGTGAAGGCTAAAATAACTGGCTAGGCTAAGGGATGACTTGACTGACTTAACATTGTGACACTTTGGAACAGGGAAAGGGAAAACACACCATAGTATATACTGAATGAGCAACAACACAGGGAATGGCGATGTCTCACAAATGGATGAGTTGTTTAAAGAAGGTTTATTCACCTTTAACAGATGCGCACAATCCATAATACAAATGAGGCCAGCAATTATTTAGATATATCATTTAAGTTCCATTGCTTTGGGCCTGAAGTTTCCATAGCCTTGATCTATGTGTGTTTATAAACACATTGCATAGATTTACATTTATTTGAGGCTTTCTGCTGCAAGTGTGTTTTTAAGGCACTTGTTTACTTGAGCACTTCTAGGTGTGTCACAGACAGCTTGTTTACCTAGGTATTTACATTTCCAAAAGATATAACATTTTATTTTCATGGCCATTTTAATTTGGCATGCCTTTCATTCATGTGTGTTGAAAAACACATTGCATGAACGGGCTTTTCATACAAGATATAGCATTTCATTTTTCCAGATTTGTAGTCGTGGAAGCACTGAAAGTTTCGGGTTTAGCCAACACAACTTTAGTGACTAGGGGGAATTCACAAGGAACTCCAACTCACCATAGGTAAGTTTTGTCACCAACTCAGAGCCAAGACACAATAAACAGGGAAGCTCATCCAATACAGAGGTTACAGTGGGGAAAAGATCCTCCATGTCACTAGTCAAGTAGTAAGTCAGGGTGATAAACTAAAAGTTAGGCAATGGATGGATGAAGACAATGAATAATGGAGCCAACACTAGCAAGCCAAGGTATGGTGGAATGATCACCTCTATTCTCCCTAAGGAGGGTAAAACCAATGAGTATGAATAGTGAACTTCTAAGTCTGAGTAGGGACAATATAATATATATAATAAGATCAACCAGATCCACATATCTATATGATCGCCAGATCATAACACTAGGTGCTAAGACATGCTATGAGAATAAATATAAAAGCAATATAACCAAAACACTATGATATACCTGCTGAGTCATATACCTGAATGCTCATCATCTGAACCATCGTCTGTACTCTGAAACTGCTACTGCAACTCTGGGCACTATTGACTGCTCTGTACAAATGGTATAATGGCTACATCGGTCATCTCTCCGAGTGTCCTGAGACTCAGTCATGGCATGGGGAATATGTATACTGCTGCCCAAAATCTGATAGTGATCCAATATAGATGCTCATCTCAACATCTCAATGTAAGGGAACTGGTTGAATAGTGTACTGGAATCAGAAAAATAATGTATTGTAGCCCGACTACTATATATGTGATAACAGGTCTCTTGCCCATGGATAAAAAATGTTTTGATAAATTGATGATATTGGTAGCACTTGGGTGTGAAAAGTCGAACCCTTGTCTTGGTCAAAATAAATAGGGGTAGATGAGAATCTCATTCCTAATTAGGAATTTGAAAAATATGGTTGAACGCTGGCATTAAAGAGATGAAGGCATTGGCAATGGCCCAACTAAAAGCAACATTGATGTGCAACCTAAACTTTTGAAGGCTTAACCATCTGGGAAATCTAAGTCTTGCTATGCACAGGAAAAGTGGCCCAACTCAAAGCATCAACGATGTGCAACCTAAACTCTCGAAGGCTTGACCATATGGGAAATCTAGCTAAGTCTTACGCTGCATAGGAAAGGTGGCTATTGAGAACTGTTGCCGCCGGAACATGCACCTGGGGTTTATCGCAGCAGAAATCTTCAAGCTACTTAGGTGCGTTCCTTGGGGGAAAGTCTCGAGTCAAGAACTGTCACTTGATCTTGACTCCTCCGTTTACGCAGAATTCCTAACGAACTTGTTATCACACCATAGTAGCAGGGCTACTAGTCTTGCTTAGCAGATATTTGCACTTTTCAGAGCTTGGCTACGATGAGTTTATATTTTGAGATCACTCAGGATTAGAGCAGTGTATTTTATCAGACTTATGTTAGACCTTATGCCAAGGCTGAGCCTTGGGAGTTCAGATTTGAGGACTGATGTGACCCTTTATTCCATACAGTTTCAGTTCAGTGCCTAGAGATGTTATTGCAGCAGTGTTTTAGATGGTTTATGATGAGATATAGGCTATGGATTTCTGATCATTGAATATGGATTATTATCTTGTTGCTTTAGTCATGTTCACAACATTAGCTTGGTATATGATTCATAATATGGCAAACCTTGTAAAATGAAAATGAACTATCTTGATGATGTTATAAATTATAAAATGGACATACTACTTGCACATTTAGGTTGCTTGACAAAACTCATCGGTTTAACACCCTCCTTGCATAGATATGGTCTTTCTTGACATTATTTGTCTGCTAGCTTAGGTACCACATTCATTTGACTCCATCCATCCATGACCTTTCCGATTTGGCTTTCACCTTTGACTTGTCTTTCTTGACTCTTTGATATTGGGGACTTCCCTATTACTACCTTTGTGTTGGATCACATCCATGTTTGTTTAGTGTCTCGGCTCCGAGTTGGTGACAGAACTTGCCTTTGGTGAGTTGGATTGTAGGCCTAAATCATTCTGGTCGGTTGTCCCGATGTTTGGCACTGGCACGAAGTCCCCCTAGTCACTTGAGATGTTGTTGTCTAAAACTGAAAGCTCATGTATTACTTATGGAAATTTATGTAAATTCGCCCATGGAAACTATAAAATCTAGAATGGGTTTCTTAACACACGTGAGTAAAGGGCAAGAGTAATAAAACGCTATAAATACTCCTAGAAGAGTATAAGAAAGGTCCAAAAAGCAATGGTTCTTAAACTCTATATCTAAACTATTGCTGACCTTATGTATATATAAACATGCCTTGGATGCAAGCTGCAATTAGTTGTGGTTCTTAGTGCACCCGAGATTCGAAGGGTTATGTAGGCCCAAAAGGCCATGAGATGAAATTGAATGATCCTAATGAACCCCTTGGGAGAAGCTAGTTGGGTTAGTTCTAGGACATGGGTTGGTGAGATCCCACTTGATTTGAACTCCTCTCACTTGATAACCTACGCCTAGTGCTTCACTTCTTTGATTTTTGCCTTGTGGGCCCCATTCCTCATTTTGAGGGTTGTGCTCCACTTGGGGCATTGGGTGATGCATTTTTAACCTTAGATCTATGGAGATCTAGCCTACCTTGGAGTATGCCATTTAAAACCCACTTTGATATTTTTCTTAACTACCCCGATCTACAATTTGGCATAATTTGGACTCCATTTGCCCCTCTATCTAAAGGCACTAGTCTCCTTGGGTTAATTCGCACTCCTTGGGGATTGTTTTTTTTGCTAGATCCCATATGTGGGTGTGTCTAAATCTACCTTGGATCCATAGATCCACATCTTCAAACATCCCTTAGTGCCATTTCACCCCTAACTTCACCTTGTGGGTACCATTTGGGTCATTTCCATACTTTAAGGAAGTGGGCCCTGCTTGTGTATTTCATGGTACTAGATCTATCTTTTGATCTCCCTTGGTGGCCTAACTCATACATTGGTTGAAAACCTTGTCACTTCTTAAGCCTCTTCAACCACATCACAACTCTTGGGTCCACCTAAGCTTGCATTGGTTTCCATAACTCAACTTTTACATCTCCCTAGGAACCATTTCTTTGGCTAATCTTCTGTCGATTGGCTATAGGGTCTCCCCCTTGATCTTGTCTTGTCTAGATCTAAAGTGAAGAGTGCCTCGGTTGTCGTGACTGCCAGCTTGCATTGAGAACCGTGGCATCTCTTGGGTCACCTCTTTAGTTGTCCATCTCTTCTACCATCCCGGATGGGATACTTTTAGGGACAACTACTAGTTGTGTGATAATAGAACCCAAGGGGGGTAGTCCCTAAAGGTTACTAAGGCTGACTAAGTTGTTTAGTTTTGCGAACGGGTAAGTTTTTTAGGAGTTTTGAAAAATATAAACCGAGACCAATAATTTGCAATAATGTAATGTAAATCAACAACATTTGAGTTATAGAACCATTCAACACATGAATCACTTTAAACAATAAGATTGAAAGATATGTGTAAAAATAAGACCAGTGCCAAAATGGAGTCAAAAAATAAAAGATTGCTGTTGTGCTGAGTGTATTGCAAATTGTTCTTGGTCAGTTTTATTTATTAAAAGATGAGTTGATTAGAAGGGAGGGGGATTACTGATATACCAAAATGGTACGGGGAATATGTCCAGACTCACCAAGTATGGACCTACACGAGAAAATGTGGGCTAGATGGATTTGTAGGGGTGTGCCCAATACTACACCAAACTAGGGTGTAGCCTGACGGGGCCCTGCGGTCACTTTCTAGTTATTCCCGCTTTCTTTGTAAGCCTTGCCCACACAAGGTAAAACCGAGATGTTGGATTTTCATCTTGGGGAAAGTAAAAGTGCAAAAGTTGTGTGACTAATTACTACTGGGAAGGAGTCTCTTTTCTGATCATCCAATCACATACTTAGGCAAAGCCCTTTATGTGACGACGAGAGCATACTTCAGGAGAGCACTGCCGGGTTCGTTACTTTAACTTGCAAAATAAAAGCAAAAAATGGTAAATGTGAATTAATTAGTCCTAAAGCTGAGAATCTCTTTTCCCTTACTCGAGCAAGCTCTTTCAGTGCTTCGGGAATGCACAACTACAAATTCATTACTTTTTGCAAAAATGAAGCAGAAATGACTAAAATGAAATATTTATTCTCTTTTTGTTACTGGCTGTAGTGCGTGTGTGATTGTGTTAAAGAGAAAAACAATTTTTGTTAGAAAAAATCAAACCACAAAAAAATGCAAATCTCCGCAGGGGGGATGGGATGTGGGCGCTAGGTAGACCACTTGCTTTTTGTTTTTTAATTATGGATTTACAATAGTCTCTGAGAAATGCCTTGGATCTTTATAGAAATAGATCCAAAGGCTTACAAGATGCTTAAGACAAATTGCCAGATGACGCGGGAATGCTCCAGATTGGCTAGAAACTTGATTTTTTGCCCAAAATGCCTCAAAACCTGCTAAAAATATAAAAAAAACAGGGAACTAATTAGTGGCAAAAAACACCCAAAATCACTTTAAAGTGATTTGGGCAAGCTAGAAAAATTACCGGAAAATTGCTATGTTAAACTACTTTAAAAAAATGACCAAAATAACTCAAAAGCACAAGTCCTTTTGAGGATCTTAGCTAGCTTTTTAGGGAAGCCAATGAAGCACTTTAACTTTGCTCGGTTTATCTATTAAACTCAAAAGAAACTACTTAATATTGCAAGCTAAAAATATACTCTAAAGGAAATTGCAAAACGAGATAGTTTTTAAGTTAGATCTACTTTGTAATGATAAAACTTTGAATGAACCTCTAGATCTAAGCATAAACCAAACTTATAAATCAGATCTAATAGTGTAATGTCCCCATTCAAATAAATTTCAAAAGAGGAAATTCCACCAATCTACTAGTTTCCTAGGTTGGGGTGGAAACGTTGGGATTTTGAATAAGGGAGCTAATAAACCCCAAATGGACATTAGATTGACATAAAGATATTAAAAGGGGTTAAATAAATATTTATGATAGGAAAATAAGGTGGCACTTGGTCATGGAGACACATTGGTGGTGTGGGACCCACACAAAGCTAGATTCCTCATGCCACATGGAATTCTATTCTCACCCATTCGAATCCAAGGTGGAGTCTAATGATCTTGGGGAGTTGGAAGGTCAATATACTTGGAATGACTCAATGAAGGTCGAATTGGAGTGGAAGAGTAACTTCCATGGAAGAGGAAGAGGCATTTTGGAGCTAGTGGGACACTTGGACTAGATTCCCTAGCTCTATGACAACAATAATGAAGATGCCATGACACCTATGACACAAATCAGACCTGAATGCTGACATCTGACATATATGACATGTCAGGGCTAAAAATAGCCTCCAAGAAGGCGCACAAGGGAGTTAGGGCAGCCAAAGAGACACCCATTCGAAATGAGGGAAGATAGAGACTAGGAATTGTTGAACAAGTGGCACACATTGGAATCTCTTCCCAACTTGAGTTGGCATGAGTCTTTTGGGAAGGAATTCGACCCAGGGAGGTCTTTGGAAGTTTATAAAAGTCAAGAACAAAGAAGGAGAGTAGCTTTTGATCATATCTCATTTTGCATATTGGATAGCATAGCTTGTCCATGCTTGTGGAGTGTTTACTCTACTTGCCTTAGTACCAATTTCGAGGGTGAAAGATTCCCATCCTAATTGGAAATTGGAGAGGCCATTTAGACCTTTCATTTGGAGATACAATGGAGTCATTTATTGCAGGTTGAAGCTACAAGGCAGCTCGTGACATTCTCATCCTCAACTTGCTTCTACACCTTTCTCACTTTTCTCTTCAAATTTTGGCTCTTGGAGGAAGGGCGCACTTGGTGAGATGTTGATCTCTTTGGGGGAGCTCTTGTGGCCCCATTTATTTGTATTCTGATATATATACTCTGTATTTAATGCTCAAAAGACTCTCAGGTCGAAATACCAAGTGGAACTATGTAAAAATACCAAACAATGCATAAATGGTGTCGTTTTCCCTCCATCTTGTTATGAAAGCTTGAAGTTGCTTTATTTCGACTTGTATCAGTTCATCTCTGTGATTTTTATGATGTATGGAGAGTCATTAATGTTTGGAAGAAGTTTCATATACATTTCATAAGCCCTTGGAACATAAATCTCGAATTTCATAGCAAGTGGTGGAATTTACTAGCATTTCCCCCTATGTGAAGACATGTCCACAAACCTCTGATTTATGGGAGTTGCAGAAGCCTTTAGAAACTGATTGATGATGTATTTGGGAGCCCATTGAAGTCCTTTAACAGTAACATGTCTCTGTTCTGAAATTTGGGAAGGTCGTACA
This sequence comes from Larix kaempferi, assembly GCA_027924585.1. NCBI lineage: Eukaryota > Viridiplantae > Streptophyta > Pinopsida > Pinales > Pinaceae > Larix > Larix kaempferi. The sequence continues at coordinate 6,657,684 of BSBM01000511.1, forward strand.
ACATTTGGAGATCCATCTTTGGCCACTACCCTTGGGGGATTTGAACCTCGATTTGACTAGTAAATTGCCCTATCTTTCCTTGGTTGTAATTGAATGTTGCAGAAGTATTTTGAGAGTGTCCAAGAATCTATCAACCTCAGTTTTATGTCTTAGTACCTTCCAAACAAATTCAAAACCAATTCAAAAGCATTTGGAGCCATGTGGAGGCATTTGGGTCAATACTAGTCTAAGGGTCGAATTGGCCAAAATTTGCAATTTTTCCTAGTTTTTACAAATTCATTAAAAGGGACACTACAAATAGTAATTTGAACCTTGAAGCATAGATCTATAAGCCTAGAAAGTAACCAAGGACAAAGGAATTGACTTTTTGTAAGGAGAAGGAGAAGGAGAGAAAGGCCCGATGTCGGATGAGAATCACTGTAGAGGCTTCTGGTGGAGTCTTATTGGACTAAGCCGCATGAAAGTTTGGAGAGAAAGTGAACAAGCTTGTTCAAGCTCCTATCCCCAGTTACCTGCAGCTATTGAAAGACACTTGTAACAAGGTTTGTGAGATGTAGTTACACATACATATAAAAACTAGATCAACATGATAATAATCTTATTAAAATGCTAGATCTATATCTTTAAACATATATGGGCAAAAGAAATCAAATAATAAACTTATTAAAAGATTTCTTCCTATCAATTGAGAACAATCCTACCAAGGCTAGATCCACCATACAAGAATGCAAGAGAAAAATCAATTAAATACAGGTTACCTCAGACATGCATAGCCATGGTCATCCAACAAAAACACTACACCAATGAGCCTCCAAAGCTTTTACATTTTATTCCAACAATACAAGATAGAAACGATTACAATGAAAAGCCCTTTACTCATGCAACTCGAACTAGTTTGCAATGAGAGAGGGAGCTTGCTTTTATAGAAGAATGAGAGAGCTAGGTCACATGAGCTCCATAAGAGAGCAAGGGCACATCACATGAGAGAAATATGGGCTTGATTGATATGATTAAGAGTTAAGTGGGAGTTTGGGTGATGAGGTAGGCGCCACTTCAATAAGAGGTGCGCCCCCTCTCCTTGGAAACCAGTCCCAAGCAATGGAGAGCTGCCAAATCATGAAAGTCGCCCAACTAAAGGAGAAGTGCGCCCCCCTCTCAAGGAATAACTCGCCCTCCTTTGAGATTGACTCCAATTAAGCCGATCATGATCGATTTGGTCCTCAATCACCTCCGATTTGAAGTTCAGTTAACTTCGATCTCGATGGAGACAAGATTGCATTGAATTAGGAACTTGATTTTCTCTCATTATTTATTAATTTTCTATTTTTTATTCACTTTTTTGATTTTTTGAGAGAAAATCGACTTAAGTGATAAATAATCACTTAAATACTTGGGAAAAGTGGGGTTATGGGTTTTATGGGTGCTCTGGGTTAGAAAACGAGCACCCCCATGGTGAATTTCGCCTCCTAACCACACTTTTATTACATTTTTGATTTTTCCAATTAAACTATTAAAAAATAGCCCAAGTTTACGGAGACGAATATTTTTTGCGAAACATAAAAAAAAAACTTAGGGAGACCTAGCACATGTTTGTGAAAATCCTCACAGCAGATCTAAGAGCTGATGTATACCTCACAAGAAAGATTAAGCAGGAAAATAGAAGAAGAGTGGACAATGCAGTGTAAAAGAGCAGCAGAATTATGATATAGTAGAACTCAGATAGAAGTAGAATAACATCACACTAATTCATTAATCATAATATGAACAATAAATAATACAATGGAGAGGATTCGAATGCCATGGTGGCAATTCGAATTAGCTTGCATGAACTCATCATCAGATCGGTAGTGGAGTGTCATCAATGCACTGGTAGTTGTCAAACTGAGTCAACTAGATGTAACTGAGTCTAACAAAATATAACTATTCTTAATTGGATGTAATTGAAGCTGTCAGTAGTCAAAACAGATAAACTAGTCTCTCTGGATGTCTAACAGAGTGTATCAGTCAGTTAACAAGCAACTAATTGAGTGTGCCACTGGTGGTAGGTGAGAGAGGGCGCACTTCACATGTGGTAGGTGAAAAGACGATGCATCACTGACTAGGAGGGCTGGAATTGAACAAAAAGAAGCTCCTGGGGCTAGCAGACTAGGGACAAGGTGCTGGGAGACAGGGCTACTGATGACTGGGATGCATGCAAAAATGCATGCATGACTGAATGCAATGCTGGTAGGACTAGGATGGAGTATAGGAATATCCTAACAATGTCCATACGACTCAATATTAATGCCTAGCATGGTAATAAACATTGAAACTTAGACTTTAATAACCTCATAAGGCTTAGGGACCAAGACAAATATTCCAACTTTGGAGGAGTAAGGTGAAAAACTCGAAAATTATACCTTCTTGACAAAAAAAGTATAATTAACAAGGGAAAAAACAGCCTGGAATACCCAGATTGATTCCCAAGTCTAGGGAAGCCAAGTATTTTACAAAACCATCATGCTATGACATTTTTTACAATTCCCCGTAGGGCATGGACATGCGATTTTATTGAAAAAAAAGGGCTAAGGTGGCCTACTAGGACTTCTGATCTTCTGAACTTGAACAAGTAAAGTTGTTCTATCTTCGCAGGCTCACTTGAAACCATGTAAGTGCAACTTAGCTGGTAACAAGAACCATCCAAAGTGCAATTTTTGGGTGTCCTTGATACAACCCTTCTTGACTAGGGGGTGAAGCCCATTGGGAGGCTTAGGGAAACCATGCTTGGAGACATTTAGAATCTAGATACTCTCTCTACCCATTGCAATGGAATGGTACAAAGGAATGAGGGTCCATCAGGTGCTAACTCATGTCATCGAGAGAGTTATGGGGTGGGTCCCACTTATAGGTGGGACATACTCCACATTTGTTGGCCCAAATCTAGAGGAGCTTTGTTGGTGGGGCCCTCTTACAGTGGATCCCACCGGCTTAATAGTGTTTGAGAGGAGGAATATTGAGAACTTGGCAAAACTTGTTTTTATCAAATGTTAAATTTCATACATTCATAGCATAATAATATAAATGCATAACCAATATCACTAGAAGAAAGACAAAGCACAAAACAATAACACAGAGTTTATCCTGGGAAACCTAATTGGGAAAAACCCAACAACCTTCGTATAGAGATGATAATCCCAAGATCAGAGTACAAAGATAAAAGAGAAATGTGAAAATGCTTTCCACAAGTAGAAACCCCAAAACAACTTCCTTCTCCAGCTTGTGCGAACTTCTCTCTCTCTGGGTGATGTGAACTTCACTTGAATGAGTGAGTGAATAATGAGGAGCACTTTTCCTCTATTTATACAAGTGCTAACATGAAAAATACCCTAACTGGGCTGACTTCACTTGGGGGCAGTTTAATAATTTTCTTTTGCTTCTTTGCACCCCAAGGTTTACATTGATTCTTTCATGTGTTTACATAAGTAATTACATCAAGTTCATCTCCCTTAGGAGGTACAATCAAGTACAATGAAATATAATAAATAATATCTTCCAAAGTTGCACAAAATCCAACACTCCCTCTCAACGAGGAAGGTATTCTTCGGTCTTCATTTGCATCACGATCATTTGGGTTTCATCTTGTGCATCCATGCTGTCTCCATCATCTCTATACATACTGAAGATTGTCCACACAGTCTCAGTGCATCATCTTCACCAGTCCTTCGGTGAGTCCAGGAGAATCACTCAATCCTGGATATCTGAGATTATCAGCTGTACCATCTCTGCTATACAATTTGCCACCTGTCCGTCTCATCTGCCGATGGGGTCCTCCCATACCTGGTTGAGATCTCAGACGAGCAAAAGGGCGCGACCATCTACTAATTGTCTGACTCATCTACCTGTCGGAGTTTTCCCATATCTGGCTGAGTACCAGGATTGTAGAGGTACCTGTGCAATCACATGGCTAACTGCTGACTGCCCTACTCATCTTCCTATGGGATTTCTCCCATATCTGGCTGAGTAACTGGACTGCAAAAGCACCTGTGTGAACCAGACAGACTACTGACTGTCCTACTCATCTGCCTATGGGATTTCTCCCATATCTGGCCGAGTAATTGGACTTCAGAGGGTACCTGGGTGAACCCGGCAGACTGCTGACTGTCCGACTCATCTGCCTATGAGATTTCTCCCATATCTCGCTGAGTACTGAACTGCAGAGTCACCTGGGCAAAGCAGGGAAAGCATCTCAATGTCATCTTTCCCTCTTAGGGAGGGACACGTTCTCTTCGACTCCAAGTCTTCCGTGAAAGTATTCAAACTTCACCCTGGGAAGTGCCTTGGTGAGAACATCTGCAGTTTGGTCGTTTGTCAGCACGTACTGTAACTCGACCACACCTTTCTGTACCATATCACGAATGAAGTGATATCGAATCTCCATATGCTTTGACCTGTTGTGAAATACAAGATTCATTGACATTTGCACAAAACTCTGGTTATCACAGTGAATCACGGTTGGCTCTAGAATTTGGCCGAACAATCCTGCTAGGAGTTTACGAAGCCAAACTGCTTCGCGATCTGCTATGATAGCAGCCATGTACTTGGCCTTTGCAGTACTGAGTGCTACCGAGTTCTGCTTCTTGCTGCACCAGGAAATAACTGTAGAACCCAAATTGAAGCAACATCCGGAAGTACTCTTCCGATCTGCAACACATCCGACCCAATTTGAGTCTGTAAACCCCTGCAATCTCAGGTCACAATCTGAAGCATACTTCAATCCATATCCCACAGTGCTACGTAAATATCTGAGCACATGTTTTGCAGCAATCCAGTGAATCTGCCTCGGTTTGCACATGAACTGGCTGAGGGCATTTACAACAAAACATATATTTGGTCTGGTGTTGGTCAGATACATCAATGACCCAATCAACTGGCGATAAATGGTGGGATCAATCAAATCAGAATCTAAAGTAGAATCTCTCAACTTCTTCCAATTTGCATCCATCGGAGTAGCCATGGACTTGCAGTCCAACATCCCGAATCTCTTCAATATATCAATGGTGTATTTTCCTTGTCCTAGGAAAATCTCTTTCTGCCTCTGTCATACTTCTAATCCCAAGAAGTAATGCATCAATCCAAGATCTTTCATTTCAAACTCAGAGGCGAGATTCTTCTTACACCATACAATAAGTTTCTCATTTCATGTGAGAAACAAGTCATCAACATATAGAACCAAGATTAGTGGTTCATCATCTACAACCTTGTAGTAAAGGTTGGGTTCTGCATCACTCTTGGAAAATCCCAAGCTCATCAGGAATCCGTCTATTCGTCCATACCAAGCACGAGGTGCTTGCTTGAGTCCATACAGTGCCTTTTTCAATCTGCATACATGAGACTCCTTTCCTTGGATAAACCCATTTGGCTGTTAGATGTAAACTTCTTCCTCAATAACACCATTAAGAAAGGTTGTCTTCACATCCATCTGATGCAACTTCCATCTCATAGCTGAAGTAATATCAATAATGGATCTGATGGAAATATACAGGAGCAAATGTCTCATCATAATTGACTCCCTCTTTCTAAGAGAATCCTTTGGCTACAAATCTGGCCTTGTATTTCTCAACATTGCCATCTGCTGCATGCTTGATCTTGTATAACCATTCAGAAGTCACTACTGACTTCTCCTTAGGTCTCGACACAACTTACCACACATCATTCTTCATGATGGATTGATATTCTTCCATCATGGCATCCTTCCAAACTTTATGTTTGGATGCGTCTCCATAAGTGGTGGGTTCTGTATTAATAACGTTGCTCATCAGTGCCACATAACTAGAGAAACTCTGAGGTCTTTTTCTTTCTCTAGAAGCGCCATGTGGAGCTACATGCCCTTCTGCATCCTGCAGTGTCTGCTGTGCCCATCTAGGTCTTTTCCGACCTGCAACATCTCTAGGGACATCAACTGGATCTATGGGATCGATAGGTTCATCCTTTTTTGCTGGCTCCTGCTTGAACTGGAGGGGGAGATGGTCTCATCTCAAGCATTTCTTCATCATTGATCTCCATGTTTGATCCTCTGCCTTTCCTGACAGCCATCTCTTCTTCAAAGGTCACATCCCTACTGACTGTCAGAATCCTGGGATGTAGATTCTGTAAGCCTTTGAAGACTCACTGTGTCCCACAAAAGTTCCTTCTGGCCTGAAGGTTCTAACTTTGTTCCTTGGGCACATGTATGTACATTGGTCAGCCTAATATTTGAAGGTGGCCCACTTTTGGTTTGACTTCTGTGAAAGCTTCCTTCGAGATCATCCTTCTAGGATGAGAGTTGTTTTCTTGGAAGCTTCTTGCTGAACAACAACGGGATTCGTGTGTCCACCACTTGTTCATTCGGAACAGGTCACATCATCCTTCTCTTGTAGGTCATGTCACATGGTCTTTTCCCTACAAGTCAAATCCCGACTAATGATCAATGATATTGTATAATCAAATGTAATGATGATAGTTTACACATGCATCTTAGCTAATACTTTATCACAACAATCATGAACAATTCTACGAACACATCTGGGAACTATCTAGATGTCTGCTATCTCCACTAGAACATGCCATCAAGAGTGTGCACTACCCCAAGCATGTAGGAAGGAGATATCATCTAGACTAGCTTCATGAAATGTTGTGTAGCTCATATGCATAATAAGTATAACAATGTAAACTATATCAACTGCTCAACACATTAGATCTGCATATAATAGTGATGAAGACATATAAGACAAAACAGATCTATGTAAGCAAGAAAACAAAATACTTATCTCTTATTGTTTTTGTGTGTGGGCTCCCACTGCCTTCTTGTGGGAACCATGAGAGACTTTTGTTCTTGCAATCTGGATCTTCATATCTCCTAGAAGAAGAACTCCGAACGATCATCATCCCTTGGTTTCTTGTGACGATGGTCTTCTTCTACATCAACAATTGAGGCTTCATGCTTCCTTTTACTTGAACTTCGACAACTATTGGAGTAGAGTCCATATTTCTTGCACCTATAGCATTGAACTTGAGATAAGTCCTTCTCCTTTTTCCGATCAGGGGAAGGACTAGATCTCCTATCTTGGTGCTTGTGTTTATTAAACTTTCTTCCCTTTCCTTTGCCTTTCTTGGCATGGGATATGAATGCTTGATTCTCCTCTGGTTGAGTGCCATGGAGTCTTTGTCGTGCTGCAATCCTTGTCTCCTCATGAGTACAATCTGCCCAAAGCTTATCAAACTTTGGTAGTTTGGATCTACCACTTATGCTTTGGATAAAGGACTCCCAAGATGGTGGAAGACCATTCAGAGTGGTGAGGACAAGCTCTTTATCATTAATAGGATCTCCACTGGTGCTAAGCTTATCCCTTAGTTCTGTGATCCTCATAAAGTATGAGGAAATGGATTCTGATTTGGCTATCTTCATATTTGAGAGCTGATTTCTCAAAGTCATGGATACATTGAGGCTAGTGTGTTCAAACAGCTTCATAATGGTTTTGAACATTTTCCTAGCATTCTTCTTTCCTGAGATTTGTGGGACCAAGTGGTCTCTTACTGAATCCACAAGAATCCTTCTTGCTTTAGCATCATTCTTCCTCCATCGGGATTTATCTTCTTCGGCTTCTGGTTCAAGAACCTTCTCATTTACATATAGTAAGAGGTCATTTTCTTCTAGGAGTAGAAGAACCCTAGACTTCCAGGAGATAAAGTTGTAAGCTCCTTCCAAACGATCTTCAATCTTCATACCAATCATCTTGACTGCAAATCTGGTTCAGAAACCCTAGCAGAAGCTAGGTCAAAAATGAAAGTTGAACCACAGGTAGATGCGCCTTGCCAAGGAGAGTTGAGTTGAGGTAGGACTGATCCAAATCTGTGGAGAGAAGTGAGTTAAAACTGAAACCCTAATTCTGTTGTAGCCATAGAGTTAGGTCAAAAATTGAAAATTCTCGGAATTGAATTCCATCTTCACCAAAAGATGTGCCTTGCCAAAAACGAAATTCCTACAACTCTTTTTCTCCAAAATGATGGGTGAAGACTTCACAAGATGAAACCCTAGTTTTGATAATGTTTCGGCAATGGCTTCTTCTAGAACTGCTCTGATACCATGTTAAATTTCATACATTCATATCATAATAATATAAATGCATAACCAAGATCACTAAAAGAAAGACAAAGCACAAAACAATAATACTGAGTTTATCCTGGGAAACCAAATTGGGAAAAACCCAACAACCTTCATATAGAGATGATAATCCCGAGATCAGAGTACAAAGATAAAAGAGAAAATGTGAAAATGCTTTCCACATGTAGAGACCCCAAAACAACTTCCTTCTCCAGCTTGTGCGAACTTCTCTCTCTATGGGTGATGCGAACTTCACTTGAATGAGTGAGTGAATAATGAGGAGCACTTTCCCTCTATTTATACAAGTGCTAACATGAAAAATACCCTAACTGGGCCGACTTCACTTGGGGGCAGTTTAATAATTTTAATTTAATATTTTTCTTTTGCTTCTTTGCACCCCAAGGTTTACATTGATTCTTTCATAGGTTTACATAAGTAATTACATCAAGTTCATCTCCCTTATGAGGTACAATCAAGTACAATGAAATATAATAAATAATATCTTCCGAAGTTACACAAAATCCAACATCAAATTCTTCCCTAACTCTTGAAGGTTTGGATATATGGTAAAATTGGTTAGGTCTTGATCTTTGGGAAGATTATGATGTCCCCTTCCATTGATCAGGACGACAAGGGGGTCACCATTATTGTCAATTAGCTTAGAAAATATGGCTTATTTTCTAAAAATGACTAATAGAATTTTGGATCGTATTGGGGGTTCCCCATGGTATTAACCATGGTATGGAGTCCAAAGAAAGATTAAAGGAGGGGCAACGCCTCATTGGGGGATATGATGATTTGATTTGATCTCTTGTATGTCTGGTGAGCCAAAGTATTCGTTGGGGTTTGGAAAAACCCTTCAATTCTCATTTGGTTTCGGGGGTGCAAGATCCACCCTAGCCAAACTACGGGAAATCCATTCTGGGTTTCCAATTCTGCTTCATTTGGGAAAACTATCTCAATTTTGTGGTGTATTGACTTGCTTGGTGATTTTCCTAAGGGAACCAAATTTATCTTCTTGTGGCCGTGGGAATACTTTTGGATTGTAGAACTTGGGCATTTGTGGAGAGGGTCAAATTAACAATCGAATGCATTGGAGGAGGGCCATGCCATTCCTTGGAGGAATCGTGGTTTGAGAAGTCGATCGAGGGTTTATTGAAGGGCCGACCCCCATCCTTGCAGAGCCGCAGGCTTAGAGGGATCATTGCACACGATTTGGAGAGAGCGTAGTAAAGGTCATAGATTTGGAGAGGCCGAGCTGGAGGGGCTGATTCGTGGTGGAGAGGGTCTCGCTTTGGAAGGGGTTGAGAAGTCTAAGAAGGAGGCCACGAGCTGGTGTTAGAAGGGGCGTACAGGAGGAGGCCGTGAGCATAAAAGGAGACCGAGAACCATTTGGGAGAGGACATGGGACGTTTGGAGAAGAAATCAGGCACAAGAAAGTCACGTGAGGTTGAGAAGAGGGGCTGACCTCTCTCTTGACTGTTTCGAGGACATAAGAGGGGGCTGAGAGTACCTTTGAAGAGGGCCATAAATCAGAGTAGGCCGAGAGTGTTTGAGGAGATGTGGCTAACACCAAGGAGGCTGTGAGCACTAGAGGAGATGGGTTTCTCTCTAAGCAAAACACCATTATTAAGATAGGGTTTCAGAGGCTAGGAGGATCATAGGAAGAGCTGAATTCACTGGAAGAAGGCCGAGTTTATCTTGAGGAAGGACGTAGCAGCTGTGGGAGGGATTTGGCATTATTCCAGGTTTATTTTTGGTGTTGTGTTTCTTGGTACATTGTAGCTGCTATAGCATCCATGGATAGTTGTGTTGTTACCATCTACTATTCATAATAAAGTGCCAGTGCTATCTCTTTTATTTTGTGTACATTTGGAATTATTGCAAAATGTTTTATTAAAATGCAAATTATATAAAAAAGTTATAAATCAATGTAATGCAAACTGTTTGATGAATGTACACAACCATCACAATCTACAAATCTAGCATCCATTTGACCAGGGGATATCACAAAGATGATTGTCAAGAACCATAGGAAATGCAACTTTCAGGCACTCCTGATATACGGTTTCTTGACTAAAGGGAACAAACTATTGGAAACCTTAGGAAAGTCATTTCCCAAGACTTTTGATATGCCATCTACCTGACCCAATCGAATGGTACCGTAGGATGAGCATTGGAAGGCTTTTTGAGGTCAGACCTTGAGTCCTCTGACCATTCGATGTTTGCTTAACATTACTTAGAAGAAGCAGGCCTATGGGTTTCTTAAAGAACCAAGTCAAAATTTCTTAGCAAATAGCTTCTTGTGAGGATGAACAACAAGCAATTAAATTCACTCAAACTCCAACAGATTCCAGCAGAATAGCAAGAATTAGTTGACAACACAACACACAACAACCCTTGAGAACATTCCAATGGCAAGAAATCAGCAAGACAGAAAGAAAGAGAGATATTATATTAATGTCCATGAATGACCAAAGTAGGTCAACGAGACTTGAAATCACATCCAGCAAAATAGAAAAGAGCTAGGGTAGAAAGCACCCTAGGAATTGAAAAGGTATCTAAAACAATAAGATGCTAAAATAATGTGAAAAAAGTAAACATTATAAGCATAGTGAGAGGGGTTAAAGCCAAAAGCGGGTAAAACACAACTATAAAATCCAACTTCCAAGTACATGTACAGATTGGGAAGATGGAGACCAAAACTAGAAATTGAGACAGAAGACAATGCTGTCAGATGTCTGTATCAATGCTTGAAATTAAAGTGAAGGGATCGACTGCAACATCATCCACCACTCTGGTAGGTGTTGCCGCCTAATACACACCTGGGGGGGACGCGGCAGGAAACCTTCAAGCCGCTCGGTGTGTCCTTGGGGGCAAGTGAGAGTCAAGTGTTGTCACCTGATTACTCGACTCCTCCATCTAGGCTTACTCCTAGCAAAGCCAAGGGGGGTGGTCCCTATGAAAACTAAACTAAGGCTTTTAATCTACAACAAAAGATAAAAGTCTATTCTAGGAGTTAAAAAGATGACGAGATGAAAAATTAACAACTAACCACTGCTTGCAAATTAAATCAATTGATTAACCCAACACAAGATAGATAAGCATTCATGACATTTGTGATTGAAACTTAAACATAAAAAATTAAAGACCAGTGCCGAAAATGTAAAAATGCTTGCAATTGCTGTTGTGTAGGGTTGCTTGTGTAGTCTCAGTGAAAGTATTGCAGTGTTTCGGTTGGTAATTTTTATGATTATTAAATGAGTAGTTAAGGAGTGGGTTAATTCTTGGTTTGGCTCAAAAGAAAACTAAACTTTGAACCGAGTGCTCTAGCAACCTTACCAAGTGTCCAACCAGGCGAGGATGAACCCGCTTAAGAACCTACTGACTCTGTGGATTCAGTCCATGCAACCTCCCGAGTTCTTAGGATTGGATTCTGATGGATTGTCCTATTAACACTAATTATCTTGCACCCGTTTCTGATTGAGTCAACTGTTCTGACTAAGTTGCAGTAGTCAAGAGCATACTCCGGGTTTGGGGCGTTGTTCGTTTTATTAAGACGTGTGAGTGGATGATTATTCTACACTAAACCCCAAGCATAAAGCAAAGGGGGTTAATTTTAGGATTAAATTTTAAGAACATAATATTAATTTGAAATAAACACAAAAGCATATAAAATGATGAATGGGTCCTCGGAGGATGTTGTGTGCTTGAGTGAGTTATTTAATTACTACTGCTCAAATGAAAACTAATCTAAAACAAAAAAAATAAAAATAAAAAAAAAGCGCAAAATAAAAAAAATGAAAAAAGGTGCAAATCCCCCCTAAGGGGATTGGGGTCAGGCGCTGGAATTGCCTGCTATGTTTTTTTTTTTTTTTTGATTACAACTTGGAAACATAAGAGAAATATTGCTTGCCCTTTATCATTAGGGAACAAGTCAGTTTACAATATTTGAGGGAAATAACGATGGTACTTGAAACTGGTTCTCTCTGGGTGGTTCAGGAAGCTCCAAATGCAAGTTTTATTTAATTTTCTTACTCCAACCTGTTATGAAATCAAAACAGATCAGCGAACTGTGTTGGTTAGAAAATGATAATCAGAACACTTTAAGAGTGTTCTGACAATACTACCAACTGTCAAAAATCAAAACCAATGCAACTAGTATGCGAACAACATGTTTTGGGCAATTTTTTGAGTTTTTAAACTAACTTTCAATGAACTTTTTATGTGCAGAACCAAAAAACCAGTGAGCTCTTTTTATCATAAAATGGCCAAAAACATTTAGAAAGTGATTTGGCCACTTATGTAAAATATGCCTAAAAGACTGATGCAAACCAGCTAAACTAAAATGAAATAAACAACTAAGTAAGGCAAGCTATAAAGCTTGTCTTCTTAGGGTCTTTACTTGTCTCTTTAAGAGATAACGAGTAAATGATTTAGGCACTTAAACTGCTTGGTAAAGGACGTTGTAAAATGAAATACTCTGCTTTGGATCTACTTCGAAATTGCAAAATAGAGAACTTAAACAACCTAGATCTAGATTATCAAATGTATTAAAATTATTAGGTTGCAAATTCGACTTTAGATCTATCTATCATTGAACTTTATAATTCAAGATCTAAAAAGATACAAGGAAGAGTAACTGATTTCGATGGAGAATTTTGGATCTTGAAGACTGAACCCTAGGGGTTTGAGCAAGTGAAGAATGGGCCTTGGAGTCAACTTCTTGGTGTACCAGTGGGATCTACCAATCTGCCTAAGTTTGTTGAAAGAATAGTAGATCTAACATGTTCATCCGTTTATCCAACTTGAAGCCACCTGTAAAATCACAAAGAGACTAGCAAAGGGATAAAAATAACCTGTGTAAATAACCAAAAGAAAAATAGAGATGATGGATTCAAACAAGAATTTTCTCTACCTCTAGTATTCTAATGAAGTTTACAATGGATAAGATAGACTATAAAGCACTACTTACCATTCTTAATGAAAATAATTTCTCTTTGAAGACAGATTAATCCAACATATACTAGCATAATGTACGATACAAATTTACCTCATAAGATGCAACATAACTGAGATCCAACACAACAAGTACACTAGGGTAGCCTCCAAAGCCTTAACTTTATTCTCAAGAACACAAAAATAATACAACAATATAAGTACAAAGGTTCCACCTTCAGATCCTTTACAATGGAGCCAAGCTCCTCAATTTATAGGAAATGGCAGTTGAGCTAGGGCGCAAAACCCTAAGGAGGGCAGCCTCCTTGATTGTAGAGCAAGGCAAGCTCTCAACCAATGGAAATGCCTTATCTTGGAAAAACACTTCAATCGTGGAAGATGCCGAAATGATGAAGCTGCCCACGTGAAGGAGAGAGGTCGAATGGATGGTTGGGTGATGTTTCCACAATTCATTGGATGCTACCTTTTTTATTGGAGCTTTAAATGGAAACCAAAAAAAACACGGCTGTGCCACCTCACAATCAAGGAGCATCCACCTTCCAACTTATTACCACCCAATTCCAAGATGCCGTGAAGAGAAGACTTCGGCCCACGTGAAGCATGAAGGGCGTGGCTCTTGATGTTTCCGTGTCTTCATTGGAATAAACATTTGATTGGATGCTTAATTAGAATCTTATCCATGTGGGTGGTGCCCACCAAGGAACTTAACCAAATCCAAAACCGTACGCAGCTATGTGGAATTCATCCACGTGAGGAGAGGGTGAACACTAGAGTTGGCCCACGTGAAGGTTGCCTTATGTGGAATGTGATTCGAACTTCAAATAAATGCGTTTAACCCTTTCAAGATAGTGGCATCTCTAATGATTTATAACATAAGTTTTTAGATACAACCTTAAGCTTTATCCTTCATCAAATTCGTAGAGGAAGGCTGGCCCACGTGAGCTTCCTTCTACGTAGCCTCACATACTTGAATCGTCCAACCTCTAAATATTTCCACTTTTAACATAAGGTTTGACTTCTCCACATAGTCGCCCACTTTAGTTGACTTAATGCCAACCCAAATGGCATGTGCCAATATTCCTTTTGTAAATATTTTAATTATTTGGCCATGTGCATTTTGATGCATCTTTTGCATTAAAGTGCCACTTTATAGCTCTGATAGAAAAAACTGCTCCATGGGGGTTTTCGGTCGCCCGAAAAGTAGAAAAACTGGGTACCAAGGTAAAGAGGATGCTCTGAGCTTAAAAACAAGTATCCTTGCGCCAAATTCCGACTCCGGATCATACTTTTATCACTTTTTGAAGATTTTTAATTAAACCATTAAAAAATGGCTTAAAAAATGCGAAAAATATTTTTTCTCGGAATTGACTGAAACTTCAGGGGAACCTAGTACATGACAAAACGATAAAATTCTAGCGCCTAGCATGTTTATACATGTTATAAAATGGGCTCTAATAATCCCCTAAGGCCTAACCCCCACTTTGGGCATTCCAGCTTTGGAGGAGCAGGAGAAAACCTCATTGATTATACTCGGCTATAGGCAAAGCATAATCAACAAGGGAAAAAACTCCTTGGAATACCTTCTTTGGTTGTCAAGTCCTAGGGAACCGAGTCATTCAAAAACCACCATGCTAGATCGCTTTATTACAAACCCCGTGGGGCACAGTTATGTACTACAAAAACTGAAAAAGAGGCCCTAAAAAGGCCAAACTTGGAACTTCTGAACACTGAAAAAATGCACAAATAAATGTGCAATACTGGCGGCTCACTGAAGTCCAACTGTAGTGCAACCTAGTTGGTAACAGTAGGAACAGCACAGGATCTGATAATAATAAATATCCATAGGAGAATGGTCAGGGATGAGAGGGCTAGGCTGGACAATCCTCAGAGTAGGCAGGGTGCCACCCCTTGAAACTCCCCTAACATCCAAGCCTGATGAACTTCTGGAAGAAGGAAGGAATCTGGTAATACATGCCTGTCTCCCTGTGCTGTGATGTGGGTAAACTTGTAAAGGGAACTAGATGCTCCTCGATGTCAGATAGAAGCCGATCCACAAACCCTGTAATGAAGGTGAGGAAGCAACAAAGAATCTTGTCTAGGCTTAGATTTAATCTTAGTGAGAATTCTGATCTGAGTCTGTTTTTGGAATATCATCTATTTTGATCTGTAATAGTAAGTTTTATATCAGCTGATCAAGATGAATGGGATCTAAGAACCAGATTAAAGTACAGCTGATCTGAACTGTTTCCTTGTAACTTGTTCAGTAACCTAATGAAATTCTTCTTTATTTACCATATGTCTATACCAGTCAATATTAATGTTTTGTGTTAGGTGGGTAAACCACTTTAACAGGTCAAATTATAAATAATGTATTAGGGAGATGGTGTAATTGGGAGGGTGGTATGTGTTATATATATGTTTTTCATGTAGGCAACCTACCTTGGTCTAGACTCTAGCCTTGTAGTGTATACCTATAATGTTGATATAACATCATCTTTTCTCTCCAGTCCTATATGTATTTATCGTGAAGGTACTTGAACTTATGTTTTCCTTCATTAGGCTCTCTTGCATTCACAAGTTCAAGTAGATTGTAATAATACTGAAATAGGGGCCATCGGGCCGATTTGTAATAGGAACATTTTTGAAGATTTTACTTGTCTAAATAGCCTAAAGTTGGGTGCATTTTTTTTTATTCATGTATGATTTCTTCTCAAAGCAACTTATTTATCTTTAAGTACTGCAATTTAATTTTTGACTCCAAAATTGTTTCTTTTACTACAAACTGGTCACTCAAAGATGGTAACATGAGGTGTGGTACTGGCAAATAAAGAGATATAGCATGTTGTCATTGGAGACTGAGATGTTTGAGTTTTAAGGGACCTTTTCTTGTAAATAGTTTTATTTTGGGTTTTTGTAAATATTTACTGTAAATTATGTGGAAGTCTTTTTTTGATTTTATTTCTTTATTTCTTTTCACGTGTTTTATTCACGTGCCATCATAATCCTTAGTTCTTGACCTTAGAGTGATCTTCAAATTCTATGCTAATTTGTCTGTTGTGATTTCCCCATATTTTTCTTTTATTGGGGGGGTTATAAGGAGGGTCAATTGGGAGATACAAATAAGGATGTTTTTATGTATTTTTGTCAGAGGTATTCTCTTACGGGATTGTCTGTTTCAATCATTTGGTGACTCAATATGACCCTACCATATTCATTAGGTGAGAATAGATATGGTGAAGTTAGTGAAACCACAAATTAGTGTGTCAAACTCACAACAGAAAATGGTGATGAAAATTGGGTGATGCTGTCCATGGGGTATACCTCCTTTATGGGAGGTTTGTTAAGTGGCTATATTGATTTCCTTGGTTGAGGGGTCCAATAGGATAGTTAATCATTAGTGTCCGATTGAGTGTGTACATTTGCATTCTAACCCTTTAAACACTTTTGTTCCATAATGTGTTTTGGGTACAGAGATCAATTTGAGATTGTATTCCTATTGAACAAACTCCTTGGACAAGAAAAATAATTATTTGTTCCAATGTAAAAAATTAGGGTTCCTTTTCTTTCAAAGCCATTGTTTATATTACTTGCAATTTGGTATATTGGCTTTTCCAGAATTTGTCAGGTAATTGCTTGTTTGTTTCATTACATCCATCCAGAGTTAACTGGTTAACTATATCTTCATCAATACACATTACTTGTTAAAGGGAATTGCAAATACAACTTGACAAGTTTGCGTGGTTCAGGTAGACAATCTGAAGACAAAGGTCTTGGAGGCGAAGTTGGAACATTTTCTCTCAGAGCTACAGGCTGAAGCCCGACAAGAAAATCATGCTGTTACAGATTCAGACAAGTCTTCTGAGCACATGTCAGATTCAGTGTCAAAACAACCAGTGGAAAATTCAAAGGTAAGGTATTGAGCCAAAACTGATGAGACATCTAGATTAATTAAGCTAGAAGGTTTTGTTTATTGTGATGAATGATATGGGCTACTAAGTTAGTAAATACATATTTGTTCAGCAAGAGATGAGTTTAGAGGACATCTCCAATCTCTGTCAATGTCTTAGGGTAATGAAAAGGCATATAGTTGTGATCGTACAAGGCTACTTTTAATGTGATACAAGCTTACAATGAGTTCCAATGCTCTGCTGATGGGATAAAGTTCTAGGCATTGTGTGTTTAGATACCACTTTTGGCATAAAATCCTCTTTTCATTAGTCCCTTGTGATGATAAAGTGCTCAAGTAACTGATATTGTGGAATATTTTATTTAATGACATTAAAATATGCACACATGAAAGTTTATTCATTATAATAAATTATAATAAATTATAATTAATATATTATTGATAAATTTCAGTACCCAATTGATCGACTCTTAAAGTCCAAGTAATGAGGAAGGGTGAGCCATAAATTTTTCAACAGATATGTGTAGTCAGCTTTTGTTTTTGTACTTCATATGAGAAGTTCCCACTTTCATCAGATGTTCTAATTTACACAGTGTTGCCGCCTAAAACACACTTGACCATAGATAAGTCTCCCAACCGCTATGTGTGTTCTTGAAGGAAACTATGATTGTAGAACCCACTGTCACCTCGATTCTAAACTCCTCCATTTAGACCCCAACTCCAAAAAGGTCAAGGGGGGTTGTCCCTACTTACTAAGATTCTTTGATGAGTTTCTTTAAGAGTTATGAATTATCAATGTTCAATGACAAGCATTCGTGCAGAGATGCAATAATTTAGATGCCAAGCAAACCTTCTTTAACAATAAACCATATACAATTGCAAGAGAGAAATAACAATTCATTAACCAGACCAGTGCCAACTTTACTTGGGCTATGGAGTCACATATATAATAAAGGTAAGATTACCAAAGACACTTAAATTGCATTAAACCATTCACTAATCACCATGATCAAAATATCACATTTAACATATGAGAACTACTTGTAGTAAATGATCAAATGAATGAAAGGTGATTGTAGTGAGATTGATCCAAATTCAAGTGCTTTGAAAGTAAAGTACTGAAAATGAAATAACAATTGTAGTGTTTTGCCAATGGTTTTGTAAATTTTAAATATTTTTAGGTCTCTCTTTAGCTTAGGGGAATTATGGTTTGTGCAAGAAAATTAAAGCTACTCTATGTGTCTATCTCAAGAATTTATCCCTTTTGATTTGAGAGAGATTGTTGGGTGCTCAACAAGAGAACACAAGGTTCTCAACTCGCTCCACGGGTCAACCCCAAAGCTTGTCGGGTGTTCAACAGGAGGACACTAAGTGCCGTGAGGCTCCCAATAGTCTCTACCCCTCTAGCTCTACGGGTCAAACCTCGTTTTCTCAATGTCTTGTCAAGATAAATTAATGAGTGCCTATTATTCTAGCCAACGCTAATCTTTGCCTTTTCTTGTCACCCATGATCGGTCGAACCGGCAAGGGGAGTGAATACGGGGCAAGGATTGGGGCACGGTTTATTTAACTCTTAAAAGAATAAGCAAATAATTAAATACAATGCAAGCCGACACGATATTGCAAGGGTGGCAAAGCCTACTCACTTGCAAGATGTGGGAAAATAAACTAAAGCAAAAAAAGGCTTGAAAGCAAGTTTACTAGCCAACACGATTTTGCATGGATGGGCAAAGCCACTTCTCATGCAAGGTGTGGGCAAACAATATTACCAAATGCAAAAAACATAAACAAATTCCTAGCCCTTTCAACAATTGCTATGCAAGGGTGGCAAATCAAACTTAGTGTTGCAAACGTCGGCGCGACGAAAAAATCGTTTCGAGATATCTCGACAACACATCCACAAACATCGACAAACTTAAAAAAATACAAAAATATTCATTTTTTTTCAATTTTTTAAACATTTAAAGCAACAATAACATCAAATAAACACATTGCCACATGAATATGAATTATGAAAAGCGATATATAAGATATATAAGATGTCTAGAGATACATCACACATAAAAAATGGATCATGTTCTGAATCCTAACTCCCAAGTCATCAAAAAGATAACAAATGTATATCATGATCATCATGAATCAATAATAATAATAAATTGAATTAATTAGTTCGACTAGGATATTGAATGCTCTACAAGGGCGGATTAATTAATGTTGTAAGAATGCTCTGAAATTAATTCATTAGTGCCATAAGAATGTACTAAAATTAATTAATTAGTGCTGTAAGCAATAAAAATGCTTTGAAATTAATTAATTAGTGCTGTAAGAATGCTGTGCAAGGGAAAATTTCATAACAGGCTCCTGACATTCCACCCTCCAGGAAGTCAAAATCACCTTTAGAAAAAAATGGGAAAAAATCGGTAATATCTCGGGAAAAATCGGGAAAAATGGACAATATCTCGGAAAAAATCGGCCCGATTTTTTAGCCGATTTTTTTTTGAAAAAATCGGCAAGCAGCAAAAATCGCGATTTCTCGAAACATCGCGAATTCTCGATCGATGTTTACAACACTGATCAAATTCACTAGTAAGCAATTGAATGGCCAAAATAACTTAAGGAAACAAACGCTATCCTAGCCACACAACTCTCTTCCTAATGAAAAGGAGGGGCAAACAAACTAACAAAATGGAAATAACATAAAAAAAAACTAACCCTAGCCCCTCTACACTTGCAATGCAAAAGTGGGCAAGCCCAACTTCTAATGCATGCAAGGGATGGCTGAAAATTGAAAGAGCATTTACAAGTAATAAATAATTAAATAATCAAGCCCAAGAGACTCTCTTGGGCTTGTTACAATAAGAAAGATTTCAGCTTTATTATATACAAGAAAAAGGAGGTCAAGAACAAGAAATTTGATCCTTTTTTGGTGAGGGACTTGAAGTGGCCACTCTTGGGTGATCTTTGAGCTTACTTGTGACCAAATTTGGACATTCCCTCCCCTTATAACATCAAAAACCTGCACAAACAACAAACTAATATTGTGCAAATATGATGGAAATAAATATTAAATCAACATAGAAATTTGACATATAATTTTCAGAAATTTGTAAGTGCAATGTAACATGTAAAAAAAAATTTAAATGATGATTTTTTGGTGCGAAATAAGTAAATAAAAATCTGCAAAACATAAATGGTAGTTAGAAGATGCCAAGTCCTTCAATAGTTGTTGAACAATGGGGTATCCCACCTGGGAATTCCACTCTTCAAGCTTGAGTAACCTGTAACAAACTAACTTCAAATGCAAAAAGAGTGAGAGACCAAACAAAGACTTGAGAAATCATATATTCAAACTAGAAGTCCATGAACTTCTCAAATGCTAAGAAGATAACCCACATAACTTGTAACAACAATATTACAATGTCATTCTCAAGCAAAGCAATTTGCTTGAGATCCACAAATGCAAGAATGAAACTAAAAATGCAACAATGTTACCTCACACACAAAGCCAAGGACAGTATTTCCTCCTGTTATCTCACAACTCGTAGTTGCCCGAATTGTGATCCTATACAGGACGACAGAGGGGATGGACAACCAAAGAGGTGACACTAGAGGGCCTCGATCTCCAAGGTGGATTGGTTGTCACGCCAATCGAGGCACTCTTCACCAATGTTGCAAACATCGGCCGAGAAATCGCAATTTTTGCTGCTTGCCGATTTTTTCTCAAAATATCAGCGAAAAAATCGGGCTGATTTTTTTCGAGATATTGCCGATTTTTTCCCGATTTATCTTGAGATATTGCCGATTTTTTCTCGATTTATCTCGAGATATTGTCAATTTTTTTTCTGAGATATTGCCGATTTTTTCCCTATTTATCTCGAGATATTGCTGATTTTTTCCCAATTTTTTCTAAAGGTGATTTTGACTTCGTGGAGGGTGGAGTGTGAGGATCCTATTATGAAATTTGCCCTTGCACATCATTCTTACGGCACTAATTAATTAATTTCAAAGCATTTTTATTTCTTACAACACTAATTAATTAATTTTAGTGCATTCTTATGGCACTAATTAATTAATTTCAGAGTATTCTTACAACATTAATTAATCCGCCCTTGTAGAGCATTCAATATCCTATTCGAACTAATTAATTTAATTTATTATTATTATTGATTCATGATGATCATGAGATACATTTGTTATTTTTTTATGACTTGGGAGTTAGGATTCAAGACATGCTCCATTTTTGATGTGTGATGTGATGTATCTCTAGACATCTTATATATCTTATATATCGGTTTTCATAATTCATATTCATGTGGCAATGCGTTTATTTGTTGTTATTGTTGCTTTAAATGTTTAAAAAAGTGAATATTTTTGTATTTTTTTAAGTTTGCCGATTTATTGTCGATGTTTGTTGATGTGCTGCCGAGATATCCCGAAACGATGTTTCCTGGACCTTGCCGATTTTTTCGCCGCGTCGATGTTTGCAACGCTGCTCTTCACTTTATGCTATCGAAGCCACAGATAGCAAAGGGGGAGACCTTGATTTACTCCCGATAGGAGAGATCTAACCTAATCACCAGATCAAGCTATATAGATAGGGTATGTAAGGTGAAGGGTGAAGAACCCTATATTTAAGGAAACAAGGTCACTGTGGAGGCTTAGGAAAGATAAGATTAGTCTTTAAGTGTTTAGACACAGTGACTTGAAAATTAAGAATGATTCCAGGATTCAAGTGCTAGGACAGATGATCAAATCTGATTGCCTTGGGAAACGTGAACCTTAAATAAGGGAAAATGGTCCCAAGGAATATATCTAAAGAGTTAAAAGCTTTCTAGCACAGCTTGCAAGTAGATTTGACAGTACCAAGGTACACAAGCTCAACAGAAAAGGGTTTAACAACCCGACAGACAGGCTAACCAAGGAGGGCGCAAGGGTTAAAGATCAGTGCCTAGGAAAAGGGGCAGATGGAGTCCTCAGAACATGACACCCTTGAGAACCCACCTGATGTTTGGCCTTAAGATAAAAACCCAGAAATGGTTTGCTAGTAAACCAAGTATTCAAGCCTAGATAATTTTTATAAGTTTTAATAGCTTAGGGTTTGTAGAAGAAGTAATTGTAGACAAATGGAATATATGAATAACTCAAGAAAAACAATGGTACTTACATCCTGTGACTTGCAGATGCCAAGTGCAATGATGTTCCAACTCCCTCGAAGCAATTCCAAGTTGATTTGACAGCTCCCAAGGTGAAAACGATCTTCCTCTAACAGCTAGTGCGCCCCCCTTCCTGCAAATGACAATCTCAATGAGAATTGATTTACAGAAAAAGAAAGTAAATGATGCAAGAAGAATCAAATAGCATAAATATTGATCAAAGATACAATAAAAACTACTCCCTGATTATTTTACTCATCCAATGAAGAGATCCGGAGAAACCCCACGAAATCCTCCAGTGAAGTCGCCCTCCTGCAGAGCACGCATCAAGAAAAAATGTCTAGCATGGAAATCTCATCAAACAACAAAGATGTGACATGATATCAGAGCTACAATCAAGCACGAAAACAATCTATAACAAAGGAACAAGATTTTTCCCAAAATATTTCTTTATTGCCAAAGATCCAGAGCCAAAAGTCCATTTACAATGAGGGAGGTCTCTCCTTTAAATAGGAATGATAGAGACCAAAACCCTAACCACCTTATTAACGAGTGGTTGAGATCAAAAGATACATAAGTGATAATCAATGGCTCAGATGAGCTCAAATATAAAACACATGGATCAACTCAAAAATAGAGGGGACGCACCACATGGAAGTGACTAGACATTATGACATAAGCTCATGGTGGGGCTAGGAGGTGTAATTATCCTTCTCTAGCATATCCCCATGGCACAATAACATATAATAACTCATCAATGATACAATATTGTGACATGGCCAAATCGTGCCATAATAAAAATACAAAATAACATAATAAAAATACAAAATAATAGCCCGGAGTGTGTGTGGGCCCCACTTAATGCTGCAAATTGTGCTAGAAGGTGTGGGATGTGTTATCACACAACTTGTAGTTGTCCCTAAAGGTTATCCTATCCAGGACGGTAGAGGTGTTAGACAACTAAAGAGGTGACCCAAGAGATGCTATGGTTCCCAATGCAATTGGGTGTCACATTAACCGAGGCACTCTTAACTTTAGATCAAGCCTAAGCAAGACCAAGGGGGAGACCCTAGCTTAGCCAATGAAGGCTAGCGAACCCAATCAAGACCTCCTAGGGAAATGTGATGATGAGAAAGGAGAAGATCAAGATAGGATTAGATCTAGATCTAGAGTGGATAAATGGGCCCAATGAGTTAGGGTTTGGTTGAAGAGGCTTAAGGAAGAACAAATGTTTAACCAAGGATGAATAAGGGTCACTTATAGGTTTAAACAAGTAGATCTAGATGGATCTAATGCCAAGTGAAGATATCTGAGTGGGGCCCACCCTTAAAATGAGGAAAATGACCAAAAAGGGGCCCACAAGGTGAAGATCAAGATGAAATGGCACTAGGGGGTTTGCTACACAATGGATCTATGGCTTTGGGAAAGAAGGAACAATACCCACCTACCCAACAAGTGCGACCTCCCTTGGAGAGGCCCAATGCCTTGGATTGGGGGGCAAATGGAGTCGGATGTCCACCAAACTTTAGATCGGGAATGTTAAGATGATTATTAAGGTGGGTTTTAATTGTTAAGCCCAAGTGATTGCTAGATCTCCATAGATTTGAAAAATAAAAATGCAAGGGTTTTGACTTTTAGGGTTTGAGATGATCAATGGATGAAAATGCATGAAACAAACTACTAACCTTGTAGATCTTACGTCTAGAGCTTGAGAATACTTTGCAAAGTGATAACTTTCCCCTGTGTGTATATTCAAGAGTGAGATCCAAGCCACCCAAGTGAAATCGCTAGCCCTCCAAGGTCACACGTGCGCCCTCCTCCTTCAAGAAAAGATCTATATGAGAATCATTTCAGCATGAAAATGACTATAAGGATGAAAAGATGAAAGAAAAAGCATCAACTATTTCACTAAGATACAATAATGATACTCCCTCAGAAAAAAGTAGATCAAAGGTAAGATATGGGGTTTCCCCACAATAGCGTCCTCTTGAAACATCCTCCTCTTCAACCCACACGGCCTCCTGCAAAGAAAGCGTTTGGATAGATAGATCCACAATGATACACAGAGAAAAAGTTGTATATTCAAGTTGCAAAGATACCCATCAAGACAAAAGAAGCAAATCCACAAAAATAGTAGTTTTATTCCAAGTTTCCAGAGCTCCAAAGATGCCTTTACAATAGGGGGGTCTCTTCCTTAAATAGGATGAGGGAGACCAAAACCCTAAACCACTTTTGAAATGAGTGGCGGAGATCAAAAGATAAAATAATACAATCAACGGCTAAGATGAGCTGGTACAATATAACTTGGATCACTCACATGAGGGGGGTGTGCACTAGCTAAGAGATGCCCTAGGGGGGTGCGCACCACATAAAAGTGACAATAATACAAGTGTGCCATAAAAGATGACAAGGACAAGTGACTAGGAGCACATGGTGGGTCTAGAAGGCATTACTTTCCTTCACCAGCATTACCCCATGGAAAAATAATATAATATATGACTCAATGACATGTCCAAGTGAACAAATGATCAAATCCTGGCCCCCTCAACTGAGAGAAAGATGCATGAAAACGCAACCTGACTGTGTCGACCCCACTGAATGCTGCAAACTGATCTGGAAGGAGTGGGATACACCATAGATGACCTCAGAACATACCTCATGCCAAAACCTTGCCTCAATTGCCCAAATCGATTTCCTTAATGACCTTTTTATTCCATTTTTATCCCACCTGAAATTCCATCAAACTGTCTGAAAACAACTGCCTGGTGCCCGGGCGCACAAAATCAGACTGTACCATCATGTCTGGAAGGGGGGTAATATGGTAATAACAAGTGGCTGGACCACCCCCTTGCTCTGTAGCGCCCTAGGCAACAACTTGCCTCTAATGCATCAGCTGGACAAGCCACATCACCATGGCCAAACTGATCAACATGTGAAAAAATTGCTCAAATCATATCTGGAAGTGCCTGAAACTGAAAGATAAGTGTCTCAGTGGTCTCAGAAGACCCAAATCCACTAGAGATGAGTACTCATACACCTCATGGTAACCTGTAAGATCATCTGTAGCATCCACCATACCCGGACAAGTAAAAAATGATGATTTGGAAATAATAATAATCAATAAAAATTGCATCAATCATCATCTGAAACCTATGTCCATCATATGGAGTCATCAAAAGGTATATGGGGGACCATAGATCAACATCATATAATATAAGTGGTCCATCTCATCACAGATCCCAAGGTTGAGCTTGGCCAAACTGATCAAAATATGACCCAGGCTAAAGAAGCCTGTTACTGCAAGTGCAAATGTTTAAGACATGCTCTTTAAATAATTTTCATAGCAAGACTTCAAAACATTAATCATTATTTCACTGGCAGTTAATAGATAATAGTAGGTTAATTAATAATTTACTTTCAAAGAGAAACTCAAGAATATACTCATTTGTAGACATGATCAATTTGCTAGCAGAGGGTGAAGGCTAAGGATGCAAGGCTAGGCCAAATGGGGATGACTTGACTCACTTTACACTTTGATACTTTGGATAAGGGAAATGGTATTACACACTTAAGCATGTGTTGGACAAAGAATACACAAGGAATGATAGTGTCTCACAAATGGGTAAGTTGTTTAGAGAAGTGCTTATTCAACCTTGGCAAAATGTCTACTACTAGAACTGCCGTGAACTAGGTGCCCGACTAATTGTAACTTTAAGTTCTAGGGGACACTTAGAATTAATTGTCCCTTGCTCCATCTCATATCATAACCTGCAGGCTCAATGAGGAAAATTTCATTTAAGGTCAACAGTCTTTAGATTTGGCATATACTTGACCACTGCTTTATTTGGACCTTTCATTTCATTTCCTGGCCAACAATCTTTAGATTTAGCATACATTTATCCATTGTTTTTTAGGCCTTTATGACCCCTCTGGGATTTTGCATGTGCTTAAAAGCACAACTAATTGCAGCTTTCATCCGGGGTGCATTTACATTTCATTGCATTTCATTCCACAACCCTTTTCATTGGGCTTTACAAAAGATATATCAATAGTTTCCAAAGTTAGTACAATTGACTTCAGGTTTTAGCCAACACAACTCAAGCAACTATGGGGACTTCCACATTCAAGACCAAACATCGGGGCAATCGACTAGAGAGATCAAGGTATAAAATCCAACTCACCAAAGGTAAGTTTTGTTGCCAATTCAGAGCCGAGACACAAATTAAACATGGATGCTATCCAACTCAGAGGCAAAAGTGGGGAGGTCCTCCATATCACAAGTCAAGGTGTAAGTCAGGGTAAAGATCAATAATAAGGAGATGAGTGCTCCCTGTAGTGCCCGTAACTGGAAACTGAGTGTCCCAATGGACTCAAAAGGTCCAAATATACTAGAGATGAGTACTCATACATCATATGAACACCTAGATAATCATCTGTAATCTCAACCGTGCTCGGTCAAATAAAAATAATGGTGTGTAAAAATAATAATAAATAAAAATCCATCTGACCATCCAATAAAATCTGTGTTTGTTGCATGGAACCATCAAGTGGGCACCATAGGACCACAAATAATCTATCTTGAACATCAAAGTTCCAAACTCATCTCAGATCCTGCGGTTGACTAGGTCAAGAATGATCAAAATATGACCTAGGCTCAAAAACGCCTGATGCTGCAAGTGCAAATAGAAAGACTCAAAGCATGAAGTATCATTTCACTGGCGGTTAAGCAATATTCATATTAAATATAAGTCCAAACATAATCCATTACTCAAAGCAAAAACTCAACTATATACTCATTTCATGGCTGTGATCATTTTGCTAGCGATGGGTGAAGTTGAGAAATGCAAGGCTAGGATAAGGGGATGACATTACTAACTCAACACTGTGATACTTCGGATAAAGGAAAAGGGAATACACACTTAAGCATATGTTGGATAATAAACACACAGGGAATGGCAATGTCTCACAAATGGAATAAATTGTTTTGAGAGGTGCTTATTCAACCTTGGCAAATGTCTACAACTCACATCCAAGTTGAATCCAACTCCGTGAGGATCTTTACTAGAACCACCGTGACTGGGAGCACAACTAACCCTAACTTGAGTTTCTAGGGGACACTTAGAATTAGTTGTCCCTTACTCCATCTAACATCACAACCCGTAGGCTTCGTGAGGAATTTAATCATTACATAATATTATGGCCAACAGTCTTTGGATTTAACATATATTTAACCACTGCTTTTTAGGCCATAGGACCCCTTGGATTTTGCATGTGCTTAGAAGCACAACTAATTGCAGCTTTCATTCGGGGTGCTTTCACACTTTAATTCATTCAATTTCATAGCCCTCTTTTATTGTGCTGAGAAGCACAATTTTAATTTGTTTCCATGGGCTTGCACAATAGATATGACAATAGTTCATTCACGCATGTAATGATTGTAGTACAATTTGCTTCAGGTCTAGCCAACACAACTCAGGCAACTAGGGGGATCATCCACAATCAAAACCAAGCATCGGGGGCAACCAACCAGAGAGGTCAAGGTATCAAATCCAACTCACCTAAGCTCAAGAACCAACACCAGCGGGTTATCCTAGCCCAAAAGGATCAAGGCTTTAGTAAGTTCTGTTGCCAAAGACACAAACTAACAGGGATGCTATATAACAAAGAGGCAAAAGTGGGGAGGTCCTCTATATCACAAGCTGAGGTGTAAGTCAGGATAGAAACCAAGAATCAGAGAGAATGAATGGATGGGAAATGTGAAAGGTGGTGCCAAAGCTAGCAAACCATACATGGTGGGAATGATCACATCCATACTCTTAAAGAGGGAAAAACCAATGAGTATAAACAAGAACTTCTTATTCTGAGTAATTAGACCATTTAGATAATCATTAAGCACATGTAGCACATATACATATAAAACCGCCAGATCATGACCACTAGATACTAAGTCAAACTACTATGATGAGCAAAAGAGCAAAACAATCATAACCAATGCACATCCATATACCTACTGGGTCATATACCTATACATACCATCTGAACCATCCACTGTCACAGGAACATTGCTGCTGTACACAACTAGGCACTATCATACTGCTCTGTATGGAAGAAAATGGCTACATCGGTCATCAAATCTGAGGTCATGAGGCTCAGTCATGGCATAAGGGTGTACTGTTTGCTCTGGAGCTGTATGAAAGTATGAGTGATCCTGGAATAAATGCTCATCAACTGCCGATCTCAAGTATCTCAATGTAAAGGACTGGTTGAGAAAAATACTGGAATCTGATCTGAAGATATGGTAGTCCCGACTACTATAAATGTGATAACACCTCCAAAGATTTCCTTCATTCACTTCAAAAAGCTGGAAATTACAATGGCTCTCTTCTTTGGACAAGAATGGAAGCAAGAGAGCAAGAGAGAAAAATGAAAGAGAGCAAGAGCATGAGTGATTGTAACCCAAATGAGGAGGAGCCTCCTTAAATAGGGAAAAGAGAGGGGAGAGTTCCTTTGCATGAATGACATTTGTCACTTGGAGAGAAAGGGGGCCCATGGAGGGGGGTGCACTTCCATGGGTTAAAAATAACAAACAATGGGGGGGGGAACCCCTCACTCATGTTTTATATTTCATTGCTAGGCCAAGGAGAAGGAATCATGAAGGTGGGATCCCTCCTTTTGGCTTATTTCAATTTTTCTCATTTCCCATGGTGAGAGGGTTTCCCCCTTAGGGAGACAACTTCAAACTTGAAAAAAACTTGCTTGGGGGGGTCACTTTGGCCTTTAATTTATCTTAGGGACATAATATAACCTTTGGAAACTTAATTTGGCCACTCCAAGTGACTTTAGGAAATTTTCCAAAATTTGCCTTACTAGTTATTTGCCAATTTTCCTGATTTCCTTGACTGACATAGGAAAATCCATCAAACACTTTATCAAAACTCAATGGAATGACCTCAAACTTGGTCCAAGGGTGTAGGGGGTCTCTTGCCATTGATTTTGAGTACCCATACCCGTATTTATGGGCATTAAGTGCCATTTAACCCTCTTTTACATTACAACATTTTTTGCTGAGGGACTTTTTTTAATTACAAAAAATTAAAAGTAAAACTTAATGAAATTCCGCAAGATTCTAAATAATGTCTCGCATGGTAAAATAGAACATTCCTAGGCCCCAATCACCCCATGGACTCGATCATTAGAACGCCTTTCACCACTTTGGAGGTATTTTGAGTGAAAAAATCAGATAATTAAAATCACTAAAAAGGAATTTTAATTATCCAAGGGAAAAAACACTCAATGAAAGGAATTCCCTAATGATAAAGTCTTAGGCAACTAAGTTATACAAAAATTGACCCTCATGCTGACATATCAATACAAAATCCCCCGTCGGGGTGTAGAAATTTCATGGAGAGAAGATAAGAAGAAGAGCTGCCTCGTTTGAAAAAATTCATTAGGTACTTCTTTCTCATCATCAAGGCACATGGTACATGTGCATGGTACATGGTTGTCCACCTAGTTGGCTTGGTGGTCAACACACAAAACTACCTTCTTTTAAAACCAAAATTTCTCATGCAAGTTGTTACCTCCCAAACTTGCATTTTAGGTGGTAAAGCCCTAAAACACAAGTGCAAATTTAGAGGAACTAAGAGGAGTTTTCCATTGTCACCGTGACAACACTCTCACTTTCTTTAGGACATCTCTCCTCTTGCACAAGGGGTTTTTCCCTAGGAAAGTGTATGATAAAATTTAAAATTAAGATGGATCGGTGGACCAAGGTCCAAGACTAGTGCCTATCTAAATTAGGGCAGATAGAGTGAAAGAATCAAACTTAGATGGCTGTTATCTTATGAAATAAGGACAAAACAGAGCTGGGATGAACAAGCCACTACTGTCGTTATATTGCTGTAATGAAATGTGGAAAATTTACTTGGAAGAGCCCTAATGAAGGAGAACCTCCAAAACGTCTACGAGGGTGTGCTTATCAATGGATATGTAAACTTGCAACAACTCGAGTTAAGAAGAAAGTCACAACATTAACACATTCATTAACAAGACAACAAAGACATACAAGAGGGAAATGACACACAATTAGACAACTTTTGAAGGGAATAGTATTACCCAGAATTTAGCCCCTCAAAATAGGTTTCTTTGCAAGTGATTTCTAGTATACACGTTCAACAAGTTTAGATCCAAAATATTATGCCTAAAAAAATCTTTAGCTTGCATTGCCTTCAAAAAGATGTTCAGATAAGCTCTTGAAGGAAGGAACTCCTTACAAATCCAACCATGCCATACAATAGAGAGAGCAAATCCTTATGTATATTTGAGCTCAATCTCCTCTACATTAAAATATCATTTGTCGGATTTTAGATCCACTTTCTTCTCCAAGTAAAATTCTAGAAAAATACTACTAGCAAAGTACATGGTGGGCTCTCCAGAACAAAAATGCCCAGCAAAGTACTAAAATAATGCAACAGTAGTGGAGGGGTGCCACATGTCCTCTGTATGTGCAAAATGCCTCCTTGATTGAAGCTTCTTTGACCAAGTAAGTGAATTTTTATGTCACTTGTCACCTTCTCCTTCAAATGCACTTCAAGATTGTCCTTTAGTAACCACTTCTAGTAAATGATGAGTATATCTCCAGTCAAAGGGATGGAGCGCTCTTCAAGAGGAGTTAATTTTCTTTAAGATTGAAAATATGCCAAGTGTCACTCACCCATAACTAGGGCATTCTCCAAGAAGATCTTTAAACCATCAATATAAAGCAAAACATTTGTTTGAAGAGGTGTGCCATTGGAATATGTGCAAGAATGATGCTTTGGGCTACCTTAACTTAGCCTTATAATATAAAATACCCCAAGAAAAGCTGCGACCTAGAAAAGTGTGCCAATGGTAGTTGCGAACTCCCTTGGATCTAGGGCCACAATCCATAAAATGATCCTCCAAGAGATGGATGCCCTAGAGAAATGTGCCCAAAGGTGGTGATATAATCAATAAATGTGCCAAGATTGCCAACTAATGGAGCACTCCCCTAAATAAGGGAATCCACAACCTTGAGATGCCAAAACAATGCTAAATATAGCAAAATTAGTTAGGGCATTTTCTCCAATGCAATAACCAACTCATCAAACAATGCATCTCATGAATATGTGTGCAAAAGAGGCCCTTTTGGTTGTTACAAGTTATAACAATCTCCAAGAGTGGGCTGATCTCAAATAATGTGCAAAGGCATAGATCCATGTGCAAACAACCAATTTTCCTCCATCCAAGAGCCAAAAGTGTGAAATGTCCTAGGATAATGTGCATCAAGGGTTGCATGTTCTCCAAAAGTAAGCATAGAATGACTAAAACTATGTGACAAACGACAAATCCTCACCAAAACCAAGGGAAAAAGAAAGATGCCACTCTAAAAAGTGTGCATGTATAATAGCTACGCCTCAAAAGATGTGCCACAATAATAATAAAGTGAGCACTCCATTAATTCACGAAGTCAACCCCTCAATAGAGACAAATCCATAACATCATCCATAATCCCTAGGTTGCCCCTCAAGAATAAATCTCAACCATGCAATGCACAACACACTCTTCAAGGCCTGCACCCTAGGGATACATGCCCTAAAGTAATAGCGTGCTACCTTAATGAACTTTCAATCATAATGAATATGTCATGAAACCTAGGGAAACCATGTAAGCACACCAAGCCACAAATGCATTGTTAGATTTTCATACAATTATAGCAGTATAATTTAATTGCAAATAAACAATAGGATCACTAGAAGAATAACCAAGCACAAAAACAAAGAACACAAGAATTTTATCCTAGGAAACCCAACATGGAGAAAACCCAGCAACCTTCGTACAGTGATGATCAATCCCAAGAACAAAGTACAAAGATAAGAGAAAATGTCTCCAAGTGAAAAACCCCAAAATCACTTCTCCTTACTCCAGATGTGAACTTCTCTCTTACTAGTGCAAACCAGCTTTTGTTGGATGAGTGACCAAATGAGGCACACGACCTCTCTATTTATATACTTGCAGAACTGACTTTTTCCCTAACTGGGCCGACTTGTCTTGGGGAAAGATAAATTTAATATTTAATAAATCTTTTCTTTGTGTATCTTTACCCCAAGGTTTACATTGATTCTTTCAAGGGTTGACATGATCAAACACATTAATATTTTCTTCTGTAGGAGGTACAACAACAATATAATAAAATACAATAAGAATAATTTCCAAAATTGCACTATTTCCAACACTTGCTCTCAACAAGGAAAGTATTCTTCAGACATGGTCATTATCAACATCACGATCATTTGGATCTCATCTGTACATCACATCTGTCTCGTTCATCTCTATACATACTGAAGGTTGTCAACACAGTCTCAATCCTTCGAGAGGTGTCATCATGCATCTTCTTCACACAGTCCATCGGTGGATCCATCATTAGCACAACAACTCTACACAGTCCATTGGAGAGTCCAACAAGAATCATCTTATCCTAGTCCATCGGGAATCCACACAATGTGCATCCGCTCAACCCAGTCCTTCATGGAACATGCACCAACTCAACTAGTCCTTCGGTGAGTCCAAGAGTACCAATGTGTGGCAGTGTGCACCAACCTATCCATCCCATCTTAGGATGTCTGAGAGATCTCCTCACTCCTTTCAGAGTGATCTAGAGCAATGTTGAAAAAGTCGGCATCGACAAAAAGTTGGCAAGGGTCCCGAATACAACTTCTCGGCAACTTCGGCGAAAAAATCGGGAAAAATCGGCAAAAGTCGGCAAACATTAAAAAATACAAGATACATTCATTTTTTTTCAGAATTTTAAACATATAACGCAACATGGAACATAAACACATTGGAACATAAACATGGATAAAGCGCTAATATATAGATGTAGTGGATGCAAATAACTCAGAGCGGTTTCATTTCAATGACTTAGATTGCTAAAAAATACATAAAATTTTACAATTTTAATGAAAAAAATATATATTAAAGATTCCAAGTTATGATTCCAAACGATTAGAGACAAAATATTATCAAAATGGCACCAAGTGCAATACATATCTAAATCAAAATTGAAAAAACTAAATCATGAAAATCATTGTCTATGTTGAGATCATATTCA
This sequence comes from Larix kaempferi, assembly GCA_027924585.1. NCBI lineage: Eukaryota > Viridiplantae > Streptophyta > Pinopsida > Pinales > Pinaceae > Larix > Larix kaempferi. The sequence goes on from BSBM01000511.1 coordinate 6,690,950, forward strand.
TTAATAGCACCATGTTCCCCCACCTCTAGGCTCTAGACCTTGCCTCTACCTCCAATCTTGAAGTTGATCCTCCAAGGACATCAATTAACACCGTACAATTTTGATGAAACTTCTTAATCCAAGCGTTAAAATAAGGTAGAAAGAGCTTCCCATGCTTAATAAGTGATTTTGCTTGACTGAGGGGTACATTTTTTAATAAGGTCACGACAGAAGAATTCAATCAACTTTAACAATCAGGAATTGACACCACCAACATCAATGTACATAGAGAGTTTGATGTGCTTCATTAAATTCCAATCCCTTACCCACATACATGATAGAATCCACTGGAAATGTTGGAATCCTGAAAACCATTAAGTTTGTTGAATTTTGAATGGGATCTAAAAGTCTACTTTTTGCATATGAAGTCCGATGAGGTTGGAACCACTCTCAAACATCCTGAAACAATTAATGGTAATGTTAAAAATTTAAGTAGAAGGATGGAAAATGAAAGATAAAGAGAATGCCACTTTAAGAATTTAACATTAGCATTTAGTATTGTTGACATCAATGTCACATGTACAAAACTCATCAAATTAAAAAAAAAAAAACCGAATTTTTAAAACTGTGAAAAAGCCTCAATGATTTTTTCCATTAAGTCGCGCTAATTACCAAAGAGTCGCAACTTTTTGGAAAAAGTCTTGATTTTTCAAATTTTAGAAAATCGCGATTTTTACTCGCTGAAAAATCGTCCAAAGGAAAAACTCGCGATTTTTCCGAAAAATCGACGACTTTTTCAACACTGATCTAGAGAATGCACTAAATCTCTCCGTCATGTCCCATGATGTCCGAGAGATATCCCCACTCTACTAAGTGTCTGAGAGTGTGCGTCGGCCTCTCCATCCTATTAGGATGTCCTAGAGATCTCCTCACTCTATGCGAGAGTGATCCAGAGAATGCAGTGGTCTCTCCATCCAACCTGGATGCCCGAGAGATCTCCTCGCTCTATCCCAGAGTCATCCGGAGAATGCAGTGGCGTCTCCATCCAAACTGGATGTCCGAGAGATCTCCTCGCTCTATCCGAGAGTGATCCAGAGAATGCAGTGTTGAACACAATGGCCACACTGAGAGGGGGGGTGAATCAATGCGAGAGCAATTTTAAACCTTTTTACCTTCTTTTATCCAATCAAAGTATATCAAGCTTTAATCACATAATCATATTCATCATGAGTCATCAGCTAAATCAATCATGAATCATAAACACAATCATCATATCAAGGAGACACAAGAATATTTGTAATTTGATCTTTATTTATTATACATGGAAGACAACAATCTTCTCGATTACAATCAGCACCAACTGATGAAAAGAGCACCAACTCTGTAACAGGACCCAACCTGGTTTTCTTAGCTCCAACTAAGAAGGGTTTGAGGAGTCCAATTCTCAAGTGCAAGATTCCACTTGCAAGCTTGATGCCAATCTCTGATTCTCATCAATCTGCTGCTCAACCATCTTTGCTCATCAACCTCTGCTTGCCAATATGCTCTTCAACACTGCTGCTCATCAATCTGCTCATCAACATTGCTGCTCAACTAACTCATCACTACTGCTGGTCAAGCACTGCTCATCACTCTGCTGGTCAACACTGCTAGTCAATCTTTGGTTAATCTGCTCATCAAAGGTCTGCTCATCAAAGGTCTGCTCATCAATACTACTGGTCAAGCTAGTCAATCATTAGAAGTATCACCAAGTATGCATCAAGTGTGCATCATCATCGTTGTCAAGGTCTCCAACATCAGGATCTGAACATGTCATCAAGTCATCAAGGTCTGCAACATCAGGATCTGAACATGTCATCAAGTCATCAAGGTCTGCAACATCAACATAGGGTATGCATTATAGGGTACCATTACATCAACATCACCATCAAGTAGTATTGCATAACATAGGGTATGCATCATAGTGTATAAGACATCATCCTCATACAGTACATCATCATGGTATATAGGAGTGCATCATAGTATGTAATATCTTCATCATAAATGATATGCTTCACACTTCATATCACTGTACATAAAGAGATGCTACTGTATACATCATTGCCATCCTAATACAAGTCATCATCACAATAGAATACACATCACTGTATATTACTTTACCAAAACATCACTGTTCGCACACCACTGTATGTACATTTGACTATACATTCACTCATGCATTTTAGTATCATCATCATGTATAAATTATCATCATGGTGTATGCCATCAAAACACCATCATCTTCAACATTATCATGGAGTATCATCATCAGATATCACCATAAGGTACAAGACATCATCAAGTCTGCTATGTACTTGTATACTCACTGTTCATCATACGCATTCATACATACCTTGTTTGTAGAAGATCACAATCATGTATATTTATATCATCACAAGGTACACTTTTTATTGCACAGACTGCTGCTCATCTCTGTCAACTTTATCATTATCTTCATTTTCCTTGTATACTCTTCACCTGGGCTGTGTTGGTTTGCTGTAGAAGACCTTACTCCATAAGACCTTGCTCTTCTTCAAAACATGTCACTAAATCACTGTAACAACATCATGGTTTGTGTCACTGTAGAGATGCATGTTAAAACTTTGGGCTATGTAGATATCCCATACTTGGACAGTGTATTTGGAAAGGGTTTCAATTGACTGTTTTAACCCGAAGCAAAAACACTGTTGACTATGGATGTATGTGCTGCAGATATACTCCACAGACTTGGAGTCAACTTCTGCTCTTGACTGTTCATGCAAAAGAGAAACTCAAAACTGATTGTGCTGGTAAGATCGTCAAACAACAACCATCTCTGTGGAAGATTCAGATCTTTGTTGCTGTAAAAAGGAGGAAATTCGGACTATATCTACTGCTGCAAAATTCGGACTGTACACTGCTGAAAAATTCAGACTGTACACTGCTGCAAAATACGGACTGTACATTGCTGCAAAATCAGTCTACTGTTGTTGCACCCGAATTTTTACCTCAGCCCAGCGAAAAATTCAGAGCTACCTGAGTCCAAGAGTACCAATGTGCGCCAGTGTGCACCGACCTATCCATCCCATCTTAGGATGTCTGAGAGATCTCCTCACTCTTTTCAGAGTGATCTAGAGAATGCACTAAATCTCTCCATCATGTCCCATGATGTCCAAGAGATATCCCCACTCTATTAAGTGTCTGAGAGTGTGTGTCGGCCTCTCCATCCTATCAGGATGTCCTAGAGATCTCCTCACTCTATGCCAGAGTGATCCAGAGAATGCAATGGCCTCTCCATCCAATCTGGATATCCGAGAGATCTCCTCACTTTATCCCAGAGTGATCCGGATAATGCAGTGGCGTCTCCATCCAAACTGGATGTCCGAGAGACATCCTCGCTCTATCCTAGAGTGATCCGGAGAATGCAGTGGCTTCTCCATCCAACTTGGATGTCCGAGAGATTTTCCATAAGCTTCACACAACCTTCTACTACCTGTCTGTCTCTACTGCCGATGGGATCCTCCCATGCCTGGCTGAGAACCTGGACGAGTAGAGGTACCTGTGTAGAAGCAAGGTAAATGTCTATCTCTGTATCATCTTTCCCTCTCAAGGAGGGACACGTTCTCTTCCACTCCAAGTCCTCCACGAAAGTATTCAAACTTTATCCTGGGAAGAGGCTTGGTAAGAACATCTGCAGTTTGGTCATCTGTTGGAACATACCGTAACTTGACCGCACCTTTTTGCACCATATCACGAATGTAGTGATACCGAATCTCTATATGCTTCGACTTGTCGTGGAATATGGGATTCACTGACATCTGCACACAACTTTGGTTATCACAATGAATCATAGTTGGCCTTGGAATTTAGCCAAACAATCCCGCAAGGAGTTTTCGAAGCCACACAGCTTCCCGAGCTGCTGTACTAGCAGCCATGTACTCGGCCTCTACAGTACTAAGAGCTATTGAGGTCTGCTTCTTGCTGCACCAGGAAATCACTACAGAACCCACCAGGAAATCACTACAGAACCCAAGCTGAAGCAACACCCAGAGGTGCTCTTCCTATTTGTAGCACATCCGACCCAATCTGAGTTTGAAAATCCCTACAGTCTCAAGTCACATTCTGAAGCATATCTAAGGCCATATCCCATAGTGCCATGCAAGTACCTCAGCACATGTTTTGCAATAACCTAGTGAATCTGTCTCAGCTCGCACATGAACTGGCTGAGAGTATTCACAACAAGACATATGTCTGGTCTGGTGTTCATCAGATACATTAAAGATCTAATGAGCTGGCTATACATAGTGGGATCAATCAAATCTGAATCTGAAGCAGAGTCCCTCAGCTTCTTCAGATTTGCATCCATTAGAGTGGCCATGGACTTGTAGTCCAACATTCTGAATCTCTTCAGAATATCAATGGTGTATTTTCCTTGACTCAGTAAAATCTCCTTCTACCTCTGCCATACTTTTAACCCCAAGAAGTAATGCATCAATTCGAGATCTTTCATTTCAAACTCAGAGGCAAGCTTCTTCTTAAACCATACAATAAGTTTCTCATTCCTAGTGAGAAACAAATCATCAACATAGAGTACCAAAATCAGCGGCTCATCATCAACAACCTTGAAGTAAAGGTTGGGGTCTGCATCACACTTGGTGAATCCCAAGCTTACCAAGTATTCGTCTATCCATCCATACCAAGCACGTGGTGCTTGCTTGAGTCCATATAGGGTCTTTTTCAGCCTGCATACGTGGGAATCCTTTCCATGGACAACAAACCCTTCTGGTTGTTCAGTATACAGTTCTTTCTCGATAACACCATTGAGGAAGGCGGTCTTGACATCCATCTGATGTAGCTTCCATCCCATAGTTGAAGCAATAGCAATGATCGTCATGATGGAAGTATATCGAGCCATACGAGCAAATGTCTCGTCATAATCAACTCCCTCTTTCTGAGAGAATCCTCTGGAAACAAACTGAGCCTTGTGTTTTTCAACACTGCCATCTGCTCCATGTTTGATTTTGTAAAGCCATTTGGAAGTCACTACTGACTTCCCCTTAGGTCTCGGTACAACCTCCCTTACATCATTCTTCATGATGGATTGGTATTCTTCCATCATGGCATCCTTCCAAACTTGGTGTTTGGAGGCCTCTTCATAAGAGGTGAGTTCTGATTCAATGATGTGACTCATCAATGCTACATAACTCGAGAACCTCCGAGGTCTCTTTCTTTCTCGGAAAGTACCATGTGGAGCTTCATGCCCCTCTGCATCCTGCTATGTCTGTTGTGCCCATCTAGGCCACTTCCGGCCTATTGCAATATCTGTGGGAGCATTAATCGACTCAATTGGATCAATGGGGTCTATCGGTTCATCCTTCTCTACTAACTCCCTCTGAACTACTGGAGGGGGAGATGATCTCATCTCCTTTGGTTCTAGCATTTCCTCATCATCGATCTCCATATAAGATTCTCTACCTTTTCTGATAGCCATCTCTTCTTCAAAGGACACATCCCTGTTGACTTCGATCTGCCTTGATCCTAGGATGTAAATTCTATAAGCCTTTGAAGACTCACTGTATCCCACGAAAGTTCCCTTCTTTCCTGAAGGTTCTAACTTCGTCCTCTTCTCCTTGGGCACATGAATGTAGACTGGACAACCAATGATACGAAGGTGGCCCACTTCTGGGTTCACCCCTGTGAAAGCATCTTTACGAGTCATGTTCTTCAAGATTTTATGAGGGCATCTGTTTTGTACATATACAGCTTTTCTAGATGCTTCTGCCCACAAGAACATCGGTAGACTCTAGTTATGTATCATGGCTTTGGCTGCCTCCACAATTGTTCTATTCTTTCTTTCCGCAACCCCATTTGGTTGAGGGTTGTAGGGAGCTGTGAGCTCCCTCTTAATTTCTGTTTCCTTGTAGAAATGATTGAAATCTGTATAGGTATATTCTCCACCATTATCTGATCTCAAGATCTTTATTCTCTTTCCCGATAGATTCTTGACTTGTGCTTTGAATTCTTTGAATTTGTTGAGTACTTCCTCGGATTCCTTGGTCTTGAGAAAGCATATCCAAGTCTTCCATGAGTAGTCATCAATAAATGTTATATAATAATTATAGCTACCCAGTGAAGCAGCAGTCATGGGTCCGCACAAGTCAAAGTGTACAAGATCCAAGATTCCTTTAGATCTGCTCTCACTATTCGGGAAGGATCCCTTGACATTCTTTCCAAGGGCACATCCTCTACATATTCCATCACTGTCTACATGAAGCTCTGGTAGACCTGTCACTATATTCCTTAATGCTGGAAGAGCTTTGTAGTTTAGATGAGCTAGTCTTCTGTGCCATAGCTCACCCATGCTGATAGAATCATGAACTAGTGCTTGAGATGGTGGTGTGCTCAACCAGTACAAGCTCTCCTCTATTACACCAATTAATTTTGTTGTGTTCATGTTTGAGTTCTTGTGCCAAGCAAGAACTTTCCCATCAGAAAATGCAAATTTATATCCTTTGTCCTCCAAAGTAGATATGGAGACAAGATTTCTTTTCATACCAGGTACATATAGTACATCATTTAAGTGTAATGTGTCATTGGATTCTAACTGAAGGGAGGTAGCCCAGATCCCTTCATAGTGTAATTGGCACCATCCCCAAGTACAACACGTAGATGGGATTCTTTCTCAACAATTTCTGATAAATTTCCTTTATAACTAGTCATATGCCTAGAAGCACCACTATCTATAAGCCATGTATCACTAGTGGTGGGAACGGTACCTGATAAAGCTGATATGAAGAAGAATTATGTACGATCTTCATTCCTTTGCTTCTTATGATGAGAGTCTTCTTCTACATCGGCAGTTGAGGCTTCATGTTTCCTTTTGTTTGAGCTTGGACAATTGCTGGCATAATGACTATAAGTCTTGCACTTGAAGCATTGTATATGTGAAAGATCCTTCTTCTTTTTCTTCTGAGTTGGAGGAGGGCTTGATCTCCTACCTTGGTTCTTATGATAGTGAAACTTACTTCCCTTTCCCTTTCCTTTCTTGGCATGAGACATAAATGCTTGATTCTCCTTAGGTTGAATGCCATGAAGTTTCTGTCTTGTTGCAATCCTTGTCTCTTCCTGAGTGAAATCTGCCCATAATTTGTCAAATTTGGGCAACTTGGTTCGACCACTTTGCTTTGAATGAATGACTCCCAAGATGGTGGAAGACCATTTAGTGTAGTAATGACAAGCTCCTTATCATTGAGGGGTTCTCCACTAGAACTTAGCTTGTCCCTTAGTTCTGTGATTCTCATGAAGTATGAAGCAATTGATTCTGGCTTGGACATCTTTAGATTCGATAGTTGATTCCTCAATGTGAGAGTCACATTGATGCTACTATGTTCAAATAACTTCTTCAGAGTTTTGAACATCTTCCTAGCTGTCTTCTTTTGAGATATTTGAGGAACCAAATGATCCTTGACTTAGTCCACCGAGATTTTTCTTGCTCTGGCATCATTCTTCCTCCATTGAGACTTGTCTTCTTCAACTTCTGGTTCTAGAACCTTCTCATTGACAAACTTCAAGAGGTCATTTTCTTAAAGTATGAGAAGAACCCTAGACTTCCAAGAGATGAAATTGGAAGCCCCATCCAGTCGATCTTCAATCTTCATTCCAATCATCTTGACTGCAGATCTGGACCAGAAACCCTAGTAGGAGCTAGGACAAAAATGAAGTTTGGACTCTTGAGAAACTGACTCCACAGAAAGATGCGCCCTATCAAGGCGAGTTGAGAGAAGGTAAAGTCAAAGCAATTCTGTGGACTGAACAACAAAAAACTTGAAACCATAATTTCTGTAGTAACTGTAGCAGCTGCAGAATTAGGTAAAAAATGAAACTTCTCATAATTGAATTTTTCCTTCACCAGAAGATGCACCTTCCCTAGGGCAAGATTTCCAATGCTCGTTTCCAGCCAAATTGATGAGGGAAGGCCTTGAAAAGTGAAACCCTAGCATTTGACAATGGCTTCTTATTGTACTGCTCTGATACCATGTTAGATTTTCATACAATTATAGCAGTATAATTTAATTGCAAATAATAATAGGATCACTAGAAGAATAACCAAGCACAGAAACAAAGAACACAAGAATTTTATCCTGGGAAACCCAACAGGGAGAAAACCCAGCAACCTTCGTATAGTGATGATCAATCCCGAGAACATAGTACAAAGATAAGAGAGAAAATAGAAAATTTCTCCAAGTGAAAAACCACAAAATCACTTCTCCTTGCTGCAGATGTGAACTTCTCTCTTACTAGTGCGAACTAGCTTTTGTTGGATGAGTGACCAAATGAGGCACACGACCTCTCTATTTATACACTTGCAGAACTGACTTTTTCCCTAATTGGGCCGACTTGTCTAACTGACAGGGCCGATTTGTCTTGGGGAAAGATAAATTTAATATTTAATAAATCTTTTCTTTGTGTATCTTTACCCCAAGGTTTACATTGATTCTTTCAAGGGTTTACATGATCAAATACATTAATATTTTCTCCCGTAGGAGGTACACAACAATATAATAAAATACAATAAGAATAACTTCCGAAGTTGCACTATTTCCAACATGCACAACATCAAGAAGCAACAAATTAATTCATATCACTTTTAGTTGATGGGTATTCTTTCCATGGATGTGCAAGGGTTTAATTTAGAGTGCAAAATTCTAAGCAAAACCCCATGAACGCACTGAAAAATCTGCATGTGCAAAGACAAATATGTATCAAAGCACCAACACTTTGGCTTCCAAAGCCAAAAATCATTCTAATGCAGCTTGCTTGGGTAGGGTTTTCAATCTGGGACAATCCTTAATTCCTTATCCAATATAAGGGATAACACAAGTGCAAGTTCCCAGCTATTCTGTGAAACTTAACAAACTCTTAAATGTCTTCTTATGCTATGGAATGCCAATGACAGATGCTGCATATGTATTGACTATTGAGACCTTGGAAATTGTTTTGTTAGTTGGTCATAAGAAATGTCCTTTCCAATATCTCAAAATCTATAAGATAAAGAATTTCATGACAGTAAAGGTTATCGATATTGAAGTAGAAAGATATGTATTTACTGTTAGGAATGCAACCAAAGTTTCAGTCTACTTTCCCCAGATCCCAAATAGGGAGAAAAAAAAATCAGGGTGATGGGAATGTTTCTATAGAATAGGAGATTTTCAAAAAATTCTCCGTGATGTACTCCAGTTTGAAATCTTATATTCTTGTTCAAGATTTGCACTCCAAATCATAGAAAGTTTGGACCTTGGTTATATATATATTTTGTGACCATTGTTTAAACATAAATTGAGTCAATTGTATTACAGAATCTAGAAACCCTAGATAGTGCTACATCACAAAACACATGAGAGAGATGCACATAATAACACAATTGATATTATGAGTAAATGGCGCAATTATTACATAGGAGTTCACCTCCTTATATATGGCTACTCATGGAGCAAATCATTTCCACTTATGAATGTGGGATATTTTAGCTTTACATAAAAATTACAAAAACATAACTAAGTCATAAAGTGACTTTTATTACAACATGTAAGCCTTATATCCTAACACCCCCTCTTAAGGCTTACCATATTCAAACCCAAATTAATTGAAAGCAAACACACACTGACTGAAAACAAACTATTAGAAGTAATTCAAAACCAAAAATTCTTTCAGAAGCTTATTCTTTGAAAACAGTTTCCAGACCAAGTAGAGCTCCATCAAGCTGCCTCATAACCCTTGCAAAGTGTAACTCCCAAGTTGAATTCCCTAGTTCTTGGAAAGCTTCTTTGAAAATAGTTTCTGGACCAAGCAGAGCTCCATCAAGCTGCCTCATAACTCTTGTAAAGTGTAGCTCCCAAGTTGAATTCCCTAGTTCCTGGTTTCCACCTCCCTGAACTCCTGAATTATGAATCTTCCAACTTATTGGACAACCATCCATGTTGAGCTACATCCACAGTGTTACATCAAGTTGTCTCATGACCCTCGTAAGGGTATAATTCCTACGATTCACAAACTCCCAAACTATCTAAGTAGCCATCCATGTTGAGCTTTATCTACATTAGATCCCTTTCTGTCTTCAAGGTGTGGGCTTCTTAAAATGCATAAATCTACTCCTCTTGAGCAAGGTCATCATTGCTTTCAATGTTCGGTGGATCTTCAGCAATGGCTCCATCTCCTTTGATAAACTGGAGAGCACAGGCTGTGTGATCCATCTTCTTGCAACTTGTCAACTTTGTAATACAAAATGAGCTAGATTATTGAATGACAAAACCCTATATTGTCCTATTGAAAAACACTGATAAACTCTGTTGAAACAAATGTTGCTGAACACAAATTAAACTACTGGAAAATCATTAAGAAGCCTTCAACTATGGGAATGTAGGCAAACTAGCAGATCAATATCTTAGTTGTGATAATTTTTGTACCCCCTATTCTTCTTTGAAGGCAAAAATGCTTCTGCTGCACTTGTGAGCTTTTCAAAACACCCCTTGGCATTCGATGGCTATTGTCTTGACAATGTGGCTCATTCCCTTCCATACTACATGGCAACCCCTTGACAACATTTTGTGAGAATCTAGTCTTTCTATCAAGCCTTTTCTGATTCTCCAGATCATCATTAATGCAGGAAAAGAGCATACTTAACTTTTCGAGAAAAAAGCCAGATCTCGAATCTGCATGACTAGTCCTAGGCTCACTCTCGCTCTGATACCATCTTACAAAAGCTAGAAACTCTAGATAGTGATACATCACAAAACACATGAGAGATACACATAATGACACAACATGATATTATGAGTAAATGGTGCAATTATTACATAGGAGTTCACCTCCTTATATGTGGTTACTGATGGAGCAAATCATTTCCACTTATGAATGTGGGATAGATTTGCTTTACATAAAAAGTAGAAAAACATAACTGTCGTAAAGTGAATTTTATTAGATGTAAGCCCTGTATGCTAAAAAGTTGGTGAGGTTTGCAAGACCCATGTATGGAAAAAGGTAATTTATTGCAGATCATTTTAACATGTCAGCATGAAATACTGTATTGTTCAGACTCTCTCTCTCTCTCTCTCTCTATTATCTCAAGTTTTCTAGTTAGAACTTAGATATATACTCTGCATTGGTCATGCTTATTCTATCTCTAGAATACAGATATTTTCCAAGAGTATATTTGATTTGTAATTACTACACCTGATGCTATTCAGTCACCCGTGACTATTAAGATGTCTTGTCTAATTAAATTTGTCACACGACATCTGTCTTTAGGACTCAATTGGCGAATTTGCTAAAATGGTTACTGCTTATCGCATCATTTTTCCCAATTCCGAAAAGCGGTTAACTGAAGTTGCAATAGACCTCTTTAACAAGTATGAAACTTTTAACCTGGTCCTGCCATTCAAATTTTTGTCAATGAATTTTTGTCCTCATTTCTGAGATGCTGTACTAGAATCTCAAGTAAATTGTATTTAGCTAATATGTTAAATATTTGCTAATCATGACTAATTTCTTTGATTCTTTGAATTTTGAAGACATTTTGCATGCCTGCGGCAACCTGAGAAAGGAAATGCTTCTGCTGCAGAACTTATCTCTGCACTAAGTGAGAATGCTGCACCTCGTCTTACTCTTTTGTCTCAAGTAAATGAAAATAAACATGTCAAAATTCAATTCAGTCTACGTTAGCACATCATAGTTTGTGGTGTGAAGTGTATTTGGTTCAATTATAGCTGTTAGCTTTCTTTCTCTTCGAAGTTCTTTTCTACCAGGATGGAGAGATTTTTGTGACCCTTTCCATTTTATCTTCGGATTTCGACTCAAAATGTGATAATGTTCATATACAATTACATATCATGTCAGTATGGCACTACATGTAAAATTCTAAGAAATTCATTTCAAGCCTTTGCAGTTTATAACTTTATATCCTTTTAAGAGAAATGTTTATTTGAGGATTCACATGGTTCAAAAAGGAAATTTTTAAAATTGAATTGATAGTCCAACATTGTAAGCTACATTTATACTTGCACCATTACTTAGCTGAAATAGTCATTTCTAGTTTTAGACCATGCCATATGATTAGTAAAGTTTAAGCGATGTAGGATACCATATCGCCAACCAATTTCTCGCTTTTAGACTGAAGTGAAGAATAACGGAAAATGAATATTCAGCTCCTTTTTATAAATGTGAAACAAGGAATGCTCATAGGCAATTCATCGAATGTTATTTTTACTTTGTGGTTTAAATTTGTATTGTAGTTCTGGAAGTAATAGTCAACTTAGGGGGTTCAAGAGTCATTTGTTGGGATTAAACTATGCCTTTTTAACTATGTTGCATGGGTACCCGTACCGGGGGGTCGGGTACACGAACCTGTACCGGGTACTTGGGTACTTCAATGGTACGTTCCCAACTGTACCCAGCCGTACCCAAATTCAAACTCACGTACCGAGTACTTCACTTATGAAAACATGGTACTTGCATGGATTTTGGTACGCCGTACCGCATGTTTGGGTACACGGGAGGTACGGCCGTTGGGAAATTTACCTTAGCTCGTCGGTCGAGGGGGGTCGATTTGTAATGTTTGATGTTTAAAATTTTAAAAATTAAAATTAAAACACTGAAACAAATGTTATGTGGGCACTTACCCCTTACCTGAACCTGCGCGACACTCCATTTCTCACTGCTGGTGCTCCGTGCTCACTACTCCAGCGATGCCTATCTAGAGAGCTTGCTGACAGAGGACCTTACTGATGTTGATGACATTGATCCTGAGGATGCTGATGACATGGCTTGAGGAAGCCAAATCAGCTATCTTGTTCATTATTCATTTACTGTTTTGAACTTTCTTTTTCATGTCCGTAAATGCCATTTAGTCTTCCAGTCTTCCACTTGATATCTACTATGAGTCTATGTCATATGATTTATCAAATTTATTATTTTATGTTTCAAATTTTCAATGTGAATGTTCATATGAATCATTGAATTTAGAAATATCAAATATACATGCATGATGTGACTGTGACATGTTCTATTTTTATAAATTTTAATATATATATATATATATAGTACCCCCGATGTACCCAAGTACCCTGTTTCAAAAAGTGGCGTCCCCGTCCCCGTCCCGGTACCAGTACCCGTCCCTGTACCCACGTTTCCTGGCAACTTAGCTTTTTAATGATGTTCGTGAGATGACAAAGATGAGGCAAGAAAAGATAACGTAGTCTTTAAAAATGAAAAGTACAATAGAATTAATTTTTGTGTGGGAATATCTCTTTATTGTTTAAAACCACTTCTAGCACCTCATGGGACCAAAGTGTTAGAACTTAGGGGTATAAGGCTCTGTTGTCACACGATTTGACGATCTTAATGTTTGCAGTGATGAAACATTCGCTAGACTCGTGGAACCTCGGGACTCTACCCCAAAGTGTCACATAGGTAGGGTCCCCTCTCTTTAGGTTTCCTAGGTCCAAGGCATACTTAGACTAACCATGGGAGGTGTCCCAACAAGAGGATGATGTAACTTGAGAGATGGCCCTGAAGGTTAACTTCTGTAGAATAGGGCATGTTGCCCACCAAACATAGGGTTTCTTAACCCCCCTGTCTCTAAGCACATCATAGCCTCCAAATCTCCCAGTGGAAGTGGAAAACTCTACAAAGCCCTCCTCAACCTCATCAAGTAATTCTCTATCTTGAAATAGCCGTCTAAATGCTATCTTCCTCCCATGTGCAATCTCTCCATCCATGTGAGGACAGACTTTGTGTGAGAGCCTCGTTCCTTCAGTGAGCCATTCTTGACTGTAAAACTTGGGGTTCAAGGAGTGGGCCAAGCAATGCAAAGGTGTGCAATTCTTATCCCACCTGGAGATAAGGATATCCTGAATGATGGACCATAAGTTCTCTGTTGATGTCCCATACTCGGGACACTCATTCTCCATGACAATGGACCTCATGGACTCAATCATGGAATCCCACCCCTCATAAACATCTGCTAGGATGGGCTGGTCCGTGTCTGCAAACCGCAACAAAGAAATGAATGGCTCCATGATCTTAATGCTAAGATCTACCCTCTCCCACCAACCATCATCTAACACCGTGTCCTTCACCATTTTTGAAGCAATTTGATCCATCTTTCTCCAAAAAGACCAAAAATTTGAAATCACCATGGACCCAAGAGCGGTTTTGAACTCCTTCAACCTCTTGAGCATGATGAATGAGGAAGCAAACTGAGTATCTGCAATATCCATCAATGAAAGCTGTGTGTACTCTTTGTAGATGGTGAGGGCATTTGTGTGGTTTTGTACAAAGTTACGGATATGGCGTGCATCCTCAATAAGGTTGCCAATCCATGTCACATCTGAAGCAATGGATTTCAGTGCTAAATTCAAGGAATGGACAATGCAAGGTGTCCAAAAAACCTGTAAGTGCAATAAAAACAAGTATAAATGACTCTACAACACTAACAACTCAAATGAGTCAAAGACACCTAGATGAATCATGAATCTTGTGATAAATTCAAACAATGAGCAAATTAGAAATGAAAGGTGTCCAAAATGAACATACCTATGGATATTTAGCTTTCGCAATCATGCCAACAACCTTGCAAACAGGTGCATTGTTCGTGAGGATTTGTACCCAAGAATGAACACCTACTTCTTCAATGGTTTTGATGAATAACTCACCCATATACTGTGCATCCTTGTATTTCCCAAGAGCATCCACCGCTTTCAACAACACCGGTCCATTTTGGGAAGAGACCATGAAATTGATGAGTGGATGGTGTGCTGGATCTGCCCATCCATTAGAAACAATACTCACACCGGATGAGGGCCATGTTGATTTAATTGGCTCACGAATTTTATCCACCTCCTTCTTTGCTTTAACCAACAATGTGGTTCTAAGCTTCTCTGAACCAAGAGGCACATAACTGGTTGGAGCTCGTTCAATGAGACTTCGACACATCTCAATAAACAATGGTGACCGTGCAACATTGAATGAGATGAAGTTGAGGTAGAAATAGAATGCAATGGTAAGGTCCACCTCTTCTCGTGCCTCTTGTTGGAAAATCCTATCCATTGGACCACTTGGAGATGGCCTCTTTCTTGTTTGATGAGTATCCCCACTCCCATATCTGCTAGGTGGAAATGGAGGCTTAGTGCTAGAGGATTTCCTCAAGAATGGAAGAGGATCCTCATCTTTTTTCTTACTTGCTGCTGCCACCTTCCCTTAGCGAACATGATCTTCTCTTTCCATATCGCTCCTTTGGGTAACACTCACCGCTTTGCATGAAGAAATCCTACAAGAAGGAAGGGCCAATAAATGGCCCTTAACCCGGTAATATGTGCTCTTGAACTCATTTTTGCAAAAATTGCAACTCCAAGACACATTGGCTCCCCCACCAAGCTTTTCCCCAGGCCCATCTTTCCTTGTCACATACTTCCACAAAGGGTATTTTTTTCGTTGGGCTTGTTGTCTTGCTAAAACAGGGTTAAATGGAGCATGAGCTCCACTAGTAGCAAATGGAGCACTTGAAGGAGGAGTAGAAGAGCTTGTGCTTGTAGGAATAGGAGGGGAGGCACTAGATGGTGCAGTTCTCCCTTCCTTTGGCCTTTAGCTCCTGCCCTAGCTGATTGAGACATTCTCTTTCTTGTTTGATGGTTAAGCTTGCAATCCTCTCCACAAATCCACAGCCAATGCACTTGGAATCCCTTGGAAAGCCTTCAAATCTTCTTCACCTGCACATACAACTCATTCTCAAGCTTCTCCACACTTGCAAATGACAAAAAAGAAGTGAAAATTTGTTTTTAAAGTCACACTGGGCGACCTTTTTCACGGATTTCATGTCCTGGAATCGGGATATGAGTCGCACAGTCGGGAACACGATGGGAAATCATGTCCGACACGACTTTTGATCGTGTCCCGATTTTGGACACAATCAAAAGTCATGTCAGACACGATTTCCAATCGTGTCTGACACAACTTTTGATCGTGTCCCGATTTTGGACACGATCAAAAGTCGTGTCAGACACGATTTCCCATTGTGTCCGTGTCCGACACGACCCCACGGGACACGAAGGGCAGTTTGGACGTGTCTGGTTTCAGAGAAGAGTAGCCAAAAGTAGTCTGTTATACTTAGGCTCTCCCAAATTTCTTTTATCAAAATATACTAGATTTGATCATGGGTTATTTGTAGTTGTGAAGTGTTTTGCAGATCACCAAAAGTGAAGGAGGCTTTTAAGCTCAACTGCATTTTCTTCCTCTTTGCAAATATTTCATGAGTCTAATGTTCTTTTGTCCTACATGAACGTCCTCCTCTTTAAGAGATTTAATATTTGGCAGCCATTTCTTCTTCCATCTTTGAAATCTAAAATCTCTTTTCTCAGTTACCTTTTTATTTACAAGCAAACTAGATCCTAAGAGTTTTATTATTAATTATTTGCTTGTTCTTAAGTTAGATCTAGAAAGAACTTCAAACTTGTTATCTTATGCTTAGATCTAATTATATTTGTTTAGTACTTGAACAAGTAGAATATTCCTATCATTTGCAAGTACCAAATATTGTATTGTATTGTGTTTTTTAGTTGACATACTAACATATTAGTAAATTTTCTGTTTGCTGGTTTTTGAGCGTGAACCACAAAAAAGACTTCTCTTATATTTTCTTATTTCCTGAGCTTTTATAAGCTAGCAAATCTCTTGAATCTCGCTTTTTGCGGATCAAGAGCGCTCTCTATTGGAGAGTTAACAATATTGTAAAAATTTAATAAAAGAGCAAGTGGGATTACGGCTCCCACATCCTTGTTCCCCCATTTGGGGGAAGCCTGTATCCGTCCTTTTATTATTTTCTTTCTACCTGTACCGCATTAGAAGAGTATTTTGTTAGGCTAGTTTCATTTTTGCAATTTAAAGTTAGTTTAAATTTGCTTTAAATCTCTACTTAGGATTATTTTTTGCAAAATTAAATACTAACCCCCTTGTTCTCCCGAGTATGGTCTTTGACCTGAAAGAGATTCTTGGGTAGTAATTAAAAAACTTTTGTGTTATTTCTTGAGTTGCTTTGCATTTTTTGAGTCTTTAGGCTCCTTAAAGTCTCTTGAATCTCGCTTTTGCGGATCTAGAGCGCTCTCTATTGGAGATTTTAATTGGGATCATGGACAATTCATCCTTTTGGAATTATGGGATCATGGAGAATCCTTCCTTTCAGAACTATGGGATTCAGTCCAACAACACTAGTGATCCTTCCTTTCATAACTATGGGATCATGGACAATCCATCCTTTCAGAACTACAAGATTCAGTCCAACAACATCGGTGATCCTTCCTTTTGGAACTATGGGATCATGGACAATCCTTCCTTTCGGAACTATGGGATTCAATCCAACTACACTGGTGATCCTTCCTTTCGGAACTATGGGATCATCGACAATCCTTCCTTTTAGAACTATGGGATTCAGTCCAACAACACTGGTGATCCTTCCTTTCAGAACTATGGGATCATGGACAATCCTTCCTTTCGGAACTACATGATTCAGTCCAACAACACTGGTGATCCTTCCTTTCGGAACTACGGGATCATGGAAAATCCTTCCTTTCGGAACTACATTATTCAGTCCAACAACACTGATGGTGCTCAGACAATCCCTCCTTTTGGAATTATGGGACCCAGTCTTTACGGAGCTACCAGTACAACACACTGGACGATCCTTCCTTTCGGAATTACGTGATCATTGTCTATCACTTACATTTTAGACAATCCTTCCTTTCGGAATTACAGGATTTTAGTCTAAGGATCAACATTTAAGACTATCCTTCCTTTCGGAATTACGGGATCATTGTCTTAGAAAGATCAATCCCAACTGCGCCACCATAGTATCATTAGCACTACTCCCCCTTTCAAGGGAAGTCCTTATGGACTATACCAAGCTTGTCACGAAAGTGCTCAAACTTCACACGAGACAGAGGCTTAGTCAACACATCTGCAACTTGCTCATTTGTGCTCAGATATTGGAGCTTTACAGCTCCCTTCTGCACCATATCTCGGATCTGTATAACCGTACAGTCTGAAGTCATGATCTCTAGTATAACTAAGATCACAGTCTACGGTACCTTTTAGGTACCTCATCACATGCTTTGCAGCTACAAGGTGAACACGTTTGGGCTCAACCAAATACTGACTCAAGGTGTTCACAGCAAAGCATATACATCAATGACCCAATAATCTTTCTGTATAGTGTCACATCCACTGACTCTGGCGAAGCATCAGTCAAGAACTTCAAATTTGTATCCATGGGTGTTACCATGGCTTTACACTCCGACATATCAAAGATTTCTGCTGCATACTTCCCTTGGTTAAGGAAGATTCCTTCTGGGCTTTGCCATACTTCAAGACCTAGAAAATAATGCATCAAGCCAAGGTCTTTCATCTCAAATCCTGCAATGAGCTTCTTCTTTCATCTGTTCTACAACTCTGAGACCTACATCTTCTTCATACACTTCTTCAAGCTGGCACATGTGGTTCTTTGTAGATAGTTCTGAATTATGGAGGTTAATTTCACCATCTGTCTATCGTAATATATATTACTTGCCACTAAGGCAACGTCTTGTTATAATAGACTCACTCTCACCTTGTTCATCTGTAGTATGCTTTATAAGTCTTCTTGAATGTCATCGTCACTTGTTTTTTGGAACAAGTCTCATAATTATTTGTAGGAGATTATACACGATATTTCCTACAAATCAAATTTAGTTTCATGATTAGAAACATTTCATAAAAACCAATTCTTATGTATAAAGATATAGGTTTCACAGTGATGCAACTATCTTAGCCAATAACACAACATTCATCCATATCCCACATTCATATGGTAACTTTCTAGATGCCTTCCATCTCTACCAGAACATTATTAAGAGCGTACACTACTCCCAATATGTCAGCAAAGAGGTTTCAATCTAGATAAGTAGCAATGAAATGTTGTATAATACCATAGGCCACTTACCTGTCACATGCATATTAGTAGTAAATTGTTCATTAATGCAACTATGCATACTACACTTCCTAAATCAAGGAATATAGATATGTATACAACTGAACAATATCATTTAAACAATTTGATCAAATGACAATTCAAATACTTATCTTAGTTTGTTTGGTGGGATCTGTTTTGATCCTAGTCTCCTTGCAGGGATTACTAGAATGTCTGATGGTGAGCTCTACTCCATCATCTGATTCTGAGGTCCTTTGCTTATAATCTATAATGTTGATCAAGTCTTATCCTTCATCTTCATCGGGGTTCCTAAATCAGGCTTGTAAGTGGCTTCTCCTATTCTCCTAGTGAAACTTGAGGGGAGTCCTTTTCTTAAAGAATGGAGAGAGTGCTTTGAAGCACCACCATTATATGACATATTCTTCAATTTCTTCCTTTGGTAACTTCCTAGGAGTTCCTTCTTCTTCTTCTTCTTCTTCATCTTCGGCAAAATGAGCATGATGTTTTTTGTTATTCTTCTTGTCTTAGTGGACAATCTTTAGCAACATGTGCCCCATTTTATCACAATAATAACATTGATAAGAGGATAAGTCTTTCTGCTTGTAGTTTCCTTTCTTGTACTTCTGAAACTTTTTAGGAGGATGAAACTCCTTATGAGTTTCCTTCTGGTAGTAAGATTTTCCTTTTCCTCTTTTAGTATGGGTAGCTAGAGCTTGATCATCATATTTGAGTAGTACTTCTCGATTTGCCACTCTAGCTTTCTCTTGAACACATTCTTCCCATACAACTTCAAATTGTAGACTTTCCTTTCTTGCACACATTGTCTGGATAAAAGAATCCGAAGGTCTAGTAAGACCATTGAGAGCGGTCATCACTAATTCATCTTCATCAAGGTTGTCTCCAATTGCTTCTAGTTGTTCTTTGAATTGAGACACCCTTGTAAATTATTCTTGGATAGATTCACCATGATTCATCTTTTTACTGTTGAGTTGGGTTCTCAAATTCATCTTTTGATTAATGTTCATTCCTTCATACATTCTTGATAGGGCATCAAACATTTCCTTAGGAGTTTTCTTGGAGGACACTTGAGGAATGAAGTGATCCTTGATGGAATCTGCTATGATCCTCTTGGCTTTAATCATCTCCTTCTTGTGCTTTTCCTTTGCTTCAGCTTCTATGGGATCTGGCACATCTTCCTTAACAAACTTTGCAAGATCATTCTCTCCTAGAATGAGTCTAATTTTGTATTTCCAAGCACGGAAATTTTCTATGCCTTCCAACTTGTCATCAAGCTTAGTGCTTGGGGCCATCTTATCTCGAAGAGCAGAAAAGGACCAAAATTTGAAATTTCTCAAAAATGAAAATTGAACTCACCGAAAGATGCGCTTGATTGAGGCGAGTATGCTAGTACAATCAGTTTTTGAAGAATCCAAGATTTAACCCCTAAAACAGGACTTGCGAAATTTTGGACTGCAGTTTATGGTTTTTTGGTTTTTTTGGTCCTAAGTCAAACTAGGGTTTGGCTTTCTGGAAGATCTGTCCACTGAAAAATTTTGATCTAGGTGCCAAAAGATGCACCTAGGAGAGACACACTTCCCAATGCCACTTGCACTCAAAAATTCTTCCTCGGTAGAAAGCCCTAATTTTTCTTGTCCGGAGAAGGAGAGAGAAGTTTAACCTAGTGAGAGCTTCTCTTTTCAGTCTAGCTTTGATACCATGTTAAGTTTATATGCTGCAATAACTTAGATTCCTACTTCATTAACATTTAATACATTTTCAACAATAACAACATAAAGAGGATCTTTGAAAGACAAACAATCACAAGGTACACAAAAATTTACCTTGGGAAACCCTTAAGGGGAAGAAAACCCAACAAGAATTTCCTCAATATAGATTACCAAAGTACAATGCCCAAAGAAATAAGCCTCATAAAGAAGAGAGACAAAACCCAAACTCTAGAGCCAAGAACGATTCTCCTCCTCCTTCGCAATCTTCCTCTTTCGTCTAGTGCACAATGCTTGAGTGAGTGAATGAATGAATGGTACAAATGAGAGGAGACACTCTATATTTATACTTTACTTTTTACTTGACATTTAACCTAACTAGGTCGGCCTCACGAACTTGACTGGGCCGACCTCTCTAGGGAGACTCAAATAATATTTATATTACATTCTTTTGGGTATTAATGACCTGACTTACAATGGAGGTTTTACCTCATGACTTTTACATGACCTTTTACATTAAAGACATCTCCCGAAGGAGGAATAATACAAGTAGAATATTCTTCGAAGTTACATTATTTCAACACACACGCGGGTTCTACACAAGAGGGTCG
Organism: Larix kaempferi; assembly: GCA_027924585.1. Lineage (NCBI taxonomy): Eukaryota > Viridiplantae > Streptophyta > Pinopsida > Pinales > Pinaceae > Larix > Larix kaempferi. The sequence continues at coordinate 6,712,291 of BSBM01000511.1, forward strand.
CGTGTATACTGAAGTACGCGCAGGTTTACAGGAGATCAGGCGTGGGTATGTTGTAGCACATGTGGGTCTGTACACTGAAAGCCGTGGGTCTACAGTTTACACGTGCATTCACAGTAGGCAAGTCGCGGTTACACGCGTTGTTAGCGAAGATAAGTCGTGGGTGTCCTGTTTTAGGCCGAAAACAGTGCCGATTAATTCGTTGACGAAAACCTGCACAAAGTCTACCAAACTTGGATGAAAACACCAGATCTGACAACCGGAAGATAGATCTCCTTGAGGGTAATCCCAAAAACATACAGATCTACAGAAAAACAATCAAGAAACCCTTGAAAAAGTTCTGCAAAAATATACACAACAATGTTAGGGTTAAGAGAAAAAAAATCTCAAATATGCAGAATCATGCCCAGATTTGAAGAGAAGCCTAATGGCTACCAGATAGAAAGCAAATCTACAAAAAATAAAGAGTGCCCAGATGAAGATAATAGTTATTGGTTGAAAGCTATAGAAGGTGCTAGATCATAGCAACCAACTCTGATACCATGTCAGAATTATAGATCTAGCTGAACTAGCTTACCTATCTAAGCATCCAATAACATATCAACATAAATAAGAATAGAAACAGAACAAGGAAAAGAATACACCAGATATACGTGGTTCACCCAATTGGACTATGTCCACGACAAGGTTGTCTTCTATTATCTCCAGAAATCTCCTTCAATCTTACAAAGAGCGCAACTCCAAATAACCCCAATACAATACAGGAGAGAGGTTGTGAGCACAATAGAATGTGTTGTGATAGTATGATGGAATGATGATGGATATTTGATGTGACTCCCTTGACCATATTATATACCAATAGATGTGGAGGAATTACTCTCACATATTGCATGTGGGATAATATAATTCTCCATAATAACACCTCTTTATATAGCAATGGATATCAAGAGTATACTTTACCATATTAAATATGGGATATAATGTATTACCCTTTTACATAAGATTGTGGATACCTTCCGACATAATACAAAGACATTATTACCTTCCAAGGAATATAATATATTCCAACAAAATGCTAGGAAAAGTGGCCAAATGTGTCTAGGAGAACATCATGACATAACCCAAGTCATATTTTACCATTCACTTATCCCAAATCATACATCAAAGGCCTTGGTCATTTTTTAATTATTTAATTTTCAGTTGGGATAAAATAATAAATCATTAAACTGCCCAAATCTTCATTTTCCTTCCCCAAATTGTAAATATGACTGCATGGATGGATTTGTGGACCTCAAAACCAATATGATTCACTACTCATATGCCCATGGCCAATCTAATATACTCTGTATGAAGCCATCTCCAAATATTTTTAATTATATAGTCTAATTATTTTTTGCAAACCTTAGGAAAATAATTGAATTAAGCCTATTAATCTGATAATGCCTCAAATGATACTCGGAGGGGTCCAATTGGCCTCCAATGGCAAAGATATGATCAATGATGAACCATAGTGAGATCCCGTTGTTGACTTGACCCTTTGACTAGGTCAAAGTGGGGTTTGACCAAGTCAAAAAGTCAAAATTTGGTCAAAATTTGAGCAAGGCTCAAGATGATGGAATAATTATGTAGAATACCTGCAAGAGGTGTTAGTGCCCTTATCATGAGAAATATTGATAAAAAACTACAAGCTAAAACATGCCATACATAATGATCATTTCAACAAAAACAAGTGTAAGACAAATGCCAAGTAAAATTCGAGGCAAGAGTAACTAGTTTCATATACATATTCCTGTTTAGATTAATTACAAATGCAATGCATAGATCATACCTCCCCTTTGGGTGATGTGGAATGGATGTCAATCATGGTTTTAGTCAGAGTGAAGTTGACCATATGATAGATTTGATTTACTCTTTGAGAGATGGGAATGAAGGACGCTATGTGACATATGTTGAAATGGTGAACACTAGGGAAGCAGGGTGTCTCACAAATGGAAGAAGTGCTTAGAAGGCACCCCTTTGACTCTAGCAAGCTGCCCTTTTCTTCACAACTTTTCTTTTTCTTTTCTTCTTTTGTTTTTTGCTTTTTCTTTTGATATTTCTTTGAAGCACATTTTATTTTACAATCCTTTAATTAGCTAATGGCTGAAAGGTATCGGCCCTAGATAGCCTTTCGGGCCCCAATTATGACACAGCCATAGCTCCTCTGTTAGCCACCATCCATAGGTGCGATAGAGTTGCCATAGTAATGCCTTTTTAAGGGCAAGTAGGCTTAACCCCATACAAAGGAGAATTACCTACCCTTCCAGTCACTAACTAATTTCAGGGATGGGGTATACTTGTTTTCAATTCTAGGGGACACTCTTCCGGTGACTAGAAGAACTAGGCTCAGAACTGAACATCGGTAGCTATCTGACAGGAAGCGTTTCGACTTCGTATAGTTTCATCACACACATCAGAGCCGAGACACTAGGGAAAAACATGGAGGCCATCCAATCAAAGAGGTCACAGAGGGGGAGGTCTTCAAGTTCACCAGTCATGTCCAAGTGAAGGGGAATTTGACAATCAAATGGATGAGACGGATAAGTGGATAAGGCTAAATACAGAACCAAAAGACGGGTGATGATCCATATATTACACAAGCAACCAACTTCAACAAAAATATGTGCATGAAACTACCACTAATGCACCTAAACCACACCTAGCACAAGTCCTACTGATAGTCAACCAATAAAATCAATGATTACATATGCATGACAAGGTCTAACATAAGTCAGTGCTTAAATAAAAACCATGAAATCCATACATACCTTTGCCATATACCTTCTTTGAGCTACAACTGCAAATGTATCCACCTGTGCTAACTCTGCTGACTTCGGAGGGCAAGGAAAAGAAGATCCCAACTTTATAAGGGTAATCCTGAATGCCCACTGTACCAAGGATTGAAATGTATGACAAGGGAGATCATGAAGAGGGCTCAACAATGGCTAAGGTGGCCCCTCTGCTACTATGCCACTGTATAAACCAGCTGCTGAATAATGAGATAATCCTCTAACCATGATACCATCTGATGAAATATTGCATCTGATGTTAGGACTAGCCTCAAGACTGAAGTTGCTTTGGCAAAATGAGAGATAGGTCCCATCTCAAGAATTTGTGATAACATGACAACTTGTATATGAAACCAAGCATCACTCCATATTGTATTAATATGTATTCTATCTTAATGGAAAATAATGCTTTCGAGCCTATTCCCTAGTTATTCTTTGATTGTCTTTGTTTAGTCTTTGGTTATCTTCCCAACTAGGCATTCCAACACTTTCAATCCTTGGGTAAAATGGAGTCAATGGCAACACTTCTTCTTGGGCCTTGGGTTGATGTGCTTGTTTGGAACACCTGCAAAAGAGCATGACAAATTCCCCCAAGCCTTTTGGTTCATTGCAATTTTTTTTCCAAAGAAGGGTCACCTAGGTATACGCTAAGCACACACTTTCAATTAAAATTCTAGCCCACACCTTAGCGTATGCCTTCTTCAATCTTACACCCCTCCTAAGATGTCAAATACAAGTGAGATGCAAAGCTAAAGCACAAATCAAGCAAAGAGATTTTTCGCTACTTGATCCAATGGAACAAATTTGCTTTTCTTATTGGACTAGAAAGATTAACCTTACAATCTTAGAGAAATTTCACAAGTTACCTCAAGAATAATGTATGTTCCACCTTTGCTCAAACTCCGTGCTGTTGCTATCCATCTACCACACCTCAACTTTCATCCCTAGGTATCCTAATCGAGAAATACTAGGTTGCCTACATGCTCTTGATGCAGGAGGAGTTGGAAACAAAAATCTCTAGACCACCAAACTTCCTATTGCCTTTCACCTCCATGCCTCACATATCTCCAACATCTGCACTTGTACTTGTGCCAGACTCAGAGGAAACCCCTGTGTTTGTGTCTATGCCTGGAGTTGCGGCACCAACTCTGCTACCACCATCCCTGCTGCTAACCCACTAGAACCAATACCCCTAGCACCTGTACCACCATGATATCCTCCACTTATGCTTATCCCAAAGGAACCCCTATTGTTAACCCCCGCCTTTGAGGCCATAGTGGTGCCCCTGTTCCTAATCTTGGAGCAGAGGAGGGTACCCTTTCCCCATTACCCTCCCTTGGTCTAGACCGACATTGAGGGCAATTGTAAATCAAATGATATTGAGCATGACATGCAAAAGCAAGCATTCGAGAGATTCAGATATTGAACTTTCTATTGTTAGACTCCATCTATAGTGCAAAATGAAATGAAAAGAGGTAGTTTTTGCTTCAAATCCACTTCAACACAAACACGCGGGGAAGCCCAAAAAGAATAACGATGTTCATTGAGATTAAGGACCTTGCCATACCGTCAAGCAAATAGATGAAGAAGAGGCTACATGTCAATAGGGAAGCTCATAAAGTCTAGCCACAATTGATAGTTGGCCTCACCACAATTATTGGGGTTGAAATCCACCCTCCATGATTGTACATAAGCCAACAAACCTGTAATGTTCCAGGTGCTCAATTGTAAAACATATTGTGCAGATGGATCTGAATTGAATAGAAGGCACACATATTTTGCTCTCAAACCCCAATATGAGTTCAAAGAGAGCCCTTTAGCTTCCTAGCTTAACAAGGTCCATCTATTGAAAGCTCCCTCATCAAGCATGTGTTGCGCAAAATACAAGATAACACCTCATGACTCAAAGTACATGCATCGTTTGAAGCACTCCTTATTGTTTGCAAGGGAAAAGTTGAAATCCTACTGATCCATAAAGGGGGGCACCTCTGATTGGTTCGTGGATGGATTTGTGGTAGACAACTTTCCATGAGTAACATCAATAGGGATAACATCATGCCCGAGTACATCATCCCCCATAGTTGAATTCTCATCCTCCATCACTTGTGTAGGCACTGACAAAACCTCCAAAGGGGTCTCCCCCACGTGTGGACTCTCATCAATAGGGATTTCAGTACTCTCATCAATAGGGATTTCAATGCCCATAGTCTGTGAATATGCCATCAAGCTAATGATAGGTCCCCCAAACCCATTGTTGTCTTCATGATAGTTTGTCTTGATGTTCACCCCACCAGAGAACCTAGCATTCAAGGATCACACTATGGTCTTTATGCCACCATCACTGTTTGAGTTAATAGGGATGAAATCTGGTAGACACTCCCTTGACAAGCTCTTGGAACGGTACACATTTTCCACACCAGTTGAGCAACCTTTTCTAGCATTCCCTTTGTGGTCAAGGAGGAATCTTGCATTTGTAAGATCAAACTCCGCATCTCTACGGATTGCGCTCGTACAGGCCTAGTCACCGTTCCCTACGAGTTGTTTGCCTTCTTGCGACTCCTGTAAACCCTCGACATCTGCTGCATTCCCCTCATGCCCTGGTGCAAGCTCCTCTCCCCCTTGGATCCCTTTGTTTCCACGTCGGTTTCCTCTTGTGTGGCCTCGACTTCCCCCTCCTCCAATCTTGTGGCCCTTACCCTTGTCTCTTTTGTGCCTTGGCTCACCCTTGTGCATATGTGTGCTTAGCTCTCCTCCATCGTGCTCAATCTCTCCCATTCGCCTGTGCGCTCGTGCTCCACCATTCACCCATGCTCCCGCGTTCCTGTCGGCTCTCTCTCTTTCACTCGTTGGCTATGTCATTTTCGCCTGTTGGTTCTCGTCACAGGTGTCGTCTCTTATTCTGGTAGAGGGACCCAACTTTCCTTGACCCATCTATTTTGGATGCAATGTTGATGATTTCCACATGCATCCTATTTCACTGTTTTGTTTTTGTTGAAGTTTGTAGTGAGGATAGGTGCTTCTACGTTGGCTTGTGTCTAGCACATGGAAGTATTCTCAAATTGTAACTCTCTTTGTAAAAGTGACCTTTATAATACTTTATGTAAAAGGTCATTTAGCCCATGCTATTGGAGGGCCCATTGTATTTGAGGGTCCATGGTATTGATCCCATGGTATTTGCAGAAAGTGAATGTTATAAAAGAGTTTGAGGGAGTTTGATCAGTGAGTGATTAGATATATGAGAGGGATTCTCTAAGAGGCTTTGGAGAGTAATTCTCTCAAGCTGGGGTTGTCTTTGGTGATTGAGGGTTTGAGACACAGTCATAGAGTGAGGGTTTGAGTCTATCTCTGGTTGACTGTAAGTGCTGAAGCATTCCTGTGAATCACAAAATAATAAAGGCAATCTGTTACTGGTTTTCCCCAGGGATTGGGGTTTACAGGGTATATCTTGTGCAACTGTGTATGGTACTGTTTATTTTTATTCCGCTGTGCATTAGTTATCAGTGTGTTGTAATTTCTGATTCAGTTTTTGTTTGCGTTATAAATCTGGGTATAAAAATCAGTGAATAAATTGCAATCAGATTTGGTTATTAAAATTTAACACTTTTGAGTATTGTAGGTGAGGTTTCAATACATTTATGATTTTATCGATAAATTGCTGTATTGGGTACTTGATCAACATATTCCTTTTTCCAACACCAAGTTTTCCAATTTGTGTTTATGTTCTTTAGCATCTATTATTGGTTTGGCATCTTATCATTGGTAGAAGGTCTTGCTTCATTGTTTTAGGCCATCGTTCCCTTTTCTTCTAACAGCTCAATGAGCTTGACAGCGGGGCCTTCCCTTGGAGTGATGAGATTGCCTAGAGTGGACCAAGGGAGCTGGATGTAGTGCCCTTTTTAAAATATATTTTGTACTATATATATATATAAATTTTTTTCCCAAAGAAAAAAAAGTGTATTTTTTATTGATAGCTAAATGGAGAATTACATTCTTTATGCGCTTGCAGCATTTTGTACTATAATAGTATAATATATGTAATTATGTAATACAAAGGCACAATTCGAGACTGTTACCTATTCAATTCTTTTCTTCCTCTGTATGCACTTATTGATATTTATATCGTAGATGGATTGGTGAGTAAACTAATACTAATCTTGTTCTTAAATTACCTTCCTTTATTGATTGTGCTCATCAGTAATATTGTGCTTGATTGATTGTTTGATATGTTAACATAGTATTATCACTCCTATTTTGGAGAAAATATATGATGGTTATACTTGTATTGATGGTAGTCAGTACAAAGTCTCAATAACCTTTAGAATATGATTTGAAATTGTATTGTGTTCATTTCATGTAACAACCAATATAATATTTTAGTGGCCAACCTTGTCTTTCTGTTACATTGTGCAAAAATTAGAAAGATGATCACAATTAAATGGTGTTAAGGATGTTACAAAAAATAGAAATCCTGGATAGGGTTATATCACAGGACAAATGAGAGAGATACACACAATAACACAATATGATATTATGAGTAACAGGTGCGATTATTACATAGGAGCTCACCTCTTTATATATGGTTACTCATGGAGCAAGTCATTTCCACTTATGAATGTGGGATAGATTGCTTTACATAAAAAAGTACAAAAACATAACTGTCATAAAGTGACTTTTATTACAACATGTAAGCCTTCTATCCTAACAAAAGAAACATCACATGCTTCAGAAATAATACATTAATTATGTTTTGAGTATTCATCACACTGACTTTCATCTACAAAATCTAAATATAATAACATATTCAATTGCAGTTGTTTGTTTTTGCTTTTGCAACACGTCACACCTTAGCTTTTATATATTGATGGTTTCTTGCAAAAATGTGATCAGGCATTTTTCCTTCCTTTGTTTCTGGTGTAAGAGTTAGATTGTTTACTGGAAATAAGGATTTCTTTGCTACCAGTAAAATGGACTTGAGGAATTCTTGCCAGTATTTTTCAGACATTGAAAATTTATAACATACAACATTTTCAGAAACAGACAGTGACATTAAAATATAAGGTTCATTTCAATTTTTCTCATTCAAAGTTTTGAAACATGTTATGTGGCATTGTGATTCTAGGAGTAATTTGTGCTGATGTCAGAAGGATGCATGAAGTATTACCGGAGGCAGGCCTTCCAGAGTATGCCGTTAAGGTTTTTATTTTCTTTCAACAAACATTGCTTGTGTTTTGTGGATAGGTTTGCTATGGAATGTGGATACATCCTGGTCATTTTGTCTACTTTAGCCTATTTTTTCGAAAATGCATAATAGAATTGTTTGATATATATTAAAAATGCTTGCTGAATAGGCTATTCAAGGCACTGCAAATTTGCTGCCTTAACACAAATTAGCCTGATGCAATGCTTTCAGATGTTTTGCAATTAAGGATTACCATTTTAAAATGTATGTCTTACATGCAATATAATCCAGGGTTTGATATATGAAGGATCATCTTGCTTTGTTTGCTTAGCATTCTGACTTCATTTGCCATTAATGTTTGCAGGCAGCAGAGACAGCAATCAAACAACATGTTTCAAATATGTTTGGTCACCTTTTCTCACAAGTGACAGGTGCAGAGTGCTAATCTGTGTCTTTTTGTGATCTTTTTATTTGAAACTAGAGATCTTTATCATCAAAGAGAATTAAGTTGGAAATTTCCCTCTGCATATGTCGTTGATAAATTTGATCAATTGAAATGGAGACATATTTTTAACATGGCTAATTTGAAAGTGCACCTTATCTCAGCATTATGCTTCTGTGTTGGGGATGCCATAAGAGACTCAGATGTATCATGTCTGCTGCACTAAATGGTCCCTTGCATTTCACATTAGATGTAAATAAGATGGTCATGTAAGTGACATTGATCCTGCTTAATATTATTGATCTGTGTATTCTAGCAGTAATGCCACCTTGTATTTATTGATGAGGGATAAGTTATGATAAAACACATTCAAGTAAATACAAGTGAACTTTTACATTAAATTGATTCAGAGAAGCAGTCATTTCACTCATGAATATTTTTGGAGGAGAGAAAAGTATAAACTGTTCCAGTTATGTTCACAGTTAATCACTGGATCTTCTTAACATTCATTAAAGTGTTACCAACCGCGGCCGATAAATTTGTTAGCCGATTTTTCCCGAGTTGACCGATTTTTTGACAGGGCATGTTAATGGCTGAAAAAGGGTTTCTAAAGGCCGTAGATTCACTTTGTTTTGGTTCATATGGATGCTATAGCCAAGGAGACTAGTAGAGCTTCTATTTTGCCCAAGGAGGATTGTATTCATCGTTTCAGTTGCCATCAACAATCAGATTTGAAGATTGGAGCTTTGCATTTGGAGTTTTTACAAATTTATCACATTTGTTATATTTTTGATGATTTAGTATTCAGGAGTAGGACATGATCCATTTTGATGTGTGATGTATCTCTAGAGTCTAGACATCTTATATATCTTATATATTGGTTTTATTTCCATATTCATGTGGCAATGTGTTTATTTGATGTTATTGTTGCTTTAGATGTTTAAAAAATTGAAAAAAAAATGAATATTTTTTTTATTTTTAAGTTTGCCGATTTATTGCCGATTTTTTCCGATGTGCTGCTGAGATATCCCGAAACGATGTTTCCTGGACCCTGCCGATTTTTTCGCTGCGCCGATATTTGTAACATTGATTCATTTAGATTAGTCCTTCACATCCTTTCCAGTAATTAAGGACTATTCACAATTTTTTATGCATCTTGGATACTTCGAGTTGCAAGATATTCTTTTAAGCTCAATAGTGGTTAATGCATGACAGGCATTCTTGCAATACTTCAGTCACAGCAGAGGGAGAGAGAAAGTCCAGAGAAAATGAAACCACTGCAAGTGGCTTTGGATAGTGGAAAGAATGCTTTACTTCAAGGAAGCCTGGATGTCTTAATGGTAATTCATCTTATAACTTAAAAGGAAATCATCATATTTGTATCCTATATGAGCAGCAAGAGCAGATTCTGATGGGGCTATATGCCAATAAAAGGTTTCTTCCCTTTATGAAGTTCTCATTAATGTGCTTCATGTAATCTCATCCTATAGTTACGTGTGTTGTCTCGAGTTTCCTAGATTGCATATTTGATGAGGCATCAAGCATAGCACTAATTTGAACGTGGATGGATATAGCTATACATTGTACCGCCACTCACCATGCATAACTAGCTTGATTTAATTTTTTGTTAGCTAGGTTAATTGTGATTATTTTACCCAACTGTATTCAAGTTGAGTTATTTTAGGGTTTGATTTTTAGGTTGTATGCTACTATTGGCCAATCCCTGTATATTCAGCTTATGGTTAAAAATGTGTACCTGTTATCTTATTGCCTTTTAAAATTATCGCTTTAAAAGGTAGCCTAGCTTTAGCTTTATTATAAATCGTGATCACATCCTTCGCCAGTTAAATGATGGCCTTCTTGGGACCTAGTGGGTCAACATGTATCTCTAGTGCTTGCTGGAATTGTGAATGCACTGTTTGGTCTTCTCCTAGTACAGCACGTGATCGTATCTTTCTTACCAAGACACATGATAGGCTTGAGAGGACACTCCCACTGTTCACATGTTATCATTGAATCTTGTCTTTTAGGCATGAGACATGGAGAAGGGTGCATGTTTCTGGCAAGGATGCATGTATCATCTAGATTTCCCTCCACTGAAGGTTTCAATGTTAGCTTCAGATGAACATTCTAGATACATCACTCTTCAGACTCAGTGGGGCTCAACCCCTTTAGAGCTAACTTTTTCAATCTGTTAATTTCCTTCTACATCTTTGAATTTTGTGTTTCAAACTTCAAATGAATGGTGGCCCACAGATTTACACCTGCAGATATCTTATTGTTTTTCTTTTTGTGATATTATCTATTGGGCGACTTTTAACACTTATGTTCAGACACTTTAGACACCGATTCATTACTTGGCCAAGGAGGAGCTTGTTGATTTATTTATTTTAGATAATGGTCTTTAAAATTTAGTGTTTTTGTGTCAATGTTTTATTTGTACTTTATATTAAGAAAAATACTTAGGACTAACATATTGTTATCACACAAATCTGCACCAGCAGACTTGCTATAATAATTATAGGCCACCTAGCGCTATCACTGTTAGAAGCCTCTCCATTTGGACTGGTGCTTTTCCAGTCTAAGGGGGGTGTCCCTAGGGATTGTATGCTGTCATCAAACAAATAAATCTGTACAGAACTCCAAGATGATTAGCACACAAAGATTCACTCTTTTGCTGCCTGTAAACAGTCAAGAGCAAGGGTAAGTTTCAAATAACAATTTTTAGTGGTTGAAATCAGATTCTAGAGATAGATATAACAATGAAAAAAATGGAAATGAATGTGTGCCTTGAGATAATGCAATTCAAAGTCTGTGCACTGTAAACTACCATAACACTGCAAACAACTCTTAATCAACAACAGCCAAGAGATTCAAAGAGCTAGAACAAAGCATAGTTTTATCAAATCACATATTACCCAAGAGATTGGTTGCATCATAATGAGTCATAGGTGAAAGGCTTCCATGGATCTCCTTGCTTGCAATCGAGATAGTGGTCTAGGTCTTGGGATTGAAAAAGTGAAGAGTTGTCCACTGCTACAATACTACCAAGAGATTGAACTGTCTAACCCTATATCTGTTTCTCAAATCTGAATATATAGAACTGTCTCATTCAGCCCTACTGCTGGGAAGAGAGGAAAGAAAGCAAAAAAATGCCAAAAGCTATGCATGCAAACTACGTGTGAGCTTTTTTATGTTTAGAAGGGTTTTCTATTTTCCTTGATTAATGAACAGTCATCTTCATTGTAGGTCGAACCCTTCAAACCTTTCCAATTCCAAATTGCTTTTCGAAAAGCTTTTCCTTGCTGTTTTCACTTGCCTTTTAATGTTACACTAATATGCAGAAGCTTGAAATATTGGTTTTAGTATTGTGCAAAAGACAATATATTTATAAAGGTTTGATATATATAAAATGAATGATATATTACAATAAGAGTGGCCTAGCTTATCCATTTCCATGACAGATCCTAGGCGGATCTGAATCCGGATCAGGATTGGATCTGCAGATCCTACACACTGGGGTGGCGGATACAGTAACACAGCAAATTACCATACTGCCAGGGAATTTATTTCCTGAGACACCTGTGTGCAGTCCTTTCAAGGTTGATTTCCTATCCAATTTCATACACTCCGTTCCAGTGCTGATTACCAAGTGGATTTTGCTGATGAGGGACAACTGCTCCTCATCAAGCAATGCACTCAGTCCTGGAAGATCATCGCAAAACCGCTTACAACTTGTCATACCTGGATACTAACAGGGGGAAATAAATGTTCATTTTCCCAAACTGCCTAAACTCGCCCTAAAGCTAGAGCAAGGAAATCGAACCAAAACCAAATCATGACTCATTCACCTCAGCACATGCTAAATATGATAATGGGAATCGATTCATGTTTCTCTGTTTGGTAGATTTTAGCAACAGCAAAAACTTATCCAACTCGCCCTTGCATGCAGGAATGGTATATAGCAGCAAACCTTATTTCAAGGCCTTCAGGATAATTTGTTTTAGCGCATCAAATATGGAGGCCTAGTATAGTAATCCCATGAAATGAATGAATTTGCTAGGAAAGGGTGAACTTGGCATAACTTTAGGATTTAGACTCCTCTTGTTTTCATACCCAAAATAGATAAGGCAGAACTCATGATTCAGAATGGATAAGAAAGAATCATTGGATGAAATTAGAATAATGCCATTCAGATAAAGGATGTCACATTTAAAGTTTTTTGAAAAGTCAAACCATTGAGAAAGCTAGTCCTCACACCAAGGCTAGTTAGGGTTTTGGCCTTCCCTATATAACGATCAAACAACAACACATTAAACTCAAGTTTCAAGGAAATTGATTTAGGGTTCTTGTACAAGGCCCTTTTAAAATCTCATTCCACTACCAATGAGACTATCCAACCAATCAACACTAATCTGTGACTCATCATTCCATTACTGGAACCTTTGGATCACTCCACCAAAGCATGCCTGGGAACCATGGCAACTAACTTGTACCTGTGATATAGAAACTACTAATCATAGACATGCATAACTAGTCTTTTTGGAAAAAGCAAAGAAGCAGTAAGCAGGAAAGACTGATTATGAAGGGAGATAGCATCAATATATCTTCTGTAAAAAAGAAAAAAGCAAAAAAAACAAAAGCAATGTCACTGGTCCCACTTTTTTACAAGGAGCATGGATATATGAACATCTTTGTCATGAGACCCCCCCTGGTCTTGGGTTGTTGGAGAGGCAAATTGATACAAATAGCAATTCTCTCAGAGTGTTGGATCTGGAAGAAACTCAGGTCAATGTGCATGTCTGGATACATTTGCAATGGAACCAGCCTGATGGAGTCTCGCTGGATCTTAACTCTCCAGTGCTGCAAGCACAGATGGGGGTTAACATGTATGTTATGAGGAAGAAGTTAAGGAGTTACAAAACCTCTCCTCTCTCTCTCTCATGTACATTGAATGTAAAAGAGACTATGCCATTAATGAAAGATAATCAAGCAATTATTCTCTTTAATATTTCTTTCTGTGCACTTCCATTTTCTTTTTGTGTGAATCTCTGATATGGTATTAGAGTCACAACGAGGAGAAGCTGAGGAGAAAGGGGTTGAAGGGCCTAGCGAGTGCAACTGATAAAAAATATGGATCAAGGGATTGTAAGGACACAAGTGAGACAGAGGGAAAACACAGGTCGACTAAACTATAAGATAAATTTAGTTAGGCTAACATAGTATTAATTGTGAATGAATATTTTAAAGTCAAAATTTAAGTAGATTGTGTAACTATGGAAAGAGATTTACCATACATGTGGATCATAATTATATTGCAAAGGAAGCTGTGTTATGGAGTGTTGTTATAGGAGATATGTGACCTTAGCTGGAATTTGGTATTGGAGAAGTGTTGTTACAAGTGATAGAGCATTGTTATTAGAGAATCTCTGAATGAATGGGTGTGGCCAACGGCCTGTTTCAGACAAGGTCTGAAAAATATTGCCGAAGGCAGTATTAGACTCTGCTCTGATACCAGTGAAACGAACAAAATTCGCTCACATATAAATTATCCAGAATGTCTGAAATATAAAGTAATCCATAATAATGTATTGAATAAATGTATATTGAATGTAAATGATAATATATTTACAGTGAGAATGAGGGCTCATTTATATACCCACACAGGGTACCCTTTCGTAAAGAGACATGACCTTTCATTAGGAAGGTGTCTCTTCATTACATATTAGTTGATTGAATATCAATTATTGAGTTATTGTTAATGTTTATTTATATTTCTATAATATATATATTTTGTTTATTGCATGTTCATTGGGGTTTTGTGTTGTTTATGCTCCTAACTCAATTCAAAGTGTAGTAGATTTTGGGACTCGTTGGCTTCTTCTCTCTCAATAGCAAAATGGATTGTTGGAGGTCATTTTAATATGGTAAGAGTGGCAGGGTCAGTGTTGTGGTGATGTAGGTTTAGTGATTAGTGGTTTAGAGAAGCAAGCTTAGGGTCATTGTGAGGCCTCTCTTAAAATTTTTGACTTGAATTGGAAATAAAAGGGTCTTGATTATGGTGATTGGTTCATGTGGACTAATTATAGGTAGGGTGGTGATAGGGTTCAAGTGCGATTTGATCAGATTTATGGTCCGTGGGAGGATATGTCTTTTTTGGGCAAGCTTTGCCCCATCGGTGTGTTGATGGATGTGATAGTTTCTAATCACCTTCCTATCCAGGCTTTAGTTACACTTGGTCGTTTGGTTGGTTCGCCCCTCTAACTTTGTTCAAGTTGAATGTTTCTCATTTTGAGTCAAGTTAGTCAGCAAATTTCCATGCCCTCATTCAATGAGTTTGGAATCTCTTGCCTGTAAATTTCCTTAAAATCCACACTAGAGTTAAAGTATGCCAGATTATTTTAATTAACCCAATTACTACTTTTAACCACAAATGGATTTCTTCACTATGCAGCGGAAAATAAAACATTGACAGAAATATAACATCAATCACATCAATGAGAACACAAATCTTTTTGGGTATAAACCTCCGGATAAAACCCAAGATGAGAAAACCGGTGCAGCAATCTGAGAAGATATTTTATTATGAAGATATGAAACCAGTACAATCCAGAAAATCGATTTACCCAACCTGGCAAAATCGAACCTCTGCGAATCACTGAGAAAAACCCACAGACCTGTACGTTCTCCTTACGCAGTTGTACGACCCTGCTGTCAATCATACAAAATCCGTATGGCTCTGTGTCAGCTATACAGACAAATTCCGTACGACCTTGCTCACACGTGCGGGTTCCTCTACGGCTGCTGTACGGCCGATCTGCTTTACGACTGAGTTGTTGGTCTATGACTCTGTACGGCTTTCCTCTCTGTGAATCCGTACGGCCCTCTCCTTCTGCCTGATCACTCTGTCGATCTGTTGGATGATTGCTCCTCCGTCTTCTCTGCAAACTTCTTCCTCAAACTTTTCTTTCTCACTCTCCGGCTGAATGCTATGAGTAAGAAATCTCTTTGTATCTCTGTTTGTCCTCTCCACAAAATCAATCCTCCTTTTAACTCAATGGCCAAGCGAAAACCTTAACATCTCACTATGGATCAATGGATGTAATCATCCAGTGAGATCAATGGCCAAGATTAGATTAGCCATCACTTAAATTATTTTCACTTGAACTTTATAAAAGTGAGTCTATTAAGTCAATTAATAATTAGATCACTTAATGCACTTTTCCTAAGGCTAGACTCTAAACTTTGGGAAATTACATTAAATTTGGCTTCCTGTTTTATGTCTTGTAGCATGCAAGGACACATGCAACGATAGAAGACCTTCCTTGTTGCCACTTTCTAACACTCTCTCTCAACGAGAAAGGGATTTGGTAACAACCCCAAGTTGTCTCTGAACATCACAAACTTGAGTTTGCAAAGTGCCTTGGTGAATATGTTCGCCACCTGCTCATCTGTCTGAATGTACTCCAACTGAATGGTTCCTCTCTGAACACAATCTCTAAGGAAGTGATACCGGATGTCAATGTGTTTGCTCTTGTCATGGAACACTGGATTCTCAGAAAGGTTAATGCCACTCTGATTATCATAGTGAACCATAGTAGTCTCCAACTCACTCTCAAATAACCCTGAGAGCAACTTCCTGAGCCACATCCCCTCACATGCTTCCAAACTGGCTGCCATGTACTCAGCCTCTGCCGAGCTCCTTGCAACTGACTTCTGCTTCCTGCTGAACCAAGAGACAACCCCTGACCCAATGCTAAAGCAGCAACCTGAAGTGCTCTTCCGATCTTCTACCCATCCTGCTAATCAACATCTGTGAAGCCTGCTAACTGTATACTCACACGACGCTCATAGACCAATCCATACTCCATTGTGCCTCTGATATAGCGAAGTATGTGCTTCGTAGCTGTCCAATGCACTCTTCGAGGGTTCACCATGAACTGACTCAAAAAGTTAATTGCAAAGCTAATGTATGGTCGAGTGTTGACTAGATACATAAGCGACCCGATAAGTTGCCGATACAATGTAGGATCAAACTCCTCTGATCCTAATGCATCAATCTTCCTCTAGTTGGTAACTAGAGGCGTGAACATAGGCCTACAGTCCTCCATCTTGAATCTCCTCAAGATCTCAACTGCATACTTCCCTTGACCAATGAAGAAGCACCCATCTCTTTGCCAAACCTCCAGACCTAGGAAGTAATGCATCAACCCAAGGTCTTTCATCTCAGACTCCACTGCAAGATTGGACTTGCAGTCCCCAATCAATCTCTCATCTCCTGTAAGGAAGAGATCATACACATATAGTACCAGTATGAGAGGTACCTCACTTGACAAGAAGTACAGGTTATGGTTTGCCTCACTCCGCTAGAAACCCATCTTTCGTAGATAGTTGTCGATCCTCGAGTACCATGCTCGAGGTGCTTGAGCCCATAAAGAGCTCTCTACAACTTGCATACATGCGACTCCTTGTTCTTCACCTCAAACCCCTCTGGCTACTCAATATACACCTCTTCCTCTATAACTCTGTTGAGGAAGGCAGTCTTTACGTCCATCTGATGAACGCTCCAAGCCATCTCTGCTGCCAATGATAGGATAGTCCGAATAGAAGAATACCTGGCGAGAGGGGCGAAGGTTTCCTCATAGTCAATACCTTCCTTCTGTGAATACCCCTTAGCCACGAAGCATGCCTTGTACTTCTCTACACTTTCGTCTGCTGCATGCTTTACCTTGTAGATCTCTCTAGATCCCACCACCTTTTTACTTTCCGGCCTCGGCACAACCTCCCATACTTGGTTCTTCATGATTGAGTCATACTCCTCAACCATGGCCTCTTGGCACACATCATGTTGTGCAGCCTCCTCAAAACTGGAAGGTTCAGAGTTAATCAACTTCGTCATCAGTGCCATATAGCTCAATCTATCTGGTGGTTTGCTTCGCCTCATGGAGCTCTGTGGAAGACTCACCTGCTTGGAATCCTGAACTGTGGATCTGTACCAGCTAGGCCGTGGCCTGGTGTCTACCTGGTGCGACTGCTGGATATCCTCTTGTTGTTGCTGCTCATCCTCCACATCAATGATAGGAAGATCCTGTCCACCTGACTCCTTCTGACTACCAGAACCTGTTCCCTGTGTCTGTACCTATAACTCCTCCAACTTGATTCCCGTGTCTTCTTAAGGCTTTGTCCTCATCAAACTGGACATCCCTTCTCACAATGATCCTCTTGCAAGTCGGGACATAAACTCTGTATGCCTTAGAAGTCTCACTGTAACCAACTAGAAGCCCCTTCTCACCAGAAGGGTCCAGTTTCTTCTTAGTGTCAGCATGAATGTGACAATCACAGATACTCCCAAATATGCATAAGTGACTCACATCTGGTCTAGTACCTGTGAATACCTCCTCGAGTGTCTTCCTCCCCAAAGCTAAGTTAGGGCACCTGTTTTGGACATATACTACAGTTCGGAATGCCTTGGCCCATATGAATAGTTGTAATCCCTGATCAAATAGCATGACCTTGGTTGCACTCACCAATGTCCTATTCTTCCTCTCCGTTGCTCCATTCTGCTATGGGGTGTGAGGAACAGTGTGTTCCTTCTTGATCCCCTCTGATGCATAGTACTCCAAGAACTCTCTGCTGGTGTACTCACCACCGTTGTCAGTTCTCAATATCCGAATTCTTCTCCCTGTCTGGTTCTCCATGACAATCTTAAACTCTCGGAAACGCTCGAAGACCTCTGACTTGGCCTTCAGGAAATAGATCCATGTCTTCCTGGAATAGTCATCAATGAATGCGACGCAATAAGAATGGACACTCATCGGTCCACATACATCCGAATGCACTAAGTCCAAGCCCCCCTCAGACTTGTGCTCACTATGAGGGAAAGGTCTCATGATGTTCTTCCCCAACGCACAACCCTTGCAGTGGTTATGCTTCTCCTCTTGTACTGAAGGAACTCCAACAACTGCCTGTCTCAGATGCCTCAATGCTCCATGATGTAAGTGTGTCATCCTCCTATGCCACAACTAACAATCACTGCTGCTGCTACTGACCAGAGCCTTTGCAGGCTCGAACTGTAGTTTGTAAACCTACCTGCTCCGGACCCCAATCATCCAATCCAATCTTTGATCTGACCCATGTGGCCTGATATATAGTTTCCTATCTTGTAAAGTCACTAGAAAACCTTTGTCTTCCAGTGTGGAAACAAATATGAGATTCTTTGTCATCCCTAGAACATATAGTACATCAACAAAGCTGATGGGCTTTCCAGACTCCCTCTGAAACAAAACGGCACCAACACCTTGCACCTGAGACCGCGCATCATCTCCGAACTCAATGTGGAGATTCACTCCACCCTCCTACAAGCTCTTGAAGAACGATCTATGTCTTGTCATATGACAAGATGCACCGCTGTCCACATACCAGATGCTGTTGTCGATGAAACTTGCCATGCAAGCTATCAAACAAAAGTCTTCATCAAAACTCTTGCTGAGTCATGCACCTCTGCTAAACCTGCCATTTGTGTTGTTGTTCTTCTTTCTATCTGGGCACTGGGAAGCAAAGTGTCCATGCTTGTGGTAGATGAAACATTTGACCTTTGACATGTCAATGTTATTCTTACCACCCTTCTTCTTCTTTGCCTTCCCCTTGCCTTTGATTGTTAGGGCTAGAGCCTCTTCATCCACGATCTGTGGGGCACTGCTGGATAACCTGAACCTTGATCCATACGGGTCTCGTCCTGCACGAAGTCATCCCACAGTCTCTGCCAGTCAGGGAGCTTCTCCCTAGCCATCACGCCTTTAACAAAGACGTCCCATGGCTTAGAAAAGCCATTGAGAGCTATAGGAACTAGCTCCTCATCCTCAGTCTTAGAGCCCACTGCTCCAAGCTCATCCCTGATCTGTGTGAGCCTTGTAAGGTAAGGCACCACTCCTTCACCCTTGGCCATCTTGGTACTACGGAATCTCTCTTGCAGCACCATCTTCCGGTTTTCGTTCTTGCTTTGGTAAAGACTTTCCAAAGCCTTCCACATCTCTAATGCGGTCTTCTTCCCGGAAAGGTGAGGGACTATGTGGTCCTTCACCCCATCCAAGATGATCAACATAGCTCTGGAATCTATCTTCTTCCACTTTGCCAACTCTGTCGGATCTGTGGGAGCAACCTTCTGGTTGTTAATGTGCTCCTCAGCATCACTAACATCCGGGATCCTGGTGATCCTCTCTTTCCAAGTAGGAAAGTTCCATGCCCCCTGGAGTCTATCCTCAACTCTCAACTGTACGGCCATAATGAAATGTACTTGTAAACGCTAGGATAGATATGCCCTTGATCTATCCAAGCAACTGCTGCTTTCTTTCAGATCTGCTTAGAAGAGCTCTGATACCATGTAAATTTTCTTAAAATCCACACTGGAGTTAAAGTATGCCAGATTATTTTAATTAACCCAATTACTACTTTTAACCACAAATGGATTTCTTCACTATGCAGCAGAAAATAAAACACTAAGAGAAATATAACATCAATCACATCAATGAGAACACAAATCTTTTTGGGTATAAACTCCCGGATAAAACCCAAAATGGGAAAACTGGTGCAACAGTCTGAGAAGATATTTTATTATGAAGATTTGAAACAAGTACAATGCAGAGAATCGATTTACCAACCTGGACGAATCGAACCTCTGCAAATCACTGAGAAAAACCCACAGACCTGTACGACCTCCCTGTGCACCTGTACGGTTCTGCTGTCAATCGTACATAATCCGTACGGCTCTGCGTCAGTTGTACGTACAGATTCCGTACAACCCTGCTCACATGTGCGGGTTCCTGTACGACTGTTGTACGGCCGAGCTGCTGGTCTGTATAGATTTCCTCTCTACGAATCCGTACGATCCTCTCCTTCTGCTTGATCACTCTGTCGATCTGCTGGATGATTGCTCCTCCATCTTCTCTGCAAACTTCTTCCTCAAACTTTTCTTTCTCACTCTCCTGCTGAATGCTATGAGTAAGAAATCTCTTTGTATCTCTGTGTGTCCTCTCCACCAAATCAATCCTCCTTTTAACTCAATGGCCAAGCGAAAACCCTAACATCTCACTATGGATCAATGGATGTAATCCTCCGGTGAGATTAATGGCCAAGATTAGATTAGCCATCACTGAAATTATTTTCACTTGAACTTTATAAAAGTGAGTCCATTAAGTCAATTAATAATTAGATCATTTAATGCACTTTTCCTAAGTCTAAACTTTGGAAAATTACATTAATTAATTTGGCTTCCTGTTTTATGTCTTCTAGCATGCAAGGACACATGCAATGATAGAAGACCTTCCTTGTTGCCACTTTCTAACATTGCCTACAATTGTAGGTTCCTAAGGGTGGATCCTTTTGTGGGAGGTTGCAAACTTGCAATGTGTCACACCGTGAAGTGTACAAGAGGGTGGAGGTCAAATGATGGCTCGTAAGTGGTGGAAGAAGTTGTGTGATGCAAGTTCAACACTTGAGGATGTTTGCATTTTAGCATTTTTCTTGATGATGATGTGCGTAATGTGACTCTTCAAGAAGAGCCTGCCAAGTTGGAGATGGTGGTTTGTTGAGGGGAGGAGTATACTTCCAAGGGGAATCTAGTCGTCTCTTGTTTACGACGGATTTAGGATGGGGATGAGGGTTCCAATTTCTTCTTTCACTTCCTAGAAACGAAGGTGGTGGATGACAGGGTGCTTGGTTTGCATAGGGAGGATATGTCGCCTCGATAACTGCCTCCCTACACTTTTGGTTGGCTCTTCTCCAACCCAAGGAGGGATTCCCTAGATGGGATTGATAGGGTACGGCAATGAGGGCACTGTTGTTACAAAATTTAGCAGTCTTTTGATTGCAAGGAAAATCGACTGCTTAAACTAGTAAAACTCAGAGAACTACCTATAAGTGTCACATAGGTAGGATTCTCTATTTAGGTCTCCTA
The DNA here is from genome assembly GCA_027924585.1 of Larix kaempferi. Taxonomy (NCBI): domain Eukaryota; kingdom Viridiplantae; phylum Streptophyta; class Pinopsida; order Pinales; family Pinaceae; genus Larix; species Larix kaempferi. Next base: position 6,733,689 of record BSBM01000511.1, read on the forward strand.
CACTTCCTAGAGGAAATCTAGACTAACCATGGGAGGTGACCTCAACTAAACTTTCCAGGGTACTAACTAGGGGTTTCCACATGCAATGTCTAAAGACACAACAAAGTGGCCTAGCTTTCTCAAGTACTAGTTTAATTGATTTGTGATGACTAAGTGCTCTAGAAAGTTGAAGAGGCTTTGAAGTAAAGTACACCTAGTTGAATGATTAGGAGATTTAAAGGGTTTGAAGGTAAGTTCAAATCTCCAACGATGGCTAAGGGAAAGATGATTAATAGCCAAACCAATAATTTTACTCATTCACAACATAATAGTTTTAAAGTTTAGATGTTCATGTATTAGACCAATGTTATGAAATCAAGAGTGAACAAGACAATCTTAGAGCAAGTGCGATTTAACAATGTTGAATGTACAAGTAAATCAAATCAAGATCGATGCAAGGAAAGTAAGGAAAGTCTTTAGAAAATGGATTCACTTATAAAGAAATCTTGCCCAATAAATACCATGCCACCAATACAAGTTACTTGAACAAAGTGGTGATCTTGAGGTACGTCCTAATTTTAGCATTAGCCAAAACCCTAATTTTGACAAAAGTTGACTTATTCAAAATTACTTGAAATTTGATCCCCATGTTATTCACCAAAAAGGGTACTGAAAGTTATAACAAAATCCTGAAATGCTGATACCTTAATTTTGACCTAATTTTTCATGGTCTCGGATCTTACCAAATTTGGACAACATGCTGTGCTCATTAAAAAGGGTGTCTAAAAATATAATTATTTTTGAAAGTGCAGAAACCATAATTTGACTTGACTTTGACCAATTTTTGTCTTCCTCTGATTCCCACCAGATTTTCGTCGACCAGATTTCAAGAAAGATTATTTTTCTAAAATCATAGAATTTCCAAGATAATAAATCTTAAAAATCTGAATTCTTACCCTTTTGAAGTCTTCCCTTGCGCATGCACATGCGAAGTGGTGTATTTGAAATGCAAGCATGGGGAAACCTGCTGAACTGGAAAAAACTGTCAAGTTATGTCCTTGTATGAATGTAACCTTTTTTGAAGTTAACTGCTCTTTAGATCATTTGCAAGAGACCTGTACAATCTTTAACTCTTAGTAATGAAAACTTATTACCGTGTGCTAAGTCTGAATTTAGCACTCACGAACTGTCTATGCTAAATGATGAGCTTTTGATGATAAGTTCATTCTGTAATATATCCATGAACTGTCAATGTTGAATAATGAACTTTTGACAAGTTCATCCCGTAATGTATCCACAAACTGTCAATGCTTAATCACCAAGATGAATTTTGGAGTTCATTTTGAGTGATAATCACTTCTATTGTCTTATTTTTTTTATTGGAATTGTTATGCTCCATTAAAAACTGAAAAAGTCATGAAAGCTCAAGAGTGAAACCTAGTACATTAGAACACTCCATTTGTTGTACCTGGATCAGAATCGACACACTGCTATTGCACAACACAGATTTGAACTGAAATAACAATAAGAAGTATGATAATAGTGAAACTCAAATGACAAAACAAAGAGACAACCATAGAGGAGTGGGAGCACCTGCACACCTTTGCACCTGTAAATCTGAATAATGAAGGAAGATTTCTTCAAAATCTACTCAAAATACTAATATGATTTGATCAATTGATAGATATGGAGAAATCAGAAAACCCCTATTTATACAAAGATGGACTGAAGCGCTAAATTGTAATTGGGCTCTGATTTAGCTAATTAATATTGAACACACTAATTGTGTATTCGAAACCTTATTTAACATAATTGGCATTGTAGAAAATATCAAAGGACTAAAGAATCAAAGATTATTGCAAAGCTATGGGCTTATATACAAAATTCATCATGCACATAAATTTATTTGCATAAAAATGTTGTGTTTAGGTACACAACATGGTTGTGCCACATCTATTCTAACTTGATTATATATTTGTGTTTCAGGATCTTCGACAGCTTCTTGATGACAATTTGGAGTTACTGGTTAAGTTGAGGGATGTGTATATTGACTGGGTTCAAGGAGGTTTTCAGGACTTTTTTACATCCCTGGAAGATTTATTTCTCTCGGTTTCGCGGGGAACCTGTGATGGAAAACTGCCTCTCACAGAGAAGTTGCAGATAGATAAGGTTTCAACAGGACTTGTGCTTGTGCTGGCCCAGCTATCTGTATTTATTGAGCACACAGCAATTCCTAATATTACAGAGGTAAATTGTCTTAAAAGATTCTTTATTGATGATTTTGTAAGTTTTCCCCTCTTGTTCTGTAATCTCTTCTGGCACATAATGCTGTGGTGTCTCAGATTGGAGTCATGGACTAAAATTAGTTGTCTTGTTGTCTCTTTCTCGTGGCTTTCACTGTATTTTATCTTTAACAATAGGGAATTCCAATCTTTGGCGTAGATATTGATCCAATTTCATGCCTTAGGTCATGTTAATTTGGTTTGTTGGCCGTTGAAGCTGATTTTTTCTAGGTACACATATAATCAAGTTCCAGTAAGTATACTTGGAATTTGGAAATGCATTCAGAAAATAATGGGCAGTCTATAGATAAATATCAAACTTTACATTCAAGTTTCATAAATGGTCGGCGTTCAGAAATGGAAATGATGCTAGATGCAAATGATAAGATCTAAAAGTTGATGTTCAAGGCAAGCTGCTGTATTATTGAAAGTTATCTCGAGGTGACTTTTCACACATTCTTGTTTATGTTGAGCCTTTTTAGACAAATAAAATCATCCCATTTGGCTGTGTTAAAAATTTTCAGTTTGTATGGTTATGTTAATATCAAAACTGTGGAACAAAATGGTCCTTTACGGAGTTGATCTTGTCCTGACTGCCAACAGCTTTAGGCTGTAGAACACTATACCCCGCAAAAGAAACTACTATCCCCAGGACTTCTATTGCACTTGTAGAGGAATTTGTCTCAAATGCAAACACAACACCAGATTCATTGATGAAGGCAAAGCAATGCCAGAACATCATGACAATTCTTTTCTGTTATGTATAAAGTTGACTTTGTATGCCAGAACAGCATTTACTCCTCATTTGGTCACTATCATTTGTATGTACAGTGTTGATTGGCCAGCGTAAACACCAATTGATTCTAAATCTGCACGGTGGAAGTGGGGACTTGAGCTAGCATTTAGCATTGCCATTTTTTCAAATTTCTTGCTTAGGAGAATACTTGTGGATTTACTGATTAAACAAATTGGGCCAATGTTAGACTTTAGGTTTACTCTGAAAGTGTTTACACCATGTTTGGGGTGCTTCATCAGATTTGTGGTACATGGTTTATGTTCATTCGTCATTTCTTGGTAACCCCCATGCACATGGCCAACCATGCTCTTCTCTCTTTATCCCTTCAGTTTGACAACCCATCCCCGGTGACCCCTCCTCGTTGGGGCCCACCTCGGACCACTATCCTCTTTGACAAGGGGCACCATGACACCTTCACTTCCCACCATGGCTAGCTGCTCCCATCTGAGTTCCGTTTCTCCTCCCTTGACTCTACCTTTGCCAAATACACCTGACTTTCATCCACCATTTGGGAAGCTGTGCTTAAAACCGACCCCACTCCGCCCAATCCTTGTCCTGCTCCCCTAAACCTGGATCCTGCCTCATGAATCAGAGGTAAAACAAGGATTGCAAGATTCTCCACAACCCGTTTCATCATCCCTTCATTCACGATCACACCTCTTATGGCGATCTTAAGCCTTCCTATTGTCGTCTCCTCTGCCACAAGAAACACCTCTTCATCTAATAGAGGAGATGGGAGATGAAGACCTCCCTTATCTACTCCACCAAAATTTATGGTGAACCATCATCTCTCGCCACTCCCATCTCTCACCTGATTTTGATCCAAAATTCATGTTTACCCATACCTCTTCCCTCTATGATGTCCTGGGGCAGCCGAATCTAGGTTACCTCTTCCCCCCATCTTGCTACTTATTCTATTATCGAGATATCCCAGAGGCAGTCTAGGTGTTGAATATGTAATGTACACAATATATATGTAAACATTTATAAATAAATAATAATAAATAATAAATAATTTGTAATAATAATAAATTAATAATTAGTGAAGAGCCACATGTCCTATCTAAGGGGCATGTCTATTCAACCTGTGGTAACAAGTCAATGCATATTTAAGCGTACCGTTCCACGGCATTGTAACATATTCTATCATTTAATCATTTATATATACTATTTTTACTGTCTTATATGGATTTCTGTTTATTGTCATTCTTGTGTTGAATATTTGCTGGGAAATAGACCTTGTTTGTTTCCTTTGGTATTAGAGCTTTGTTTTCTGATCCGACCTTTTGGCCACACTCCTTTCAGACCCTGTCTGATCTGGCCTTTGGCCATACATTAATTTTCAGAGTTTCTCTAAACCTCTGCCTTTGACCAAAATCAGGCCTTTGGCCATATCCACAAGTTCAATTACCAAAAAAAAATCTTTTTGCTGCAAATTGAAGGAAAAAAATACTGAAAACCAGAGAAAAAATCTGCTTATAGCATTATCCTGCTACAAATTGGAAGTATCGAATAAATCGTTGGGGAAAAAAGGAATATCATCAAGGATGGATCTGTACAACACTAGTTATCCACAGTTTTGCCCACCAGTCAACAATCAAAATGTAGGCACTATTGGAGCCATCCACACTTGTATCAATTAACCAGGAGCATATCCAGTGTTAAAAGCCTGTAGACAGTCTCTTGAGAAAAAATCGATGAAGATTTGCTGTATACATTAATTTCATCAGTCAACGCAGCAAAATAGGGACTATGTGGGTTAATTCAGTCTCTGTCTGTGGTCAACAACTGCCACATCATACAATTGTCTGAAGCAAATTCGCTCGACATAAAAAATTATACGCTGCTTTTTATGCTCCAATTAATTGTTTATTCCATGATTAATGATCCAAAATTGCAGTGCAAGGGTTGAGGACTCTGTGGCGAGTCAAACTGTGTTTTAGAATCCTGATTATACATCTAATCTGCAAGAAAAAATGCATGAACACCTCCGCCATCGGTTTGGCATAGAGGACCGCCATGGAATATTGATTAATTGAAGTACCCAGAACGCCACGAGTTTTCATAGGTATATCCTCTGTTTTAAAAATCGGTCAACTCGGACTCGGACTCGGCCGAGTTGACCGAGTTAATCCTCCACTGAGCTGACTTGGCCTTCAAACCGGATCGGGTGACCGGTTCGGTACCGAACCGGCCGAGTTGATGTCCGACATGGTCGGTTCGGTACCGAACCGGTCAACTCGACCGAGTCCCAACCTGAACCGGCCGAGTTGTCTGGAAAAAAAACCTGCTCTGTTCAGTTACTCAGTGGATTTGGCAATACTAAATGGTAATGTTAGCAATAGCAATTTTATATCCTTTTACTTAAATTTTTAATATTACCATTAAATGTTTCAGGATGTTTGAGAGTGGTTCCAACCTCGTTGGACTTCACATGCAAAAAGCAGAATTTTAGATCCCATTCAGAATTCAACAGACTTAACAGTTTTCAGGATTTCAGGATTGCAAAGTTTCCACCAAATTCTATCATGTACGAGGGTATGGGATTGGCATTTAATCAAGCACATCAACCCCTCTATATACCTTGATGTTGGTGGTGTTGATTGTTGAACTCCTTTGTCATGACCTTAATAAAAAATGTACTCTTCACTCAAGCAAAATCACCCTAAGCATGGGAATCTCTTTCAACCTTATTTTAACAATTGGATTAGGAAGTTTGATCAAAATTGTAAGGTGTTGAGTCATTGACTAATGTCCTTGGAGGATCAACTTTGAGATCAAGGATTAAATTTGATATATATCCCCATTTCCAAAAAAATTGGGGGTCACGTTTCAAACGCATCCCTGTTTCGGAAACTCGTCCATGTTTCCCCATTTCGTCCAACTTAGAATCTAACCCTAAAGCTATAAGATGAACCCTAACCTCGTGCTTCTAGATATTCATCTACTACTACTACTACTACTACAATTGTAGATGACCTTGAGGAGTTCGAGCTTGAGCCAGATGATGATGCTATTGCCTATGACATTGCGAGTCTTGATTTTAGTTCTAGTTCTAGTTCTAGTAGTGGTGATGAGTTTGATGATTGATCATGTTGATTAATGACATGTATGATGTAGTGGTATCATATCAAGTTTTTTGGACTCTATAGGACATTTAGGCCTCATTGATTATGTATTTTGTTCCAGAATCCAGATATGTAGTGCAAGTACACTTCGTGCCATTTTGATATATTCACCCTTCTATGGTATATACATGAACAAACTTTGAATATTTTGTGTCTGATGCTTTGGAATCATTGATTTAAAATATTGTTTTTCTTTAAAATTTAAATATTTTATGTAGTTTTGAGTAAACCGAGTCATTAAATTCAAATCGGCCGAGTCATTGCCGATTCATTACCGATTCCGAGTCCGAGTTGACCCTCGACCGATTCTGAGTCCGAGTCCAAGTCTTAAAACATTGGGTATATCATAAATTGCATGCCATGGAGAATCGAGCTCTTGTAAGAAGTTGCCTTGTCGCCTCAAGAAACAAAATTGTTTGGGTGTTTTACGGTGAATATCTGCTGCGTAAATCACATATTGATTTGCTATTCGGGAAATAGATCGCCATTTATGTTTTGTATAGGTGACACCAAGGTAAAATTGAGACATTGGGGCATCGTTGCTGTTGCCCTAGGGGGGTCGTACCACATGACAAGTGATTAGGACAAGTGAATAAAGCACATGGTGGGGCTAGGGGGTGATTATATCCTTCACTAGCATGGCCCCATGGCACAATGATAAATAATATGACCCTATGACATCATAAAGTGACCAAGTGACCAAATCGTGGCCCCCTCAAAAGCATAAATAAATATCCAAATAATAGCCTGGAGTGTGTGCGAACCCCACTAAATGCTGCAAGTTGTGCCGAAAGGTGTGGGATGCATCACAAAAGCCCTCTGAACAAACCTCATGCCAATTGCTTGCCTCAATTGCCCAAATCGATTTCCTCAGTAACCATTTCTTCCATTTTTTTATCCTCGGAAAATCACATGTAAAATAATAAAATGCCTGTAGCTCTCTTCCTGGTGCCTCGGGCAAAAATATGACTGCATCAAACTGTTTGGGAGTATGGTAATATGGTAATAACAAGTGGCTGGATCCCATACTCCCTCTGTAGCGCCCTAGGAGAACCAAATAAATCTCCAACTGTTAGATTATGGTAACTTCGGGATGTCCTCCATGATTCAGATGCCTTGCATGGAGGTACACTAGTTGCATAGGCATCAGTATGGAGTAGAGGGTGAGATACACTCTACTCAGTGGCATGAGCCCATTGGTGGTTGCATGCGGACTTTCCGGGCGATTTGACCTTTGCATGCATGAGATATGCATGACCTGTCAGCGATTAAAAGTTGCATGCAAAAGTGACTTTTGCATGCACCGAGAATTAGGGTTTTGGTAAACCTAATTAATCGGTGAGATTATTTATAGAGGTCAGGGGTCCCCGGATGAGGTTGGTTAGTTGACTTATCAGAGAGTGATAGATCAGGAGTGAGGAGGGCACAATAGTGCATGCAGGGTGACTTTCTGAGAGAGGAAGGAGCTGCTGCAGGAGTGAGAGTGATCAGATCTGAGTTGGATTAGTGATCACTAGCTCTGGAGACACTAGGCGCCCAGTTCTGTGAGCTGGGATAGCTCATCAATGTGGTTTCTGCTCAGTTTAGAGGAGGACATGTTCCTCATTTGGAGCTTGCTCGACTGATTCAGAGTCTGAGATGTTCGGGGTAGCCTTGCCTCAATGTTTGAGTAAGGATTGGGACGTTCAGAGCTCAGATCTGTTGAGATCTAGTCCGGTACGAGCATCAAACATCCAGAGGGGAGGGCGCATTTCTCCATGCAGAGGAGGGTGCTTTTTTGAGAGAGAGCAGTTTGTTGTCTTCAGAGCAGAGCAGATCAGAGCAGTGTGATAGAGAGAGGCAGTACAGTCAGGGGCACTTGCAGAGATTCTCAGATCCAGTTTGGCAGTTAGGGCACATTCTTCCAGTGCATGCATTAACCGATGCATCCAAATCTAGAGTTTGTCTTGTTCAGGGATTGAGTTACTGCGGAGGTAACACTGTATTGTACTTGCTTATTTATATATATGCTTTGGGATCGAGAGAGAAGATAGCCCCACAGATTGCTAGTTTTCCTTGTTTGGGGTTTCCAGGGTATATGTAGTGTTTATGTGTGATTGCATGTGTTTAAATGTTGTAAAGAGATCTAGTTGTTGAATTTATTATATCTTTATGAGTATGTATTTATATCGAGACTCAAACCGCTTGAAATCTTAGGGTGATCCAAAGGGAGTAGTAATCTTTGGATCGAATATTTACATGGTATCAGAGCCCTGGTAAGGGTTAGGAAGGGCAATCACACAGAGATCAATGAAGATAGAGACTAGATCTACTAGATCTGAAGAGCACAACTCAGATCTGAGGATGTAGAGGTCAAATCTATCAGATTTGTGGTATTGGAGACTAGATCTAAGATAGATCTAGTAGATCAGTGAAGATAGAGACCAGATCTACCAGATCTGAAGAGCACAACTCAGATTTGAGGTTGTAGAGGTCAGATCTATCAGATCTCTGAGTTTGGAGGTGAGATCTGAGATAGATCTTTCAGATTTGGTATGAACAGAGTCCATATCTATGGCAGATATATCAGATCTGAAGCGTACTGTTTAGATCTGTGAAAGCAAAGTCCAGATCTGAAGAGCGGAGTTCAAATCTGTGAGTGCAGACATCAGGTTTGTTAGGATAGATACCAAATCTATCAGATCTGTGAGAACATAGATCAGATTTGGGAGAGAAAACCCTAGATGTGAGAAAGAGAGGGTTAGCTTGTTCACCAAGGCATAAATTTACAGGTTGGTTTTGATTCAAAGATTTTGAATCAACAATGTTATCAGTTTTGCAGAGTTATGGCCACTAGCTTGAGAGCAGAGTACAGGTTGTTGGGAAAGCCTGTATGTGGGTCCAGGGAGACCTTGGATACAGTTTTAGTATTAATGACAGAGGAAGAGCATGATGCTTCTCTCAAGATGACATTGATAGAGGAGGAGCGTAGATCTGCATATCAGAGTGCAGCAGATGCAACCATAAAGTCTTCCAATTCAAAGGGATTAGCTACAGGAGCATATGATGTGTTTGATCCTGGTGGATGCTTCTCCAGCAGTACCTTCCTCGCTAAGAGGGAGTGTTACTGCAGAGATGTGCACGAGGTCTTGCATGCTGCATATGCATGAGATGAGTAGGTGGCAGCAACAAAGGAGGTTGATGAGTTTACTTCTTGGCTTGAGAGGGAGTTCTCATTAGCCTCAGTTCAGTCAGGGCATGATAGTAGCCTGCCAGAGGCTCAAGTTGATCAAAGTTGGAGAGTTGACTGCATGCACAACAGTCACATAACAAGGGTGCAAGATGCATTCCTTATCTTAGAGCACACACCCTTACAGTTGGTTTAGGATGTGCATGGGGTTGATCACTTGGTCACTGGTGTGGGCAGAGTGAGATTTCTGCTTAACCTTGGGGAGCTCTTGGAGGTTTCGGGAGTGCTATTTGTTCCAAGACTGAGAGGGAGTATCCTCTCAGTGGCAGCTTTGGCAGTTGCTGGTTACTCAATAGTGTTCCAGCAGGATCAAATATTCACCTATCCTAGAGGAGTAGACCCAGTCTTGCTGGGTCACAGGATCGACGGTGAATACTTGGTTCGGGGACAGCCTACTACGGGCACATTAGGATGGCTGAGTACATCCTCTTCAGAGTCAAAGGGGGATGATGACCGAGATGCTCATAGCAGAGATGAGGCCAAGAGGAGTGAGTCTGCTTAGTAGATGGGTGGGCGCGATGCTCACCATGATGAGGAGGATCAAGGGAGTGATTCTGGAGTTCAGATAGATGAGCGAGATGCTCTTGATAGTGATGAGTCTCAGGAGATTGAGCCCTTGGGCTCATATCAGATAAATGAGCATGCTGCTCAAGCAGGCACTAATCAGAGATTGAGCTGGTATGAGATGGTTGAGGTGGACTTAGCTCAGGAGAGATCTGAGTTAGCTCAAAGACAAAGGGAGTTGACTTACAGAGTTGAGTCAGCTCAAGGACATAGACAGATCACCTGTAGAGCGGTGGATCCACTTGACAACAGTCTTCGGGACTGGCTACAGCAGCAGAGATTCAGAGGGAGTCTGAATCAGAGTGCAGTGACAGAGTCAGTAGTGGTTGATCAGGGGGCTTCTTCTGAAGTCACACTTACGGAGGTTGATCAGGGTTCTTCAAGTTAGAGGGCAACATTGACAGGAAGGTCAGTTAGATCAGTGTCAGTAGTAGCGGACTTGTTGGATCCAGGCATCAGTGGTAGCACTTCCCTCGTTAAGAGGGAGTGTTAGATTATGGTAACTTTGGGACGTCCTCCATGATTCAGATGCCTTGCATGGAGGTACACTAGCTGCATAGGCATCAATATGGAGTAGAGGGTGAGAGACGTTCAGGGTAGCCTTGCCTCAGTGTTTGAGGAAGGATCATGACATTCAGAGCTCAGATCTGTTGAGATCTGGTCCGGTACGAGCATCAAACATCCAAAGGGGAGGGCGCATTTCTCCATGCAGAGGAGGGTGCTTTTTTGAGAGAGAGCATTTGGTTGTCTTCAGAGCAGAGCAGATCAAAGCAGTTTGATAGAGAGAGGCAGTATAGTCAGGGGAACTTGCAGAGATTCTCAGATCCAGTTTGGCAGTTAGGGCACATTCTTCCAGTGCATGCATCAGTTGATGCATGCAAATCTAGAGTTTGTCCTGTTCAGGGATTGAGTTACTGCTGAGGTAACACTATATTGTACTTGCTTATTTATATATATGCTCTGGGATCGAGAGAGAAGATAGCCCCACAGATTGTTGGTTTTCCCCGTTTGGGGTTTCCAGGTTATATGCAGTGTTTATGTGTGATTGCATGTGTTTAAATGTTGTAAAGAGATTTAGTTGTTGAGTTTATATCTTTACGAGTATGCATTGATATCGAGACTCAAACCGCTTGAGATCTCAGGGTGATCCAGAGGGAGTAGTGATCTCTGGATCTAATATTTACACCAACTGTGCTGTCAGGCCATTTTATAATGGCAATTATGCAATAAAGTGATAATATAACTGTAAGTGCCTAAAACTGATATCTGAGTGTGCCAATGAACTCAGAAGGTCCAAATGTAGTAGAGATGATTACTCATACACCTGTGACCACCTGGATAATCATCTGTAAGCTCAACCATGCCCGGACAAATAAAAGATAATGGTCTGTAAATAATAATAATAATAAAAATCCATCAAACCATCATATGAAGCCCGTGTCTGCTGCATGGACCAATCAAGTGGGCATCATATGACCATAAATAATCAATATCGAACATCATCGGTCCAACTCATCTCAGATCCTATGGTTGACTTGGTCAAACTGGGTTAACCAAGTCAAGATTGATCAAAATAATGACCCAAGATGAATCTGACTGATGCTGCAAGTGCAAATGGATAAGATATGCTCCACTAATTATTCTAATATCAAGTCTAAAGTATAAAGTAGCATTTCATAGGCGATTAGGCAATTAACACATCAAATATAAGTCCAGAATTAAAACAATCAATTACTCAGAACAGACCCTCAAGAATATACTCATTTCATGGACATGACCATTTTGCTAGAATGGGTGATTGTGAAAAATGCAAGGCTAGGATGAGGGGATGACTTTACAATCTCAACACTGTGATACTTTGGATAGAAGGGGAAAAGGGAGACTCACTTAAGCATATGTTGGACAGAAAACACACAAGGAATGGCGGTGTCTCACAAATGGACTGAGTTGATTTGAGGAGTGTTTATTCAACCTTTAGCAAATGTCTACATCTCACAGCCAAGCTGGAACCAACTATGTGAGGATCTTTTCTAGAACCACCGTGACTAGGTGCACAGCTAACCGTAACTTGAGGTTCTAGGGGACACTTAGAATTAGCTAACCCTTACTCCATTGCACATCCCAACCCTTAGGCTCCGTGAGGAATTAATCATTACATTTTATCTTGGCCAACAGTTCTTTAGATTTAGCATACATTTAACTACTGCTTTTTAGGCCTTATGACCCTTTTGGATTTTGTATGTGCTTAGAAGCACAACTAATCACAGCTTTCATCCAGGGTGCTTTTACATTTCATTTCATAGCCCTCTTTCATTGTGCTGAAAAGCACAGTTTTTGTTTATTTTCATCGGCTTGCACATTAAGTAACATGACACTTCAAAACAAGGCCTGTGTCACGTATTCCACGTGTCGGACACGACACGTGCCCTAATACGAGTCCGACACGAAATTTTACGTGTCCAGAAATCGAGACACGATCCGTCACGTGTCAAACACATGCCATGATTATGTCCCAATTTCTAGACACGTGTCTTATCAAAACAGTTCCGGCCCATTCTTTGTTGTCGATTTGAGAGAGGTTTCGTGCCCGTGGAGAATAGAGGTCGTGACTCGTGATTGTTGCTGAGAGGTCGTGATTGTTTGCTGAAAGATTTCCGGTGGAGAAGTGAGGTCGTGAGGGTGCCGCTGGTGTGGGAATTGCCACTGTTGATTTGTTGAAGCCACGCAACAACTATAAGAGTTGTTGCAGCAACAAATAGCTCAGGGCAGAGGCACATTAGGACATTCAACAGAGCGTAGAGCAATCCAGGGCAGAGGCACACGAATAAAGCACACGTAGCAGCTACGCCCACGGCCCTGTGTAACAGCAATGAACAGAGAATGAACAAATATCTTCCCAGTGGCTATTTACTATTTTCATTTTGCATCTAGTAGTGCTGTAGATACTAGACTGTAGTAGTGTCTACTCTATTTTGTATTTGCCAGTGGCATTCTCTCGATATCTATGTAATACATTTTGATTTTGATGGTTCAATGAGAAATATCAAATATCAAATATGCAGTTTATGGTTCAAACTCACACTTCATGATTCAATGTTCATTGATAATTTTATTATTGATTCATTATTGTCAAATTTCAATTGATTGATATTATGATTCAGATTGATGTATAGACTTCTAGTTTTTTTAATAATATATATATATATATATATATATATATATATATATATATATATATATATATATATATATAACGTGTCCCCCGTGTCCTATTTCCAGGGTCGTCGTGTCGTGTCGAATGCTCGTATCTTCGTGTCCTCCGTGTCCTTTTGTCATGTGACTTAGCTTGCACATAAGATATAATAATAGTTCACAAATGCATGTAATGATGGTAGTACATTTTGCTTCAAGTCTAGCCAACACAACTCAGGTAACTAGGGGGATTATCCACAATTAGGACCAAACATCAGGGGCAACTGACTAGAGAGGTCAAGGCTTCAAATCCAACTCACCTAAGCTCAGGAACCAACACCAATGGGTTCTCCTGGCCCAGAAGGATCAAGGCTTCGGTAATTTCTGTCGCACAACTCAAAGCCGAGACACAAGACAACAAGGAAACTATCCAACATAAAGGCAAAAGTGGGGAGATCCTCCACATCACAGGCTAAGGTGTAACTCAAGGTAAAACCAATATGGAAGAGAATGGATGGATGGGGAAAGGGAGAGCTAATGCCATAACTAGCAAGCCATAAAAGGTGGGAATGACCATGTCCATACCACTTGAAAGGGTAAAGCCAACGAGTATAAGCAAGAATTTCTTATTCTGAGTAATTAGATCACTTAGACTCTAGACAATCAACAAAACAACGATGTCCATATATATATATATATATATATCGCCAGATCATGACCACTAAATACCTAGTCAAGTTACTGAGATGCAAAAGAGCAAGGAAAACATATCCAATGCACAACCATATTCCTGCTGGGTCATATACCTGTACCCGTCATTTGGATCATCAATTGTCACTGGCACACTGCTCCTGTAAAGCTCTGGGCACTATCACACTGCTCTGTATGGAAGAAGAATGGTCACCTCAGTCATCAAATCTGAGGTCGTGAGGCTCAGCCATGGCATAAGGTTCATCATATCTGATCTGGGGCTGCTCTCATACATGAGTGATCATCAAAGGTACTACTCATCATAGGCTGATCTCATAAAAAATGTGTAAAGGCCTGGCTCAAAAATATATAGGAAACTTGGTAGCTTGGCTACTATGGATGTGATAATAGTTACATCTCGCAGAATGGTGGTATAACTCTACCTACCACACGTCGGCCAAGATGACACCTTTTCAAGCATTGTATGGGTATGAACCACCCAAATGGAAGGAAATTTTTCAGGGGGATGCAAAAGTACCTACAGTAAAAAGTCAACTTGAAGAGAATCAAAGAGTAATGCAAGTGTTGAAGGATAATTTAACCATGGCACAAAACCGTATGAAGCAACAAGCAGATCATCATAGACAGAAAGAGAGTTTGAAGTAGCAGATTGGGTATTTGTAAGACTTCAACCATAAAAGCAATTGTCACTTAAGCAGCAAGGGAAGGTTAAATTAGCCCCCAAGTTTTATGGACCATATCAGATTACCCGAAATATTATCCCGGTAGCATACAAATTGAAATTACCAGACAAAAAATGTATTCACAATGTTTTTCATGATTCAAATCTCAAAAAATTGGTGGGTCAACATCAATCTGCTTAGATGACAATTCCTACCTTGGACAAAGAAGGAAAACTTGTTTTAGAACCAGAAGCAGTCATCGACATCAAAGAAAGAAAATTACGTTCTCGAATAATTAAAGAATCCCTTATTAAGTGGAAGAATTGTCCATAAGAAGATGCTTCATGGGAGACAGAGAAGTTCCTTCAGTGAGGACAAAGAATCTTAAAAGGAGAGGGCAATGTTACAAATAAAATAATTATAACATAAAATAACAAAATAATTATAAAAAATATTAACATTACTATTACTTTATTAATAATCACATTCGAAGGGGTGTGACCTTTTATTAAGATCCAATAACTTATATATATATTATCCTCTCATTGTAATGTAACAGGACATTGATTTTTTTTTAAATTATTCTGTATTCAAATAGTATTCTAATTTTCTGCGTTTCATAAACTATAGGACCATTAGTAATTGTAAATTCTAGCTTCATACAATAAACAAAATCATAGATGTTATCTTAGATTTGAACTAGATCTTAAATGCATACCAATAGAGGAAGGCAAGAATCAAAATCCGAGTACAAGTGAGCAAGAACACATAAGAAATAAAGAGTAGAAACATAGTTTTTCTATTGATCTCCAAAATTGCCTCCATTACAAAATGAAGCTCAATCTTTTTTTAATGAAGAAGAGAGAGAAAAATCCCTAGCTCTAAAAATATAGAGGGCTCAAATCTTTATTTGCATCTCACCCTTTACATCAATGGTTAAGATTAGATCATAATATTGGTTGAGTTTTACATTAAAATTTCTGAATATTGCATGGAGCATGTGGGTACCAAATAAGGATGCCAAAGTGTCAAAAATGCCAAGGGAAACATGCATAAATGTTGCCTTATCAATGAGGAATGGCTGAGATGGATTTGGTGGACCATATGAAAAGATATTTCATGCTGAAAATCGCCTTCCTTGGGCAAATTCATCCTCAAAAACTCCATCTAACTGGGCCCAAAACATGTGGAAAATGCCAAGTAATAGCTTATTAGACATCCTTGTCACATTGAAAAAGACCCACTTCATTATTTGCCCAATTGCATTCCCATTGCCACTTAATTTTGACTTAGGCATTTTTTAAATCAAAGCTTAGGAAGTTTGATTAATTAACACCTATTAGTTAGATCTTGATGAATACATGATGAAATCACTTGGAATTTGTCTTAGATGAGTTCCATGACGTTTTACTATCCCATACCAATCCATATCATGCCAAAAATTGATCTGAATTATCCATTTTCTTGTCGTTCCAAATTATTAAACTAGGACTTAGGCTTTTTTAATTGAGAACTTAGGAAAATCCATTAATTAAAGTTGATTAGTCCATATGGGTTGAAAATCACATTTTGAAGGATCGAATTGGCTTCCAAATGTTGAAGTATGATGAATAATGATGAAATATGACCACATACTACCGTTTTGAATAAAGTCAAACCCCCCTTTGACCAAGTCAAAAAGTTGAAAAAATCAACTTTGGTCAAAGTTGTCCATTGGTATCAGAGCCTCGTTTTTCTGGTCTGGCTTATGGCCACCCATAAGTTCTTAGAGCTTCTCTGAAGCTCGTCTTTTGGCCAATCATAATTTTCAGAGTTTCTTTGGAATCTTAGCTCCTTGACCTAAAAAAAGAACTCAACCTTTGGCCATTTGAGGGAAAACAAAATCTGTGAAGAAAACAATCTATATATTACAAGAGATCGGTGAAAGAAGTATCATCGAATTTCTGCTGCCAATCATAAATCGTGGAACATGAGTTTCAGTACCACCACCAACCATCACACCATTCAAAGCTGCCATTCAAAGCCGTAGTCTTCATTCCTTATCGAGGCTGTCATATATTTTTGGCCACAGAAACTAGACAAAGTGTAGTCATTAAATTTTACATTAGCTGGTTAAGTTTTACTTTTGCTGCAACTCAGGTATCTGATCCAGTGAACGTAGGATATAATTGAAGAAATTCCAGATATAGATCAGTGCGAGAAATAACCATTGACGGCCCGAAAATCCATAGAAATATGGAAGAAAATACAACCGCTAGAATATTGTTGACGTGATATCACATCACTGTGGGAATTAAAAGTGGTTCAAGCAGCCTTCACCTTTCCTGTGCATGATATATCTCCAATTCAAGTTCGAGGAAGCCTTCACCTTTCCTGCGCATCTAGTCATTGGAACCGGTAGGAAGAAGGGTTGTGATTGGTCCAAAGCATCGTCAATTGTTCATACACATAAATTAACGTTATATTTTTAAATTGGAACCGCTGCAAAGATTAGTCCATCGAGGGTATATCATAGTATTTCAAATAATAATAAAAAGTTAAAAGAATTAAGTCTTGAACCACCGACATAGACAACAAAGCTATAAGAAGACGATTAGTTAAAAGAAAAGGATCAACAGTTCTGTAACGAGGAGAAAACTCGTTTACTAAATAAATAACCAGTGCAGATAATAAAGATAATCCATAAATGGAAATAATTAATAAAATATATATTTTTTGATATGAGAGATGATGATAAGTTACAAATATGAGCGCCCATATACATAGTCTTTTAAAGGGCACAAGTAACTCTTCGTAAAGAGTTGCAATTCTTAAGAATTATAATTATATTTATTCACGATTAATTATTACTTATTTATCTATTTATTTATTTTTATTTATGTATTTTTTTATTCATAACATTGCCTTCCTCTTAGAGATGCTTTGTCCTCAAAGCATGATTATGGAGAACTTTTATCTTTTGTTTTTGCTCATAACGTTGTCTCGTGATCTTCTGCATTGATAGCTGTGACACTTGACGAAACGAGATGATGTGTTCTTTTAAACATGAAGTAAAAATGTTGTGTCATTTGTGACGTGGTCCAACCGAGATCTAGCTTCATTGGAATTGCTTGTTGATTGATTGTTCGTAGTTGACGATGTTGTCTTTGTTCTCTGTAGGAGTAATATTGTTTAGTTTCCTTTTGTCCTTGTTGTCGATCATAACGACTCTTGTGATTTGAATGGCGATACGGTACTCGAGTCGCTTGTGGGGTGTTTATAGGAACTTCAACTTCTTGAGCTTCTAGTGTTTTATTGGTTGATAATAATTCAGTTGAGTATGTATTTGTTCCTTGTTCCTCAACTTGAATTTGTTTTCCTGAGAGATTGGATGCTTCCTTCTGTATTCGCTCTAATTTGTCCTTTAACAGATTGTTATTACTCTGTAACTCCTCGAACTCTTCTTCTTGCGACTTTTTATCCTCGTTTAACTTATTGATTTATTCCTCTAGTTCTTGATTAAGATTTCTCAGGCGATGGTTTTCTTCTTGCTTTTCTAGTATTCTTCCTTCGAAGTCTTCATTAGAATGTTTTGTCTTCTGATTATTTTTCAATTTTTTTATCTTCGTAATTAATGTCTTGTTATGATTTCTTAATCGAAATACTTCTTCAGTATTGCTTGTTAATGTGTTATTGATTTTCGTAATTTCCAACTTCTGCCCTTTTTTAGTGTCGTCATATTACTGACGGAGTTCTTTCATTTGTTGCTGATGTCGACATATCTCTGATTCTTGACTTTCTAACTTTCGTTGGACTTGCGCCAATTCATTATCTTTGTCCATGATGAACTTGTTTAAACGCTTTATTTCTTTTTATAAATTGTTATTGCATCTATAAGATTATTCTTCGTCATTTTAGACTTATTGATTTTGTCTTCAAGGTCTTGATTGTGATTTTTTAATCGAGATATTTCTTCATTCCTAGCTGATAACGTTTTCTCGATATCTTCGTTAGCTTTTTCCAAGTTTTGATTTTGATCTTTTAAGCGATGATTCTCTTGCTCCATTAAAAAATTGAGCAACTTCTGCTTATTAATCTCGAATTGTAGATAATTATTGGTTGTTTTATAATGTTCTAATTGAGCCATTACTGCTTGTAACTGTGATTGTAATTGGGAGGCGGTGATGGTTCTGCAGCCCTGGGGTGCTGCAACCTGCAAACCCTAAACTGTTTACGAGATGTCGGCGACACTAATCTCGATGGCCCTCCCACTGACCTCAGCTGACATAGGCTCGAATTATCATACGGTGGACGTTGTTGATTATTCCGTGGATCCACATGAGGGTAAAACTATTTCTTACCATTCACGGGATTACAAACCGCAGTCTGCCCTAAACAGCATTGCAGCGGTTTTCACGCCGGGTAAAAAATCTCAGCGGACATCTAGTGACTGCTTAGACGGTTTAAAGACACCTGGTGGGGAGATTCCGATGGCTTCTCAAATGTTCACAGACCACGTGTCACTTGCGGCGGACGGTTTTCTTTTCGGCGATCCTAATTTGAATCGTCCTCTTGCTCCGGGCCTCGGGTGTTCACCCTACTCCCTCTTTGACCTTCCCCCGCTCTACAACCTTGGCGCTACGGTTCCTACAGCGTCAACGATCGTTCACATAGCGCATTCGTCGAAGGGTTGGTCACTGGACTCGACATATCTCTCTAACCTGTAGAAGAGTGGATGGCCCTTCCGGGATCTGACTGAACACCTGCTCCCCACATCAAAACCTTGCAGAGGCTCCCTTCTCTCATACGCCTAACGACTTCATTGATTCTCTCTTTCGCTCCCCAACACACTCTGGTTTTGTTCCCCCAAATATCAGTGTCAGTGTCGCGGGTCACGGCCCTCACATATCTCCTCAGAGAAACCAGGAGGTCTCACCCACTCGGAAACAGAAAGGAAATTTCTTGAAAAACACCCGAGAATCAATAAACCTTATCTGTGGCAAGAACGTCTCTGTGACAAACTCCCTCAACATGGCAGAGACGACAATCGTTGGACGCGCTCGGGGAAAATACCCCAGCTCCGTAGTTTTGGATAGGTGCGTTTCCTCCAGTTGGTCGACTCTGTTCACCTTCAAACCTATGGTCATGGTTCTCTCCAGAGGCTGGTTCGTGTTCAAATTTAAAACCCGCGAGAACGTTGGTCGTGTCCTTAAGACACACTGGAGCGTGGGCAACATGCCCATTCTTTTCAAAAGCTGGACCCCGATGTTCAACGCTGACACTAAGAAATTTGATGTTATCCCCATCTGTGTTCGCCTTCCGGGCCTATCTTGGAATTCTAGAACCCGGAATCCTTCAGAGATATTGGTAATGCCTTGGGAGCATACATCGATGCAGACATGTCCTACACACAAACCCGGAAGTTCTCGGTTGCTAGAATCTTGGTTTCCATAAATGTTAGAGAGGGTCTACATGCACAACTCACCTTCACTTGGGGACTTGCACAGTGCATTAAAAAACTGGACTATGAAGGTATCCCCTTTCGGTGTCACATATGCCATGGTTATGGGCATTTGGCTAAACGTTGTCGGCTCTCTTTCCACCAGAAATCGGACAACATTCGCAAGCGGACGGACAGCATGGACTCGGGGGCTAGGGAGAGCATGCAGAAAGCGGGCAGGTTGGATGAAGACTTGCGGGATGGTCCCCGCGACACAGATTGTTTGGACAGGGCTCGGCAGGAGAACACCAGTGGGGTGGCACCAAGTCCCCACTCGAACCCTGCGGTTCTCGTGGCTGTTGATCTTGGCCCATAGTTGGCTCGCTTGGTGGTTGCTACTACTCCTCCCGCTTCTGGTACGCTTGATAACCCTTCCTCTCTTTTCTCCACAATTGAATCTACTTTTTGCTCATTGAATCTGGAAACGGATGGTTCTACTACTCCTCTCTTCCTTGATCATCTCCAGAATCTCCCCCCACTGTCCCACTCCATTCCCCTTGAAACCCCTTCTTTGAACATGGACTGCTCCATGGACCCTCCAAACCTGGCCCTCGCAGCTAAACATCCCATCCGCTTTCACCTACGCTCTCGTGACATCCTTATCCTCACGACCACTCTACCCCTCGGCATTGGCTTGGACCTAAATCCTTTACCTTGAAAACTTTCTCGTGGTCGTGGCCGACCCTCTCTTTTCGCTTCAGCACAACAGCAGGCTATCCAGGAGTTTGCGAACGACAAACAAAAAAACCATCGACGAGGCACTTAGAGCAGTGCATGCCCATTCAGGGGTTAACCCATGAGACGCCTATCTTTCAATTATAGGGGTTTGGCAAGTAAACCTAAAAAACTTGCACTCAAGAGGCTGATTGTTTTACACCAACCTGACATTTTTTTGCTACAAGAAACTATGGGGTCAGAAGCTGATGTTCTGGCGTCTCTCACAACTCTTTTCCCTGCTTATGATTTCGTTGCTATCATTGCGTGTGGCCTCTCCAGGGGGCTTGCCCCGGGCTAGAAAAAAACCTCGACAAAAGCCCTCAATTCCTGGGGCTTTTCCTCTGGTTTGGGTGTGGAGCTATTCCATGCCGGTTTAAACAGGACTTTCAATATTGTTAACATTTATGGCCCCTACTTGGACTGTGTGGCTTACTGGGACACTTTCCGTCACAACTCTCTGTTATTTGGGGGCGATCTGATCTTAGGTGGAGACTTGAACTTTACTCTTGGATCCCACGAAATTTGGGGCCCTCTTGTTCAGGGCGATGCACTTGCCGGTTACTTTGACCTACTACTGAAGGATACTCACCTCATCCACCTGCAACCTCCCATTCTGAAGCCTACTTGGACCAATCGCAGAACCGGGGAGGGGAATATCTCAAAGAGACTAGATCGATTTCTTCTTGTTGAGGAACTAGCGAGTCAACACTACAAGATTCGACAATGGGTAGACTCTGGGGGCATTTCTGATCACCTACCTGTATGTTTAGAGATACTGGGGAACTCTTTAAAACCCCTCGGACCTTCAAACTCTGTGCCGCTTGGTTAAAAGAGGAGGAGGTTGCAAACATTATCAAAATCTCTTGGATCCCCTTCCAACCTGGTGAAGGTCTTTATGCTGCCCCACACTTTGTCAATAATCTTTCAACAGTTAAATTACTACTGAAAGACTGGGCACACAAAAAGCGTGAACGTGATGAACTTGAGCTGATTCAGGTCGAAAGGGAATTGGCCTGTCTTCTGGAAGCTGATGGGGGTGGTTTCATTTCGCAGGAGTCCACTGACTTACTTAGATCCTTGGAAAGCACTCGTAATAAAATACTCTCTGATCAAGAGGAAGTATGGAGATTAAAGAGTAGAGCCATATGGCTTGAAAGTGGTGATGAAAATACAAAGTTTTTCCAAGCCTATGCTAAAGGACGGAAGGCTCAAAATACTATTTGGGATCTTATAAATGAACATGGAGAGACTATCTCCTCCTTTGAGGACCTGGCCACTCTGGGCACATCAGACTTCACAACTATTTTTTCAGATACCCGACATGCAAATATTGCTGAAGTTATCCGACTCTCTCAATTTTTCTCGAGAGCTGTAACTGAAGATGATAATCAGAACCTAATGGAAGAGATCTCTAAGGAGGAACTCAAGGAAACCCTACACAGTTTTCAAAAGGACAAGAGTCTGGGACTGGACGGGTGGACAATTGAATTCTTCCTCGAATATTTTGATACTATCAACAACGATCTTCTTCTTCTCGCCGAGGGGAACAAGGGAAAGGGCGCGCAGGAAGAGCGTGGTCTGCGTGTGGAAGGAGGGACAGATGGAGATGCGGCGCGGAGCAGCGGAGGGGAAGAGTGCAAGCAATGGATGGGAGGATCGTGCAGGCGGTGGATGAGTGTATAGACGTGGGGCGTAGTGGAGTGGTGGCGTGATGAGTGGAGGAACGATGGAGTTCGGGTGGCTGAGCAGGAGGAATGGTGGTGTAGCAGTGGAAGGGCGTGGCCATGAGCGAGAGTTCAAGGAAGGACGCCGCATTGGAGGAGTGATTTGGGGAGGCGATTGCAGGCGCAGAGAAGATGGAGGGAGGGCGTGTTGTGGTCAACGATGGATGAGGAATGAGTTGAGGCATGTGAAGCCGAGGAAAAATGGAGCAGCACGGGTTGTGGAGCGTGAGGGATATGGGGAGCGCTGGCGAGTGGAGCGGATGGGGAGGGTGAATGTTGAAGAGAGCTGTGCGGGGGTGAACATTAGAGGTGGATGGATATGCGCGTGAGGAAAATAGATGCAGAGCGTGGAGATGGGAAGAAGATGGGTAAGAACGTCTGGTCAAAGACCAATAACTCAGAAACATTGCTCAGACAAGGTCTGAAAATCCTTGCCTAAAGGCCGGACCAGAAAACTCGTTTACTAAACAAATAACCAGTGCAGATAATAAAGATAATTCATTAATGGAAATAATTAATAAAATATATATTTTTTATATGAGAGATGATGATAAATTACAAATATGAGCGCCCATATATCTATATAGTCTTTTAAAGGGCACAAGTAACTCTTCATAAAGAGTTGCAACTCTTAAGAATTATAATTATTTTTATTCACTATTAATTATTACTTATTTTTCTTCATAAAGAGTTGCAACTCTTAAGAATTATAATTATCTTTATTCACTATTAATTATTAATTAATTATTACTTATTTATTTTTATTTATGTATTTTTTAAATCATAACATTGTTGACGTGATATCACATCACCGTGGGAATTAAAAGTGGTTCATGCAGCCTTCACCACCTTTCCTGCGCATGATATATGTCCAATTCAAGTTCGAGGAAGCCTTCACCTTTCCTGCGCATGATATATCTCCAATTCAAGTTCGAGGAAGCCTTCACCTTTCCTGCACATCTAGTCATTGGAACCGGTAGGAAGAAGGGTCGTGACCGGTCCAAATCATTGTCAATTGTTCATACACATAAATTAATGTTATATGATTAAATTGGAACCGCCACAAAGATCAGTCCATCCAGGGTATATCATAGTATTTCAAATAATAATAATAAGTTAAAAGAATTAAGTCTGGAACCACCAACATAGACAACAAAGCTATAAGAAGAGGATTAGTTAAAAGAAAAGGGTCAACGGTTCAAGGGAAAAAAGTTACCAAGTTAAATTAAAAAGGATAAAAAGGGTTGATAATATTAATACATTATTACACCTTTTTAAAAGGATATTACAAGGATTAAAATAAAAAAAAAGGGATTTTAATGTACTTTATAAAAGTGGAAAAGGAATCGGTCAAGGGAAATTTCAAGAGTTAATTAGATTAAAAGTCAATTAAAGAGTTCTAAAATTAAATAGGTGATTTAAAACAAAGTTCTTTTATTAATTGAAAAAAAAGAATTATATTCAAAGTGGAAGCATTGAAGAAGTATAGAAATTGTGAACTATGGTAATTATAGATTTAGAAATGCAGTCGCAATTACAAGTAGTATTGGGCGAGTTAGGACATTATGAAGCAATCAATAAGAAATTAGGGTTTGTGATTGAGAAGCATAATTATTTTAATGGTTTAATAGAGGAGAATCATCGCTTAAAAGAGCATATGAAGGAATGAGCCACTCAAATTGAGAGAATAAAAAATGATATAAAATTATGAGAACGAAATAAAGAAATCGCTCGCCTAAAAGATCAAAATTGAAAGATGGAACAAGCAAATGAAGACATCGAGAAGAAGTTATTAGAGAAGGATGAAGAAATATCACATTTAAAAAATCACAATCAAAATCTACTAGCAAAAAATCAGGAAGTCAAAACACAAAACACAAAACACAAGATGATAAAAAATTAGAAGAAGAAAATCGAAGTCTAGAAAAGAAATTATCTTAAAAAAATCAAGAAGCGTCTAACCTAAGGAATCTTAATCAGAGATTGCTTGAGGAAATCAAAAGATTAAAAGAAGAGTCGTTAGAAAACCAAAACCTTGAAGACAAAGTCAGAAAGTCAAAGAATGACGAAAAACTTTTATATTTACGACAACATAATCAAAGCTTACTTTCGCAAATTAAGAAGCTAAAGAATGATAAGAAGTCATTACAAGAAACACAAGAGCAACTAAACAAAAAGGAAGCCGATCACAAAAAAGAGTTCAACAACAACCTATCAAAAATAGATGAAGAAAATTCTCACTTAAAAAATCTCAACCAGGGTTTGATTGAACAAATAAAAAAATTAAAATATGAGAAGGGAGACATCCTCAGAAATGGAAGTCCAAATTGTGGAAGGAGAAACATTTACACAAATGAATTATTATCAGCCAATAAATCGCCGAAAGCACAAACAGTTGAAGTTTCTACAAACACTCCACAAGCGACTTGAATACTTTATCATCATCCAAAGAGTCCTTATGACCGTCGCCAAAATCAAGAGGAAAAAAAACAATATTCTTCTTACAGACAAACAAATTACCACATTGAAAGAGCACGAAGACAAAATCGACAACTTGTATGGAAGCCTAAAATGAGACGTTCTATCCGAACAATTGATCAACAAACAATTCCAATGAAGGTAAATCCAGGATGGACCACTTCACAAATGATGCAACATTTTTACTTGGGAATTCGTAACTCATATCGGCTCGTTTCATCAAGTGTCGCAGTTAGCACAGAAAATCACAAGAAGGCATTACGAGAAAGAACAAGGGATAAAGTCTTCCATAATTATGCTTTGAGGACAAAGCATTTCTGAAGAGGAAGGCAATGTAATAGATAAAATATATAAATTATTAAATAATAATACACATTAACATATAAACAATAATTAGTTATTAATTAAATAATTATTAATTATTAATTATCTAAGGGATACATTCCTTTCATGAATAGTCACCATTAATGACTTTAGGAGTTATATAAATATGGCACTCTTATTCTATTGTACATCATCCTATCTCATCATTTTTACATTCATTATATATTTTTCCTATATGGATTTCTGTTCTCTATCTTATTTACAGTGGTTATTAACTTATTTGTTTAGAAAATGAACTTTGCTGGTTTCATATCCCTTAAGCTATCATTGTTGCCATTATTGAAGATATCATCTTGACATTATGACATTATCATCCTATCATCAAAATTGTTTCATTATCAATACCACTAAGTACTAACTCATTATGGATGCTCTCATCGCCACACATAGTATCTTCTAATATAGGGACATACATATAAAGTAATCGTTGCATTCATAGAATTGAGGACACTATTGGATGCCCTGACTTCACTCCCCCTCCCCGGTACACCCGAGATGCAGTATATGCATTGAAGAGTCCTAGGGATATGTGCTCATGGAACCTTGCAATTTTATGTACCTCAGCCATCTTTTATTATGGTTAATATTGCCGTGATGCTTTCTTATATTGTTTTATATCTATTGCTTGATTTCTTATTTTGTCTAATGGATTGCTTTTTTGTTTATTGTGTTTATTTTATTTCGGACTATAGTGTTTATAGTAATTGATTGTTAGAAATAATCCACTATCCATTGTAGTATGTAATAACATGTTTCATTATTCTTCTATTTTTAAGGTTTTGTTACTTTAGAAGGGTGAAATAATCTGAAAGAAATTAAAAGTTATTTGTCTCCAATTTTATATTATTTTAGGGTTTGAGATAGTTCTATTTCTTAGTTTTTCATGGTTGTTGAAATTTGACATAATGCATTGATTGGTTTATAGGAGATTGCTATTGGTTTCTCTGGAGGTGGTGCTAGAAGTTATGAGGATGGACCTGCATTTATACCTGCAGAGATTTGTCGAATGTTTCGGTCAGTTGGTGACAATCTTTTACATAGTGTGAGTGTTATATGAGGCACTATGGCTTGTGCATGTAGTTATCTAATGACATTTTATACATTGGGCATGTATTATTTCCTCTTTTAGTATGCATTGTCAATAAATGTTCTGCTGTCTTTAAATGCATTTAAAAAGTGACAAAAGGATGAAAAATCGTTTCTCTCATTTGAGCCTATATTTTTAGGGCGGGTAACAGTTAATAATGTGTTATTTGGACTTGGAGACATAAATATTTATCTCACTTTATATGTTAAATATGTGACCAATGTATTTTAAGATGTTGTAGTTATTGTCATCTTTTGAGGTTACTCCAAAAATGTTTTCACTTTTCACCTAGCTAGGAAAATGCTAAGTCTCCTAGTCCCTTAATGATGCTTAATGAACATATAGATGTCTCAATTTGAGTGGGTGCTTGACCTTGAATAGAGTGCTAGCATAACAACTTGCCTAGGAGGTTGTTGTCCTATTTGGTATGACGACTAAGCCATTGGGTGCGCACAATGGGGGAGTTGGTTGCATGATTAGGAGAGGTACCTACCTAGGAGGATGAGCACTAGGCACCTGAAGGATGGCACTTAGCCCTAAGAACTCGGGACCATGTGACACATCTTTACATTGTTGAATATGCAAATGGCCAAGTCACCCTCCTCAAGTGGGGTGCACATGGCTGAGTAGAATTTTTGTGGGCCACAAAAATGCTGATTGAGATCACAATAGATGAGTGTATAAGTGATAAAGTCACCTAGCTGAAGTGGAATGCTGAATTGGAAGGCTGAAAGAGCAAGTGATAAGCTGGAAAATGAGGAATTAGCCCCCCTTGAAGTTGAGTATGCCCTCCCTAATTCGCCCTTGCTAAGTGGGGCCCCAAAACAGGTGTAAATTCTCCTCAAAATGTTGATCGATCATCCTTGTCACCATTGAGAAGGACCCGCTATGCCATACTTAGGCATTTTCAAATCAAAATTTAAAAAGTCTGATTAATAATTGCCTATTAATCCATAGGTGATGAAATCATGAGCAAAATGTTGGGGAAATGCCTTTGATGATGTCCATGACGTCAATGAATAACATATCAATCAATCTCATGCCAAAATCTGATCTGAATGTGCCATTTGCGATCTGGTTTGAATTATTAAAACTGTACTCAGGCTTTATTAATCTGAAACTTAGGAAAATACATTAAAATTTCCCTATTAGTCCCTATATAAATGAAACCAAGTTTGGAAGGATCAAATTTGCTTCCGAAGTGTTTAATCAGATGAATGATGATGATAAGAGTGTAAGTTCTGCTGGTTGATCCTCTTGACCAAGTCAAACTGCCCCTTTGACTGAGTCAAACTAATAAAAAAATAAACTTTGATCAAACTTGCTCAATGAATCTATGGACCTTTGTATGCCTTTGGAAGGATTATTTGTCATCTTATTATTATATGCCTTGGAATGATGAAGTATTTTAAGTATATATTTAAATGCATCGATTGTTCACATGACATCACATAGCTTGAAACATAGATCATGCTACATAAGTTTCATATAGAGTGTGAGGTTAGTGTTTTATGAACATATCAAATCAAATCAACATCACAATTTTTTCAAAGATTAATTCTCCTTTGGATGAAGTGGATGGACAGTCCAGGTGGGTGGTCAAGTGAGAATTGACCAAGGTTGATTGATTGACTCAAGATAAGTGGATGGGGAAACCTCTGTGATCTTCCCCACTAGTGTGGACAATAGGGAATGTGCCTTAAACTCATGGGTGTTGTGTAATGAGATGTATCTCCTTTTGACCCTAGCAAGCCTTCCTTCAATCTTTTCTTTCTCTTTTCCTCTTTTCTTTTTGCATTTTTCTTTCTTCTTCTTTTGATCTTTTCTCTTTTTTGCTCTTTTCTTTGGATAACAATTGAAAAGTACTGGCTCTGGATACCTTCTGGGTACTACTGATGCCACGGATTTAGCTCTGCTGCCAGCGACTGTCCATAGGCTCGATGGAGTTGCCACAATAATGCTTGGTGAGAGAAAATAGGCTTAACCTCTTAATTCAAGGGGTACCTACCCTTCCAACCGTTAACCATTTTCATGATACATAGCATAGGGCAACTTGTTTCGGATCTAATTAGAGCATTGCTCAATGGTAACTCTTCTTGTTTAGTAGCAACCAGCCCCAAGGTCTTACAAGCGAGCCTCCTAAACCATCACATAATTCATTACAGCACAAGTAGGCCCGAGACAAAGGGAACAAAGGGAGGTATTCATGGTGAAGGGGACATAGAGGGGGAAGTCGAGTCAATCCATCATCCTTTGGCCAATGGGACTTTGAGACCAAGGTGGAGTGGCATGTGTTACGTTTATATGCTGCAATAACTTAGATTCCTACTTCATTAGCATTTAATACATTTTCACAATAACAACAGCATAAATGGGATCTCTGAAAGACACACAATCACACGGTACACAACAATTTATCATGGGAAACCCTCAAGGGGAAGAAAACCCAACAAGAACTTCCTCAATATAGATTACCAAAGTACAATGCCCAAAAATAAGTCTCACAAAGAAGAGAGACAAAACCCAAACTCTAGAGCCAAGTACAATCCTCTTCCTCCTTCGCAATCTTCTTCTCTCCTCTAGTAAGCAATGCTTTAGTGAGTGAATGGTACAAATGAGAGAGTAATACTCTTGATTTATACTTTACCTTTTACTTGAATTTTAACTTAACTAGGTCGGCATCACTAACTTAATTGGGCTGACCTCTCTAGGGAGACTCAAATAATATTTATATTACATTCTTTTGGGTACTAATGACCCGACTTACAATGGAGGTTTTACCTCATGACTTTTACATGACCTTTTACATTAAAGACATCTCCCGAAGGAGGAATAATACAAGTAGAATATTCTTCGAAGTTACATTGATTTAACACTCCCCCTTAACAAGAAGGGTATTCTACTGACAACAACAACAACAGGTGTGGCTCTACACAACATCATCGGAAGGAGGCAGGAGGCATCATCAACAACACCATCTGGAACATTGGTTGGTACATCTATAAATCATTGGAAGTTCTTCAACAATATCAATATCAGCAACTAGAAAATCTTGCTGTAACATCATCAACATCTGCAACACGGAGCTGGAACATCATCATCTGCAACACAAAGCTGGAACATCATTGTTTGTAGCACAAAGTTGAAACATCATCACCTGCAGCACAAAGCTGGAACATCATCATCTTCTGCAGCACAAAGCTGGAACATCAATATCATCATCTGCGCACAAAGCTGGAACATCAACATCATCATCTACAGCACAAAGTTGAAGTATCATCATCATTGTCAGCAAGAATTTGTTGGAACAACATCATCATCAGTATATGAATACTGGAAAAACAACATCAATCATTAATAAGTAAATACTGGAACAACATCAATCATCATCAGTAAGTGAATATTGGAACAACAACATCAATCATCATCAATAAGTGAATATTGGAACAACAACATCAATCATTACATTAGTATAAAATGATACATCAACAACGACGACAACACGAGGCTGGCTCATCAGCATAAAGCTTGAATAACATCATCATCGTCAAAAGCTCAAGGCTGAAGCAACATCAACTCTAGCAACAGGTGCATCAACAATCAATATGATCCTTTCAGAATTTCAGGATCAAGTTCAACATGGGTGATCCTTCCTTTCGAAATTACGAGATCATGGACAATCCTTCCTTTTGAAATTACAGGATTCAGTCCAACAACACTGGTGATCCTTCCTTTCAGAATTACGGGATCATGGACAATCCTTCCTTTCGGAATTACAGGATTCTAGTCCAACAACACTGCTGATCCTTCCTTTCGGAATTACAGGATCATGGACAATCCTTCCTTTCAGAATTATGGGATTATGGTCCATCAACACTGGTGATCCTTCCTTTCGGAATTACGGGATCATGGACAATCCTTCCTTTCGGAATTACGGGATTCTGGTCCATCAACACTGGTGATCATTCCTTTCAGAATTACAGGATCATGGACAGTCCTGCCTTTCGGAATTACGGGACCCAATCCATCAACTCTGGTGGTGCTCAGACAATCCTTCCTTTCGGAATTACGAGACCTAGTCTTTATGGAGCTACCACTACAGCACACTGGACGATCCTTCCTTTCGGAATTATGGGATCATTGTCCACTACTCACAACTTAGACAATCCTTCCTTTTAGAATTACGGGATTTTAGTCTAAGGATCAACATTTAAGACTCTCCTTCCTTTCGGAATTACGGGATCATTGTCTAAGGATGATCAATCCCAACTGCGCCACCATAGTATTATCAGCACTACTCCCCCTTTTGAGGGAAGTCTTTATGGACTACACCAAGCTTATCACGGAAGTGTTCAAAGTTCACACAAGACAGAGGCTTAGTCAACACATCTGCAACTTGCTCATCTGTGTTCACATATTGGCGCTTTACAACTCCCTTCTACACCATATCTCGAATGGTTCTCTGTCATCTTCACGTAGCTTTGGTTATCACATAGAATCACTGTGGTATCCAACTCTAGATCGAATAGACCTGATAACAACTTCTGAAGCCATATGGCTTCACAACTAGCGGAACAAGCTACAATATATTCCGCTTCTGCAGTGCTGAGAGCAACACTGGACTGCTTCCTGCTTAGCCATGAAATCATGGTTGACCCCAGACTGAAACACCCACCTGAAGTGTTCTACCAATCTGAATTTGTATAATCATACAGTCTGAATTCATGATCTTTAGTATAACTGAGATCATAGTCTACTTTACCTTTTAGGTACCTCAGCACATGCTTTGCAGCTATAAGGTGAACACGTCTGGGCTCAACCAAATACTGCCTCAAGGTGTTCACAACAAAGCATATATCTGGCCTGGTATTCGTCAGATACATCAATGACCTAATAATCTGCCTATATAGTGGCACATCCACTAACTCTGACGAAGCATCAGTCAACAACTTCAAATTTGTATCCATGGGTGTGGCCATGGCTTTACATTCCAACATATCAAACCTTTCCAGGAATTCTACTGCATACTGGGGCAAACAACCTTTGCCGCAGATAGAGACTAAGTGAAAGGGTCTCTATATCTGTACTGTAGTCACTTCCTCTAAAGCAGAGCTTTCCTGCTCCTTCTATAACTGAGCACTATCCTCCCTCTGCATATTATACTTTCTGTATCTGGACATTTTGCACTGGAGTGACTGGTAGCCTTCTCTTCTGATGATCTTCTGTGTATCCATATATTTCATCTTTCTAAGCCACTCTATACCAAGATCTCGAACTTTGTTGCAAGTTCTCTCTTGCACCCATCTATGAGCTTCTCATCTTCAATCTTGTAGCAAAGGTTGATGTCTCATCACTCTAGGTGATCCTTGATCTCATCATTCTATCCATGGGTGACTTCTGAGCCTGTACAAAGCCTTCAATCTGCACACATGTGGTTCTTTGAGTCCTAGAGGTTGCTTGATATCTTCTTCTACTTAGATTACAGCATGAGTGTGGCTATTAGAGCAAGATCTCGTCATAGTCGACTTCCTCTGCTTGATTTCATTAATCGTGTTTATTGTTGAACCATCGTCACTTGTTCTATGGAACAAGTCTCATCATTCTTCATTTATAGGTGATTGTGTACGATACTTCCTACAAGTGAAATTCAGTAGCATGGTTACAAACATTTCATAGTTTCCAAAACATATGCATAAAAACATAGGTCACGCTATCATAATGCTATCTTAGCCAATGGTTCAACACAACATTCATCCATATCCCACATTCATATGGTAACTTTCTAGATGCCTTCCATCTCTACTAGAACATTATTAAGAGTGTGCACTACTCCCAATATGTCAGCAAATAGGTTTCACTCTAGATAAGTAGCAATGGAAGTTTGTATAGCACCATAGGCTACTTACCCATCACATGCATATTAGTAGTAAACTGCTCATTAATGCAACTATTCTAACATGCATACTATACTTCCTAAATCTAGGAATATAAATATGTACACAACTGAACAATATCATTTAAACAATTTGATAAAATGATAATTCAAATACTTATCTTGGTTTGTTTGGTAGGATCTCTTTCGATCCTAGTCTCCTTGCAAAGATTACTGGAATGTCTGATGGTGAGCTCTACTCCATCATTTGATTCTGAGGTCATGTACCTTTCTTGCTTATGATCTATAATGTTGATCAAGTCTTCTACCATAGATCAAAGTTGTTTCTAAGTGATCTTATGTGAGCCACCTTCTTTTGACCCAATAACAACTACATCTTCTATAAAAGCAATTCTAAACTCTTTCTATAGTATATGCTCCTGAATCAAGCTTGTATGTGGGTCTTTAATTCTCCTAGTGAGACTTTCTGATGGGAGTCCTTTTCTTCAATATTTGAGAGAGTGCTTTGAAACACCACCATTATAGGACATATTCTTCAATTTCTTCCTTTGGTAACTTCCTGGGAGGTTCTTCTTCTTCTTCTTCTTCTTCGGAAAAATGAGCATGATGTCTTTTGTTATTCTTCTTTTCTTACTGGACAATCTTTAGCAATATGTCCCATTTTATCACAATAATAACATTGATAAGAAGAGAAGTCTTTTTGCTTGTAGTTTCCCTTCTTGTACTTCTGAAACTTCTTAGGAGGATGAAACTCCTTATGAGTTTCCTTCTAGTAGTGAGATTTTCCTTTTCCTCTTTTAGTATGGGTAGCTAGAGCTTGATCATTATCTCAGAGTAGTGCTTCTCGATTTGCCACTCTAGCTTCCTCTTGAACACATTCTTCCCATACAACTTCAAATTGTAGGCTTTCCTTTCTTGCACACATTGTCTGAATCAAAGAATCTGAAGGTCTAGTAAGACCATTGAGAGCGGTCATCACTAATTCCTCTTCATCAAGGTTGTCTCCAATTGCTTCTAGTTGTTCTTTGAATTGAGAAACCCTTGTAAAGTATTCTTGGATAGATTCACCTTGATTCATATTTTTACTTTTGAGTTGGGTTCTCAAATTCATCTTTCGATTAATGTTCTTTCCTTCATACATCCTTGATAGGGCATCAAACATTTCCTTAGGTGTTTTCTTGGAGGACACTTGAGGAATCAAGTGATCCTTGATGGAATCTGCTATGATCCTCTTGGCTCTAATCATGTCCTTCTTATGCTTTTCCTTTGCTTCAGCTTCTACGGGTTCTGGCACAACTTCCTTAACAAACTTTGTAAGTCCATTCTCTTCTAGAATTAGTCCAATTCTATATTTCCAAGCACGGAAATTTTCTATGCCTTCCAACTTCTCATCAAGCTTAGTGTTTGGGGCCTGTTATCACACAACTTGTAGTTGCCCCTAGTGGTATCCCATCCGGGACGGTAGAGGAGGTGGACAACTAAAGAGGTGACCCAAGAGATGCCACGGTTCCCAATGCAAGGTGGGAGTCATGTCAACCGAGGCACTCTTCACTTTAGGTCAAGGTGAATCAAGACCTAGGGGGAGACCCTATTACCAATCAAAGATGATTGGACCCAAACAAAGGTTCCTAGGGATGAGTTAATGGTAAGTTACCGAAACCAATGCAAGGTAAAGTGGACCTAGAAATTGAAGTATGGTTGAAAGTGGTTTGAGAGATGATTAGTGTTTCAACCAATATATGATTTAGGCCACATGATTAGTTATAATGACAAGATATAGTACCATGTGTTACACACGTGGGTCCTACTTTCTTGGGATATGTGAAATGGCTTAAAATGGACCCACAAGGTGAAATTAAGGGATGCAATTGGCTCTAGAGGATAAGTAATAAGTAGATCTATGGATCTAAGTTGAAATTAGGAGTACCCATGTACTGGATCTAAGGTTTGACATAACTCCCAAGGAGTGCGACTTGCTTAAGGAGGACTAGTGCCTTGTTGGATGGGTTAATGGAGTCAAAACATATGTCAGCGTGTAGATCAGGACACCTAGAGGTCAAGACAAGTGGGCTAATTGAGATAGAGTGGTTGGATCTTGCTAGATCTAGGATTTCATGAAATGACCCAAGTGGACCACAATCCCTTAAAACAAGGAATGCTACCCCCAAGGCAGATCGTCATAAAATGATACTCTAGATATAGGTTTCAAGGTATGCCCGTTCCAAATCCACTGAAATCTCAACTACCTAGGTCCTAGAAGTGGGCAAACTCAGTCACCCAAGGAAGTGCGACCTTGCTCAAGGAGGGCTAAAAGGTGGGTAAGGTGTGTCAAATCAAGTCCAATGGCCACCAAATTGTAGATCCAAATAGCTTAGGCAATGATCTATGGGGATCTAGAGAATCAAGTCAATCCAAAGGTTAGATCTTACTAGATTTGAGTTTTAAGGTGCCAAGTAGTTCAAAAGGGGGTTTTAATCCCTTAAAATGTGGAATGATGCCCACAAGGTAGAAATCACCCAAGTAAAAGTCTAGAGGTAGGTTATCAAGTGTGTAGATTGCAAATCAAGTGGGATCTCACCTACCCACATGCTAGATCTAACCCAACAAGCCTCTCCAAGGAAGTGCGATTTGGTTCAAGAGGGCTATATTGCCTTGAAAAGTGTGTCAATTTTAACCCAATCACCACCAAACTATAGATCCAACTAGGGGTGGATGCTATAGAGGTGGGTTCTTAAGATCTTTTCAAAAGCAAGGCTAGATTTAAGTAGATCTAAGAAAAACCAAAATGAGGGTTTTTATGATCTAGAAATTATGGATGATTCAAAGAAGAAGAAGAAGATCATACCTTTGGAGCATACCTGGATGAAGAGATGAATGCTAGTTGAGATGAGGATTACTTTTCCCAAAGATCAACTGGAGAATTTTTTAAGCCCTCTTGCAACATCAATTTTTCCAAGCCACATATGTGTCCCTCTAACCTGTCAAAACCAAGGAGCAAAGCATCAATCAGTTTAACATGTTGAAGGTAGATACAAGCAAGAAAGAGATAAGCAAAGAATAGTTGGTGCAAAGACAAAACCACTCCCTGTTTAACCCAAAACGTCCTCCTCCAAGCTTGAAGGGCAAGCCTCCCCACCAATTCGCACTTGTTGAAGAAGTCTTCTCCACCTGTAAAAAGATATGGCAAATATGCAAGATAGCTACAATAGATCCTCCAGTGCAATGGAAAAAAGCATTTACAATCAAAGCAACCAACATCCACTCCAACCCAAGCATGTACTCCAAAAGATAGAACTTTTATTCCAAGAGCCAAGAGCCAAAAATTTCTAGATGATTTTACAATGAGAGGCACTCTCCTTAAATAGGATGGAGAGAGACCATAATCCTAACCACCTTTTACATGAGTGGCTAAGATTAAAAGATCAAAAGATCTAATCAATGGTTGAGATGAGCTCAACAATAAAATACATGGATCAACCACAAAATATAACAATAAGTGGACAAAATCGCCCTAGGAGAGGGGATCCCACCAAATCATGATGAAAAAATATAACAATAAGCTTATGGTGGGTCCAAGGGGTAATTTTAGCCACCCTTGGTCAATCCCCATAGCACAATAATAATAAAATAGTCATCAGTATACCAAATCGTGCCTCTATGGACAAATCGTAGGCCTCAAAAGACCTCAGAAATCACCAGAAAGTGCCATAAGTGATGGATGTGGGCCCCGATGAAGCTGAAACTGCTGGAGAAGGTGCGGAAGACATCCCACTCATCATCACCGATCATCCCATGCCAAAACTTTGCCTCAGTAGTCCAAATCGAATTCCTCTGTAGCCATTTCTACCAATCGAAAACTGCCTCGGGAAGCGTGTACCTGTCCCAAACTGCCTTCTGGAGTGCCTGCGCTGTCAAGGTGAGGGCACCAGTGTGTCCGGAAGGGGGGTAATATGGTAAAAACAAGTGGCTGGACCACCCCCTCCATCATCAGCGCCCTAGGTGAACCAAATAAAAATCATCTCTGCTCTGACAGGGTCTCCGACAAACCAAAACTGCACTAGGACAGCCTACTGAGGCTAAATCATCACTGTAACTACCCGGAACTGAAAATAGACTGTCTCATTGGACTCAGAAGGTCCAAAACTATCCAAGATGTGTACTCATACACCATATAGATCTCTGCATGATCATATAATATATCCAATATACCGGAACAGGTGAAATAATAATAATCTGTAAATGATCAAATAATGTTGAAAACCATAGATCATCACCATAAACCTGTATCTGATGCATAGAACCATCATGTACATGTACATAGACCATATATCATCTATCTGTGTCATCATAAGGTCCAATAATCTCATGTCCTGTGATTGACCTTGGTCAAACTAAGTTTGACCAGGTCAATATTGACCAAATATAACTCAAACTACCACCAGAAGCTGCTGCAAAGTGTCAAAGGTTAATGCATGCTCTACAACTCATTCAAATAACAATTATAACACAAAGTAATCATTACTGGCTATCTAAATCCAAATATATAGTGTCATTAATTATTTATATGACTCAGACTAGACTTTCAGGACCATACTCACTTCATAGTTGTGACCAATTTGCTAGTGAAGGGTGAAGGCGCAAATAAAATGGCCAAGCTAAAGACTGACTGACTGACTTAACATTGTGACACTTTGGATGTGGGAAAGGGAATACACACCATAGTATATACTGAATGAGCAACAACACAGGGAATGGTTGTGTCTCACAAATGGATAAGTTGTTTAGAGAGTGCTTATTCAACTTAGGCATCATGTCTACATCAAGTTGATCCAGGTTCATTAGGATCATTCAATTTCATTTCATGGCCATTTTGGCCTACATAACCCTTCGGATCTCAGGTGTGCTGATAAGCACAACTAGTTGCAGCTTGCATCCATGGCATGTTTTTTATACATACATAAGGTCAGCAATTGTTTAGATATAGCTTTTAAGAATCATTGCTTTTTGGACCTTTCTTTTATACTCTTCGAGGAGTATTTTTTTAGCAGTTCATCGCTCTTGCCCTTTTTAGTTTCCATGGGCGAATTTATCAGTTTCCATAAGTAGTACATGAGCTTTCAGTTTTAGCCAACAATATCTCAAGTGACTAGGGGGAGTTCGAGCCAATGCCAAACATCGGGACAACCGACCAGGATGATTTAGGGCTACAATCCAACTCACCAAAGGTAAGTTTTGTCACCAACTTAGAGCCGAGACACAATAAACAGGGAAGCTCATCCAATACAGAGGCTACAGTGGGGAAAAGATCCTCCATGCCACTAGTCAAGTAGTAAGTCAGGGTGATAAACTAAAAGGTAGGTAATGGATGGATGAAGACAATGAATAATGGAGCCAACACTAGCAAGCCAAGGTATGGTGGAATGATCACCTCTATTCTCCCTAGGGAGGGTAAAACCGATGAGTATGAATAGTGAACTTCTAAGTCTGAGTAAGGACAGTAGAATATATATAATAAGATCAACCAGGTCCACATATCTATATGATCGCCAGATCATGACACTAAGTGCTAAGACATGCCATAAGAATGAATATAAAAGCAATATAACCATAACATCATGATATACCTGCTGAGTCATATACTTGAATGCTCATCCTCTGAACCATCATCAGTCCTCTAAAACTGCTATTGTAACTCTGGGCACTACTGACTGCTCTGCATAAATGGTATAACGGCTACATCGGTCATCTCTCTGAGTGTCTTGACTCCTGAGACTCAGTCATGGCATGGGGAATACATATACTGTCCAAAATCTGATAGTGATCCATAGATAGATGCTCATCTCATCATCTCAATGCAAAGGAATTGGCTGAAGAGTGCTCTAGAATCTGAAAAATAATGTGTGGTAGCCTGGCTACTATATATGTGATAACAGGGCCATCTTTTCCCGTAGCACAGAAAATGACCAAAAATTAAAATTTCTCAAAAATGAAAACTGAACTCACCAAAAGATGTGCTTGACTGAGGCGAGTATGTTGGTACAGTCTGTTTCTGAAGAATCCAAAATTTAACACCTGAAACTAGACTTGCGAAATTCTGGACTGCAGTTTTTGGTTTTCTGTTTTTTCTTGTCCAAAGTCAAACTAGGGTTTGACTTTCGGGAAGATTTAGCCACTGAAAATTTTTGATCTTGGTTCCAAAAAATGCGCCTTGGAGAGGTGCACTTCCCAATGTCACTTGCACTCCAAAAATAGTCTTCAATAGAAAGCCCTAATTTTTCTTGTCCGGAGAAGGAGGCAAAGATTTACCTAGTGAGAGTTGCTCTCTTTAGTCTAGCTCTGATACCATGTTAAGTTTATATGCTGCAATAACTTAGATTCCTACTTCATTAACATTTAATACATTTTCACAATAACAACAGCATAAATAGGATCTCTGAAAGACACACAATCACAAGGTACACAACAATTTATCCTGGGAAACCCTCAAGGGGAAGAAAACCCAGCAAGAACTTCCTCAATATAGATTACCAAAGTACAATGCCCAAAAATAAGTCTCACAAAGAAGAAAGACAAAACCCAAACTCTAGAGCCAAGTACAATCCTCCTCCTTCGCAATCTTCTTCTCTCCTCTAGTGCACAATGCTTTAGTGAGTGAATGGTACAAATGAGAGAGTAGTACTCTCTATTTATACTTTACCTTTTACTTGACTTTTAACCTAACTAGGTCGGCCTCACGAAACTAACTGGGCCGACCTCTCTAGGGAGACTCAAATAATATTTATATTACATTCTTTTGGGTACTAATGACCTGACTTACAATGGAGGTTTTACCTCATGACATTTACATGACCTTTTAGATTAAAGACATCTCCCGAAGGAGGAATAATACGAGTAGAATATTCTTCGAAGTTACATTAATTCAATAGCATGGAGATGAAGGTAAGGTCAACTTTGGAGACAATGGAGATTTATAATCCTTGCAAAGACCATGAGCTATTAGATAATGGTGTACATAAAACAACAATCTCTACTCACTATTAGCGTATGAACATAGCTACTGGCTATAGTTATCAAAATCAATCATTGTGAAGTAATGTGCAGGATCTTGCAATACCACGTCAATTCGTAGCATAATCCATAAATCATGTAAATCTTTGATTCAGAGATCACTACTCCCTTTGAATCACACTGAGATCTCAAGCAGTTTGAGTCTCGATATCAATACATGCTCATATAAATATAAACTCAATAGCTAGATCTCATTACCAAACTGAAACACATGCAATCACACAAAGAACATCAAATATATCCTGGAAACCCCAACCGGGGAAAACCAGCAAACTGTGGGGCTATCTTCTCTCTCGAGCCCAGAGCATATATATAAATGGACAAGTACAATACAGTATTACCTCAAAGGTAACTCAATCCCTGAACCGGACAGACACTAGATCTGCATGCATCAGCTGATGCATGCACTGGAAGAGTAAGCCCTAACTGGTAAACTAGATCTGAGTATCTCTGTAGGTGCCTCTGATTGATCTGCCTCTCTGTATCACACTGCTTTGATCTGCTCTCTCTGAAGACAGCCCTCTGAAGAATGCGACTTCCACTGCATGGAGAAGTGCGCCCTCCCCTCTGGATCTCTGATGCTCGTACTGGACCGCATCTTAGTAGATCTGAGCTTTGATCATCCCTAACCTTCCTCAAATGTTGAGGCAAGGCTATCCTGGAAGTCTCAGACTCTGAATCAGTTGATCTAGCTCCAAATGAGCTTCACCCTCCTTGGGAAATGTGCCCTCCTCCAAGTAAACACGTCCTCCTCTAAACTGAGCAGAATGCTCTCTGATGGACTGTCTTAGTCCACAGACCTGAGTGCCTAGTGACTCTGGAGCTGAAGGTCACTGATCCAGCTTAGATCTAACCTTCCTAGCTCCTGCAGAAGCTCCTCTCTCTCTCAGAAAGTCACCTTGCATGCACAAGTGCGCCCTCCTCACTCCAGCACTTTCACTCTCTGATAATACAACTGAGCAACCTCATTTGGGGACCCCTTGCCTCTATAAATAATCTCACCGATGAATTAGGTTTACCAAAACCCCAATTCTCGGTCAGGTTTTGCATGCATCCAATGATCGTTGACAGGTCATGCAAAACTCATGCATGCAAAGGTCAAAACGCTCTGGAAGGTTCGCATGCAGCCACAATTGGACGCATGCCACTAAGTAGAGTGCATCTCACCCTCTACTCCATACTCATGCCTATAGTGTTGATGTACCTCCATGCAAGGCATCTGAATTATGGAGGACATCTCGAAGTTACCACAATCTAACAAATCATTCCTCAGGCATGACATGAGTACATAACATGACATCATCTAAATACAACAACTGCTAGCAGTCTCATCACTGATCATATCTGTAGGCACTCAACTTTGGATCTCATCCTAATCTTTGAAGCAAAAATGTGGGCAAAAATCCCCATACACAAAATGGTATAATAGGAGCGAAGCAAG
Organism: Larix kaempferi; assembly: GCA_027924585.1. Taxonomy (NCBI): domain Eukaryota; kingdom Viridiplantae; phylum Streptophyta; class Pinopsida; order Pinales; family Pinaceae; genus Larix; species Larix kaempferi. The sequence goes on from BSBM01000511.1 coordinate 6,774,503, forward strand.
AGTAGGAGCACTAGGAGTGCCATTTCTAAAAAAACCTCAGGAGTGTAGCAATCTTTATAGGATATATATTTTTATATATAATAATATATTTATATTCAAAAGAAACATGTGGATTGCCAAATTAGTTGCAAAATATATGAAAACATGCATATTTGTGTTGCTTTTTATTACAAAAACTAGAAAACGTAAATAGAGTTGCATCACAGAACACACGAGAGAGATACACACAATAACACAATATGATATTACGAGTAAATGGTGGAATTATTACATAGAAGTCCACCTCCTTATATATGGTTACTCATGGAGAAACTAATTTCCACTTATGAATGTAGGATAGATTTTCTTTACACAAAATTACAAAAAATAACTAAGTCATAAAGTGAATTTTATTACAACATGCAAGCCTTATATCCTGAGTCACCTGACATGAAGACATGGGACATGAGAATACAAGTTTCCGACAAAGACATGGCGACCCCCAGAATCAGGACATAGAGGATATATATATATATAAGTTGCACGAAACGGGGAAACAGGGACGAGTTTCCGAAACGGGGACGCGTCGGAAAAGTGACCCCCCAAAATTTAGGAAACGGGGAAATGCGATATATATATAGGACATTTAAAAAATTGAAAATACATATTACAAATCAATGAATCATACATGTAACATCACAATTTATTCATAATTTCATAAATGATTCTATAATGCAAGTAGTAAATTCAAAAGAACACACATTTTATTCATAAATGACTCCATAATGCTAGTAGTGATATCAAAAAACAACCTTGATAAATGAGGCTAATACATATATATCCAAAATCAGCCTTGATAAAGGAGGCTAGTACATATATATCCAAAATCATCCTTCATGTATGAGGCTACAAGTACAATGCTGAAAGTATCGGCCTCACTCCAAGAGCAATCGCTATGCCAAAATCGTGTGAGCAAATGAGAGGGTAAACTTCATTTTATAACGTTTAGATGGCCTCTAGAACCTTCCTAAAACCATTAATTAAAGTCAAAATAATAATAAAAAAAATCCAAATTGCATAAGTTAAAAACATCGGACAGGGGGAAACGCACCGTACAAACGGGTTTCCTGTACGGAAACGCATTTCCGTATGGACAAAATACGTTTCCGTACGGATGAAACACGTTTCTGTACAGGAAACCGCATCCGTCCATATGGAAACGTGTTTCTGTACCGTCCCAAACGCTAAAACGCGTTTCCGTACCGAAATGGTGCGGGGACAGAGGGGGGTGGTGTTTCCTACATCTTATATATATATCCAATTTTTTTAGAAACTAGACCCATAAAGTACAGGGTTACATGCAACACCAACAGCTCCTTTAGCAGCAGATGGAGCACCAACAACATTAGATATACTCAAACTTGGATTTGGAGAAGGGGAGACACCAACTAGGATATTGCTCCCTCTCCTTTGCCCTTTACTAGCTGCCCTTGTTGACTGATACATTCTTCTTGCTACTTACTAGAAAACTTGCGATGCTCTCACTAAAATCCACCCTCAAGTCACTTGCACTTCCTTGGAAAACCTTATAATGCTCTTCACCTAAAAAAGAAACCCCTTTCAGAGCTCAAGCCTCATTGGAAAATGTGAATGAATGAGGGTAAAATTGTTTTTTTATCACTCGCAGGCCACTTTTTCGGGTTAGGCGTGTCCTGTTTTTGGGACATGGTTTACACAGGTCGGGACACACCTTGACACGGTGCCAAACACGTGTTTTGTACGTGTCTTGAAACAGGACACGTCAAAAACACGTGTTTGACACCGTGTCAAGACCTGTCCATGTCCGAAACGTGGACAAGCGACACTTCCGGCCTAAAGGTTGTGTCCGGTATCTTAGAAAATCATTGAGAAACCTTCAATTGCAGGCATAGAGACAAACTAGCAGATCAGTATCTTATCTGTGATCATTTTTCCAGTGTTCCATGGGGATGCATCCCCCAAGGTCGAGGGTGCACTCCCCTCGATTCCCACAACATATGGGCTTGGGGACTCTATGGGAAATGTTTCTCTTTGCCCCCTTTTATGTGAAAGGTGGGAAAACGCACTAGGAGGAGTTTCCTGCAAAGGGGGACTTGTAGATGCCCCCTCCCGAAAATGGGGGACGCCAAGGTGCCCCCCCTCCTGAATTTTTAATTTTTTTTTATGTAAAAACAAAAAAAACCTAAAAAATAAATCACCATTGAGGCTGAGACTGAGAGTGAATCTAACTTAGATGGTGACACTCCCATAGATGGTGACTTCATGTAGAAGATGCATCAAGAGGACTAGTCCATGGAACTATCTCCCTGATGCTCTTTTGTTGATTTCTTTTTGCTACATTTAGTTTTATCTATTGTCATTGATGAACTCAGATTGAGTCTTTGACTCATCACTCTTTATTTGTAGGTGTTTATGTGATGTCTATGATTCAGATTTATGATTTATGAATTAAAATTTATCTATTGTTTATGTCTACGTTTCAAATTTCAAAGTTATAATGGAAGACGTGCATGTATTAAAAAATTAAAATATCCATTATGAATTGAATATCATGTTTACATTGCATACTAATGAATTTCAATTAGTATGTTAATGGTGATGGGATGATGAATTGATATGTTAATATGTTGGGATCACATTTACCGTATTCGACCCTAGGCCTAACTGCACCTGAATCGAATTCTTCATCGGATTCTTCCACCTCGTTTTGACTAATCTAAAGCTGTTTACATAGGATAAATGTAGGATAATTAGGTTTAATTAGGGCTAGGGTTTTGAATCCCTGATTCCTAATTTTGGAATGAGTGTCGCACCCATATCGGATTCTTCTGTCAATTCCAATCACACCCATGGTTCGTGTAACCTTGGTTGGGATTCATATTTTTCAATTTTTTAATAATTTTAGAGACAGGGCCACCTATGTTAGGGACCTCGACGCCCTCTGCCCCCAAAATTTCCCTAAAATTTGGGGGTGTTTCTA